>OY720335.1:2636691-3836691 GCA_963082935.1 Malus x robusta
CAATCACTCACAACTTATATGTTAACTTTACCTTCACAGCACCAGTCCCGAACTCTGGATCAACCAGAATTTCATCACGGACTATACAAATCCTTCGTCCATTGAAAGGATGGGATGGCATGTTTTCCATGAAGATGTTCATACCTCTTATCATTAGGATGTACAGCAATGGCAGTATCACCGAGCATAGTTTCCACTCTAGTGGTGGCCACCACAATCTCACCTAAACCTTCCTCCAAAGGGTAAGCAAATGAAGTTAACACACCAAATTCAACAGGACTGTCGTATCCAGGAACCCTCAGTATGTCCTTTCTTCTATATCGATGTAATCCACCTAATTACACCAAAAAAATTTCATAAATGCTGAAAAAAACAGGGAGTGGTATACGCAGGGGACAAGGAGAAGGCTGACCTCAATGTCAGATATTAGCTGTACGCAACACACTATCCCAATTCACTATGCGATTAGCCCTGCAAAACGTAATGCCAAAAAAAATCCAAATAGGTTAACCAAATTGAAGAAAAAGAACAGAAGGATGAGTTATAGGTGTGGATGATTGCTACGCACTGGTACCAAGATCCTGTCCCATTCCCAACTTACAAACTAACTGAACAAAACATAACTACAACGTCAAACAAGAACCAGAATGACAAAGCTAGCATCCAGCAGTTAGTTGCTAACAGCTATTCTATATAATGTCTTTATCAAGAATGGTTATATTCCAATTAGCATAGAGGTCTGAGCTGGGAAACAAGACAATAAGAAACAAGTGTTCCCCTACTCTATGCCGAGCATACCTGTAGAGAAGCCCCTGCTTATGCAGCCTTACAAAAGCCTCTGTCACGGCATTTGACCTTTTCTCATCCATCGTGAAGCACTAAAAATTAAGGAAACGCAAAGGTTCAATCAAGATCAGAGCGAGAGAGGTCTTCATAACTAGGTCTAATAAACAACTAAAGCAAAGTCATACAAAGCTCCACGAACCTCAATCTTACCTCACGGGACCAATCCAAAGAAGCACCCAAGCGACGGAGCTGCTGTAAAATGGTGCTCCCATGCTTTTTCTTCCAGTCCCAAACCTTTAACAACCAAGTTAACCACAGAATGAATAGTATGAATGTATTCAGAAACTTTTAAAACATCAAACTTATTTAAGAAATTTATTTCCAGCTATTTGCAGTTCAAGCTTACCTTAGCCACAAATTGCTCACGACCAATATCATGTCTGGTTAAATTTTTTTCACTCATAAGCTTCTTTTCAACAACCACCTATAATAAGCAAATGGACGTCATGTCTAGCGAACGTATACATATGTAATGAAGATAAATCCAGGTCCATGAAAATCAAAAGTCCATGCATATTATATGATCAACATATGATGCGGTTAATAAGTTGTCAATCATGGCCTACAAAAAGGAACTGCTTTAAGGGGAAAGGACTCATCCCCACAGGCAAAAAAAAAGGCCAAACATACAACACATTAAATCATTAAAGCACTTTTGGCACATGGGTTAAGTTAAATATCTGTAAAATGCTGGAGTGAGGGCAACGGAAGTAACGCTTTTGCTCATAATGGTAATGTAATACTCAGAAGTTTAAGCATTTACTTCCATCACAAAAACAAAAAGAAAGCAAATACTCAACCAATCGCTGATTAAAGAGACAAAGAACAGAACCTGTGTTGCTATCCCGGCATGATCCATTCCAGGCACCCACATGACATTGTAGCCGGACATTCTCCGCCAACGAATGATAGTGTCCTACATACAGAAAAATCAGATCCAATTTTCTTTACGTGCCCTAACCAATGAAGAGCACAAACTGAGTAATCTATGCAAAGATGTGACCTCAATAGCAGCAGTAAGAGCATGGCCTATGTGAAGGGTGCCGGTCACATTGGGCGGCGGTAAAACCTGCAATACATGCAAAACCCCGTTAACGTTCTCGCTGTTTTTTATTTCTTTCTCTTGATCTGCTTATCCATATCAATGTGAAGTTGTGAACCCCAGACACACGTTAGTTTGGAGTAGTATGACACTCACAATCACAAATGGAGGTTTAGAGCTGTTAGCATCTGCCGAGAAGAACCCCATTTTCTCCCACCACTCATACCACCTAAATCAGCAAGTAATGGAGAGGAAACTATAAGAAACTACAAGGACAATGTATCAGTAGAATTAATAGGTGAAAAGAAGAGTATACTCACGACTTCTCCACAGCACGCGGATGGTACATTTTGGCCATTTGACTGGCCATCCTTTTCTTCTGGCCGAATGGAGTCTCCGGGTCCCATGCATTGTCATCTTCATCATCCAAAAGCCTTGCATTCTTCGTTTTACTTGTCTTCAAAGTAGAAGCACATGCTTGTTGCTCCTAAATGATTTTAAATGTAACAGAACGAATAAATAAAGCCTTAGCCTTTCATCAGTGACTGCATTGATATTCGAATATTATAATATATTATCAATGGGGTTTTGGGGGGTTTTGGAAATTCGAACATTTATAAATGTGAAGTTTGAGAGCATGAACAAAGAACATAGCTATCTTAAATGTCGAAAATTTTCAACTTTCTGAGGAGCGGCAAAGACAAGTATAGCAAACCAGTACCTGCAGCTTGATAGCTTTCTGCAAAGCTTTTTGCTTTTTCAATTCTTTCTCTTTTGCCTGCCCAAATGCCAAAAACAAAATAAATTCACTTGCTTTGTTTGTTTCTCAGTAAATACAAATAATTAACTCCAGATTCTCAGCGAAAGCAAGTGGTTTGTAACTCAGATTCTTCGTTACACCCGATGTCCCGGGTTCGAAACCCGGTTGCTTAATGTAAATTATTTTATAGTTTGTCAGATAAAAATCCTCAGCCAAAAGTGAATTTAAAAGAAGCAACAGCAAACCAACCTTTGCTTCCTTCTTCATTTTCTTGATTGTATCTGCCTCTGCAGTTGGGGAAGACATTGCAGAGCACGGCGGGAGACGGCAAACCGACACCACTGAGTGAGTGGGGAAGAAGAAGAAGACGTCGTTACGTGTAAGAGATTATTAAATTAGGCTCCCAATTTATGCCGCCAAGGGAGGAGTAGAACGCACAGTGTTCCTATTCAACAATACATTGTGACGTGACAAAGTATTATTGGCCAAGAGACGTCACGTAGTAGTAAATCCGTTTCATATAAGCGGAGAAGAAGCATATGGAAATCTAAATTCGACTCGTACAAGGAAACCGAACCTAAATCCAATTGAACAAGGATACCTATACCGGATTCACGATGGACACATGACACCGGGGTAGGAGAAGGGCTTCACAGCTGTCAAGTGCTGAGTGCCAACCAGCTTCTGTTATATATATTTTTTTCTTTTCTTTTTTGTAGCACTAAGTTGCTATACGTATGCTGCAGGTGTTTTATATTTGGTTTATCATGGACTCGAGCTGTTACGAGTTGTCCGTCACGATCGTAGGTGGTCTTGCAATTTCCTGCTGTTCAAGAATTTTAGCACAAAAATATCGTCGTGTATTTTGGAATGCATGATCTTGTCAGATACTAGCTGATATGATCTTTGTTAGTTTTACAATTTCTTCACCTTCGTGTATTTAACACAACAAACTGAATGAAAGAAAACTCATTTGTCATTTTTGCATTTGGGAATGCATGCATATGTTGTATAGGTGGTGGTCAGCAACGTTGCTGGTTTTTGGTTTCTTATTTTTAATTCAGTTTAAAGATAAATTTACATATTTAATTGAATTTGTGATACTAATTTCGGTTGTAAACTTGAGTTTAAAGAAAATTTGATTTTTTTAATTAAAAATAATGAGTTTAGACACCAAAACATAAATGCTCAATACATATCCATGTCGATTAAGTGACATTTTACCACAACGGTGGAAAGATGAACCCTTGCATGACAACGTGTAAGTTCAAAACCCCCAACAGCTAATCAAATATTTAATCTAACAAAATCTATCATTTAACAAACAGACAAAAAAACATATACATGTCGAAAAAGAACTCCAAAGTTGAAATAATACAAGCTACTACTTTAATCTGAAACATAAAGTTGTCTTGTATGTGGTTGGTCACCAGAGGACATTAGTATCATAAAAGAAGCTGAAAATACATTCATAAATTAACTAAATAACCATAACACATTTCCTACAACAAATTAAAATATCAACTTTTTTGTGTTTATTTTTTTTTATTTTGTTCATCTAACAATTCCACATTTTGTTAATTGAAGGGACACAACTTAATCCAAACGACCATACCTCAAACTTTTCTATAACAATTCCCATTGCATCTACAGATAATATGGTTCCAGAATATAACATATAATATAATGAACCCCTGATAATAATGATTCAATGCACAATGCAGACAGCTGCCAACCTGAATATTACTCCAATGTATGATGGGCCGAAGCCCCAACTTGTCTCGTGGGGCTTCGGCGTTTCTAAAGCGTTTACCGCCTGCTTCAGAGGCCTTGCGAGATGAACGCGCTTCGTTTATATACTGGTAGAATCTAGCGCCTTTATCGTCTTTCGACGCCAGATGGCAGAATCAGGATCAAATCTCAACTCCCATGTGGGCCAGTAGTGCAAGTCCTGTTTCAATGTTAGAACTCTTGGCTTCCCATTTAGATGGACTGTCCTCACACGAACAAACTGTCCGTGTTCCAATTCCTGATCACATTTTAAAGCAAGATTACAAAAATTAGAAAATATACGAAAGCTAAGATATCATAAGCAGCTCAATTTATATAATACGAAAAACACCAAAGGGGAAACAAAAAAGCCATCACGAGCTATATATCGCGCAAATCTCAGCAATGCATCGCACGTACATGTATAAAATATGAAGTCAAGTGTACGTACCTTTGTTACATTCACGAAAGAATCTAAATCAGGAGTCTTTTTTCCATTAACTTCAACAATCCACTGAAGAGCATATAGACCATATCTATGCACTGGACTACCATGACACCACCTGATAAATTTGGCAAGTCGTCAGCATATCAAGAGAATCGAACAGTATGGACATGGAAGGTCATATCACTGAAAAGTTTATAAAACAAAAGGTGCAAGTAATTATTAAGAGACAAAGTGGAAACTATGCACTGTTTTCCACAACTATGAAAACAAAAAAAGCAACTAAGTTATTTATTTGTGTACATATATTAAGCAAAATGCCAGTATGGGCTAATTTTCAAAAATGATATATTCCACCCGCCAACAAGAGTCTCTTATCGCATGTACCCTCCTAATCCCACACTCCCACTGCATCTATTGCATTACAATAAGATTCATTCCTCCGAATGAAAATATGTGCAATGTGAATCACACACACACACCAGTTTGCAATATGCGTGACACTAGTCAACACAAATGCTGACACATGTGAGTGCTTGATGACGAATGAACTTTCTTTTGACATGTGGAAACTGTAAAATTAGTATCAAAGGAGTGTCTGTCCACCAGGCATTGTACACCAGTTTGACACCTGTAGAATTGCTGGGGTTCATAGATACATACTAACTTAAAAACCCTACTGTACTCAGAAAAATATTTTTGCTGTCAAAATAGAGTGAACTATGTAGTCACCTTTCACCCAAATCAAGCATTCAAATTTCACAAAGAGGAATTCATACCTCGCGACATATACACCATGACCTTCATCTGGAAGAAACCCAAGAGCACGCACTGCTGGATGAGGATCCTGAACGATACATCCACACCAATTTATTACACGAGTAGAACCACTTCCATCCCTAACATCCGTTCCCACAAGAAGATTGATTTCGCGCCCCTGGAAAACAATAGAGACGAGACTTTAGAGGAGCGTAATTTAAAAGACCTTGCCCCTAAATCCAGCATTAAAACAAAATTAAAAAGTCCTTACAGTAATAATCCAAGGAAACAGCCATACCAAGACAAATACTATCACTTTCCTAACTCAAAGATTAAAGATTTTGCAATGACTGGAAATGGAATCTAACAAACACAAATTCTCTTTACCTGGCGAAAAATGGTCATGTCAAGCTGGCCATTGTTGTTTTCACTTTTATCTAGTGCTTGGCAGACATTTTCGACATCGGAGAAACATGTAACTGGCTCCTTATTGATCGCCAAAACCATGTCTCCTTGTTCTAACAGATTTTCGGCTTTAGATCCAGCTAAACATCCTTTGACACGTAAAACTTGTCGTCTAATCGGATCTTTCTTAACAAGAGCCTAAAACAAGAACAATAATCACAATGTCATGGTAATTTTCCACACACACACATATATATCAGTTTGGGGATCCAACTCCAAAATCAATAACCAAAAAAATGCACAATCGAGATCAAGGATCAGAAACAAGGCTTCTGAGTTTAACAGTAAAACCAAGAGAGTAAAGGATATCAAAAGGCCAAAAAGAGGTTCAGAATAATAGTCAAAACCGGTACACTGCTACCCCATGTGGAGAATAAGGGACAGTTATATTTAGCCCTTGCAGTTTCTCTAGTTTATTCAAAATAAATTAAGGGTGGTGCTATGCACATCTCTTTCTACCTTCCCACACTCCTCTCAATTTCCGGCTGTCAGATCAAAGGAATTGAAGAAGATTAAATGACAAAAACTAACAGGGGTGTGCGGGAGGTAAAAAGGGATGTGTGGATAGCACCACCCTAAATTAAGTGTCATTGAGGCACAGCCCAGAAACATAAAACATAACTCCTAAAAGAGGAACAAGAGGTAAGGGTGGATTTTTAACATTGAACATTCCAACCCGAAAAGGATCTGAACTCTCCTCTCCATCCAAGTACACCAAATAACAGTGGGAAAGCTTAATAAAACAAATCCAGTTTTTCTCACAATCAACTAGGCCAAGATGACAAGAGACAGGACAATGATTAAATCAATGTCGGGTTTCAGTTCAGTTCAAACTCCCCTAACCTGGGTTGCAATAAAAGGCCTAACAGCTTGGTTGGCCGCAACTATCCAGTTAGGCTTCATGTTGGCAGAAGTAGGGACATCATCAAGAGAAGATTTTGTTAAGTGGTAGTGTGATCTCCAGAATTTTATTATTTATATGATGCTCTCTTAAGAAATAAGGGTTAAAACAGAGGCTTCTTACTTTGATTTTATTGTGATACAAAATTTCAAACAGATTTTGCATCACTAATTGTGTCATACAAACATTATAAATTTATGGTTGGGGTTTTTCCTCCAACTTCAACCTTAGTGTTTCTTTATAATTATATAGACCATGAGGGATTACTAATTATCCATACGCAACGTCATACCAAAAACATCCAATTCTTTCAAGGTTGACATGAAAGAAAGATACAAGACATAGTTGGAAGAAATATTTACTATCAGGAAGAAGACGTACTTGGACCCAATCATCACTCAGTCCAAAGCTTCGGGCTTTTGAAAGCAATGTAGGATATAGTTCAACCTCTAAAATTCTCACAAGAGGCATTGGCCTTTTGACACGATTTATGAGAAGAGGAGGGCCTTGAGCACCAGAAATAATTTTTTCTAGGACTTGACTGATTGAATAAATAGGGAGACCTCTAACAAACTGATGATCTTCGGAGCTACTGCCACCAAATTTTAGCTGCAAATACAAATCACCAATGAAAATAAAATTAACCGATGTTAAAGTAAATACCTGAATTTTTTTATTTTGCTTTTTCTTTTCCTTTTGCTGAGGGAAAAGATGGAAACCTGAGTTGAAAAGCTACCCCAGATGGCTTGAACCCTTCCATACTCATCGGTTAGTACACCAGAAAATGTACTGCCAAAATCTGAACAGAGCGCAGCATTAAAAACAAAAAGTGAATCAAAATTAGCACAGCAAAATCAAGTTCTAGTTTAAGCAATAAGGATTTCAGTTACCAGTATCAAGCTCAATGACCTCCATATTGGTTGCCCTGTACCGTGGACAATCAGCAGATCCAATATTTAATGCAGCACATGGGTTAGTTACAATTGACTTTCTAGATGTTGCTTGTAGGCTTCTACTTAACCCCACAAGATACACAGAATCCCCCCTACGCAATGCAGGCTCTGTCTCAGAGAATAATTTTATCAGTAAATTTGTTCAAAGACAATGGAGTAGATCCCAACAAGAGATGCAAAAGAGACAAACCACAAAATTGTTTTCTTTTCATAGGAAAAAGAAATGTAATTAAGAAACATAAGTACCACAATAGTGGAGGAGTCCGCAACAGAATAGAAAATTTTACAGGAGCTAGCTGTAAACTAAGTATAATACAACAAAACCAGAGAAGCCTAAAAATGACCAAACTACTACTTTCCAACCTGAGAAAATAACAGGAAAAAAAAAACAAAAACAAAACAATTCTCTAACTTTGAAGCAGTATATCCTACAAAGAAGCCCAAAAATAAACCCTAATCCAGCATAAATGATCCAGCTCCTCCACTGACATCTAAAAAAACCCTCCTGTTACGCTCTACCCATAATATCCAAAAAATTGCCATCATGGCACATCTTCCCAAAACTGCACCCCTCTTCATACCACAAAAATTCTACAACAAAAGAAATTACTCAAACTATCAAAGTTTCAAATATTAAAGATATTTCATTATATGTAGTCTAAAATTCTAGATATCTAGAAATTACTCAAACTACCAAGGTTTCAACTGACTGAGACTCCATCAACCATTATCATCCCTTTATAATAACATGCTAAGTTTTTTGTTGCTCGACCACTGTTTTCAAAAACTGATTCTGTTAGTACTTAAGCCAACTATTTCTATCATATCTTAACAATAGGATAGTACCTTGACAACAAATAAACAAGCTGAGACACACAAACAAAAAGTCAAATCAAAGTGCTTTAACAAATGCTTTAAAAGAATTGAGTTCAAGTTTGACTTATATAATTATAAGTGTCCAAAATTTTTAAAAAAAAAACATTTAACTAATATCCTTAATCAGTACCTTTTGTTTAAGTACATGCAATATCAAATTTACAAACCTAATCCTGGAAAATGGATTAGAAATAAACAAGTAATAAATCATTTTAATAAAATACAGCAATAATATCATTGTATAGTACTAATACACACATACACACTATGCACATAAACTGAAAGGTAAAATTAGAGAAATAAGGTGAAAAGCCAGCCCTACCAGGCAGTAGTTCAGCAGCACGAACAGCAGAGGAACCAACAGCTCCCAGGGCCAAGGGATCATATGAAATGAGAGCATAATTGTGAACAGGGTGGAGAAAAACCACCTGAAATTTAAAATAGGCAGTTTAGGTAATTTCAAAGTCATCATTATTTACATCTGTTTACATTCTATAGAACTACCTCGCCAGGAATTTCAATTGGAAAAGCAGCAAATGAAAGCATCACATCAGATGCAGCTATTGCAACTGTGTTCTTGTCAACAGCAACCAATCCCATGTTATCAGAATGATAGATGATGACACCAGTCCCGAAAAAATGTTGTGAATGTACACCATCAAGCATACATGAAGGTGGCACATGAACCTGTAATCATATGAGAGCATCTTCTTAAGATTCACAAAAACGTCATACAAATCTGTAGCAAGAATTTTTTGGTGATATAAAATTTAATCAATATAAAATACTTAACAAAACATCCATGACTGTAAATATACTGACAGAGTGACGCTACTAACTGAGACAACAAAAATCCCCAAGTACAAGCACAGTAAACAAGCTATCCACTAGAAATAAATAAAGAAATCCACAAAACCAGCTGGTAGCAAACAAAAACAGCATACCTATCCTGACAGTATCACAATAAAATGGCACAAGAAGAATTTGTAGTCATAGGCTGCAAACCACCTAGTGTTGGGTTTTTCCTTTAAAAAAATTGTGACCAAGTGAGATTTCGTGTGAGTGTGAAAGCATGTGGGCATGTGTGTGCATGTGAGAGAGAGAGAGAGAGAGAGAGAGAGAGAGAACATACTGCCAATTCAAAGAATAATGACAGTTTCCTTTCTAACAAAGATTTTAGTGTTAGGAAAGAGACTGTCAAGAAACACATACAGAACTTAATATGTCTTTGAGATAGTTACCTCAAGCATAACAAGAGTCGGCTCTATAACACGTTCAGCTAATGAAGCATTAGCAGTTGCTACATTTGCACCTTCAAAGTCTCTCAGAACAGCATTCTCCATAGTATTTGGATCATCCAGCTTACTGTCATTTGCTTCAGGAAAAGAACAGTCAGCAACAACATTTCCATCAGAAGGAAAACCCTCCTTCACTCGCCTTTTCTTTGTTTCAACATCCAGTTCATCCCTACAATGTGCTCCTTCAGATACATGCTCATAACTGGTTTCCATACTGGTGACACCATCAGTCAATTGATCGTGGCTATTATGCTGCATGTCTACCAGGGAAGTGACTTCGCTACTTAGTGGAACTGCTTGGCTTCCTGTACCTCCGAGTTCATTGACACCAGATGATTGTAGATTACCATCATGTTGAAACACAGGCTTAGCAGTCCAAAGACCAGTACAATCATCACGAGTGTATATCTGTGGAGGCGCATACCATTCATGGCGATCAACCGTGACCAGGACTGACTGCAGCCACCACAACAATCAACAGATGAGAACCAACTAAGAAAAGATAAAAACAGTTCACTTAGCTAATTTCTCTAATGTATCTAATGAGGCAGTTCATTACAACCATTTGCTGGGTTTCATTAGAAAAGCCAACTGGTGGGACCCTTTGGTTCAGAAATCAGAAGTTTATTTCTTATTCCTTTGTGCAATCTTAAAGATGAATTGACCAAACCAGCATGTACAACTATTTTCATGCCAATAATTGGTGGAATACAGTATAACTAAATCAAAGTATTACCTTCCTTCGATGACGATCCATGTAGCTTATATACTCTAATGGCACTCGAGCACCTCGAGATAGCTTGCATAGAACAGAGATTAGATCCTCAAGTTGTGATATTTCCTCACCAGCAAACTTCTTAATGATAGCATGGCGAGGAACTCCAGCTCTAAGGAGCATATATCTGTAACAAATTAAATAATTGTTAATCAAAAAAAATGCAGATCAATTTTGTCAATAGGTGTAGTTCAAAAACGAAATGAGACCTATAAAGAGAGAGACCCATGACCTATAATACTTTTCAAATTACCCTTCAATAAATATCTGAATTAAAACACTCTTAAAATCAAAACTAAGAGCAATGGTGGATTTCCTATCCATATTTTGTAATTCATGTTATTGTTTTAATAAATTAAATTGTCATCTTTTTTTCTCAAAAAAAAAAAAAAAAAAAAAAACAACATATAGATCTACTTGAAAGGTCTTATAGCTAGTTTTGCTAGATGGTGGATTTCTTCTCCATATTTTGCAATTCATGTTATTGTTTTAATAAATTGTTATCTTTTTTTCTCAAAAAAAAAAATTGAAAAGAAAGAAAAAGCTGACACCATCATCCCGTAGGCCATAGTTCTTTTATTTGAGTAATAACAGGAAGCAAAACATATTGCACAAGATCAAGAGAACGTACCCTGGTTCTGTCACATATACAAGGCCACAAGGGAAACGAAAATTTCTAGCCTGTATGAAAAGCAATGTCATAACATAAAGTGAAAGGTTCAAACAGAATACAAATCAGACAAATCAAGATAATAAGCCAAAGGCATGGTAAATGGACAATGAGGAAACATTATTTCAATAGGCGGGGTCAACATAATTCCAAAAAGGGGTGCATAAAGCTCTCAAAATAGAATATATATATATATAGATAGATAGAGAGAGAGAGAGAGAGAGAGAGAGAGAGAGAGAGAGCAAGAGAAGTAAACGACAAGCTACACATGCAATATGCAAAAGAAATGCACTTGACTTGGTTAAAAGCATGCCAAAATTAGGATAAAAAATGCAGTTCAAGCAAATGCAGACTTCTATATGAGGACAATAGCCCAGCAACAACTTGTAAGATCACTCTCGAATACTAAGTACGAACGGCAAAATCAACCAACCTGTTGGTACGAGAGAGGTTGTATCACTCCACCACTTACTTCCAAGAAGTAATTAGGGGTTATTGAGTGTAAATCTTGCACCTGAAATAAATAGGATAACAAATTTACTGATGGCACCTTAATGAAACAATGCTACAAACTAAAGGAATACCACCAAACTGAAACCAGGTATACAACATGGATAACTAAAGGAATACCACCAAACTGCATCCAGGTATATAACACAGTTGAATAAATTATGGGGTCAAGACCTCAATAAGTTCATACCTAGCCCAGTGAAGAAATAACTTAATTATTCATCGTGATAAAGGCACTAGTCTCTCTTTCATCACGATGCATAATGAGGAATGGGCAGGGACAATTTCAGAACGAAAAACAAAAGATTCAATTTACCAAGCTGATATTAATGCAAGCAAAGTAACTATATCTAAATATTTTCAGACAAAGGCTAACACAGTGAAAGTTGACTTGTGACATAAAATATTATCAGAGAAAACACCTCTAACCTAGCCATGTCTAAAGGGCAATCAGAGCATCCTTAACAGGTGATTACTTAAACCTCTAAATGTGTGGTTCAACCATTTCAATAAATTCACTGCTATTGTTTTTCCTCTCCCATCCTTTTCTCTACCCTGTTTTCAGTCCATTAAAGATACTGAGGTTCCATAAGTCCCAACTCCTAGTTAAATTACCCACACAAACAGATACCATTTGCCAATGGCGTCCTAACTGTTCAAATCTCATGGACAGGAATTGTTGAAAAACAAAAAAACAAAACACAAGTGCACACACATACCATTCATATTACGAGGAACCTTAGGTACACAGACACATATATACACTGAAGCATTCTCAGAAACACGAAGTGAAATAGAAAAACACTGCAGCTTAAAATCATGTGCACTGAAACATTTACATTCACTGATGCATCTTCTAAACATACCACGGACGTTAAATAGAATATTAAATAAGGTAAAGCCAGATCCACCTAAGCACTTAAATGATCTCTACCAGCTGCCTTCAATTGGCCAATGCATAAAAAGAGAGACAAAGATGACATGTTAGTGTGTGCACATATCTTCTGCAACATTTGGTTTCTCCTAAGAAATGAAGTCTCATCTTCTCATTTATAAGGAAAACAATTTGTGCTTCCAAGAACTAAACAAAGAATAGGGAAAATCAGTGAAAACATTGTTTGAAAGTGTGTAGTGGCAGTTCCTTTAATTTCTGGTTCGATGATCATCTCTCATTTTCTTTCTCCTTTTCTTAAAATATTATTCAAAAACAAATTCATAATCCCATGTAAAAACAAGTCGAGCATTATACAGTCAAGAAAAGACATAAATTACAAGCAAAAAGTCCAAACATTCTTGATTCATAATATTGCATGAACTTTTCTTAATTTTCCAGAAGGGCACCAACATTGGATAAAAACTAATGTTAAAAATAAAAGTAAAAAGATAAAGAGTAAAGCTTGCAGTGCCTTGATTAAGCAGTGAACCAGTTGATTGCCACTGCACTAAATTTTCCAGACATACATACGAGACTTTTCCGTAGCAAAACATAAATACCAAACAAGAAAAACTCTCACCGTCAAGTTAACAGTTAACTGTGTGCCACCCCTTTCAATCTGTAATTCAATATTTTGATTGACACTGTCATCAAGTAAAGTCTCCAATTTTAGGAATTGGGTAAGTACCTGCACAGCAATCCAATACGTTAGATTCAATTGAGTAGCTACTGTCTTGCTTGCATGAAAAACATTTGAGGTTTCCTTTCCCACGATCAAATGGAGCCTAAAAGTAATTACTTTGGAATAGCATTTATAGAAACTACCTATTGCCACAAGTGTACTATTTATTTTTGTCTGATAAAATATTATTTATTGTTTTGTCTTTCTGTTTTTTTTTTCCTTCAAATTTACTTAATTTAGTTATTATAGTTTATGTGGGTGGTTTTTTTTTTTTTTTTGTGAAATTGTTTTTTCTTTGAAATCCTAATGGAAGAAGGGCAATTTTGAGATGATGAAAGCTTCACAGCTTTTTTCTTCTCCCTTTATATATATAAGAGAAAATAGATGAAGAGTTGAATTCTAACATATGTCATCTAAAATAAACAATATGTACCCTAAAAAATGATCATTGATTATTTATCCAATCTAGAAGATGCGTTTGCGAAAGTAGAAAACCATTCATAATGAGTTACTGTAGCTACCCTGCATAATACATACTTAATATCAAGTTAATCATAATACATAGTTAATATCAAGTTAATGGCATCACAAAACTCAACAATAAGATTGGATAAAGCTTATAATTTGATCCTGTTGATGACCTTATAGATGGTGGCCAGTGAGAGAAGTAAACCTTATAATTTGATCCATACATTTGCAAACAAAATAGTGGTCATATTTATAAAACAACAATATCAAATAAAGCAATGAATTTGCATGTAATCAAAGTCTTTTCAATAAAAACAAAATTAAATGAGACGAAAAGTATAACTTACTTTCCCATTCATGCAAACAAGAACATCACCTGGCTCCAAACACTTGTACGCCGGACCACCTGGAACCTGAAACAAGTCCAGCCTCATAAGAATCCTAGAAGTAAGAATTAGATCACCAAGAAAAAGAAAAACTTACACAATTTCAAAGTATGCAAGAATACTCACCACAGAGTCAACAACCAGCATCCCAGTTTCACCCTCGGGAGATGCATGACGAACTAACTGAACAAATCAAAAGCACAGGTTACTTGAGGCACCCTACTTTTCATGCAAATAATGAAGTATGGGGAAATAAGACGGAAAAGAAAAATAAAACAAAACAAAAAGGACCTGCTCTGTTTCACTTTGAAGACCAAGCCGGCGTGTCTCATCAAATCCTTTATGGACAAATGTCACCTGCATTATAAATTATACACGCTGTGTCACAATAATAATTACTCAAACATCGTACAACTCTGAACACCATGAAATCTTCGTATTGTTTCCAAGAATAAAATCAAGCAGGTCCAGAAATTAAGAATTGCTTTTATATTATGGTTTTATTTCTCCTACCCTCAACCCAAAAATGTATTCAATATTTCAAATAAACATATATGTGTAAATTTTAAGTTGTAAAAAACACCATGATCCATTGCAATTGCAACCAATTTCAACCTCAACAGTAAAATAACACTGGGGGAAACTGGGTCAACTGCCCACCAAAATAGCAGTACCCTTCTGAACATGAAGTTAAAAGAATTGGGAAACAGTTTAATTGAAGTGATTCCCTTTAAGGATAATTCAAACACAAACCTGAAGCGTACCACGAGGTATAGAGACTGCCTCCCATTTATTGACAAATGAATCTCTGCCTTTCTGGAGATAGTTCAATGCCCTCACAACCTGCCGTTTGAATAAGTCTATGTCATGAATCATAATTGTGGAATATTAAATATTAAATCCCCATTCATAATTAATAAAGATACAGAAGATACATAAAATGCACTTACTCGTTCTAATGGTAAGAAAAAAGCTGAAGCACTTGATGACTTGCTACCAGCATTCAAGGCCACCGCCCTGCCTAGCCAATCAATCACAGGAGATCCACTGGAACCACCTTTAGTACCAGATGCAGCCTATAACAAAAACAACTAATAAATATAACTGTGAAAATTTAGGCTAAAGCTACTATATCAGCAAAAGAAGCACTGCTATCAAGTATCAACCAACAATGCCAAGTCATTCAATAACATAATTAACAAAGACAGTCATGTCGTAAAGGACTGCAAACATATATTATCCCATATGCAAAATAGTTAAATACTGATTCGTAAATCCAATGCCAAAGCAACACCATATTCACATCTCAACTCTCCCAGATTCTAAAGGTACATGTATGCCATGAATGGAATGTATATAGATTTATCAGTAACACAGTGTAAATCATTAAGACCATTACCATAGGTAAACAAACTTTGCACCTATGATTTTTTCTAAGCACGAGTATTTTCATGAAAGTCTTGTTTACAAATTTAAACCCTCATCTTTAGATACTTCGGGGCTTATTTTCATGAAAGTCTTGTTTACAAATTGAATGTATTTTCGTAGTGCAAACACGGCCAACATGAGTGAGGAGGGCAAAGGGCAATTATAAAGACAAAATGCTCGCCACTCAGATTTTGTTCCCTATTTCCTTTTATTTTATAATAGAATCTATAACCTATAGGCCTCAATTCAAGGCTGTCTTGAACAAAAGTTATAATCCTAAAGTTAAGTTTTTGCATCCAACAAGTATCAAATCAACTTCCGTACAATGAAATTTGGTCATTGGTACTTATTTTTCATCAAATGTGCCTTTGATCATAATAAGGACAGTACATATTACATCTGAGATATGTTAACCATTCCTATTTAAAGTTTGACCTGGTACTTGTTAGAAACAAAAAAGTTAGATAACCACTAAATGGGACAAATTAATCTTCACGCACTGAATTGATAAATGGGTCAAAGTTCAGGTACCAAAAGTGGGAGAGAAAAATATATATGCCATGTGGACAACTCTCAGCAGTCAGAACCAGCCTCCAGCCATATATAAAACATCAATGTATTTTAAAGCAAGAAATTTTGTCTTCTATACGTCAGTCTGCTTCTCTTGTTGATCAAATTATTCGTTCTAATTACATTTTCATTAAAGGAATCTCCTTCCCTTTTCTGTATTTTATACCTTCATCCTCACCCAATAACCAAATAAGCAGTACAATACGGCCCAAGTATAGCCCAAAAACTACCCTACAAAAGAAACAGAAATGCTCATATAAGTGACACATTTAAGCGTCTATAAGTGCCAACCACTTTCAGGTTGGATATAATACAAACACTTCAGTATATCAAGCATTGAAATATATCCAACAGTTCAATGTTTACAGCACAGAAGGCGCTTAACATATGTCCCTCACAGAAGCATTTTTTACAACAGAAGTACTCTTAAGGCACAATAATGAAAATAGTCACAAAATTCTAAACCCAAAACCTACTCCAGTGGAGGAGGCTTGCATGAAACTATCAGGTAGCAAAAATAATGAAAAATATGCTACTTACTTGCATGTAGAATGTATTGAAGTCATTATAACCATCCCTGCGCAAAAACACAATCATTATTAACCAAAAAAAAAAAAAAAAACTGGCTGTAAAGTCTCCGAAGAACAAATGCTCAAACCGTTAAGTGTTCTGCCTACCATAGGTCAGTAGCATAACAAAAGTAGCTTAGGCTCTGTTGTCTTATATCGAGCACACCTCTGTAAGAGGAGTTTATTAATAGAAGAGACAATTATGATTTTCTCCATGTAGTTCGGGATAGTTCCAATTTTCTCAATTGTAACCTTGTAGATGTAGTTTATTAAAGGTTGCAGATAAGGTGAAATCAAGATTTATATCAAGAAGTACTTATAATTTGTAAGGAATCAGCACTTGAAAATTTATTGGACTGAGTATTTGGAGAGGTGGTTGGGGGGTATCATAAAAGGTTTTTATTGTTTCTATTGACTGCTTTTTTTTTTAACGAGTTCACTGTAAAACTAACGAAGTAGAACAAAGATTGCTTTAGTTGGTCTTCTACTATATTTTTATAAAGTTTTCGTAGTTGTTCTTATACGTTAAGCACAATGATTTACTTTTTACATTATTCTGTGACTCAGGCAATCCACAGTCCACACTATGGTGTGTGCATCTCTGACATACTAGAAAACGCCAAGTTCTATTGTTAAATGGATGGATGCTCTGTTTAAAAAGGTAGCTGACTAAGGCCTGGTTTGATACTAAGGTGATTCTGAAAAAAGTGGGTATCAAAAAAAGCTGGGAGCTTTTTTGTGTTTGGCAAACATTTAGCTTCAGCCTGTTTTCACAGTTTTGGTGAAAAAAAGCCAAAAACACAAAGCTGCAAAACCCAGCTTTGAAAAACCGGCTTTTTTTCACATCTGATTTACATAAAAGTTTACTAAACACTATAATACTGTTTTTTTTTTTCAAAAGCACTTTTACAAAAAAGTTTACCAAACACTCAGCTGCTTTATTTCACAGCTGTTTATTCTCACAGCACAGCAAAAGCAACTTTTTTTCAAAGCACAGCAATACCAAACCAGCCCTAAGAATGTTACGCCCCTTGAAGAGCTCTTCCTTTTGACTTTTATTTATTTATTTTGTTCTTTTACACAACAAAAGGAAATCGGTAAAAGGCACCGTGAGAGCATCATGCGGTTGGCGTCTCTCACACACATGATAAAGACAGCTTGTAGGTCTCAGTTTGTCAATTTTGTTAATTCTGGTTTTTCCAAGACCATTGGATGCTAAAGCTTCAAGCTTTCTTTTAACTATAGGCATCTTCCTAGTATACTTCCCAATTCACATGCACCAAGAATTTACCACTTTAGTGGTTCTGAAAAAAAAAATTATTATTCCAACAAACTACAATTCAATGAAACACTTTCATAACCATGATATAAATCCATAGGACAACGTATGTATTTCACTAGTTTTCAGGGAAAATAAGAACAAAGGAATAAGGCAAATGTTAAATCAAGCTGATACATACTTTTTGTAATGTGGAGCATCTCTATCCAAACGAGCAATAGTACCAGCCAAAATTGAGACCTAAAAATTAAAGTGAATCCAGTAAATAACAAATTACTAAAATGTAAGGCATACAATTACGAGCCTATTAAGTAAAAGCACAAACTTGACAAATGAATACCTTCTCACCACTATCATTACCAACAACCCTGATTTCTAGTCCAACACAAGCAGCCTCAGGGGCCAGAGGAATCTCCTCATAACTAAGAAATTGTACTGCACTAGGATCATAACAAAAGAAGCCAAAATCATGAACCTGAAAAAACATATACATATATTAGTGTTTCAGATATACACAAGATGTCAAAAGCACAGATTGATTATGAAGGTATCTATAATTGTCCTACTTTTCATTTACTATGTTAAGTAAGAAAACAAAGCGTAAGGAACTATATCACACTGGAAATGTACGAGATTGTTTAATGGAGCAAAAAATAATATAGATTTTACAAACCACCGTGCAATTACAGCAGATCATAAATCAAACGTAAGAAAGAATTTACTCACTGGATCCCTGTATATAGGATATACTGGAATTTCTTCACGGTTCACAAACATAGCTTCTGCAACTACAGGTCCTACAGTACCAAAGAAACAGATTGGGAAAATATCAAAGAAGGTTCAAGATCCATATATCAAATTCAGTTGACAAAAAAAAAAGAGCACTAAATGTTACCAACTAGACAATCATTACCGACTAGACAATCATTACCAAGCAATGCATTGGTTGGTTAGAAGCTTAAAAGAGTAAAACTTTACTTTATAACTCGAAAGGCTTAAACTTTGAAAGCGAAATTTTCCCTTTTCTTTCTCTCACATTTCCTCAGTATCCAAATAACAAGAAGAAAGTTCAAGAAACAAAAAAGTACCAGGCTTGACAACATGTCGATTGGTGAGGATGATCCCGCGGCGCTTATCGACGATGAAGCCGGTGGCATAGCTAGCACCAGCGGCCTCAGTGTCAAAAGCACGACAGGCGGTTGTCCGCAGAACGACGACGGCGGGGACGACCTTGCTGAGCGCCTTTCTCCAGTCGTCGGCTGTGGCGGTGTTTTCTTTGAAAGGAGGATCGATCTCCATGGAGAGTTCGTCCTTGATGTTCGATTCGCTCCCTACGGCCTCCGATCCCAGCCTCTCCAGAGGATCGGCCATTCGAACTCCGTCGCTGAATCAGGTAATAGAGAGAGAAATGGAGATTTTTGGGGGGAGGGAAATAATCTAGGGTTTGTGAAATGGATGGCAGTGAGGTTAGTGAAGATTAGAGAAAGAGTGTTTCTTTTAGTCAAAGTGGGTGCGAGTCTGAGTTGTATTTGCGATGGAAAGTGCCAACAGACCACAGAGTCCAAACGTGTCCGGAGGGGCTTTTTACTAGGGGAAGGAAAATATAAAATTTCTTAGTTATTTTATTAACTCTGCCAAGTTTTTTTGTTTAAGTTGAAACAAAATAGGAATTTCATCAAAGAATAGGAAAATAAATTTTTGAAAGAGGAAAGACTTGGCATCTCAAGAATTGAGGATGAATTCCTTTTTAGCGTACCTTATGACTTTTTCACACAACTTTATATTTATAATCACAACTCCAGTACCGTGGTACGTGGGAAGGGACGGAATGGAATGAGACGAGGCGTTCCGTCTCACGTTTGGTGTACCTAAAATGGGTGGAACGCGTTGTTCCACGAGACGAATTTTTGATGAATTTTCATTCCGCCTCACCCTCTGGAACACTCATTCCACATCTGTGGAACACAAAATTATAACATCTATTCTCCTTTTTGTTCCTCTTTGTTTCCATCCGAGGGCATCTTTGCTCCCTCTCTATTTCGTCTCATCCCATTATGTTCCGTCTCATCCCATCTGCATATCAAACGATAAACATTAACTAAACAATCTTAATTTTAATTGATTTTTACAAATATAAATAGTTATGATTATATGTACAATTCTATTAATAGACCCGAAGTATTTTGAGAAACTCCTCATTAACCTTAACGGGCCAAACTCTTGTTTTAAAAAAAAATAATAATCAGATTTTTTATATGAAATTAAAAAAAAACAATTCAGTTAATTTGTAATAGTAGAGATTTAAAAAAATTCTGATTGTTTCATTTTTTTTTTTGTTATGTTATTTTTTTTTTTTGTTCATTTTTGGATAAATATACTCATTTTACATTGTAAACTTAACAGAAAATTGATGAAGTTAATGAAAGGACCACCCAATAGGCTCAGGTTGACATTATTAAAACTAATTTTTCCTATGAAAATGATTCTCACTTCTTGTGTCAAACCCAAGAAAACCCGGTGGTGCCGACCCTAGCTTCAGCCAGGGTCGGTTGCCGTTGCCTTCTTGCTTTATTTCTCTTTTGTTTTCCTTGCTTCTACTGCTTTTTCTCCCAAATTTCTACTCCGATCTGTTATATTCCTCTATCCTTGAGGGTATTACTCTTCCTTACTCCGATCTTCAACCATGAATCCTACTGAGATTGTGTGTAGAGTTCCGGTGTATCAACCAGCCCAGATGTTTCCAACACCACCATTTTCTCATTGTTGTCCGCCAGTTCTGGCAGTGTCATTCGTGGGTTTCCACGAGCTTCATACTAATAGTTGGCTTCTCTCTCTTAGTTGTTGGTTATCCCTAACTTATGGATGTGCTCATGTAGCAAATTGAAGTTGGATATGGTGTCTGTTGAGGTGGTGCTCGGAAGTGGACAAGGAGTCTGACGAATGACTAGTGGAGAAAGTTGTGGAAACCTATGGATGCTTCTAGTTTCGGAAGCTTGGTGTTAAGCTTGGGCCTAGCTGTTTTGGGCTAATTTTGTGTTTTCTAGTGTTTTAGGCCTATTTTTGTTTGTTAATAGTAGTCTTTGGCCTTGGTTTGCTTGTATGTTTTTTTAGTGTTTAATAAAAATATCCTTTTACCAGCACACACAAGCCATTCTAAGGTGGGTTTGTGTGTATGCAAATTCCAAACAAGGTTAGATTGATTAAATCACACTTGCAAAATTATAATTATTAAAAAAGTAGGTTGCCAAAAGGCCTCTGAGGCTTAAGTTAGAAAAGTAGATTGAAAGAGAAGGTTGCAGACCGTACTAGGCAAACAACTATGTTCTGCTAGTGATGGTGCATTCTAGTCTCAACGGCAACTTTCTAGTAGTTCGAGAGGTCCCCAATTGGTTGGAAAGCAGAAGAGCCGGATACCCAAGGAGGAGAATCTGAAGAGTTCGCTTTCTACCAACTTGGGTTTGGTATGGCTTGGTGGTAGGACACCATGGGCACAATGGGCACTATGGCGACCGAATACCTTGTACCTACAAGAGAGGTGGATGTCTCGTCCCTTGAGATATTATGTGGTTTGCTCGCAACGTGAAGGGTAAAACTATCATAGCGAGATTAAAGTTCATGTATCATTCTCGTATTAGATGCGGTTAATTTATGTCTCTATAGGTTAGGTTGTCCGAGTTTCACGAGTTGATCAATTACCTTTTTTCTTATTCCTAAAGTAAGTATGAGTAACAAATATTTAAAAGGACAAATTGTGACCCCCATTAAGGACTTAAACTTTTGAAAATTAGCCATTTCCCCCTTGTCGTTATATTCCATTTACTATTCTGTCAAACGTAGGGGTAAATTAGTCTTTTTGTTCTTCAGTCTTATTTGTCAACTATAACTATTATACATATAGGATAGCAAAAAACCATCCTTATGCATATGTGAACATCGAGAACTAGGGCACCATCTTTAAAAAAAGAAACACGGCCTAATTACCATCATGGGGCATAACCCCTAAAGCCTAAAAGGAAACTCAACTGTTTTTATGAGAATGTTGTAATAGAAATCTTACTCAAACTTCTCATTAAGTCTTTGTTGGTTTGCATTGTATTGTCCAAGAGTTATAAATACCGGATCCTGAGCTCATACTTCATTAAAAAGCATCGCATCATAGCACTTAAATCTAATTACAAGAATGGAATTCCACCCTTCCTGCTCGTGAGAGTGGCATCATCGCTAGCCACATAACAGTCTTATTACGCATAATTAAAGAGGTTCATTCTATCTAATATGGTGACCAAACTTTTGACTAGTACTCCATGACATAATACACACTTGCTTGTAGGAAAGGCTTTTGCAATTCTTTTCTTTGTGTGGTTGGAATTTGTAACAGTCTTACCTGTCTCGCATATATTTCTTCTATCCTTAATGCGTACATTAGGTCCATGAAGGTTTAGTTTTTTAATAACTGTGTTCCATGAGAAGATATAACCAAATACTTCACCGTTTGCAAGACAAATAAGACCGTTACAAAATCCAACCACACGAAGACAAGGATTGCAAAAACCTTTCGTGGTAGCAAGTGGGTATTCTCTCATGGAGTACTGGTCTAAAGCCTGGTAACCATATTAAGGTTGTGTTTTTGCTACCCTTAGTTTGTCAGGTAATTGGGCAACTTCTCATTGCCACCTCTTTATTATATATGATAAAAATTGAGATATGGTCTAGTATTATTTTTTATATTTTATTTTAATACAAGTAATATTTTACACTAATCTACACTAAGGAGAGATGGAATGTTTAAACCCGGAACATAGTGGATTAAAAAAGAAGGTCCTCAGCTTCAAAGCAATCAATTAGTTGCTTAATGTAGTCTAATATAAGGGGGATGTAGTCACTTAAATTTGAGAGGATTTTAAAAGACTTTAAAATCCTAGTGTAGTCAATTAAAAGATTTTAAAGGATTTTAGAATCCATTCAAATATAGGTGTAGTCAATTAAAAGATTTTAAAGGATTTTAGAATCCATTCAAATATAGGTGTAATCAATTAAAAGATTTTAAAGGATTTTAAAATTCATCCAAATCTAAGTGTATTAAAAAAAATTAAGGGGGTGTAGTCAAATTAGGATTTGACATGATTTTAATGGACTTTAAAATCAGATGGTAGTCAATTAGGATTTTAGAAGAGGATTTTAAAAGACTTTGAAATCATGGTGTAGTCAAATTAAGATTTAAGAGGATTTTAAAAATACATCCAAATCCAAAGGTAGTTAAGTGAGATTTTAAAAGACATTTTTAGAATTATTCTAAATCTATGGGTATTAAAAAAAAAAGAGATTTGGCAGGATTTCATGAAGAAGTGGATTTCGTTGGATTTGAGAGCTTGAAGTATATATACCCAACACCAAATACAATCTCACCTCAATCCCTAGGATTTCTTTCAAGCTTATGTTCCATTCTCTCCATTTGGCCCTCACTTCTCACCATAAGCAGCAAGAGAACTACTTCTCTACTCCATATATTGGTGAATCAATACTCACTCGCACACCTTTGACCCTTTCCACTATTGTTCTATATATTTTTATGTCTCAATTTGCTAAGGGGTCGGTTAAACTCATTGAATCTGTTATAGAAGTGGTAGGTTTGTCAATAGACTTGCAAATTGACTTGAGCTACAGAAATATACCATTTCAAATCAAACCCAGAAGTTTAATTACCAATCCAATAGGCAAAGTAAGATCAAAATTCAAAACCCACCATCTATAATGTAAGAACACATCAACCCATTGGTAAAAAAATCAAAACCAAAAAAGAAGAATTTGATTTGCACATGAAAATCCAATTGAATCACTCGTCGATGCCTCAAATTGAATTTGAATAAAAACAATCATTCTTCAAGGAGACAGAAAATGGATAAGACAATTAAAAAGTGTGAATTGGGTTGACTTGCCGGCTTGAAAAGGAAGCAGCTGCATAATCATGTTTTAGGGCATGGAGGGAGAAAATGGTTTTTCTTTTGTTATTTGAAAAAAATAAAAACAATCTGATACAGATAAATGAAAAGAAAATATGTTGTGATTTATATATTAGTTAAAGTGTAAATAGTAGTTTATTGTCCCATATTGGTAAAGTACATATGTAATACCAATTGTAACTCCTATATATACTCCACTTTGGAGATTAATTAATACATAAGAAATTCTCAAATATTGTCATATATATTTTTTGTATTTACCATGTTTAGTTTAATAGGCATCAGAGCAGTTCACTCTTGGTGACCTGTGTGTTTTAATTTTGTGCCCACATTTTTTGTGATTTCCTTCATGAAAAAAAAAGTGAATAGTGTCGCACTACTGTACAACACTTTGCTACGGTGCGTGAACAGTGGTTTGCTTGTGAACAGTGATCCTCTACATTGCCGTGAACAGTGATTGCTACAATGCCGTGAATAGTCTCTGCTACAGTCGTGAACAGTGATTGCTACAGTGTTCTAGTAAATTGTTTTCATTCTGCTGCGTATCTTTTGTGCCTTTATTGTTCGTAATTTTGTTCAATGACTCAATATAATCATAGTGTTGTTATGCATCTTGGTGGAACAAATAAATGGATAATTGACACTAGGGCCACTGATCATGTAACTAGTGACCCTAGAGTGTTTGATGAGTTATGCGACTATGTTCGTGATCCGTATATTACTAGTGCAAATGAAGCACTTTCCCCTATGAAGGGTGAATGCATTATCTCTCTGACTCCAACCTTATTACTAGTCCATGCTTTACTTGTTTATAATGTTAAGTGCAATGCTTTGTCGGTTGAAAAACTTCTTGATGCCTTATATTGTTCTGCTCACTTCTACCCTACGTATTTTTATTTTCAAGATATTCAAACTCAGAAGATAATTGGTTGTGGTAAAAGAATAGAAGGTTTTTACATCTTGACTATGGAGGATACTGTTGTTTCCTGTTCAAATAATCATCAAGTTTTAAGTGCTAAAGTGGATGACAGACATCAAATTTGGTTGTGGTATCGACGATTGGGACATCCATCATTCAGTTATATGAAGCATCTATTTCCTTCTTTGTTTCACACTTGTAGTGATTCAGAGTTCAAGTGTGAAACATGTGTCTAGGCTAAGAGTCATCGTGCTTCCTTTTCCGTAAGTGATTCTAAAGCTACTTTGCCATTTGATTTGATACATTCTGATGTGTAGGGTCCAACGAAAGTTACTTCTAATAGATTCCGTTGGTTTGTTACTTTTATCAATGATTATACTCGGTTAACTTGGGTGTTCTTGATGAAGAATAAGAGTTACGTTCCGTTACTTCTTCAAGAATTTTGTACAATGGTGTCTACTCAGTTTCAGACCAAAGTTAAGGTCTTCAAGTCTGATAACGGAAGAGAATATGTGAATCACACTTTGACATGTTTTTTTTGTGATCATGATATTATTTACAAGATGACTACTTTGTTTACACCCCAACAAAATGTTGTGTCCGAACGGAAGAATCATCAAATAATAGAGGTTGCTTGATCCTTGACGTTGGATAAATGTGTTCCTAATCATTTCTGGGGTCATGCCGTTTTGGTTGCTGTGTATTTGATCAATCGTGTTCCAAGTAGGGTTCTTGATTTTCAGACACCATTTGATGTGGTACAAAAACATGTTTATCTTGTTTATGTATCAAAGCTTCATCCAAAAATGTTTAGGTGTATTGCGTATATGCATGTCTACTCTCATCAGCAGAGTAAACTTGATGCATGTGTTATCCGGTGTGTCTTTATTGGGTATGCTAACAATAAAAAAGGCTATAAGTGTTATCATCCTCTGATTCAAAAAACTTATATTACCATGAATGTCACAATCCATGAGGAAGTTTCGTATTTTATGAAGCCTTCTTCCGACTCTCCACTTCAGGGAGAGAGGGGGAGTGAAGTGCAGATTTAAAGAAATTTTATGGATGATGTGTTACAAGCAGAGTTGGGAACATAACCTATTATGTTGCGTGATACTGATCAGTCGGCTACAGATAGTGATCGGTCACCTGTCATTCCCAAAACTATTTCTACTGACGACATATCAGATGTGCCCAGCGATTTACCTATTAGTATGTCTGACGATTTATCTTCTGATGATCGGTTGCCTACTGCTAATATGTCTAACGAGTTGCCTGATGATGGTTCATCCAATGATGATTTTTCTAACAGTTTGGTATAAGATGGTGGCATACATGAGGTAAATTCTGACGATTATTCTACTTATCAATTGTCTCCACGAGTGGAAAACCTAAAGTACAATATGAGCCTGATATGCATGCCAAAGCCAAATATCCTATCAACAATTATTTGTCTACTCATCGTTTGTTCAAACTGTATGCATCTTACATATGTCAGCTATCTAGTGTATCAATTCCAACAAAATTGCAAGATGCTTTGTCTGACCCTAAGTGGATTAATGTCATGAAAGTTGAGATTGAAGCTTTGGAAAAGAATTCTACTTGGTATTTGGTTACCAAACAGAAAGAAAGTCGTTGGATGTAGATTAGTGTTTACTATTAAGCACAAAGTAAATGGTTCTATCGACCGGTATAAAGCCAGATTAGTTGCTAAGGGTTATACTCAAACCTATAGGGTGGATTATCAGGAGACGTTTGCTCATGTTGCCAAACTTAATATTTTGCGTGTTCTTCTGTCCTTAGCAGCAAACCATGATTGGCCTCTGTTGCATTTTGATGTTAAGAATGCTTTCCTTCATGGTGATCTTAAGGAGGAAGTTTATATGGATCTCCCACTTGGTATTGGAACATCTCCTAGAAAATTTGTTGTATGCAGGTTACGAAAGGCTTTGTATGATTTGAAACAATCTCCTAGAGCGTGGTTTGGGAGGTTTGCAAGTTCAATGAATAAGTTTGTGTATATCCAGTGTCATTCAGATCATACTTTGTTTCTAAAGTAACAAAATGGTAAGCTAACTGCATTGATTATTTATGTTGATGACATGATAGTGACTGGTGATGATCAGAAGAAGATACAACGTCTTCAAAAGTACCTAGCTACTGAATTTGAGATGAAAGAATTGGCTGAATTGAAGTATTTTCTTGGAATCGAGGTTGCACGATCCAAGCATGGTATTTTTCTGTCTCAACTGAAGTATGTTCTTGATTTGTTAGCTAAAACAGGTATATTAGATTGCAAAACTGTTGATACTCCGATTGAGCAGAATCATCGTCTAGACTTATTTCCAGATCAAGTTCCTGCTTATAAGGAATGGTATCAGAGTCTTGTGGGGAGATTAATTTATTTGTCTCACACTCGCCCTGACATTGCTTATGCAGTTAGTGTGGTAAGTCAGTTTATGCACTCACCTAGTGAAGCTCATATGGATGCAGTAACCCGTATTTTGAAGTACTTGAAGATGGCTCTTGGCAGAGGCTTGGTTTTCTCCAAGAATGGTTATTTGAATGTCGAAAGGTATACAGATGTAGATTGGTCTATCACTGATCGGCGATCTACATCTAGATACTTTACGTTTGTGGGTGGTAATTTAGTTACTTGGAGAAGCAAGAAACAAAAAGTGGTGGAGAAGCAAGAAACAAAAAGTGGTGGCTAGGTCAAGTGCAAAAGCTGAGTTTCGTGGTATGTCTCATGGTGTATGTGAGTTGTTGTGGTTGAAAAAATTGTTGAGAGATCTTGAGTTTAAACCCAAGGGTGCTATGAAACTTCAGTGTGATAACAAGGCTGCTATTAAGATTGCTCATAATCCAATGCAACATGATCGAACAAAACATGTGGAATTGATCGACATTTCATTAAGGAAAAATTGGATGCTGGAATTATTATGTTTCCGTTTGTGAGATCTGAATATCAACTTGCTGATGTTCTTACTAAGGCTGTGTCTAATAGTGGGTTTTCCAACTCGCTTGACAATTTGGGCATGCGTGACATCTTTGCACCAACTTGAGAGGGAGTGTTGCGAGTTATATATTAGTTAAAGTGTAAATAGTAGTTTAAGTACATATATAATACCAATTGTAACTCCTATATATACTCCACTTTGGAGATTAATAAATACATAAGAAATTCCCAAATATTGTCATATATATTTTTGGTATTTAACATGTTTAGTTTAATATTGGTATTTACCATGTTTAGTTTAATAAAAATGGTTTTTCTTTTGTTATTTGAAACAAAAAACAATCTGATAAAGATAAATGAAAAGAAAAGACTATGCAAATCCATCAAAATCTACAAATAAAATCCATACAAATCCATAAAAATATATATTATAAATCCATATAAATCTGTCAAAATTCATATCGAATTGTAAGTACATTAAAATCCCTTAAAATATGTCACTTAAAAAAAGTCTATTAAAATCCCTTGAAATCCAAATTGACTACACCCCCTAAGATTTTGGAGGATTTTAAAGGTCATTTTAATTCTTTCAAAACATGAGCATTGTGAGGTTTAGAGAAACCATGCAATGAATGTAAAAGTATGACTTGTGTGTGGTACTTGGAACAACACTATAGCTTCGAGATCAAAGTAGGGGGTTTTGATGGAGCTTATCACAATTGAGAGGTTGTTTTGGTATAATTGAAAATTAGGTAAGACTTCGTGAAATATGCATATATGTGATATTACCCTCTAATTGATGTAATTGCTTATTTTGGAGAATGTCTTTTTAATTATTAATGATTTAAATATCATGATATTGTCGATTATTATACTTGAAATGCACATATCATTGCATATTAGAGAACTTTATAGGTGTATTTGAGATTGAGTTATGAAAACAAAAATGATGTTTGGCGTGGGGGAATTCAGCTATCGCAAGGATTAGTTTGGGTGACAAGGGTGCAATTATAGAAATGTTTTGAAGTAATGGACAATTAGGAGACCGATTTTTTTATACTATTGTACCAACCACTTGCGTTCATTACAGCACCTTTATGCTACATACATAAGGGAATCGAGGTTTTGGAACCCCTTTTTCTATTCGAATGAGAAAATCCGAGCACCCGCTGAATTGGTAAGGCAGATGTATCAATCTAACCTATACGATTCATTCATTAAAAAATAGATTGACAAGACTGTTAATGTAGTAGAATTTGTTTTGGCTGTGCTACTGGAGGCTTTGGAGAAGTTTGCAATCCTTGTTGGCTTTATATATGGTCTATAAAATTGGCATAACTCTTCACTGTGGTCCCTCACAATGAAAATTGATATGAGTAGTTCCCGAAAGTCGTTTTGGTCATTCCATGAAAAATTTGTCAATATCCTCGTTAAGTGGATGAGTTGTTTGACAAAAATACCCTTAAAATGTGGTCATGTGGTCATTCATGTGACAATTTAATGAGGATATTGACAGATTTTTTACAGTATGATCAAAATAATTTATTGTGGACAAAAAACATAGACCATTTATATCGATTTTCATTGTTACGAAGCAAAGTGAGGAGTTATGCCAATCTTAGAGACATTTTGGCTAAAAATCGGTCTTTATGTTACTTGTGCCCCAATTCATAAACTTATATGTATGCACTTTGCGATATCAATACAATTATGCAATTGACATGATTTTACACAGACGGCTATCATAAAAGGGAATTGGGATGATTGAGTTATATTGGGTAAGTTTGTATACTCAACCAATCCAGAAGCTTAATATAAGGTGTTGTAGGCATGATTATTCTATTCTAATGAATTATCGGGTTGAGTATCTGCTACGAGCACATTCGTCGTATTTAGTTGCCACCATTTAGTTTTGAATCCTGAGTAGATGGTTGGATAAAATAACTTCAAGTAATCATGCCCCATATGCCAAGGATGACACACGTGCTAGCTAAATTGGCCGGGACACGGGGTCGTGATTTTGTGATGGGGAGTTAAGCTGCATTCATGAAGTATCACTTAAATATTAACTTAGGAGAACATGCTAATTGAATTACACGTGTATCATTTGTTTAGCACTAAAAATTATCCTTGCTAAGATATATGTTCTCGTTCAACAATGGTTCCCTCACCCTATTATATCGACTGCACAAGTTCTGGTGCAGTAATGCGAGACTAGAAAGAAGGAAACACACTTAAGACCAACCCAATACAAAAAGGCCCATCTTTGTGTGCTCAACCATATACCCAAAAACAATTATTAAAAGGAAACTACTGATTTGTCCCCTCAATTATCACCCAACTTTCAATTTCCTCTCTGAACTTTTTAATTGGAAAATTAAGGACTTAAACTAATTTTTTTGGCCAATTTCCCCATAATGTTAGTTTTTAATAGATTTTATCCAAATTTACGTTAATTCTTATCATGTGCAAACCACGAAACTCTCATTTGTGAATAAAAACGTTACTTCACTAGACATTCAGACACAAAAGCTATAGAATCACACATATTTGCATATGTTTATATTATAGAAATCTAAGGTTTTCAATTATTTTAAAGAATGAAGCGACCGAACTATCCACACAGGTTGTGCACATGCTTCAATTTAACAGAAATTTGGATGTAATGAATGAAAAATTAACAGCAGGGGCAAATCGGCCAAAAAAATTAGTTTAAGTCCTTAATTTTCCAATTAAAAAGTTCAGGGGAAATCGAAAGTTGGGTGATAGTTAAGGGACAAATTGGCAGTTTACTCTTATTAAAATTAGCATACGGGAACACACAAAGTGTGTAAGAATTTTTTTTTATTTTTATTTTTGAAATAGAAGGAGAGAGGAAAAGAGTGATAGAGAATGTGGGAGTTGAAATATTATTAGTTTTTTAATTAGAGATATGTTAGGATTACATGTAAATGAAGTTTTGAAAAAAAAAAACAAAATTTGATTGTATAAAATTATATTTCTGACACATATTTCTTATTCATGTTTTATTTTAATTAGATTAGATGATTAAACTGATAATTTCATAGAATTTTAATTGTTAGTGAGTGTTTTATTAACGAGTAGAGATAAACAAATTAAAAAAAAAAAAAAAAAAAAAAAACCCCAACATTTGTGACGTTCTCTCGTCTCGCGGGTTCTCTCTCGAGTCCATTGAGGTTCATCATTCATCAATTTTGATTTTCCGGAGCAATCAAGCAATCAAGACTCCCCTTTTCTTCTTCTGATTCAATTTCCACTCCCTTACTCTCACCTCTTCGACTTCCCGCTGCCGAAATTTCTGAGGAAATATAGCAATTTTGGGCTTCTGATTGAAAGGTAAAATTTGCTCAGATTCTTCTTCTTCTTCTGTTGCTTTTTGGGTATGCATTGTTTCACCTATTCGATAATCGTAACCCGTCTCGAATTGCTGATATGTTGAAGGTTAGATCGTAGAATGTACTGATTGGGTTGGACAATTTGACTATTGTAGTATTCTAGGGTTCCCTGTAGGGCAAATGAATGTCAAAGAATTGATCTTGTTATCAAACACATTAGTTTAGTGTGTAGGATTTTCACTGAAACCCAGTACTGCAAATTATCGAATAGTTTCATAGTGCTGCTCAATTCAATGCTAAACAATTTACTGTTTTATGCAGTAGCTAATCGAATTCGAATATGCAATACCTGTTTCATTTCTCATTTATGAGTTCGATACGGTACAAATTTGATGGTTAATTCGATTGGAATTACATTGTAATTTATACTTGTGATGTAGCAGGTGTACTATGTAAGGTTTGTTAGTTTGATAATTTGAACTTAATATTCTTTCCTATTTACTTTTTTCAAGTATATATGGTTTGAGGCTGTTTTTGTTTGAATTTTTGTAGGTAATTACCATATTTCTTTTTCTTAAAAAAAAAGTGAATGTGAATGGATGGCACCATTTTAAAATTCCGCCTTGGGTCCTCAAAAGTTCAGGGAGAGTCGCCCCGAGAGATCACCTCTCGGACGAACCTGTCGAGTGACACCAGTGAGAATGGGTGGCTCATACGGTTCTTTGACTCAGCATTTTTCTGCGAGTGGATAGCTGTTAGCTACCTGTACAAGCATGACCATGCAGGGGTGCGCGACTACCTCTGTAATCGAATGTACACTCTTCCCTTATCGGGAATTGAGAGCTACTTGTTTCAGATATGTTACATGTCAGTGCACAAGCCAAGCCCGTCTTTGGATAAGTTTGTTATTGATATGTGCTCTAAGTCGCTTAAGATAGCTCAGAAGGTGCATTGGTTTTTATTGGCGGAGCTTGAAGACTCAGATGATAATGAAGGAATTAGTAGAATTCAGGAGAAGTGTCAAATTGCGGCCACTTTGATGGGTGAGTGGCCGCCTTTGGTACGTCCTCAAAATGAGTCAGCTAGCCCTGGGAGCAAGAACCAGGTATTGAATAGAATATTGTCATCAAAACAGAAATTGTTGTCACTAACGTCTTCACCACCTGCCCAGAGGTCGTTTTCTTTCTCGCCTTCATCGGTAAACAATTTGCAAGAGGATGGTGGTCAGTTCTCTCCCGATGAGAGCAAAATTTTTAAAAAATTCATACCAGGACCGAAGGTTCGGGATGCATTGCTCTTTAGGAAGTCAATGGAGAAAGGTGACGATGACTCTGAAAAAGATGGATTCTTTAAGAGGCTTTTAAGAGACAGTAGAGGTGATGATGAGACAGGTTCTAAAATTAGAGATTCATTGCTTTTTAGAAAGTCCTCAGAGAAGGATGATGATGATGCAGAGAAGGATGGCTTCTTTAAGAGGCTATTAAGGGATAGTAAAGGTGACGATGAGGAATTGACATCGAGCTCAGAGGGTTTTTTTAAGAGATTGTTTCGTGATAGTAAAAGTGATTCTGACGATAAATCAATCTCTAAATCAGTGAAAGATGAAGAAAAAGAAGGGTTCTTTCGGAAGTTTTTCAAAGAGAAGTTTGAGGACAAAAAGGACCGGATTGATAAGAATGAAGATGATGATGCACCATACTCTGAAGAAAAAGATTTGAAATCTGCTGAAGATGATGAAAAAGAGGGGTTCTTCCGAAAAATTTTCAGAGATAAGTTTGATGACAAGAAAGATGGGAATGATAAAATCGAGGAGGGGAGTGCCAATGGAGACGAAGAAGAGCCTTCTGACTTCCCATTGTTTCGAAGATTGTTCCGTGTGCACCCTGAAGATGCAAAAAGTACCGTTGCAAATGAAAACAGCAGTACCGGGGGCTTGCTAGAAAGTAGTCCAGGGACTGAGAACTTTTTTCGCAAATTGTTTAGAGACCGTGACCGTTCAGTTGAAGACTCAGAGCTATTTGGTTCAAGAAAACACAAAGAGGTAAGCCCGTATCTACTTATCTATTGTTGCTTCGCTGTTAGTGGTAGTATGGCTTTGCAGTTTGTGCTTTTTTTTCATTTTTTTTTCTTTTGTTTTTGAGAAGGAGACTATTTTATTGAAAGAAAGACAATGAAACAAAGGCCAAACAAAGTGGTCAGGAAGACCACTAATAAAGAGAAAAGTACAGAAAGAACAAGAGCCTGGTAGCCACTACTCCCACTAATTGTAAAGGATCATTGTCTTCTATACATTAAATTTGTTTTAATTAAATAACTTTTTCCTTCAGTTTTTTTAGATTCGGTGTTATGAGCTGAAATATGTAATAATTAGCTATTGAAAATGCTTAGCTGCTTTGTGTGAAATTCCCTCAACTGTCAAATTCTTGAATTACATTACAAATTTTTCTTTCAATGGTGAACATATCCAGTGAGGGCGAGCCCTGGCTCAACGGAAAGGTTGCTCCTTTGTGAATGAAAGGTCACGGGTTTGAGTTGTTGAAACAGCCTCTTTGCAAAAAAAGCAAGGGTAAGGCTGTGTACGATAGACATTCCCCCCCGCGGGCCCTCACAAAGTGAGGAGCCTTGTTGGCTTGGGGTCGGTGTATGTAATCCAGTATGATCTAGTTTGTGATTTTTACGTTTTAGTAATTAGTTTTTCTTGAAAGTTAGAAACATTAGAACGTTACTTTTGGTCATATAGGCATTGCCACTGGAAATATAGTTCTAGATGGCCACGAAACTCTCTGATCTTGTGTATAGGTTGCAGTCGCCAACGTTATGGGTATTTGTGCTAGTCGATAATTGGTTTCTTTGTTTATTGGGGAGTTAATCAGTAAATAATCAGGCTGGGATGGCATGGAATACCAAACATGTTCGGTGATGAAGTTAGGAAACACTGATTTTGTGGATTTGATATTTACATTCATCTGTAGTGTAGTTTTGATATATACATATGTACAAATGCATAAAGATTCCAGTGTTTATTCTTATGTTTAGTTTTAGTTTTTTAAAAGCTTAATTTTTATTTTACTTTTTTTATATAAACCTTGTAATAACATATATAAATATTTTTATATGAACCTCGTAATACCATTTTTTGTGAAATTAACTTAAACTGGTCATCCGATCTCCATTTTAAGTTAAAATTTCAAAACATGTATTATCGAACATAATGTACGAACGGTAGAGGTGTTCAAATTTGAACTTTGACTGGGTAGGGTCATATTGCAGATTTTTCCCTAGTTTGACTGGTTGAAAGAGAAGTTGATTTCCCCAACTTCAGTAGCAGAAGAGCGGTTAATTCTACCTTATGTTTGTTTTATATTTTGTGTTGTGATATTAAGTGATGCATTGACATAATAATACCTCTAATCTTGCCAACATATCATGGCACGGTTTGAGCTCTTGGCCTCTTAGACTACACCTCATTTGCAAGATGAGGGAATTATAGGCAAGTCTTAGTTACATTCTATTGGATTCACTTCATTTCAAAGAGATGCATAACTTATTTGATGACTCATATTTATTCACTGTTATTATGTTTTGACAGAAACGCCCTGGTTCTCCAAAGCAACAAAATGAAAAGTCAAGTGCTAAACCCCCACTTCCAAATGCTACAGCATCCCAATACCGTAAAGGGGCTTATCATGAGTCGCTGGACTTTGTGCAGTCACTATGTGAGACATCTTATGGCTTAGTGGATATATTTCCAATTGAGGATCGCAAGAGTGCTCTTCGTGAGGTTGATGGTCATCTGGCTCATCATATACATTTACCCTGCACACACAGCATATAGAGGCATGGCTGATTGACACATGCAAAACTATTTACTATCTTTTAACTTTTTATTTTCCATCAATCCTTCCGTTGATTAATGCTCAAATCATGCTTACCATATGTGTAAAAATATCAAGTCAATCCAATATCTCTAGCAATTCCATATTCATTGTATTAATGGTTAGCTCCATACTAACTGTTACAAGGAACCTAACGAACCTAAAACGAAGGGTCTTAACTTTTTATTTCATATCACAAATAAACGTGCATGTTTTATTATTTTTAATCTTTTGTCTGACATGTGTTTGTTATTCTTGCATAACTAGTCACTTGCAGAAATCAATTTGCACATTGCTGAGGCTCAAAGTAGTGGAGGTAATTCTTAGTCAACATTTCTGGGCCCTTTGTGTTAAGTTTACCAAAGTATGTTTTGGAAATTGAAAAGATTGCGGAAATGTTTTTTTAAATTCCGTAAATTCGATTTCTGATCAGTATGGAATATGTATACATATCATAATATTAGTTCCAAAAAATATTATTTCAAAGATATTGGAAATGTTGCAGAATGCCATACTTGGAAGGGATCATTTTCGTAGATTTGAGATTTGTTTTGTCTGAGAATCATGTAGCATAAATTGATCTTGTTTTCTTTTGTTTCACTTTTTCCCTCCTAAAATTATGTTCATGGAAAGTGTTACTGTGTGCGCATTCATGTGGTCTGCCTTGTGCATTATCTTTTATTTTAATGTGAAAGTCTTGATTCCATGAGAATCTAGGTATAACATTATTTGAAAAGGAATCCAATGAAACTAAGACGTAGAAATTGGACGGAATTCCTACTTCTGAATATTGCTTTACCCTTTTAGTTAAGCGAAATTCTACAGTCTAATGCTTTTGGGGCATCTGTATTGACAGTTATCTCCATACTCTTAATTGAATATTGCTGATGATAATATTAGGAGTTTGCTTTCCAATGGGTAAGGGGATGTATCGCGTGGTTTATATACCGGAAGATGAAGCTGTTCTTTTGAATTCTAGGGAAAAGGCACCGTATCTCATCTGTGTTGAAGTCCTGAAAAGTGAAATTCCTGGGTATGCTTACAGTTCACTATGGTCTAAATAACCAACCACCCACCCCCCCCAAAAAAAAAAAAAAGTTTCCATGTTTGATAATCAAAATTCCCTGGTAATTGTTTGAAGCTGAAATATATTCTATTTCTTTTGCTTTATTTTGTGAAAACTGTTTAAGCAGTGCAAAGGATGCATCTGGTTCTCAAAAGCTTTCTCGAGGAGGAATTCCTTTAGCAAATGGGGATGCACTTCTGCCAAGACCGCCTCCGTGGGCATATCCTTTGTGGACAGTTCAGGAGGTCTATCGCAATAGTAATGATAGGATGTCGAGTTCTACAGCTCAAGCAATTGACCAGGCGATGTCATATACGTCCGAGGCGAAAGTGAAATTTGTTACTGTAAAAATATCTGTGGAGAATAAATTGCATAGTCATACAGTAAAAGCAGAGAATATATCAAGGAGCTATCAACGTGGAGGGGCTGCGACTTGTGCACAAGGGAGTGATTTGGAGTGGGTAAGGGTGGTGCTTACAGCAGACCCTGGTGTTAGAATGGAGGACATTGAGGATCAAGGACCCCCTCGGCGGAAGGAACACCGTCGTGTACCAAGTACAGTGGCTATAGAGGAAGTAAAGGTGGGCTTTGTTAGGTCTTCATCACCAATTGATGTTAATTTTGCATTTATTGATGTTTGAATGAAACCACATTTATCTTGTAGCTTATCTTTTTTGTACTAATATCCTCCAAATTTGACGTAACTGGTTCCAGTGTGCATATGTTTGTCTCATTTCTCATATTGTACTCTTTTCTTGTCTTCAGCATGAAATCCCATGGTTTTGAAATTTTTCTTGATGTACTGTTTTTCTTTAAGTTTTTTTATTCACCAATATCAATAGACTGATAAACACACACACACACACACACAACACACACCCAAATTTGTTCTGGTGAACTGGTTTTTTCTAAGTTTGATTATTCACACACACAACACACACAACACACACACAGAGATAGTCATTTCTTTGGGGCAATTTTCTCCTCCCAGTCATTCTACTATATTATATAGTCAAATTCTGTGTTTGGAACATTGATCAGGTTTTTTTTTTTTTTTTTTTTCCGACTCTGTAGTTTTGATGGTTGTCTAACCACATAACATTCTAGATTGTTTGAACATTGACCATTTTATAATGAGGTGAAATACTATCGAGATGATCTTGCTTACTGTTAGGTTTTTCCAGCCCATGATAAGTTGTCCCAAGTCTATAAGGAATTATAGTCTTAGAGGATTAAATTGTTTTCCCAATTGGAGTTAGTTTCTCAATTGGAGTAGGATTCATAACTAGATTCCAATTAGGATTAATAATCCTTATTGAAGAAGATCTTTATTATGTCAATATAAAGGGGATATTGTGCTAAGTTTGAAAAAGGGAGCAAAACAATAAATTGTATACCACTCAAGGGATTAGAGTGAGAGTATTGTAAAGTGTGTGCGAGAGAAAAGAAAAGAGATAATGTATTTCTTGTTCTTGTTTTTCAGGTTTTTCACCAAGTCCTAGTTCTAGAGATTTGGCAAGATTATTGGTTGTACTCATTATTGATATAGTGAAAGATTGTTGTTGCTGTCCCATGGACGTAGGCACATATTGCCGAACCACGTAAATTCTTGGTGTTATCTATCTTGGTTATTTGTTTTCGATTTCCGGAGTTTGTTCAATTTTCCCATTCTTAAACGCGATATTCTCAACACTTACACTATATTACGGTCATTTCACATTTTATTCAAACGGTTGAGAAACTTGTTCTTGTATAAGAGTTGTTGATTTATTTCCTTTTGAAGAATGCTTACGGACCAGGACCTTAATCTGGCACCTTAGACATTCCTGTATAAGAGTTCTATTAGAGAAGAAATCATATCAGTATTATACTTAATGAATCACTTTGCAAAAGGGAAAGCTATTTCCTGTTTTTCTTGTTCAACTTGAGAGACAAACCTGATTCCCTTCTCTTGTGCACGGATTTATTTCTTGCGTCATGAATTGACATTGCAGTAGCATAGGTGCTTATACATTCATGCACAGGTTAATTGTAATGGCATTGAAGCCTTAAGTTAAACAAATAAGATTGATGCTTTCTGAAATAACGTATTTATCTGTATCATTTTTGGATTCTTTTATGTATTCTTGAATATATATTCTAATTATTCCTTGCTCTGTTCATAAAATTTAACTTTCTTCAGGCTGCTGCAGCGAAAGGAGAAGCACCTCCTGGACTTCCTCTGAAGGGGGCTGGTCAGGATTCATCGGATGCACAGCCAATGGTGACAATATCTATAATTTGCAATTGTGTTAAGAGTTATATCATGGAGATGCTTAATTATATTATCTGACAACATTCAAAATTTTGACCAGGCTAATGGTGGTATTCCCAAGGCCAGCAATGCCTTGTCTGGTGAACTTTGGGAGGTAAAGAAGGAGAGAATAAGAAAAACTTCAGTTCATGGAAAGTTCCCTGGTTGGGACTTGTGCTCCGTGAGTACTTCCCGTCTCGCCGTTGTTTCTGCTTCTTTCCTCTTTTAATATAATCGTTTCCTTTTAAAGAGAACTTAGTACAATCAAGACTGTGTTGGTAAGGTTTTCACTTATGAACTAGGTTTCTAGTAAAGTTGAGGAAATGTGGATATTGAGTGACTATGTCAGCCCCCTTACTCACTTGAGTGAGATTACTTTGAAACATAATTTTGAAAAATTACGTTCTTAAATTTATTTTCTCATTTTTCAGATGAAGCTGGTTAACAACTAACATAATTGTTAGTCTGTTATGAAATGTTATTGGATAATAGAAACTGTACAGAAAAGTGGACAAGTAATCCACCATGAGTAGAAGAGAAAAGAATTTTAATTAAACAAACGACTTCTAGCTTAAGACACCAGAATTAATCATGACACTACAACTTTCCACGCTAGAACAATATCAAATAGAGGTTTGTCCCTGAAAACAGGAAAAACAGAAGCCCAAAGCACCACCCAAAAGCTGGACCTTCTTTCACACCTCCTCCACTTTCAATCCCTTAACGTCCATGAAGATCCGCTCAAGCTGTCAGGTACAACTGCCAGACCCCAAAGGCTCAAGCTTTTTGGGAATGGTCAACGATTTATCTTGAGCTAAGACCAGCCGTGGCTTGCAGCCTTATCTTGCGCATTCAGAGACAGGCAACGAGAAACATATAGGTGCAGCCCCACTCTATAAATGAAAATTTGGGTATTGGGAATAAATTTTTTCATTCCAGGAGTTTTTTAACCAGAGATTCAATACCACATTAGATCACCATTGGACCTGAAAAGCTTATGCTGTCGGTGATAACAAATAATACATGCCCAACTAACTTGGTCACCCTTTGAAAGGGTGGAAAGATTAAATTTGGTTATTTTTTCGCATGTCTTTTTCTCTTCCAAAATGTTTGAGGTGTTTATGTTTATCTAAATAAAGTGTATGTTTGGATGTCCTTGGTTTTCTTCTGTACATTGTTATCCATTTATCGGTTCTAAAATTGTATGTTCAAGACTTCTTGGAACTGTATTGTATTTAGCTTCATATATACTTCGTGCAGGTTATTGTGAAGAGTGGTGATGATTGTAGGCAGGAGCATCTTGCTGTGCAACTTATTTCTCACTTTTATGGTAGGTGTTTTTCTATTTATTTTTCTTGTGCTTTGTTGAAGGCAGTTCTGTCTATTTCTCTTTCTTCCTTCTCCCTCGCTTACTACTCAGTCTTTGGTTTGAGTAGATCAAACAAGATGCTTTCTTAAAACGTTTTGGGAAAAAAATGCATTGTGGAAAAATTGAACTCTGGCTCTTGTTTCTTTCTATTAGAGTTTGTGGAGAACCAATCAAAATCGGTGTGAAGAAAGCTAGTTGAACCTCTAGGTTTGTTTGATAGTTTAACCCTCGGATTGCACTATGTGTGTCCGGAAATGCTCTTTATTTGTGTTGTGCAATCAAGGATGAGAGTTGTCTCTTTGTTTTTACTTGGTATTAAACTGAGTCTGCTGCCATAAATGTTTGGGCTGGGTTTAGGGCACAAATCAAACTGTCCAACTTCAAACAGAACTCCCACGCCCTAGTTATTTTCTTATAAGAGCACTTTAAATAGAGAAGGTACTAAGAGAAAAACTATTCCATAATATACTGCTATACGGAAATAGGTAATTTTGGAATCCGAATGACTATACGGCTAGTTGAGACTTATCCTTATTATAGATATGTTATCCATATAGACAAAATTACCTATTTCCGTTGTTGTATCTAATACATCTAATTCACTTCAATTGTGGGACTGAAATAGGTAATTTTGGAATCCAAATGACTATACAGCTAGTTGAGATCCATCCTTATTATAGATATGTTATTGTATCTAATACTTCAATTAATGTGTTAAATGAGTGATTTAACTATCATTTTCTGTTCAACCAATGTTGATATTTTTGCTCATACAAACCACTATTAATTTTTTTTTATCAACCTCACTGTTTCATCATCCCCAATATTTTTATCGACCACAATATTTTCATTTTTTTTTTGTTTCAAATTTGTTTCTCTCTTGTGTTCCCATATTAGACAGTTAATTAAACAAGCTGGAAATATTAATTGAACTGAATTCAACTTGTTATGTTACTTTCCAGATTTATCAAAATCATTTCCTTGTTGCATTCACAGTAGTTGTACCCACTCCTCAAACTAGTTGAAGACTATAACATTGGGTTTGATGGCAGATATATTTCAAGAAGCTGGTCTCCCTCTCTGGTTGCACCCTTATGAAGTCTTAGTTACTTCTTCTTATACAGCTCTCATTGAAACAATTCCAGATACGGTAATTTTGTTCTCTAGTTCTATTTAAGTGAATTAAGAATTTCAAAACTTCACCACCTCATCCATAATATACTTTGCTGTGTTGTAGGCTTCAATTCATTCTATCAAAAGTAGATATCCCAACATCACGAGCTTGCGAGACTTCTTTGCTGCTAAGTACCAAGAAAATTCTCCTAGTTTTAAACTTGCTCAGGTAGTCTACTACTTTATGAACCTGATGCTTATCAAAATGTCTTTTAATGCTCAGCTTTATCCTCATCATGGTTAATTGTTATAATTGCAATGGAGGACTGCACTCTGTTATTTCTATTTGTATGATTTTATATTTTTTTTGAAGTGCTGGGGTGGGGTGAAGGTAGAAGGATATCGAAACTCTTGATAAGATTGAGAACTGAGAATTGCCTTTAATGACTTTCTCTTCTTCTCTGTTTCTGGATATTAGGGTTATGTGTTGTGTTGGAAACTGTAGAAGTAATGACGTTTAATAAGGACAGGAAGATCAGTTCTTCAGTACCCTTTTCTAATAATATGACATTTAATTATTTGACAATAGATTCTTAAGGTTCCAAGCATATAGAGTTTCCAGATTGAGGTTGTTTGTAGATATTGTAGGACTTGGATCAATTTGGTTGTTGAAGCATATTAATATGCTCTGAAACAAGAAATGTGATTCATACTGAATTAGCATTCTATATAATTGCAAAAGCATGTCATATGGTATCATCCTGTAGTTGCTCTTTGTAATTTCATTTGACCAACTGCCCTGCTTACAGTACATGCATATCTGTTCGGGCCACTTTCTGCAGTATCTGAAGCCAAGCTATTGTTTTGAAGTTTTGAATTATGATACCTTTACCCTGTCCTTTCTAAAACTCTGTATAGTTACTTCTGGATGAGAGTATGCATTTGGCATACTCATAAATGGTTATTTGGTTAGACGCGAATGAAATTGGTTTTGAAGGTGCTTTTCACTTGTGAGTTGTGTATAATTCCATGGATTATCTACTATTCTATCAGATTTTGATTAGTCTTGGCAGAAGAGAGCAATAGACTCCTTGATGTGGCTAAAATTCCGAAATAGGTTTTCCATCTTGGTCTTTTTATATAAATTTTATCTTAGGAGTTCTCAGTTCTCTTTTTTTGAGTACCAGATTCCCGAGTCTCATACCAACTTAATGAACCCAATCAATATTTTGGTCATATAAATGAATTTAAAGAAAAATGTGCACTAGGGAAAACTGTCCAGAATCCAGATTCAAGTAGTGCAACAAGCAAATTTTATTGTGTCTCCTAGTTACATTTAGTTAATTTCACTTGGTGCGATGGCAAGTGCCTTCGCCTATGAGCGGTAGGTCTCGGGTTCGAGACTTGGGAGCAGCCTCTCCATAAAATGGGGGTAAGGCTAGCCGACATTCACCTCTCCCAGACCCTGCGTAAAGCAGGAGCCTTGTGCACTGGGTACGACCTTTTTAATGTTCTTAGTGAATAGAAAGGCTTGATTTATTTATTTATTTTATTTGTTTTACAGAGGAATTTTGTTGAAAGTATGGCTGGATATTCTCTAGTGTGTTACCTTCTGCAGGTATGGTTTCCCTTTCTCTAAATCTATCGTCTAGCTCTATCTGTCCATAACTCAAACAAGTTAAGTGTTAGTTCTCTCATGGAGGGCTCTAATGAAATTAAGCTTCAATTCAGTTGCTAGTTTCAAAAATGACATTTTGTGTATATATGTGATATGTTATGTACATCGCACTGTGTTTATATGTTTTATTACGTGCATGTTGCTTCAGGTTAAAAAATCCTTCATTATATGATGTTCATGTCTGGTTAAAATCGTTCATGTTGGTTGCTTGTTAACCTGTAATACATATATTAGCAAACTCTCATTTACGTCACTAGTACAAGGATATACAGTTTAATAGCAATAATGCAATTAAGAAATTACTTGACTTTCTGACGATGTATTGCTCCTGGTTGTTATACTCAAGATTGTCATCCCCAAATATCATTATTATTTTCTTTGGTATAATAAAATAATCTCTTTCCTAAACATTTATGCACAAGAGATAGTACCATAAGTTAACCCTGGAATCTGCCATATGTTGCATACATATATGTATGAAAATAACAAATGTTAATGAAGATTTAAATTATCTACTGTATGTTTGACATTTGTTTTCATTTTCAGGCATGCACTCGAGGCACATTTAGTTTCTCAAATACCTTTGATCCTTAGTGTTTTTTCTCCTTGTTTAGTCCTTGAAGAAGGTCATATAATAACTTTTCACCAATGTGTTTGTTGTTTAGATAAAGGATAGGCACAATGGGAACCTCTTAATGGATGAAGAAGGTCATATTATACATATTGATTTTGGTTTCATGCTCTCCAATTCGCCTGGGGGTGTAAATTTTGAGAGTGCTCCATTCAAATTAACACGTGAACTTCTTGAGGTAAGAGACATATGCTTACATTGTTTAATCTCTTGCCATATTTGTGTCCAATAATCTTCCTTGCTGCTTGTAAACATTCTAGGGTGAATCATTTTTTCCATCTAAGTTGAAAGTGTGATTATGCTAGGTCATGGACTCTGATGCTGAGGGAGTTCCTAGCGAGTTCTTTGATTATTTTAAGGTAACAACAGAAAAATTTAGTTTGTTTTTGTTCAGGTTCAGGGACATCTATGTCTTTGGATGTTATATTTTCTGGGGGTAAGCTCTCGTGCTGTTTTCAGGTTTTGTGCATTCAAGGATTCCTTACATGTCGGAAGCATGCAGAACGCATTATTCTTCTTGTTGAGATGTTGCAGGTAAAAACCAAATTTAGCTGTCAGTGCTCTGATCTTTTTTTCTTTTTGTCAACCATGGGATAAAAAGAAATTGAGGATGTGGCGTCTTCAGAATTTCAGGAGGAGAAATGATTTTCACACCCTTTCTCACCTCATACAAAACCCCTCATGTTCTGTAGCCGTTAGATCGAACAATTAAAGTAAAATATACAGTCAGGATTAACAGAGTGGCAAGAGGTGAAAAAGGGCATTTTGAAATCACTATTTTGATGAGTCAGGAATTACTATTTTACCTTATTGGTTTGGAGAGCTGTAGTTAGTTCGCGATTCTTGGTTGTTTTAGCTTGTTCATATATGTTTTGTTTGCTGATATCTTCTGTATCCGTTTCAATTCAATAAAGTGTTGTTATTTATGGAAAAAAGAGAAAAACTCAACAATGTGCCTGTGTAATCGACTGATGAGCATGCAAAAGTAGGGAAAATCTCTTATCTAAATACCCCCTTTTATGATGGTTGGTTTACTCAGGCTACTGTTGTAAAATGTTTTTGGCCCAGGACTCTGGTTTCCCATGCTTTAAAGGTGGTACACGAACAATACAGAACCTACGGAAAAGATTTCACTTGAATTTGACAGAAGAGGTTTGATTATGTTTTCTTATTTTGCTGTTCAAGTGTACTATGTTTCGTTGCTATTGTTGTAACAGTGTTGTTTGATGCTTTATATCAGCAATGCGTATCTTTGGTGCTTTCGTTGATCAGCAGCAGCTTGGACGCGTGGCGAACAAGGCAATATGATTATTATCAGAGGGTTTTGAATGGAATATTGTGAGGTAAGAAATTGTTGATAATCACATAGTTTTATCCGGAAAAGCCAGCTCTGTGAGTGTTTGATCAATCTCGCATATGCGAGCTGCCTGAGTTTTCGTCAGAGGTGAAAAAAGGATTGCTTATAGTGGTTTTGGCCTATTTTTCTGGGTGAGGAATTTGTAATTGTATCGGCAAAAAACCTTATTCAGCATCTAGAAGGCTAAAATTAACTCAGCAGGGTATTGATTATTTCCCTTGTTTGATGTAATATGGGACTCTGCTGGCTGGTGGGAATTCACTTATTCTTGAGGGAATGTTCGACCTTACTCCCCTTCGTCGGACTCCCCATACTGTACAGAGTGATTGCGATTGAGGACGGACCAGAAACCAAATGGCTACGAAAGCCATAGTTTCTGGGTGCCATTGGAACGTATTTTACACTGGTTTGTGATCTGAAGGATATAGCACTATTCAATTCTGTAAATCTTCCATTTCCAGTCAGAAACAAAACATCTTCGGATCGAAGTGTGGAATTGTTCCAATCTCCCAAAAGTGGCATTTCTTCCAATTCCGGTGATGGATATCATCCCTCGTTCTTGTATCTGGAAGCTCGTGTCAGCAAAATTCTTGAGAATCTCTATGATTGTATCATGTGTAACTGATCCGATTTTACATTAGTGAAATTTGTAGATTCCAGGTTCATTATACAAGGAGATTTCGAGCGGAGGCTGTGTAACACTTTTCGGGTTATTTTCGTCAACCGCTCTCAGAAACCAAATATGGAAATTTATTCATGTTGATCGATTACATTAGAGTCGTCACCCGCTCTCCTGTGAAAAGGAAAAACGAACACCTTATTGGGACAAGCTGGTGCGATGGCATATAAAACTAGGAGTAGGTGCAGTTCAATTTGAATTTATTTGACATAAAATATATCAAACCAACTAGCATTAGCGGTTCGGCTTGGTTCGTTTGAGACCATTGCTCTGCCACCATTGAAATCGAACCAAACCATTGTTTATCAGTTTGATTCAATTTGGATAAGCCTATTCAAGTGAATCAATAAAAACGTCTAACATTTAAAGAGTTTAATTTTTTAAACATCGATCCACACATCGCACACATTTCAATTTAATCAAAATATGAAGTTTTTCAGAACATAAAAATTTATACAACTCCACTAGGACCAAGGTTCAATTCAATAAATTTCTCTGAGCAAACATTTATGAGTTACAATTTCACATAAGCATAAAACACAAACAAATTTAGTTTTGTGAAATTATAATATACAATTGATTCAATTAAAGGATATACAATTGACATATAAAGGATATACAATTGATTCAGTTTGATTTTGGCAACTTTCAAAAATATCACAATTGAACCAAACCAAAATAAATTATTTCGGTTCAGTTTTTAAATTGTTGAGACTTTTCTCTTACATAAATCATGACCAGAAAAAAAGAAAGACCATAGGTGCCTAGGTGGATCTCATGTAGACATCAGGAAAGTCAACAATACATAGTGGGCGTCAAGTTCAACTAAAATATTATGTTGGGATACACAAGTACATGCCCACTCACAAATTGTGTGTAAATTTTTTATTTATTTTTAAATAAAAGATGTTAAAATTATCTGTAGGTAAGGCCTAAACAAAAAAGAAAAAAAAAATAGTTTTGTGAAATTATGTTACTGTCCTTAACTTTTTCGTTGTGATAGAAGACTAAATAATCTTTTCACTCTTTTTTAGTTGACAAATAATGTTCTATTAATGTTTATATAATCACCTTTCTCAAAAAAAAAAAAAAAAATATAATCACACATTTTTTCTTTGGAAGTTTTAACGAAAAGCCCGCGGTACTGTTTACTTTAACGAAAAATCATATTTTTACACTAAAAAGTCAAACATGATACTATTCATTCTTATCATTAAAACTCAAAGTTTTCAAATCATTTTCATTAGTTTTCATTTTTTCTTTTCTTACTTGCACACCTCCGTTTAATTATAATCATTAGATTGAATAATCAAACGAAAACTAACGGACATTACTAACTGAAAATGTGTACGAAAAAAAGAAGGGGGTTGGTTATTATTTTTCAATTTTATTAGGATGAGGATCCAAATCCTGTTTGTTACGAGCTACATGGGGGGGGGGGGGGGGTTAATTTGGCATGGCAATTTACCAAATATATGAAGGCAGCCGTGGACAAGTCAATAGACGTAATCAACGAAATGTGATATGAATTAACCATGAGTACAATACTTTCGTAGTTACTAGCCACCTCAAAATATAAAATCACACTTTTAAAGTGTAAAGAAATCCCGTGACTTTGCTGAAATGTCAATAAGAGTATCATGCATAGGAAGAAAATGTTTTAAGTTCCAAGGACAAGAGTCTCAGTCTCTCTTGTATCCTGTTTATATATTCTTTATGATTATCTCTCTCATTCAAAAAAAAAAAACCCCTAACTTTGAAAAGGTTAACAAAGGAGAAAGAGAAGGTGTTTTGCTTTGGCGAAAACTAATGAAAAAGGAAAATTAATGAAAAGGGTTTGAAAACTTTGAGTTTTAACAATAAGGACAAAATAAAGGGTAAAGTGAATAGTACCAGGTTTGACCTTTTAGTGTAAAAATGTGATTTTTCGTTAAAATGAACAGTACCGCGGAATTTTCGTTAAAACTCCCATTAGAAAATACTTGTGTCCCTCCCTCCTCCCACGAACAACCTATTTGTTCTCTCTACTTGAGATCAATGTATTTTTATTGTACAAATATCATAATCGGAACTATTTATTCTCTTTCTTATCATTTAAAAATCATATGTGCAAAAAATATTCAATTTGGAGATCTTTTAGTCATCCATGTGAGTCAAAACCAGTCAACAACTTTGATATAAAATAACATTCTTATGATGAACCATACATGTTTTGATACATATAAATAACTAAACGATATCTAAAGTAAATGATTTTTTTTACAGAGATGATCTTTAGATTATGATAAAGATAATGAATAGTTCCAATTATGATATTTAAAGGATGAAAATATGTTAATCACAAATGGGGACAAGTGGATCCCCCACGAGTAGAAACACAAGTATAGTAGTAAAACTGCATACTATAAGAATTCAAGCACGTTGTTGTTGCAAGTTAATCTGAATAAAGCTAGCTTGGTAGCCGTGAAAATTTCTAAAACGAACTAGTGAGCTTTCTACTGTAGAGGGATACGATATAACGTATACCACAGTACGTAGATGCGAATAGTTAACGAGTTAATTCGACATTAGCATTAGAAAATTGCAAGCATTACTTAAGGACAACAATAGCATTATAGAAACAGTACTAATTAATCAAACAGACCTAGCTAATTAATAAACTTGGATTGAATACTTAATTAGCCTTTTAATTGATACATCCCATGATCTCATGGACAAATTAATAGACCATGGCCAAATTAGTTACCTAGAAAATATGATTATCAGAGTCCCCCAAAAGCCATTATTACTTCTGCACATACCAACAAGAGTAGCAACCCCATGCTGTAGTGATGACGTGGAGCAGCTGAGTAATATGCATAAGCATCGGTTTGGTACTGATACACATCTCCAGGTAGACCTGTCACGTAAACAAACCTCGGAGGTGGCGGCGGTAAATCTCCAGGTAGACCTGTCACGTAAACAAACCTTGGAGGCGGCGGCGCTACTGGCACGTATTGGCTTGGATTAGGGTTGCAATCTTGAGTTGTCGTTGGAGTCTTTGGCGGTGGTGGTGGCGGTGGAGGTGGTGGAGACAGCTGTTGCTGTTCACATGGGTTGACACAAGGGCACGTTCCACATTTTATCCCCGCGTCCACTTCCTTAGACACCAAAGGTTGATGATCATCAGAAGTAGTGGCGGTGACACTTGCTAAAGAACAAATCAAAAGCATGATAACGAGTGTTTGATGTGGTGGCGATGCCATTGATTTCCGGCTAGAGAGAGAGAGAGAGAGAGAGAGAGAGAGAGAGAGAGAGCGTACAAGTGGGTGGGAAAAGAAAAGGAATGTAAGGGGCGTTAAATTTGTTTTTGGATATGCCAGCTAGATAGCTTGTGGCTTACGTTTGGGGTGCATGGAAGTGGTAAAGGCTTAGGTCATGCGGTTAGGTAATTTTAGTTATTTCGGGAACATGTAGTTGGATGAACGAGAGGGACTTGAAATTGTGAGCCTCTTTAGATGGTTTGAGAGATGTCTCGCAAGCAAATTGCATGTGGATGTATTAAATGCATGAGAGGGACCTTACTACTACTTCTAGTTGCCATGCCCTTAAAAATATATATGAATATAAACTGCTTCAAAACCCTTGACCACATTATTTAATTTAGATTTTCTCTTTAGTAGCGAGCGTTTATTATTTAAGATGAAGAGCTATATAAATGGTTCAAGATATGCTTTTGGAAGACAGATATACGTGAGGTCAGGTACTAAGTCATTCCTTTGATTCTCAGTTAACTTATGAATAAATTATTGTTCCTATTGTGGAATTGATGGATCAATTAGCAACTATTTCCCTTCATTAATTAGTTTATAAACTAAATTCAAGATGGGCATATTTGTTTTCTTTTCTAGCAAGTGATATTTTGCTAAACTAATATAAAATTGGGAAGAAGGATTCGAAGTCGAATCCATAGGATCAATCCAACTAATTTAATTATGTTTTCCTTAAAGGGGACGTTTTCTTATAATCATTAGAAGAGCATCGCACATCTATACGTAGGTTGGAGTTTGTCATGGCCTCTTAGCTTCCATGTTAATTGGCTAATTAACAACATATTGAACTTGCATGTAATTACACTAAAATAAATGTTAACGAATGTGTTATTATCCCCCTCCTCAAAAGATTCTTTATTACGCCAGATCCATCACTAACTGTAGAAGAGGGTTTCCATATTTTTTTTTTGAACAAATGATATTATCTACACTAAAGGAAAAAGGATGGGCTTAGCCTTACAATAAGCTAGCAATAATGTGGTTCAAATTTACCGTTGGCGAGAATCAAACCTAAAACCTCTCACTTACAAGTGAAGAGAATAACACTTTTTTAATTTTTTAACAAAAGATGTTATCTACACTAAGGAGAGTGGGATTTCGAATTTGGTAACCTACTTCAGCATTTGAACTTGAGATACCACTAAACTGTTTATCTAGTTGAACTTACTACTAAGGTCTTTCTCCACTTGTAGGTAACATATCTTGGATTCGACTCTGATATACAATGAGTTCGATACTAAATTATTATGGTTGTCTCATCGTGTGACTTAACCCATGTCTCCACCCCTTTAGTATAAATAATAGAGTTCTATTAAGAAAAACATAATATAGTTGCTTGCATTCAAATTAGCGTAGTTAAGGAGTAAGATATTCTTCAAACATATTATAAGACCACAAGGCATTTAAAATTTGTGGGGTTGCTTTAAGAAGAAGATGACTCAAGAGCTTGATAGTTAAGACTTAAGATTGCTTTATATGTCTCCAGTAGGAATGCTTCCATTCCATGACCTTCGAATAAAGTCTATGGCTGGCATTGTTCTTCCACCTTGGCCACTATCAACAATTGAACCTAATTGTAACTTTCACAGTTTATATGTGGCTTCTACCTATTATAATAATGGTTTTATTATTCTTTACTATTATTAACTTAGGGAATATTTTTACTCACTACCCCTGGTGGTGATGATGCTCACCATCATATTTATCACCATTAAATGAGTTTAAATTTCGAGATTTGTGTAGTGGGTAGACATAAATATCAAACTTAAATTCATCCAATGGTAATAAGTAGGGTGATAATCATTACTAACGCTTGACGGTGGTAAGAAAAAATGCACCCTATTAAATGACTATATGTTCCGTCTGCTCAAAAGTTGGTAGCTTGTAAAGGATTTCCTGATCAAAAGTATTTCATCAAAAGTGGATGCCCAAAAAGCAGCACTTCGTCTCTGGTTGCATTTCATCAACAACGGAGGGAATCGTATGCCCTGTCTAAAGATTAAAAAGGGATCGTTTAGCTATAACTTTTCATTTTTCTTTCCAACATCACATTAGAGGGTTTGAAATTGTGTGGTAATGGAACATATATATAGGTGGAGGAGCGAGAGGGACTTGAAATTATGAGCCTCTTTAGAGGGTTTGAAATGCTCGAGAGGAAACTGCATGTGGATGTTGTAAATGCATGAGAGGGACCTTACCTTACGTTGTCTAATTTCCATGCTCAAAAAAATATAGGGAGTTTTAACGAAAAGGACCTAGCATTATTCATTCTTAATAAAAAGGACAATTTGTGTATGAAAAGTTCATAATGGATCAAGTTTTTTTCTTTATTTACTCTTATGCCATTATTTGATTATTGTAGCAGGGTTCACAATGATATTGACATTTTTGTTTGGAAATACATTATTTTACATGATGCTATTCAACTTATGCTAATTTGCTGCCAGTTCTTCATGCTTCCATCATGTTGTCGATGTTATACAGCTCATCTGCTGTCAAATTGTTCCAGTACTGTTCATCTCTTCTACTAGCTATTCATCTTTTTCTTTATCTTCTTTCACCTTGTAGTACATTTCTGTTGTTTTTTCTTTGAAAATTTGAGGTTTCCAATATGGCTGATGACTGATCATTGTCTTGCAATAAATATACATTTCTTCTTCTTCTGCTACTAATACCATATCATACCTAAAATCTTCAAACTCATCTAAGGCTAGCATTTGGAACCCTTGAAATTTTAGAATATTTTTGTATGAAGGAGTCCACTTATGTGAGGAGGTAGGGTATAGTCTAAGGGACTCTTCATTAATCATGGCTATATGCCTAACTTTCTCCTTATGCATATGTACATAACGATCTGGAGGACTACTAATAAAACTTATGCAAATTTCTTTCCACTTTTCCAGATAATCTTATGCTACTTTTATAAGTTTTTTAGGAAATGATTCTAGTTGGGAAATATGGTTAATGAATATTTTATCAAGATAGCCAAACTCTAATAGTAAGGCCGGGGTAACTTGTACCATATTATGCTTTTTTCTGATGCTCATAACTAAAATGTCATGGTGTAAAATCTCTTATGTTAATCCTGGCCACAACTATGCTAACCTCTGGTTTACAAATACAATTCTTTGTACTATCACAAAGACATGGTGGATACATCTTTGTAATAATATCCATTCCTGGTTTTGGATCAAAGATAGACTGATACAAAACACATTGTAATTGTAATTGTAACTCTTTCATGAATTGTGATGCTATGCTCAGGATCTCATTTTGCATATCTGGTGGCATTATCTTAATTTTGCTTTTGAAATTTCTTCTAATAGGATATCATCTATTATTAAGTCTAAAGATATATTCTTAAGAAAACTTTCATATCTTTTTTGTTTTTCTTTGTCACTCAGATGCTGATGCTGCTCCATTTCAATGTCTTCTTCTAAGAACTCAATCTTAATCTCTTCTATGGGCTCATTAGCCTCTTATTCTATGGGTTCAATAACCTATTTTTCTTTATTTTTATGCTGATCAGTTTCCAAACCTATTTTCAATTCTCTTTTCAGGATGTCACTTGTCTTCTGCTGCATTATAAGATATTGGAGTTCTTGGTTCATTTTGGTAAACTTACTAAGTAATGACTCATGATCCCTAGAAAAGACTTGAAGGTTGTGCTTAAGAGAATGAATATGTTGCTGGTTTTGATGGATACTAAAATTAAAACTATCAAACTCTTGTTCTAAGGCTCTAATTAATTTTTCATGACCTAACCTCATGCTTGGCTATTTGATTTGGATATTCCAAAAATTATCTAGGAGAACCTACTGCCTATCAGAAAGCCCTGGTACTCTTAACCTATTTCTCAGAGTTGGATTTCTGATTCCTTCAACAATATTGCCATTAAAGTTGAAAGTTGGTACTGGTGGTGATGTTGATCTGTTTATGCTATTTTGGAAACTATTGAATAATGTAGGTCCATGGTGCATCATTATGCTATTGAAAGGTACTTTTCTGCCTTGTGGTCTTGTGCCATTTGAGGATGATGGTCAACGATATTTCATTCTTGTTCAACAAATTAATCTTGATAAGATATCAGCTAATGTATTGTCATTACTTTTTAGCGAGTTTTAACGAAAAGCCCGCGGTACTATTCACTTTAATGAAAAACCATATTTTTACACTAAAAAGTCAAACCTGGTACTATTCACTTTACCCTTTAGGGTGCGTTTGGTACGTGGGATGGGACGGAACAGAGTGGGACGGATGCGTTCCATCCCACGTTTGGTGCGCTAAAATTATGTGGAACGCGCGTCCCACGGAACGAAAATGGGTTAGATTTTTGTTTCCCCTCCCCCTGGAATAGGTTTTTCCATCCCGTGGGACACAAAATTATATTTTTTTGGACAATAATACCCCTCTTATTTTTCATTAATTACATTGTCTACCTCCCTTTCTCTCCTGTAACCTCCCTTTCTTCTACCATTGTCTCTCTCGTAGCCCTCCTCTTCCTCCACCACAAACCCAGTAACCCAACTGCTAACCCAATCCCAGCAAACCCATCCGACGACGATGATGATGTCACCATAGCAAACCCTCTTCTTCTCCGGCGTTGTCTGGCGTCACGAACATGACCCGCATCTCGTCATCTCCGTCCATGTAAGCGAGGTGGATCTGATCTGGAACACGACCCGATTCGAAGCTAAGTTTGTCATCTGAGGTGGCAAGCAGGTGGGCGGTGCTGGGGAAGGGGTTGTGGTCCTGGTCGAGGTGGTTAGGGTCGACCTCGGACTCGTTCCAGCGAAAAATCTGGAAGGAGTAGTTGAATCGAAGATTGACTAGAGGGAGGGAAATGGAGCCCGACCTAGATTTCCATGTGGGGGCGGAGGAGAGAAACTTATAGTCTATAAAGTTGTTGTGGTGGGAGGAATGGGGTGAGTAGATGCCAAGCCAGTCGAGTCGGGAGGGCTTCAGACCATTGGATTAGGCTGGCGTCGCCCCATTTGGAGAGGGAGGTTGGGGAGAGAGAGAGTGAAACAGTTTGGTGGGTCGGAGGGAAGAAGGTGTACAAACAAGGCTAAGTTAGTCATTTAACACGAAATTCGAACCTTTCGGTCCTATGCATACCAAACATAACATGAACCTCCATTTCGTTCTGTTCCATCCCGTCCCGTCCTGTCTTGTCCCGTCCCGTCCCATTTCGTCTGCGTACCAAACGGTACCTTATTTTGTCCTTATCGTTAAAACTCAAAGTTTTAAAGCCATTTTCATTAGTTTTCCTTACTTTTTATATTTTCAAAAATTGGTTTAAAACCATTTCCTATAATTGAATCAATAAAATTAACCCATCTTCGGGCTGCCTGTTTATTAGCATGTATTTTGTTATAATGAGAAACTATATTTTGACAATCTGTTCTAATAGTAAATACTTCATTACGTAAAAATAAAGAAAATGCCTCAAGTGAGTTAATTATTCCTAAAATTTCTAAATTCATTGACAGTAATCTTGACTGTACATCACTAAATTTTCCTAATGAATACCTACAAACTTGTTCGTCAGACTTTGGAGACTCTTTATGCTTTTTCTGGTATAGTATACCTGCCCATCCTGATGATGAAGCATCTGTTTCAACTATTTTGTAACTATCATCTAATGGAAATGTTAATGGCTTAAGTTGAGTAATTTCTTCCTTTATATTTTGAACTCATTTAATATCTTCACTATTAAAATATTTTTGTCCTGTTTTGCTAGTTTTACTATGTAATACTGCTATTTTTCTTTCTAAATCAGGGATAAAATTTCTTGCATAATTTAACAATACTAAAAATGTGACGACCCGTCCCTACTTTTCACTGTAATTTTCTTTTTGTTGGTGTAATTTGACGGTCATACCCTTTTTGAACATAAGTGGAATCTGATGTGGATGTGGTTTTCGGCTTTCAGTTTCATTTTCCTGGTTTCGTACTCAAATAGTACTCGTCACTACGAATGCGTGAGCGCGTGTTAGACTCAAATTGGATCTATAACGAGAAAGTTACTCTCCGTTAAAGTACATTAGTCACGGGTAATTTTGTACATGCGTGTACGAATTTACGGTGTCGAAACATTGTCGAAAGGACACATTTGTACATTAAAAAATTGTACAAATCCATCCAATCCCTAAAAGGGATCCGGTCCCTTCTTTCACACCATCAACCATCAAACTTTTGCTTTTTCCTTCTTTTCCCCTCCACCAATCAAATTGTTTTCCCTCAACCTTGCACCCAATTAGAAATAAGAAGGTTCTCTCTCTCCTGGTGAACAACCACAGAGACAACACCACAACACAAACGTCGTTCTGACGAGTTCCTCCACCTCTGTCACGCCACATTACCATCACCACTACTAGCAGGGTTGCTCCAATGAGATATGCAAGTTTCTCAGCCTAAGAACTAGGACTTATATTGTCAATGACCACTGCCACTGCTCACTTTCCTTCTCCAGCGAAACTTCATTTTTTGATCAAGGTAGGCCACCAGAACCCTCTTTGTTATACCCTTTTTGTTGTCCTGCAACAATCACTAGGTTATAGGTTTTTCTTGTTGATGATTTGATGCAGAAAGGATTCAAAGAAAGAAACTCCCTAGATTTTTTGGAGGAGAACCGTGGCCATCAGGCCACTTTCAAACCATTTCCTTGACCAACACAGACCACGACTAAGCTTCTAATAGGTATAGCCTTGTTCACTACATTTCTATCTTTATATTCGTTTTTGTATCACTGAAAATGGTTAAGAATCGAGCTAGAAATTAGCCTTCAAAGTTGGGAAGAAATTCCTAGATTTCTGGAAATTTGGATCCGTGGTCATTTGGCTACTTTTAGGCCAAATTCTTGGTCAACACAGACCAATTTGAACTTTCTGTGAATATGGATCGATTCATTACATTCCTAGCTGTAATTTGGTCCTTGTAGAATTGTTTTTGGTTGAGAATAGAGCTTGTTTGTACTATACTTAGGGCCTCCGTATTTAGACCTCGTATAAATACTTGGGGGACTCAAATGTAATTATGTGATAAATGGAGGGGCAAATATGTAAAAAGGGAAGGAGCCCTTATTCTATAAAAGGGCCTCCTCACCCTCACAAGCCGCAAGCCCTCTCACCCTCACAAAGCTCATCTCTCTCAAGCTCTCATGCTCACAAAGAGAGAGCCCTCTCAAACTCTCTCTTTCTCTGGGGGACTCCCCATCACCCTTGTAATCGATACATACAGTCAGAGAAATACAATCAGTGTGGACGTAGCCCAAACATTGGGGTGAACCACGATACATCTTGTGTTATTTACTTTCTTGCAGATTCACAGTTGGATTTACGTTGTTCTAAGACTCTTCCGGTTTTGTGCATTAATATTTGGCGCCGTTTGTGAGAAACGATACAAAAAGCTGTGTCGGTTCTCTCTCATTTTTTCACCTCCGTCGTGAACGTGCAAAATCTGTAAAAAAACCCATTTTCCATCTCTCTCTCAACAACACAACTACCACCGCGTCTTTTCATGTCTCTGACTCCTTCTTTCTCCTTTTTTTTTTTATCTCTCTAGGCAACCATGCCTCTCACAGAGAGCTCAACTGCAGGAACAGAGCACATGAAATGGAAAAGACCCAGAACCTAATTCAACCAACCCAATTTAGAAATGGATCCAGCCACCTCCCCCCTCTAACGAAAAATAGAAGAAAGAAACAGAAAGTAAACATATGGCTTCCATGGCGTGCCCAGCAATCTTTTCCTCCTCCTACAACCACTACAAGAATTACAGCAAACTGAAACAGCGTACCAGTTTCTCCATTCCCCATTGTATCATAGTTTCTCATGAGCAGCAGTAGCAGTAGCAAAACGACCATAAACCCACCGACCTAATTGGTCGAAGGGAAATAATACTGAGGAGCAGCGAATTGGCGGTGATGGTGTTAGCAAGGAGCAGCAAATCAACAAGCTTTGGCTCTCTGCCCAGCTACTAAGAATTGCATATCAACCTCTGAAAATGTCAGTGACCTTACCCATTATGCCCCTCCCTGCTTTAGCTTTCTCCCTCGCTGTGATGGTGTCCGCGCCAAGAGACTTTAGCTCTCTTGCAAATACGGTCTGGCATGGACGTCAGCCTCGGGTATCAGAGAGTTCTTGGTGGTAGTGGCGTCAGGAGGTGTGAACTTGCAAGAATTCTTGGAGCTACATCGGTTGTTCTAGTATTGGAGATCAATCTGATTTGGGGAGATAAAAGATGTCTCCAGCATTGGAGCGAGTCATGACCCACCAAAAGATTCGTCTGGGTCCATCGCCACCAAGTTGCAATCCAAGTGCGGGAGCTGCTCGCTGTGTAAAGCAGAAAAGAAAAGAGAAAAGATCTAGAAAAAAAAAAAAAAAAAAAACAAAAGCAACAAAGGTGCAGAGTGTTGGAAATATGCCCTGAAAGTCAATCTTTGGAAGAAACCTTTCAGGGCAAATGAATGGATGTATAGATGATTCTTATACATCAAATGACAAAGATACTAATTAGGACTATCTCAATAAACGATATATGTCCTAGATAGTGAATCCATGGACAATGGATCGATTGAAGAAGTAATCTAATGATGTTAGACTACAGAGACCTTCTTCACATAATCATAATGTCCAAAAAGGTTCCTGGTCATTGGATTGTCGGAGGGATACTGACAATGCTTAGACCGGTACATACTGTGTCTGCTTCAAATGGAAGGATGGAAAGTCTCATCCCATTCGTGTGGTGACACTAAGACAAGTATGTAGGTGCTCATTAAGGGAATGAGTTCACTGAACACAATCGAACGAGAGTACTTGCATGGAGGTCTACTCACATGTCAAGCAAGTAACTCTAATGGTTGGAATAATGTAAGTAGTCCTTTGACCTGAGGCATCGTCGTTGTCTTGTGGTTAAGTACTTAATCTTTGATTATGTCAAAGTCACCCCATTCGCGGGTGTCCACGGCATAATTGGGGTTAAGCCACTTAGTCATGAAGGCAAGTGAATGCGCAACAAGGAATCTCTAATCCTCGATAAGAGAGGAAAAATACTCTAAGATATGATTCATGAATCTTCGGCCGAAGTATCGAGCGTAATAAAGGAAAGCGTTCCTATACGACTCAATTGAATCATATAAGAAGGAATAATCACATTAGGGGTTTGACATAATATATCCATACCCTAGTAATGTGATTGAGAGTATTATTTTAGAGAAGGATCGAATTACATTGTAATTCCAACTGAATAGGTTCTCCTAACAACTTCTACATTAGCTTGGGTAGCTATGATATATGGTTAGATGTCACTCATAGCTTGTGAGTTCTTCTAGATGATTAAATGTAGTCATTAAAGAAGAAGGTGAATTAAAAGGAAGTTTTGATTCACTAAGTGATTGAATTAAATATAATCAATTGGATTGATATCAATCACCTCACTGCCTTGCTAATTAGAACCTAAAATAATTGTACACCGATACACTCTTGTGGTGAGTAATTAATGGATGATGGAAATAATTAATTGGATTAATTAAGTGTTGTGATTAAATTTAGAAAGTCTAAAGAAATCATAAAAGCGATAAAAGATCATTTTGGGCTTAAAGAAACGTTCGGGTTTAATTGGGCCCATTGGGCCTAAACCCATTGGGCTTTTATTCAAGCATTGGATGACTTGAAATAAATAAAAGCCCAAAGCCCAAACCAACACAAAGGGGCCGGCCATTTAAAGTGGAGAGGGAGAGATATTTAGTCAAGTTGTTGACTAGGTTTCTTTTGTCTATATAAGGAACTTTATAGAGATTTATTCAAAAGGAGTTTTTGTGTGTTTAAAACAACAAAGAGGCAAAAGAAACATCTCTCTAAAACTACCAAAAGGCCGGCCACCTTAAGGGTGATTTAGCTAATCCTTTTTCACTCTTTTGGTTATTCCTCCATCCATCTCACTACACTAGTGGATGTGGATCTTTAGAGGTTTTCTATTTTGGAAACTTGGAGAGAACCTAGGAGCACTCATACTAACAAAGTGGAGGAGGCAAGGAGGGAGGCTAGGCTCAAGGACTTCAAGGAACAAAGGGCTTGGAGGTGGTCCATCCTTGGTCTCAAGTCTAGATCAAGAGGTATAAGACTAAACCTACACTTTGTTCTTTACTAAAATGTTTTGATGCATTATATATAAACCTATGAACCTTGAAGGGGATTTGCATGACTATAGCTTTGATATTATTCGATAACATGCTTCCGTTGCTTATGTATATAAATTTTGTATTGTATATGCATGCTAGTCATTATGAAATCCCATATTAATCTCATAGATTTCCCTTCACAGAGGAAAGGCAAAAGCAATCAAATGAGCTGAGAAAAACGAAAGCAAAAGCAAAGAAGAAAATAAAAGGCAAAAGCAATCAAGTGAGCTGAGAAAAACGAAAGCAAAAGCAAAGCAGAAAACGAAAACGAAAACGAAAGCAAAAGCAAAAGCAAAAGCAAAAACAAAAAAAGGAAATGGCATTATTCCCTTGTCTGTCATCTGCCAAAAGAAAGAAAAATAAAGAGAAAGGAAAAGGTAAAACGTTCAGTAGGCGCAATACGCACGTGGAAAAAGATCTGCAACAACCCAGTACACAGTAAGTGCAGTACGCACCAATGACTGCTTTATTTATTTTTGAATGATGTAATTTATTTTTCCTATATTTCGAAGACATCTGTATAACCCCATCAGAGGGTAATGAAAAAAAAAAAAAAAGGTAAGCCCAAAATAATGGGCTGGAATGTTATGTGGAGGGCGAAGGCCTATATGCCCAAAAGAGCCAGACCCTCTATTATCACCAACCAGGTGATCAAAGGTACATCTAGTACTACAAAAAATTATTCGGCAGCCCGCCGTTATTACCACCAACCAGGTGATCAAAAGCACACCCAATACTCCAAAATTATTCGGCAGCCTGCCCCTATTATCACCAACCAGGTGACCAAAAGTACGTCCAGTACTACAAAAAATTATTCGGTAACCTGCCGCTATTACCACCAACCAGGTGATCAAAAGTACGGCCAATACTCTAAAATTATTCGGCAGCTTGCCGCTATTATCACCAACTAGGTGATCAAAAGTACGTCCAGTACTCCAAAATTATACATGAGCATCACTCATCTCAATCATACATAAACATTCATGAGCATCACTCATGTCAATCATACATAAACATTCATGACCATCATTCACGTCAACATTCATGAGCATCACTCATGTCAACATCCATGAGTATCACTCATGTCAATCAACATAAACATTCATGAGCATCATTCATGTCAATCTAGCTTCAAAAGCTTCATTTACAGAGCTCTAGCTTCAAAGCTTCACCTACAAAGCTTCAGTGCAGGGTATACAAATACCACATCCGAACAACCGCTACTTCGGCCCATACATGGATTCAATTTGAAGTCTCCAGCCAATAGACCTTATTGACTAAAGACTTGGGGGACTACGTTATGTACCATATATTGGGTCTCAACTGGGCCTCATGAAAAATACTTGGGGGACTTAGGCCGTTATTTATGTATTGAAGAGCGAGCTCTTATTCTATAAAAGGGACTCCCTCACTTTCATTAGAGAGCACCCATTCTTCATGTACTGAGGAGCGAACCCTTCTTTTATAAAAGGGACTCCCTCACCTTCATTAGAGAGCATCGTCGCTAGTTAAGCAACTGTTTCATCGCGAGCATCACTCATAACCCATTATTCATGTACTGAGGAGCGATATAAAAGGGACTCCCTCACCTTCAACGCCACAAGCCGAGCCAACCAAGGCAACATAAGCCACAAGCCAAGCAACCTCGCAACATATGCTACTTCTAGTTGAACATCATTTCAGACTGAATTTCAAGTCTCCAGCCAAAAGACTCTCTTGACTGAAGACTTGGGGGACTACTGTTTGTACCATACTTAGAGCCTCCGTATTTAGATCTCGTATAAATACTCGGGGGACTTAAATGTAATTATGTAATAAAGAAAAGGGCAAATATGTAATAAGTGAGGAACCCTTATTCTATAAAAGGTCTCCTCACTCTCCTCATTAGGAGAGGCCAATTCTTAGGCCTGACTCTCACCTTGTGAGGAAGGTGAGTACAGCCGTACTTGTAGGCGCGTGGGCGTGCGTGGAGAGCCCAGCATGGTCGGCGCGTGCAGCGCGTGGCTGCCAGTGTAGCCACTTGTAGCGGCTTGTCTGGCCTCCGATTGACGTTCTGTCAATTTGTGTAGGTCTGTGACGTCGAGTAGATTGATTTCATGTATTCAAACCCTATGTTTGAGCAATCTACAGAGGTTTTATTTAAGTTTTCATGTGTGTGTTATTAAACTAAGTTAATAAGTAATTTCACATATAGGAGAAACGTATCCCGAGGACATACGAGGTTAAGCAAGGCTAGGAGGCTTCGTTTCAACTGCGTATCTGTGAGTGGGCAATTTGTTTTTATACTTATACATAATTATGGTTTCCATAAATGTGTATTTACTTCACTTTATGTTTATATTGCCAAATAAATGATAACTACAATATTAAATGTGATAAATGCTGCTATATGGTTGGGATATTACTGTAATGACATTCATACATATCTGTACATGCTCATCTTGCTGCACCGGTGTTAGTACTCACCCTAGGGCCAGGGCCAGTCTTTCACGTGTATGTTCATATCGCATCATTCGCTCTCCTTGGATCCAAGTTAGGTGCCAGTCCTGTCGGGTAGATTGCATTAGGCAATCCGACTTGTATGTGACCGTACTTCTGCACCAGCCTTCACGTGATCGTAGTGTAGACATCGAAATTTCGGTAAAATAAATGTTGATCAATAATTAAAATTTCAATGTTTATGTGTCACATAAATTTTACACATAGCATGTGAATAAACGAAAAATCAAAATAAATCGGAAAAGTCATCAAACGGGACACGTGTCAACACCTGGCAGAAATGATTTATTTCATCTAATTATTTAAATCCAAAAAATCAAGTTTTGGAATTCTATAAATAGGAGGCCAAGGAATTCATTTGGGGAACCAATTCATAACCAATTCACCTCATACCACAACCTTGAAGCTTTGAAACTCAAAAGCTCCCAAGCAAATCCCGAAGGATCAAGAGAGCTCTCTTCGTTCTTCGTCAAATCCTCATTCAAAAATCAAGCTCCAACGGCCCTTGAAGAACTTCCACTGATTCAAGATCAAGCCCCGACGGCCCTTGAAGAAAGTGTCCATCGTTCATCATTCGTTCATCCCTAGATCAAGCCCCGACGACCCTTTGGATCCATAACGTCAACAAATCTGCACAACTGTTTATCCCAAGATCAAGCCCCGACGGCCCTTTGGACCAACAACATCAAATCCACCCATTACAAAGATAGAATTAGAGGCTAAATTTGTAGAAGAGATTGTAACCCCTAAATCATCAATACAAATATTATTTTGTACACGTGTTTCTTGTCTCGTTCATCGCAGGAATTTCCGTGTTTACAAATTTGGCACGCCCAGTGGGACCATCTCTATCTTTGAATCCGCAAAAAGCACAAATGGCATCAAAGAAGACTCAAGTTGTTCTCGCAGCCAATGCAAGGAACAAGAGCGTCATCACCGCAGGCGGTGTTACTTCGGGCGTCATAACTCGAAGCAAGGCAAGAGCTCTTTCTGCCGCATCTTCCACCCCTGCATCAACTCCGCCGAAGGAACAAGAGCACCTGAGGCATGAACCTGTGATCACCCTGGCTTCGCTAAAGGCGCCAAGGAAGGAAAGCCCAAGGAAGTACTCTGGTTTCATGCTTTCCGATGCTGACTCAAGAGGCAACTCAGCCATGCAAGTTATGACTACTGGAGCGACTTCAATCGATGAGCAGCTGGCTCATATGAATGAAACAATCGCAAGGCTAACACGGATTGTGGAAGAAAAAGACCAGCAAATCGCCGCACTAGTCAATCAACTAGATGTAAAGCCCGACGTGAAAATCGAGCAAGGGGATGGTTCAGTAAAGAAGGAAAACGACGAGGATGAAGAGCCTCCGGTGGAGAAAATCAATGTGAAGCCGGAGCCAGGCCAAGCAGAGGCACTCATGGGATCTCTTTCTATCCAACAACTGCAAGAGATGATCGCCAACACCATCAATGCGCAGTACGAAGGGAGCTCACATACCTCATCATTCTACTCAAAGCCCTACTCCAAGAAGATTGATGCCCTAAAGATGCCAAGGGGTTATCAACCACCAAAGTTCATGCAGTTTGATGGAAAAGGAAACCCGAAGCAACATGTCGCACATTTCGTTGAAACCTGCAACAATGCAGGGACGGAAGGAGATTACCTCGCCAAGCAGTTTGTGCGCTCGTTAAAAGGAAATGCCTTTGAGTGGTACACAGACCTGGAGCCCGAATCCATCAATAGCTGGGAACAGTTGGAAAAGGAATTCCTCAACCGCTTCTACAACACCCGTCGCACCGTGAGCATGCTAGAGATGACAAGCACGAAGCAATGGAGGGATGAGCCAGTCGTGGACTACATCAACCGATGGCGCAATCTGAGCCTCGATTGCAAGGACAGGCTCTCGGAGATCTCTTCGATTGAGATGTGCGTCCAAGGCATGCAATGGGGGTTACACTATATCCTTCAAGGCATCAAACCACAGACATTTGAAGAGTTAGCCACCCGTGCCCATGACATGGAGCTAAGTATTGCCCATCACGGGAAGAAAGAGCCGATCACCAACTTCAAGAAGGATAAGGTGTTATCCCCAAATGCAGACAAGACTGGGAAGAAACCCCCCAAGGAAGCGTTCACCGTCAGCATTGCGCCCGTCAAGACCGCCTCCACGCCTATCAAGATCTCCTCCAAAACCAAAGCAAATGAGATAAAGAAAAGTGAGCCTTCTCGCACCCAAGAAAGGTACAAAAGCACCTTGAGGGAATTGGAGCAGAAGGTATACCCTTTTCCTGACTCAGACATGGATGCAATGTTAGACGATTTGCTAGAAAAGAAGGTAATCGAGCTACCCGAATGCAAGCGGCCTGAAGAAATGAATCGCATAAACGATCCTAAATACTGCAAGTACCATCGAATCGTGAGCCATCTTGTGGGTAAATGCTTCGTCCTCAAAGAGCTCATCATGAAACTAGCACAACAAGGGCGAATCGAGCTCGACCTCGAAGACACGGCCGCGACACATACTACTACAATTGCATTTGGAACTTTCGATCCCGTGCCTCTCCAAGCAGCACCTGACCATTCCTATCAATGCTCAAGTTACACGATACCTTCTGCGCAACCATCACCGGGGGCAAACGAACAAGATGCACATGCCGATGATGAAGAAGGATGGACATTGGTGACCTACAAAAAAAATAAGGAAACCAAAACCACAAGCCATAAGACAAAAGGTGGAACAAGTGAGAAAGCACCGTCCCCGCAACAGTAGGAAGCCCAAAAGAAACTTAAAAGTTGATAAGCCAATGTATGCTGGGGAACCTATGGAGCAAGAGCCACGCATTCCTATCTCATTGCACGAGTACTTCCCGAATGACTTCTTCCAACAGTGCATTATCGCTGCATGCCACATGGTCGAAGTAGAAATAGAAGAACCTTCAAAAGGCAAAGATATCACCACTGAGGGAGAAAAAACTCTCACTCTCGAAGAAGGTCTGCCAACACACTTTAGCATTGAGGAAGCGCTGCGATTACCAAAGAAGATGCGAATAGCATTAGCAGCGGTCTTGGAAAGTCCCAATGACCACGAAGTGCAAGAAAGCAAGAACAAAGGCTTCAAGCTTCGGCCACATGAATATGCCACATGCTGTGCCATCGAAGACACAATCCATTTCACCGACGAAGACTTGCTGCTAGGATCCAAGCCTCACAACCGTCCTCTCTTCGTCTCTGGGTACGTAAGGGAGCACAAAGTCAACCGCATGCTTGTGGATGGTGGATCAGCCATAAACATCATGCCAAAGTCAACAATGACTACAATCGGCATCAAGGCAGATGAACTGTCCTTAAGTCGTCTACTAATCCAAGGTTTTAATCAAGGAGGACAAAAAGCGATGGGCATGATCCGAGTGGAGATGACTATTGGTGAACTCAAGTCAAGCACGATATTCCACGTGATTGATGCAAGAACTTCCTACGGTTTGCTCTTAGGAAGGCCTTGGATCCATGCAAATGGAGTAGTACCGTCCACCCTTCACCAATGCTTGAAATTCTACCGAGAAGGAGTGAAGGTGATCTATGGCGACACCAAACCATTCACCGAAGCCGAATCACATTTCGCAGACGCCAAGTTCTACATGGATGAAGACATAGTGCTTGAAGCTCTTCCAAAAGAGATCAAATCCACGGGCAAAGCAACACCTAAAAAGCAGGAGTGGTAAGCCATGCCCAAGAAGCAAGAAGAAGAAGCCATGTCGTCTTCAAGCAAGAACGATGATGAGCTTGCTAAACCTGCAATAACCAAAGGGAGTAGGACGCCCTCAAATGTACTAAACACACCCGTTTTCCGATACATCCTGATGTCAAGAAGAAAGAATGGTCAATCCCTATTCGAAACTGAAGCAAGCAAAGCCGATGCACAACGGTACATGGATAATGTAAAGTTGCTCAAAATGAATACGGAGTTACCTCTGACACAGCTAAGCAACGCTAAGGTTGCAAGATTACCACAAGGCTTCGTAAAAGCTCTACCAAAAGGGGTGGAACCAAGCTTTCTCCCAACCAAGAGGACCGAAGAAGGTTTTGATCCAAACGCCTACAAACTCATGTCAAAAGCAGGGTACGACTTCGCTTCTTCTTCGAATCCTGGAAAAAAGGTTTCAAACACCGTCAACAATAAAGAACGTGACCTCACTGAGACTCAAAAGAAGTTGAAGAAGCATGGTTACGGAATTAACAACAACAAAGCTGGACTTGGCTTCACACCAAATGCACCCGTGAAGATTTCAAGCAAAGCGCAAAATGCTAGCACTCAACACATTAGCGTAAGCATTGAACAAGATCGAGAGGAGCCTAAATCCAACCCTCGAACGTCAATTTTCAATAGGATGAAACGTTCAAGACCCAGAACGTCAGCCCTTGATCACATTGGTGGTCAAAACCGAACCTCCGTCTTCAAGAGGCTTAACAGGCCAACATCTCGAAACTCTATTTTTGAAAGGTTGTCAAAACCTAATAAGCAAAGCACCACGGCTAGCTCTCCTCCTCGTCAATCAGCTTTGGAAAGACTTGAAGACAACATGAAGTTTTCTGGAAATAGGGAAACAACGTCAAAGGAAGAAAAGCTCGACAGGCTAGCAGAAAAAGGCGATATTCGAAGCTCGATTCCTTCAAGGATGAAGCGTCAAGCAATCTTGGAGGTTGACGCAAATGGACCACTGATAGTAAGAATGCGCACCATCATCCATACTGGACAATCTGCATACCAACAAATCCAAGAAGGCAAAGAAGACGAGACCCCTGAAGAAGATGTCACTGCTGCACCACCACAACTTGAGGATGGGGGGCAAGCCACGGTTGACGATCTCAAGGAGCTTAACTTGGGCACAAAAGAGGAGCAAAAACCTATCTTTGTAAGTGCACTGCTAAGAACAGACGAGATAGATGAGTACTACCAACTACTATCAGAGTACAAAGACGTCAACCAAAGCTCCTGGCTCGCAAGAGCATAAATTGTGTACGGCAAAATCATAAAAAAAAAAAAAATGCATTTGAACTACGTTTTGACTTGATCTTTTCTTTGGAGGGGTACGTAGGCAGCTCGAACATTAAATCTCAAGTTCAGTCACATCAAAATAAAATAAAAAATGTTTTATTAATGAAAGTCAATTTCATTACATGTAAATAAATAAATAAATAAATAAACGAATAAAAATAATAAATAATAATAAAAAATAAAAAAATAAAAAATAAAAAAATAAAAGATAAATAAGTGTTTCTTTAATGAAGGTCAATTTTATTACAAATATTATTTTGTAAAAAAAAAAAAAAATTGCAATTTTCTTTGTACGCAATTAAATTACAGTTTCTTCGAAAATATATATATATATATATATATATATATATATATATACAGATTCCATTTATATATATGACCTCTATCCAGCCGACCCATGAAAAGGAGGTCATCCAAACCCAAGTGGTAGTGACCAGGCCCAAGTCTATTGTCCAAATACAGCTCCAAGAAGAAGACCAAGTCCACCAGCCATGGGCAATGGCCTCTTCACCCAAACCACCCAGGAAGTCCGCCGCATCGTCCCCGAAAACAAGCAGGGCCTCCCCACTGTCAAAATTGTCTATGTCGTCCTGGAGGCTCAGTACCAATCCTCCCTCACAGCCGCTATCCAGTCCCTCAACGCGGGCAACCGCTACGCCTCCTTCCAAGTTGTGGGTTATCTAGTCGAAGAGCTTCGTGACGCCGACACCTACAAAATGTTCTGCCAAGACCTCGAGGACGCCAACATTTTCATTGGGTCCTTGATTTTTGTGGAGGAGCTTGCAGTCAAGGTGAAGGAGGCTGTGGAGAAGCAGAGGGACATGATGGATGCAGTGTTGGTGTTTCCGTCAATGCCAGAAGTCATGAGGCTCAACAAGTTGGGATCTTTCAGCATGTCGCAGCTCGGGCAATCGAAAAGCCTCTTTTTTCAGCTGTTCAAGAGGAAAAAACAGTCTGCCGGGTTCGCTGACAGCATGCTCAAGCTTGTGAGGACTTTGCCGAAGGTGTCGAAGTACCTGCCGAGTGATAAAGCTCAGGATGCTAAGCTTTACATTCTCAGTTTGCAGTTTTGGCTCGGTGGATCGCCGGATAATTTGCAGAATTTCGTGAAGATGATATTGGGGTCTTATGTTCCGGCTCTGAAAGGGGAAAAGATTCCGTATTCAGACCCGATTTTATTTTTGGATACCGAAATTTGGCACCCTTTGGCACCCTGTATGTATGATGATGTGAATGAGTACTTGAATTGGTATGGAACTAGGAAGGATGCCAATGAGAAGCTTAAGAGCCCGAATACGCCTGTGGTCGGGTTGATTCTACAGAGGAGTCACATTGTTACCGGAGATGAGAGTCACTATGTGGCTGTGATCATGGAATTGGAGGCAAGATGGGCAAAGGTGATACCGATTTTCGCTGGTGGGCTTGACTTTTCAGGGCCTGTTGAGAGGTTTCTGATTGATCCGGTTACTAAGAAGCCGTTTATTCATTCTGCGATTTCGCTTACTGGTTTTGCTCTTGTTGGGGGGCCAGCAAGACAGGATCATCCGCGGGCCGTTGAAGTTCTGATGAAGCTCGACGTTCCATACATTGTCGCATTGCCCTTGGTATTCCAGACTACTGAGGAGTGGTTGAATAGCACTTTGGGTCTGCACCCAATTCAGGTGGCATTGCAAGTGGCTCTTCCAGAGCTGGATGGAGGCATGGAGCCCATCGTTTTCGCTGGCCGGGATCTTAGAACAAGGAAATCACATGCTCTTCACAAGAGGGTAGAACAGCTCTGCATCAGGGCAATCAGATGGGGTGAATTGAAAAGGAAGGCAAAGGCAGAGAAGAAGGTAGCTATCACGGTGTTCAGTTTCCCTCCAGACAAAGGAAATGTTGGAACAGCTGCCTTCCTAAATGTTTTTGCCTCAATCTTCTCGGTTCTGCAAGAACTCAAAAGAGATGGTTACAATGTTGAGAACCTTCCAGAGACTTCAGAGGCTTTGATTGAGGATGTAATTCACGACAAAGAGGCTCAATTCAGCAGCCCAAATCTGAATGCCGCATACAAGATGGGGGTCCGTGAATACCAAAGTCTAACTCCATATGCCACTGCATTGGAGGAAAACTGGGGGAAACCTCCCGGTAACCTCAACTCTGATGGAGAGAATCTCTTGGTATAGGGGAAACAGTACGGAAATGTCTTCATTGGTGTTCAGCCCACATTTGGCTATGAGGGTGATCCGATGAGGCTACTGTCTTCCAAATCTGCTAGCCCACATCACGGCTTTGCAGCATACTATTCATTTGTTGAAAAGATATTCCAAGCTGATGCTGTTCTACATTTCGGTACTCATGGTTCACTTGAATTCATGCTTGGAAAACAGGTGGGAGTGAGTGACGCCTGTTTCCCGGACAGTCTGATTGGGAACATCCCCAATGTTTATTACTATGCTGCTAACAACCCATCTGAAGCTACCATAGCTAAACGTCGTAGCTATGCCAACACTATCAGCTATCTGACTCATCCTGCAGAAAATCCATAAGTAAGTGCAGAAAGATAAAAATCCCATCAAGCTTACCTACTCCATCATTATCTTTGCCTCCGTGGAGTTTGTCCTCTCCCATCCCCACCAACTTCAATAACCGCCGTCAAACGACTAGCCGGTAGTGAAGCTCAATGCCTTGCATTCTACCTCAAGCTCCAGCTGCTTCTGCACCTCCGCCATGGTTGCCGCCTTTGAATGAGATTGACAAAACCAAAGTTTGTCAACTCACACCCAAAGGCCTTTTCTCAGTCCATGACAAACAACAACGACGAAGAACTTCAATAAACCGCCGTCAAACGACTAGTCGGTCATGAAGCCTCGACTGCAGCTCACCGTCCGTCGAGTTCCATCCCTACAAAGCACCATATATAAAGAAAAAAAAAAGGTTTTCAAATGGTGGCCAGCCACCGAAAGCAAAGAAAAGAAGTGATTGACAGGCACCATCCAAAAGGAAATGATAAAAAGCAAGAAAGATAGGTCATGGTGTATGCTACTATTAGCAAGTATGAAAAAGGAAATAGGTGGTGGAGACAGAATAATTGGAAGGAAGAAGGTAGGGGGAAGACGACGAATTTGTGTCTAAAAATAGGGAGTAAAAGAATAGTGCGCATCAGGTACCATCTAAATAAAATAAAATAAAAAGGAGTAACACATTTTAGTCAGATATATGTTTTAGCACAACATACTGAATAAAATAAAGCATGTCCATTGATATCTCTAAGAATTTACAAATGCGTAAAAAAAAAAAAAAAAAAAGAAAAAAAAAAAAAGAAAAAAAAAAGAAGCCTTCACAAATGTCACTTATGAGAAGCCTCAGTACTTGAAGCCTTAGTACTCGGCGACTTATGAGAAGCCTCAGTACTTGAAACATTAGTATTCGGCAACTTATGTGAAGCCTCAGTACTTGAAGCCTTAATACTCGGTGGAACCCTAGAAGAGGGAGGCATTGGGGATGGATTATTCGGAGCCTCAATACCTGGTCGAACTTCAGATGACGAAGGCAAAAGGTCCCTCTGGAATACATCCACAAATCTCCGATTGTCACTTTGAATCCGACCTTCGGAGTCCAGCAACTGATCAAGCTTCCTCTTCATGCTCGTCGAATAATTATTTGCAAGCACAAGCAACTCTCTATTCTCATACTTCAGCTGTCTGATCACTTGATTAAGAACTACCACCTCGGCTGTCAATGATTCAACCTGGCGAGTTCGAACAAGTAAGCGTTGGCTCATGTTGGAAACAGAGTTCGCACACTGGACACTGAGAGCTTGGGACTCTCGAACAGCTAATTCATCGGACCGTTGTGAAAGTATCATATTATTTGTAGGAGTGATAAGGTTTCTAGCTACAACCGTAGTCGTTGCTGCATCCCTCATTACAGAGTCTTCAACTGTAAGAGGGCCATTAGAAGATGAGAAGGACGGGCGCCATATATTACCCTGACGCGGTGCACTTGCGTCACTGCTAAGACTCAAATCTAAACAAATGTTAGATGGGTTAGCCATTTTCAAAAGGATGGTAAAAGAAAAAGGTTGGAGTGAGTAAAAAATCTCAGAAATACAACAAGGACGATTTTCAAAGGCGAGCAATCTTCAAAGTGTGCAGGTCGAAAATGATTGACACCTCTTTAAAAAGAAGAGGCAATACAACCACTTGTTCCAAAAAAAAAAAAAAAAAAAAAAAAAAGAAACGCCACTCCTCGAATTTCAAAACCCGGATTTTCCTGTGTAAAATCCGTCAACACTTTTCAGACGCAGTTTCAGCTTTCGGCTATCACGTGCAACTTTGCCAGAGATCACTGACAAGGTTGAAAACGTGTGGAGTCTATCATACTCACCTACCCGACTGTTGGCCGACAAAGCATGGGAGACAAGGCACATCCACCCTGCCACTTGCTGTTGGGAGCTCACCATATAATTCGACGTCCATCCTCTATGGCAAGACATACATCCAGACTGACTCTTCTTCCTTGCCGAAGGCATATGCAACCAAAACTCAGTTTTCTTCCTCCCTGGAAACGCTTCTTCAGCCAAATAACATCAAAGCAAAGGTATCTCATACCACTGGGGTTGAAAGCAAGAGTATTTCATAGCATGCTTTCACCCTATCCTTTTCTTTGTCCTCCCTCTTCACTACGATGACAAGGATAAAGAAAGCAATATGTTGGAACCTCCACTCAAACTCCTGGTAAGGAACCGACTGCTTGGAATCTTTCCTGATTGCTCACCTAGCATTGCTCTCGAAGTACCCATTATCTCAACATCTTATGCTTCTAGAGAAGATACCACATCGGCCATGAGAACAGAAGAGGCGAATGAAAATGATGCATCGAAGCATGTGGAGACAAGCTCAACAAACACATGTGCTGATCATCCGCTACTTCTTCAAAAGCAAAATTATCTCATATCATCGGGGTTGAAAGCAAAGGTATCTCATATCATGCTTTTTCCCTATCATTTCCTTTGCCCTTGTTCTTGCCTGCAGAACAAGGAGAAAGGAAGCAATCAGTCGAAACCTGAAATTAAACGTCCGATCAGGAACTGATTGCCAGGAACCTTTGCATGGTTGCTTACCTAGCGTTGCTCTCAAGTACTCATCTTCAACTGTTGACGGATCTCGAATTTCCTCAGCAAATATTTCAAAACAGTTGATATGGTGTTGGCTCTTTACACTGAAGCTGCCAAGCACGGATGAGTGGCTGAAAAGTGATGCTCTGAAGGACCATTTAAAGGCAAAAGGTCGCCACCACTTCTGCTAGGCGAAAGAACTTCCTACGGGTAATTTAAGAACTAATGGCCTGTGGAAAGTCAATAAGCGCAACGGTCTGTGGAAAGTCAACAATTGGAGGAAACCAGAAAATCCTCCAACCCAGTTCAAGAATAAGCTTGTGGAAAGTCAACAAATTGGAGGAAACCAGAAAATCCTCCGAACCAGTTCAAGATCAAAGCTGTGGAAAGTCAACAATTGGAGGAAACCAGAAAATCCTCCAACCCAGTTTAAGAATAAGCCTGTGGAAAGTCAACAAATTGGAGGAAACCAGAAAATCCTCCGAACTAGTTCAAGATCAAAGCTGTGGAAAGTCAACAATTGGAGGAAACCAGAAAATCCTCCAACCCAGTTCAAGAATAAGCATGTAGAAAGTCAACAATTGGAGGAAACCATAAAATCCTCCGAACCAGTTCAAGATCAAAGATGTGGAAAGTCAATAAGCACAACAAAATACGTGCCGATTCACCCACTACCAAACCAAAAGATCATCTACCACATGAAGCTCCTTGTGGTCCAATTTCAACCTTCAAGATCAAGCCTCAACGACCTTTGAAGAAATTTCAAACAAAGTTCAAAATCAAGCCCCAACGGCCCTTGAAGAAATCACCAACCCAATTCAAGATCAAGCCTCAACGGCCCTTGGATCAACATCTGCAGTAAGGGACTTCAAAACGCATCTTCTACACGTGACAAACACATGTATACGACACGCCTTGAAGTGGGGGCATTTGTAGACATCGAAATTTCGTTAAAATAAATATTGATCAATAATTAAAATTTCAATGTTTATGTGTCACATAAATTTTACACATAGCATGTGAATAAACGAAAAATCAAAATAAATCGGAAAAGTCATCAAACGGGACACGTGTCAACACCTGGCAGAAATGATTTATTTCATCTAATTATTTAAATCCAAAAAATCAAGTTTTGGAATTCTATAAATAGGAGGCCAAGGAATTCATTTGGGGAACCAATTCATAACCAATTCACCTCATACCACAACCTTGAAGCTTTGAAACTCAAAAGCTCCCAAGCAAATCCCGAAGGATCAAGAGAGCTCTCTTCGTTCTTCGTCAAATCCTCATTCAAAAATCAAGCCCCAACGGCCCTTGAAGAACTTCCACTGATTCAAGATCAAGCCCCGACGGCCCTTGAAGAAAGTGTCCATCGTTCATCATTCGTTCATCCCTAGATCAAGCCCCGACGGCCCTTTGGATCCATAACGTCAACAAATCTGCACAACTGTTTATCCCAAGATCAAGCCCCGACGGCCCTTTAGACCAACAACATCAAATCCACCCATTACAAAGATAGAATCAGAGACTAAATTTGTAGAAGAGATTGTAACCCCTAAATCATCAATACAAATATTATTTTGTACACGTGTTTACACGTAGTACTAGAGCATATTGATTACACCTAGTCCTGTTCGTGTCAGAAATTATCTGTTCGAACTCGTGTGTTAGTTTAGATGGATGAGCACTTAGCTATACTTGATTATCACATGATTTTATTACTGTGGCAGTTTTATATCATGACTTGGCATATTTTTGGTTATAATGCTGCTGTATTATTGTTTACATACTTACGTAGTATGTTTTATGGAAACTATACTTGTTTTACGGCGAGGGGTTAATATATTTGAAAATAAAGGTTTTTACAAAACGTTGTTTTGCTGACTCACTCAACTTTGTTTTTCGCCCCTCCAGGTTTAGTAGATGTGCTTACGTATAAACGAGGATTCTGAAAAATCAAAGGAGATGGTTATCATTAGTGGTATAACCCTCATCCTATTCATTATACTGTCTTATGCTCTAACACCATGTGTGAAAAGGGTTCAATCCCGCTCACTTGTGTACTCCTTTGTTTAGGCACTTTTAGGTTTAAATTTATTCACATTCTTTTTCCACTACACTACACTTTATGGCTTCGTCACCCTCCAGATGTCGGCCAACATAACTCGATTCGGAGTCCAAGTGAGACTTTCTGGGTCAGGGTGTGTCAAAAAATGCTTGTAACGGTTTCTTATCTTTTAACTTATTTAGAAATTCTAAGACCTTTTTAGCTATATGATCTTGTAATTGTATTGTACTTGACTTGATATACATTCCTAAAAATTCTATATCTTGCTTTTCTAATGCTATTTTATTTTTGCTAATCACAATTCCAATAAATTCTAGTAGAACTATCTCTAAGTGCTTTATATGTTCATTTATATTTTTACTATGTACTAAAATATCATCTACATAAACACTACAAAATTTATCATATTTCTTGAAAATTTGATCCATCTTTCTTTGAAAGATCGATGGAGCATTTTTAAGTCCAAATGGCATAACAAGCCTCTCAAAATGTCCTTCTGGACAAGTAAAAGCCGTTAACTCAATTGATTCCTATGCTAATCGTATTTGCCAAAATCCTGATTTACAATTAAATTTACTAAAATATTTACTATCTTGAATTTTATTTATAAGCTCATTCTTATTTGGTAATTTATAACTATCTTCATATGTATTATCATTTAATCTTTTGTAATTATAAACTATTCTAGCCTTACCTCTCTTTAGTTCCGAATGTTTTCTTACTATAAATGTTGTTGATCTATGTCTAGACTTAGAGGGTCTAATTACTTTTAAATTTAACAACTCTTTTATTTGTTGCTCAAACTCTTGTTTATCTAATAAACTACAAGGCATATTAGATGTCTTAATGGTTAAATCTGGATTAATTATGTCTAATTTTGCTAGTATTTTATTTTTATTCCAATGTAACTGTGGGTCTTCTCTTATAATTCTAATTTGTTCTGCTAATTGTATAATTCTTCTACACTCTTTGGTTTATTTAATTGTAATATTTCTATACGGGTTCCTTCTTCTAAAATCAGATATTCATGTTCAAATATTTCTTCATCAAACTCTTCTATGTTATTATGTTCATCATTTTTTTTTGAGTTTTCTAAATGATAACTATCTTGGCTATTAGATTCTTCTATACTTATGCTTTTATATGCTTCTACAGTATTACTTTGGTTAGTTATTGTAATGTCTCTTTTGAAAAACGTTATGTTAGGATTCATAAATAAAAAATCTTGTAAACTTTTCAAAAAATTTAAACCTAAAATGAATGGGTATAATCCTACTGGTGAAACAAATGTTAATGGTAAATTAAATTGTTGTTTTTCTACTTTAATAGACTCATTATTAATACAATATGTTAAATAAACTGGTCTCTCATCAAACTGTGTTATTCTTACTGGTTTTGCCAATTTTTGTCTATATTTTTCTCGTACCAACTCTTCTCTTATTACACTCTTTGTGCTTCATGTATCTATCATGGCTGTTGTTTTTATCGCATGTTCTTTTGCTAATTCTATTTCACAATTTATGGTAATTAAAGAACTATTTTTTGGCTTTTCTATACTATAAACAATATTTCCTAATATTTCAGTATTTTCTTGTGATTCTGCTGAATTAATTTCTATTAACTTATTATTATAACACTTTTTGCACAATATTAAATATGTATTATAATATTTATTTGCAACTAATTTACTACACTTATGACATTTTTCTGGCCAACCTAAATTAATGTATTTATATTCTTCTTCATGTTGCTCTTCTATGAATGCACACATATACTCTTTTAAATCACTATTTGTGCTACTTGAATCTTCAGAATCTGAATTTATCATGTTAATACTCTCTATACTATAAATACTCTCATTATCATTTAAATCATCTAAACTGTATATTGATTGAATGTCTTCATCTTCTTCTAACTTAAACAACTCTATCAAATGTATCTTTTTTCTCGACTGTTTTCCTAATTTTAGACATTTAGGTCTAATGTGTCCATTCTCTCCACATGAATAACATTTACAACTACTTTTATCTTTTGTTGCTTTATATTTTCTAATCCAAGGTCTACCATTTCTTTTCTTAAATTGTTTTTTAATATATTTTCTCTTCCTATATATTCTTGAAGGTATTATGCTGAAATTCCTATGTTGTTTGTAGGGTTTATATGACCTATATTTCTTTCTGTATAGTTTCTTATGCTTATTTTTCTTATGACAACCACACTGTTGTGGTAAATCTATATTTTTACAACTCATATAAAATTGCTTCCTAATTTGTTTCTTAGCTTTTATTAACTACACTCTTGTTTAAGTATATCATATACATGTTGAATTCTAGGTCCTATTGCAATATCTTTTTTCTTTGGATGCTTTTGCCATTCATTCCAAATCTTTTCACCTATTGGTCCTTTTATTTTTGTCATATAAGTATCTAATAAATTAATATCACTAATTCTACATGTTCTTCCTAAATATTTAAAGAAATTTGTGGGATACTCAGCTATATACTGTAAATCACAAATTTGTAATTGTTCTAAATTTCTAATTGATCTTATTTGTTCTTGTTCACTTCTGCCATCTAACCTATTATATCAAAAAATTCTTGTTTAATCAAAGTAACAAAACCGTCAATATTAAAATGTGTTTTGGCTGCCTGATGCTGTTATGGATTTTGAAATTTTCATGATTGGAAATAATAAAAAACTAAACCATCTAAGGTATGTTCAAAATAATCTAACATATTTTGTGAATTACTAAAATCTAACATTAATGTTGCATGTATGCAACCTTTTTCCCATCTTTCAATTGTTCTCTTCCAATCTTGTGGATCTACATTATCTAAGTTTAATATATTTCCTGCTATATTAATTTGTTTTAACCCTCTCAAATATGGAATCCTATTTTTTCTAGGTGGTTTTGTCATACTTTCTTCAATGTAATCTACTCTTGCTTTTTCATTATATTGTTCATTTGTTGGTCTAAAAAAATTGTTGGTCAGTTCTACCTGTGTATCCTGGATTTGGATTTTCTACTCTTGATATGCTACTTTCTTCTGTTAGATTACATTCTGCTTTCAATTCTAATAAATTATTATATTCTTTTGATCCTAAAATATGTTCTACTCCTATTTCTAAAATTAAAATTTTCATCTCTTTATCCGAAATTTTGTGTAGTCCTAAATCATGTCTTATATTTTTCTAAATATTGTTCTTCATCTAAATGATCAATATCTTCTATAAGCTTATTTACAATATGATCAAAGTTTTGCTCAACTAAATTAATATCTAAATTATCAAAAGTCATATGAATACTCTCATTTTCGATCTCACTTTCATCCTCTTCTATTTTTTCTAGTTGCTTGTAATTACTAAACCTAATTGTTGCTTGACCTGTACTAGTTTCATATATTTGTACTTTATCTGGTTGTCTTTTTCTTGCTACTTGTAAATTAGATAATGTCCACTGAATTCCTTCTAAAAAGCTATTATCTATGGGTTTTGCTTATATCATATTTACATGTTTACTACCAAATGTTTGAACTAAAATTTGAAATTCTAAATTAAACTTATGATTATATCTACCAGATACTTTACCAATATACATTAAACTTGTTTGTACCATACTTAGGGCTTCCGTATTTAGATCTCGTATAAATAGTCGGGGGACTTAAATGTAATTATGTAATAAAGGAAGGGACAAATATGTAATAAGTGAGGAGCCCTTATTCTATAAAAGGACTCCTCACTCTCTTCATTAGGGGAGGCCAATTCTTAGGCCTGACTCTCACCCTTTCAAAGCCTCACTCTCACATTACAAAGACTCTCACCCTCTCATCCTCTCACAAATAGAGAAATACAATATCAGTGTGGACGTAAACATTGGGGTGAACCACGATACATCTTGTGTTATTTACTTTCTTGCAGATTCACGGTCGGATTTACGTTGTTCCAAGACCCCTCCGATTTTGTGCATCAACATTTGGCGCCGTCTATGGGAAACGACACAAAAAATCATGTCGGTTCTCTTTCATTTTTTCATCTCACCACCATGAGTTTACAGAAACCAAGAAACAAACACCTACACTGCAAAACAAAAAAAACTCTCTCTCTCTCGTTGTCTTCACCCATAAAAGAGCCCCAAAGATTCTTTTTTTTTCTTCTGCTTTTTAAAGTCTTCATTCTGCCCAGAAAACCCCAAACAAACGTACTAAAACGACCTCATTCTTAGATGCCCCTAGTCTTCACTATCCTTGGTCCTCACTCTACCTCACAGAGCTTACCTGACCAGATCAAAGATGCCATAGTAGCCGTCCATCTCAGAATTTCCCGGCGAAGAAAGTGGAAGAAGAGCCCAGTAAACAATCTTCTTCTCTCTGCAGCGTAAGGGCGTTTGATTTGTATTCTGCTTCAAAACGATGGCGTTTTTGGTGGACTCTCTTCGTCCTCGGATTCGCTTACGCCGTTTGTAGGTTCCTCTTGATGCTTATTCCCCCCAATGTGCCTTCTATCGAAGTCGATGCTTCTGATGTGTTGGATGATGGGAATCAGACGCGGGAGAACAGTTTCATATACGTACCTACGAGGGGAAGGACACCACAAGCAGAGACCAAGGTTCAGTGCTATGAGCTTGCAACCATGAAATACTTGGGATATTTCCCTGCACTAACACCCATTGAGGTCAAGGAGCGTGTAGCTCAAGCAAGAAAGGCACAAAAAGTATGGGCAACAGAGAAGAGCAATCATTGAAGCTATGCGGTTATTAGAAGATGAAAAGAGTAAAACGAATCTTAATGTTGCTATAGATGGGGAAGAGTCTAACAGCGTAACATCTCCACATCATTTTAAGGATGCATCAAAGAAATGGCCGAAGTTTGTGACATAGGTTAGTCTGATCATCTTCATCTGCTATCTTTGTTCCATCTTCCAGCACAGCCGCTTCCTCTCTGTCATCGTCCTCGGTTGCAACAAATAGATCAGATATGGCTTCCTTTAATCGTCTAGCTGCTTTTGAAAACTGTGTAAAGAAAAAGTGGTGTAGTCATGGAAGGGTCATGTGCGCACAGGAGAAAGAAAAGCAAAAAGGGAAAAGAGACACTCCACATGATTTCCTTGTCTACCATCTGCAAAAGGAAAAAGAAAAAGAAAAAGGGGCCTCGGGAGCACATGAGAAACAAAAGCAGAAAAGAGAAAGTAAAAGTAAAAGAAAGCAGAAAAGGAAAAGCTGAAAAGAAGATGCTCCACTATTCCACTATTCCACTATCCCACGGGAAAACATGATTAAAGATAAGAAGATGCCCACCAAGGTTCCCCGTCTCCACTTTCTGTTGGACCAGAAGATGCCCATCAACATGCTGAAAACATGTAATTTATTTTTCTTATCTTTCGGAGACATCTATATAAACCCTATCAGAGGGTAATAATAATAATAATAATAAAAAAGGCAAGCTCAAAATAATGGGCTGGAATGTTATGTGGAGGGCGAAGACCCATATGCCCAAAAGAGCCAGACCCTATAATATCACCAATCAGGTGATCAAAAATACGCCCAGTACTCTAAAAAAGTATTCGGCAACCTGCCACTATTATCACTAACCAGGTGATCAAAAGTATGTCCAGTACTTCAAAATTATACATGAGCATCACTCATGTCAATCATACATAAACATTTCATGAGCATCACTCATGTCAATCATACATAAACATTCATGACCATCATTCATGTCAACGTTCATGAGCATCACTCATGTCAACATCCATGAGCATCACTCATGTCAATCAACATAAACATTCATGAGCATCACTCATGTCAATCAGCTTCAAAAGCTTCATTTACAGAGCTCTAGCTTCAAAAGCTTCACTTACAAAAGCTTTAAGCTTTGAAAACTTCATTTATAGAGCTCTAGCTTCAAAAGCTTTATTTACAGAGCTCTAGCTTCAAAAGCTTCATTTACAAAAGCTCTAGCTTTAAAAGCTTCATTTACAAAGCTCTAGCTTCAAAAGCTTCATTTACAAAAGCTCCAGCTTCGAAAACTTCATTCACAAAGCTCTAGCTTCAAAGCTTCACTTGCAAAACTTCACCTACAAAGCTTCAGTGCTGGGTATACAAATACCGCCTCCGAACAACCGCCATTTCGGCCCATACATGGATTCAATTTGAAGTCTCCAGCTAACAGACCCTATTGACTGAAGACTTGGGGGACTACATTATGTACTATATATTGGGCCTTAACTGGGCCTCATGAAAAATACTTGGGGGACTTAGCCCATTATTTATGTATTGAGGAGCGAGCCCTTATTCTATAAAAGAGACTCCCTCACTTTCATTAGAGAGCACCCATTATTCATGTACTGAGGAGCGAACCCTTATTTTATAAAAGGGACTCCCTCACCATCATTAGAGAGCATCCCTGCCAGCTGAGCAATCGCCTTGCCACGAGCATAACTCTTAGCCCATCACTTATGTATTGAGGAGCGAGCCCTTATTCTACAAAAGGGACTCCCTCACCTTCAACGCCACAAGACGAGCCAACCAAGGCAACATAAGCCACAAGCAGAGCAGAATCGCAACATGTGCTACTTCTAGTTGAACATCATTTCAGATTGGGCACCGCCTCATATCGAGTATCAGTTCTAGACGACATCTAGATGCTTCGACCCACACATGAACTGAATTTCAAGTCTCCAGCCAAAAAACTCTCTTGACTGAAGACTTGGGGGACTACTGTTTGTACCATACTTAGGGCTTTCGTATTTAGACCTTGTATAAATACTCGGGGGACTCAAATGTAATTATGTGATAAATGGAGGGGCAAATATGTAAAAAGGGAAGGAGCCCTTATTCTATAAAAGGGCCTCCTCACCCTTACAAGCCTCAAACCCTCTCACCCTCACAAAGCTCATCTCTCTCAAGCTCTCATGCTCACAAACAGAGAGCCCTCACAAATACATCTTGATTTATTTACTTTCTTGTAGATTCACGGTCGGATTTACGTTGTTCCAAGACCCCTTCGGTTTTGTGCATCAACAAAGCTAATACACAAATTTTTATACTCTCCTTTCATATTATAATTTTTATTTCTTATGCTTACTTTAATATATTTACTAAATTCATTAATTGTCATAACATAATTTGGAATACATTTTATGACTGCTAAGTTTGAACTTAAGTCTACTTTAGCTGTTGCTATTGCTGCTTGTTGGTGATTATCCCATCTATCATCATATATGTATACTAAAGCTTTTGTGCCTACTTGTGCTCTGGTTAATCCTACTATTCCAATTAATATTGTTCCTATGTGAATTTGATTGAAATGTGATTTTCTCAAATGAGCAACTGCTTCTTTACTAATTAAATTAAGTGTAACTTCTTCATCAATACAACTAACTTCATGTTGACTGATGCTACTTACAATTTTGCTTCTGTTTTCAAATAAACCTAATTGATACAAATTATATTTATTTTTCTGTGTTCTCTCAAAACCTCTTCTAATAAATTCTTCTGCTTCTTCTTCATTTGGATAAATATCTTCAGCTTTAACTACTTATTTTCCTTTTCTCCTAAAAAGTTCCATTTTCTGTTATCAAAAGGATTTATCTTAGGTCTTCTAATATGATTATTTGTACTTAAAGTTAAATTTTCTAATTTTCTAACAAAGATGGTGGAAGTGATGAAGATGTTTTATGTAAAATTTGGTTTATTTCTGCTATTTGTTCTTCAACTTGATCTAATTTTTTAGCCAAATTTAAAACTAATTGAATAATTAAATTATTTTGCCTAATGAGAATATTACTATTGGCTACTTGTGTTGAAAAATCTGTTAAACCTACTGGTTCTTTATCTAGCTTACTAATTTCTTTCAAAGCTTGGATATACTTTCTGCTAGTTCTAGAATCGGTCATTAAACTAATAATTTATCTATTTTATTATGTAGCTTATCTACTTGTTCACTCAACTCCCTTTGCACTAATTGAATTTTTTAAACTTCTAATTTTAACTGCTCAACTATTTCTAGTGATCTAAGTTCTACTTGCTAAGGCTTATTATCTATGAGGTCAATAAGCTCTTTTATCTCTCTTTTGCTAGGAAACTTTTGAATATTTTTATTATTATCTTCTAACTGAGATGTAATATGATCTAAATTTTGTCTAATTGTTTTTATGAAATTTTTCTGAAAATGCTCTAACAACTGGTTTAGTAAATGATTATACTTATTATTTTCTAATTGACTAATAATAAGATCTACAATATTATTGGCTTGTGAATTTTCTTCACTATGCAAAATATGATTATGCTTTCTCAATGGAAAATAACAAATTAAACTATTTTGGTCTAAGGTTATTTTTCTTTTTTGAGGTTCACTACTTTCTAAATTAAGATAATCTATCATAAACTACAGTCTACCTTTCTCTAGAGTTACGGCTAACTGGTTTCTTAGAAACTCTCTTTCTTCTCTCAAGGTCTCTAAAACTTGATCTGTTGCTCTTTTTGCTTCTAAAACTTTATGTTGCACTTATGTGTTATTATATTTACAAATAAATGAAGGATGTTCAAGATAACCAAGATAAAACTTTTGCTTCTTTAAGGTCACGCTAATTCTTTTGGATATATATGTTAATCTTCTCTTTATGCTAATTATAGTTGGGTGTCTGAGACAATAAATACCTGATGGTTGTGGTTGACAAGGTTTACAAGGACAATAATATCTGTTGTTCATACAAAATAAACAAATGTGATATCAGTTGTGTTAATGACTTCTGTCCTCAAGGTACTTTTATACTATTAAAATGCTAAACTTAGCTCTGATACCAGATTCGTGAAGCAGACCTGGTTAAATAGTCGGATGACAATTATAACGACTAGATATAAAACCTTGCATAAGGAACTTGACATGTTTCAGCATGATGGCCACTCACAGTACAAGTATAAGGCCTTAACGGCTGAACTCAGAGGTACGAAGAACTCAGAGGTACCCTGGTTAATGTCCAATTATTTATATGGCAAACATTCAACTATAACAGAGTGCTCAAACAAAGTATGATCGTCAGTTTAGCAGGTTAATAGTATAACTATAATAATGTTTCCTTATTTTGGACTGGAAGTCTAATTAAACAAATACAATAAAGAAAGAAAAGAGAGCTTACTTAAGACTTGGAGATTGCTTAAATATGTACACTTGGACTTTTATTGATATATAGAATGTTTACAAAGATAATTGTTTACAAGGAAGTGTTCACAAGGATGCTATGGATGAAGATGGTGTGAGTATATGATGAGAGTGGGTGTTCAGGTGTTGAGATGCTTTGGTGTGTTTGTACAATGAAGGGAACTTCTCTTATATAGACTGAGTGAGAATACTCTGATCGAAAACTTAAAATCTTTACAAATGTATGGTATAGACAACTCCTTGGTACTTGTCATCTTCTACTGTTGCTGAAAGTGTCAGCACTGTTTCTGAAATGTGGTCTGACTTGTTTTGTTTTCTTTTTGCTTTGCATGTGAACTTGCTTGTCTTGATAAATGCATGTGAGCTTACTGCATGGCTGTCTCCTGGAGCCCAATTTTAGTTTTTGCATGTGATATCCCTGAAATGCTTTTTCCCTTGTCTTCATTCCCATGCCCAATTTGAGTATTATAGAATTGTTTTGTTCTGATGATTAAAAGGAAAGTTTTTTGTGTGTTTTGGTTAGTTTTCCAAAAAATATATGGATATACATAAATTTCATAACCCTTGCTACATTATTTCATTAATTTTAATTTTTCTCCGGATAGTTAAAACCAATTCCCTGTAGCTGGAAATCCTACTACAATTCAAGAGGTGGCTTAACTACTAAGGCCATGCAATAGCATGAAGTGTTTGATAATGAAAATGATGGAATAGTTAAGAGTCTTAAGACTTCCAAGGTTTTAAGACTCCGAGAAGAATGACAACCCCTGGTAACTTGTTTATGTTGCAAGTCTGGATAAGTCGAGTGAATTTTTTTTCCTTCCTCGTTACATATTAAAGATATGGACAAATTAACGATAGAATAGCTTATAGGGTTTCGACAGCTTTTGGGGCGCGGACGGCGCATGAACTCTGAATCAGCTCAGTTGCAGCTAGATAATCTTCATATTATGGATTTGGTTAATACTTGCAGAAGTTAATTTCACAGGGGAGTTAACATCGGGAAAGGAAGATAATTTCGAAAAGCATGTTGAGGTCATGAGGAAACTAATGTCCGTAGGAAGGAAATGACAATCGTTAGGTTGGGTTTTTCAATTGCTGAGGGGGCAAAAGCAACAGAAATTGGGGCTGCTGCTCTCCCCTTGTGATGGGTTGTGGGTCGTAGGGTTACAGTTAAGATTGAATGGGGAAAGGAAAGAAATTAGCGTTAAGTCTTCAGAGAAAATTAAAACTTTGTTCGATAATATGATTTAATGGTCTCCGACATTAGGTTCGAAGAGGGTTTCATGAACCTACCATTGAGCTTTGGAAAATCGTCAGCAATGAGCCCATTCATGGAAAAGAGGAGCTTGTCAAAATACAACGATTTACATGAACAATTTATTAACTTCTTGAATAAGGGAAACCTAATATCTTTGAATGCGATGGGAGTACCCTATACTTGGTGCAACTGTCACTCTGATGGTACTAGAATTTATGAAAGACTTGATCAAGGTATTGCTAACTCTTACTGATGAACTGAGTGCTCTGATTACAATCCTCATAACTATCCAATTTATGAATCTGATCATGGCCCCATTATGTTAACCAGCAGCGTGTTTAATGAAATTAAAAATAGTTTCCCTTTTAAATTCGAAGCTTTGTGGCTACTTTCAAGGATTTTGTTAAAAATGCATGGAGTTATCATGGGGAGTTTTCTCCAATTGATAAATTTAGGGCGTGTGCTGTCACTTTTAGGTATCTTGTGAAAAAATGGAACAAAACAACTTTTGGTAATTTAAAGAACGCAAGAAAAAATCCTAAGTTATCTTAGTAAGGTACAAGAAACGATTATGAAGAATCAAATCATTGATAGAGAGTTGGAGTTGGAGACGAAGCTTAATTAGTGATGAGCTAAATACAATACTAAATCCGGACGAAACTATTTGGGCACAAAAAGCCAAAGCAAATTGGCTACAGCTTGGGGATAAAAATACAAGATATTTCCATACTGTGGCCCCAATTCCCAAAAAAAAAACAAAAAAAAACAAAAAAAAAACCACAAAGATTAAAGATAGTATTGGTTTTTGGTGGAACTATGGGGATGGGATAGAACAGTTTTTGTGCAGGATTTCAAACTGCGGTTTTCTTGTGATAGATACCCATCTATAGCAGATATTGCTTCCGTGGCTAACGTTGTCATCCCTTCTATTTACAATCATCAAAATGATCAATTACTAAAGCCTATTGAGGAAAATGAAATATGGGAGGCAGTTAAATGCATTGGTGCTTTGAAAGCTCCTGGTCCGGATAGAATTAGTGCAAGTTTATACCATGAGTATAGGTTGTCCCAATGGTTAAGGATTTCTTTGAGAAGAATTCAAGCTTAAGGCTTATTAATCACACTAACATTTCTCTTATCCAAAAAATTGAAAATCCTGAATTGGTAAATAATTGCAGACCTACAAGTCTTTGTAATGTTAGTTATAAAATAAATGAATTGTTATAGACACTCCAAAAATCTCATTCTACACTTCTCGTAAGTGTATTTTTCTTTCTAATTATAGAAAGTTTGGAGTACAAAAAGAGAATTTTAGAGTGCTAATAACAATGCCCTAAAATAATTACCAAGGTTATTATTAAGAGATTGAAACCTCTTCTTGATCTTTGTATTTCAGGTAATCAAGGGGCTAAATCCTGGACGTTCTATTCATGATACTATTCTTATTGCTCATGAGATGTTTTCCAGTTTTAAAGGGAAGAAAGGCTGGGCGAGAGTGATGAGGAATAAATTGGATTTGGAGAAAGCCTATGGTTATCTAAACTGGGAGTTCATTACGTATATCCTTAGATTTGGTTTTGCGGAAAGGTTGGTGAACCTGATTATGGAATGTAATACATTTACATCTTTCTCGATTGTGATAAATGTGTCTACTCACGGTTACTTTTACCCCAAGAAAGGAATTCGACAGGGTAACCCCCTCTTGCCTTATATTTTCATTCTTTGTATACAACCATTAGTTAGACATTTTAATATTTTGGCAAGCAATTCTAAATCACATGTAGGAATACTGTCATCCTCTGGTGGATTTAGAATTTCATATCTAGTGGGAAAATCCGGGGCAACAACTCAGGAATCTCAATCCACACCCTCGAGTTGTTTTTGTCTTTACGTACGACAAGGTTTCGAACAACGTAATTTGCAAAATTGAAATTGATACCATCAAAAAGTTACAACGGAAACAAATGTAAAAGTACGTTAAACTTATAAGAAAAAAGAAAAAGAAAATTACCTGGAAGACATAGGGAAGCCCCCTCAGGTTACAAGAATCCTGGTAGGTAGTCACCCCTTTTTCTTTTATAAAGGTGTACCGGGTCAAAGCAGCGATCCTGATGGTTGGCATCAACAAATGGAACGACGCCGAACCCCAAGGATAGGTCTCCCAGTTTTCTTCGCTGTCTACCAAGTCAAGCAGATAGTACTAGATAATTGTGTCCTTCTGTTTCCCCAAAAGAACGAAGTGGACGAAGTACAGTAGCCCCAACTTGAACATATTATCTTGGTTTTGGCAGACATTGAGTTGGTCCTCCAATTGTCTTAGGGATATCTTCTTCTTTCTCTCGTATACGACATTCCTCTTGCTTCTAGCGGGAATTCTCCAAACTTTAGGTCACTGATCAAACAGAATCCCCGACTCCTAAATGTTGCAACATCTTCCCCAAAAAGAAAGGATATGGAATCGTTGGTCACTTTATCCTTTATAGCCTTAAATATAGCGTAGTGGTTCAGCTGTCCAAACCAGTCAATGCGGTCCACGTCAATGAGATGACCGAAACAAGGATCCTCAAATTTGTGTAGGTGCTCTCTTGAAAATCGCCCTCTTATGTTAGAAAGAAACCTCGTCGTGTACGACAGACCGAAATGATGGCAACAAACATCGTCAGGCGGACACACAAGTTCTGTCGGAGCGCAAGTTCTGTCGGAGGAGAACCATTTCACTTTCGACCTGCAAGATTTCTAATACAGCCTTTCAATCCAACAATGACAACCATAAGGTTTTATACGCACATCAAATTAATAACATAAACATGCACACAGGAAATGCGTAGTATATGCAGTCTTTCATATAGATCAAATTCAACCAATTCATCAACCAAATTCAAAGCAAGTATGCCCAACATCAGCACCATATGATATGCACAAAATATGTACCAAATTCAAGCAAGTATGCCCAACATCTACACCAATTCATCAACCAAAGTACAGCTTAATCAATTAATTTCCAGCAATATCATATACACATGCCCAGAATATGTACACAATATGCAAAAATGAAAAATTCAATATAGATGAAACAAACCATGACTAAAATTAACTTCAAAATACATGCAATTACACAACCCTCTAGTCCGTTAACGTTCCCCAAATTAATTGCACAAAACAGTCAATCACACCCAAAACCCTAAATTCCCAAATTGAAAAAATCCTAAGATCAAATAATGAATTCAATTAAAAACGTACTTCTTTTTTTTATTTTTCCATTAAATCTGTCTGAATCGTTGGCCACAAGAGCAAAAAATGCGCCGATTGTCGGAAAAGTGTAGAAGAATTTGGAAACTTCCCGTGGGTTTGAAAAGTGGACAAGTATTTGGAAACTTAAGGTTTGTCGAGTACGGGGTTGCGCTGTTCGAGGTTAAGGTTCGTCGAGTTGGGGGGTGGCGCCGGTTGGGGGTTCTGGACAAGGAGCTAGGGGCCACGCCATTCGAGGTTCTCGGAGAGGGTAGAAGAAAATGCTGACCGGGTTGGACGATATAACTTATTTATATAAGAAGACAATTTGTCATTTTAAATTTTAGAGAAATTCTATTTCTGTTATATTGTTGTATATATTGTGTACATGTTCCTTGCATGTCTCAAAAATTCTATTTTGGTTCCTAGATTAAGGAAATTCCCATTGCTGTCAATTTCCCAATAATCTTTGCCTAGCAGCTCGGGCAAGACTTGCCTTGGAAGTTAGTTGGGTATAGTAGGGCCTATTGATTGTCTTTCAATTTTTGGGGTGGTGGAGCAATGTTTATGAGTTTTGGATTGGACAAGATTTGTTCCCTTGCTTTCCACCGTTGGAAATGCTCACTGAGTTCAGAAACTAGGGGTGTATGGGAGGCTGCGTTAGGGTGTTTGCGGATATGGTGTTGGTGTTTGATGGTATTTTTGGAAGAATGTGGTGAATTTAGAAAAATGTTTAAATTTTAAAATTTAAATGGGGCCTAGACGCTCTTCTACGCCTTGCCTAGGCACTAGACGGTTGGTCCTGATTAGTCTCTAGGTTTTTGAAAATTAAGAAAGTGCACCTAGACACGCTTAAACGTCTGTCTAGATTACGACCTTCACTTAGACAAAAAATCCATAGTTTTCATTTTGTATTTTGTAAGAGGCTTGTTGAATACTTAAATGAACATTCATTATATATGCTTGTTCCCCATGTTTTCAATATGTTCTAATACTTTACAATATATATATATATATATATATATATGTGTGTGTGTGTATCATTTATTTCGCAATTTCTGTTTCTCAATTCAATCACATATTTTTTTTAGGGTTAATCTCAGTTTACTATTCTGAAGTTTCGTGATTTTCAACATTTGGTACATGAAATTTTTTTCATCCCAGAGTCATACCTCAAGTCTTAATTTTGGGACAGTTTCATACATCCGTTAAGTTTTCCGTTAAAAGTTCTGTTAAATGATGAAGTGGTGTACACATGGACAATAACTAAGCGCCACATATCAATATGAGTCCCACGTGTATATTAAAAATAATTTAAAAAATACAAAATCACAAAAAATAAAAAAATGGGCGTCTTCTTCAACCCCAGACCTCTGCACTTCCGATACCCCAACCCCCAGAAACTCCCACCCACCCCAAAAACTCCCGACAACACCCCTCCAACCACATCACCCCAACCAAATCATGTACTGGAGTATACAATTTTTTTTTTTAAAAAGCTCAAACCTTTTTTTAGAGAGTTCATCAAGCATCCTATTCCGTTCGACCTCTGCCCTCGAAACCTCTAACATTCTGGCCTTCAAATCCTTCCTCTGTCTTTTCACAATGTTCCTCAATTTCTCCACCTCCTTTACCACCAAGTCCCTCTCTTGCAGCGCGACCTCCCTGGTCTCTGCCGCACTAACAGCCTCCCTAAGTTTCTCCTTCTGAAGCCATTGCAATATCGCTTCCGGCTGAGCCGCAGAGCTCTGCGACGATACCTGCATTCTTTCGTATAAAACCTAGTCTCTCACGTCTCCTCACCATCTGCGGCGAACATCCAAAAACCCTAATTCGTGCAGTGGTGAACTGAAATTGGAGCTAAATTACTTCAAAAGCCTCACACTGACACCGCTATCAGCGTCGGGAAAGTGCGAAGCAGAGCGGATTGAGGACAATGGAGGTCTCTGCGACAGTTTATGAGAATTAGGGTTTGGAATTTGGGGGGAAATATTGGAGAGAGAGAAGTAGATATGAGACTTCGCCCGCAAAGAGGTATAGGTTCAACGGTAATTTGATGTATTTAAACAACTGAAACGAGTAGTGTAAATTTTGTTTGGGCGAGACTGGTTTTGGTGGTGAAGGAAGATTGGGGGAGAGGGTGCGGGTTGCAAAGGGAAGAAGGAATGGAAGGGGTTGGTGCGAGGCAGAAGACGGGTTGGGTTTTTTTTTTTTTTTTTTTTTTTTTGTTGTTGTTGTGTTTTTTTTTTAATTATTTTTAATATCCACGTGGGACTCATATTGACACGTGGCGTTACGTGTACACCACATCATCAGTTAACAAAAATTCTAACAGAAAACTTAACGGATGTATGAAACTGTTCCAAAATTAAGACTTGAGGTATGATTCTGAGATGAAAAAAATTTCATGTACCAAATGTTGAAAACCATAAAACTTTAGAGTAGTAAACTGAGATTAACCCTTTATTTTAAGTATAAATAGACACTTATTTATTCAATATATAATAAATTTGGTTAAATCTGCCTAGAAGCCTAGGCACTAGGTCCTAGTTTGCCACCCGATTAGCATCTAGCGTTTATTTGAACCTTGGACGTGCATAGAAATTTGGGTAAACTTAAATGAGAAGTGGTGTTTAAATAGAAAAACTCTTAGCTGGAATAAGGATGCGGTTATGTGATTGTATTTCTAAAGACAAAATTGGCTTAATTAATTAAAAATCGTGTGAACATGTGAATTTTTCTTTGTTAGTTAGTTAAAATCATGTGATGTTACAAGCTGACCATATACGGATATCACACTCACTTTATCATCAATTTAGTCTAGACTTAAAAAGTAAAATTTGAATTGTTATTTATATCAATAAAAAAAATTGAAAAATAGTAAAATTTGAACGTAAGATTCTCCATAAAACTCGAAACTGACTGGCTCGTCCCTGTTTTCTTCGAAAAACTCGCCTACTCGGGATCGCCCCTGTTTTCTTTGATAGCTAAATATGTTGTGGTTGTGGAACTCTAAGTTTATTTAGTACTGTTGAATTTTGGCATCTTTTGGGGTAATATGTTTAATAATTGAACCTTGACCTGCCAGGCCCTAGGGACTTGGAGTTTGATTTAGTTTGGCTCTCATATTGGTGGTGTATTTACTGTGTATATATACGTGTGAATAATTCATGTGCATGGAACAATATTGCCGAAATGTCCCAGGTGCGTGAAAGTGAAACTCCTGAAGATAGGATGGTCGAAATCTTGTCCAGGTTGCCACCCAAGTCTCTGATGCGATTCAAATGCATACGCAAATCTTGGTGCACTCTTATCAATAGTCCATGTTTTGTGGCCAAACACCTCAGCGATTCTGTGGACAACAAACTCTCATCCTCCACTTGTATCCTTCTCAACTGTTCTCAGGCTCACGTTTGCTCGGAAGAGAGTTGGAAACAAGGAGTTTTATGGTCCGTGATTAATCTTTCCATTGATGGTGATGAGCTTCATTATGATATTGAGGACCTAACTAATGTACCGTTTCTAAAGGATGACCATCATGAATTAGAGATTCACGGTTATTGCGATGGGATTATTTGTGTAACAGTAAACGAAAATATCTTTTTGTGCAATCCGGCAACGGGGGAATTCAGGCAACTTCCTGATTCATGCCTTCTTCTACCCCTTCCCGGTGTAAAAGAAAAATTCGGATTGGAAACGACACTTAAAGGACTGGGATTTGGTTATGATTGCAAAGCTAAAGAATACAAGGTTGTGCGAATTATAGATAATTATGATTGTGAGTATTCAGATGATGGAGAAACATATATCGAGCATATTGCTCTTCCTCACACTGCTGAAGTATACACGATGGCTGCTAACTCATGGAAAGAGATCACGATTGATATATTAAGTAAAATATTATCATCATATAGCGAACCATATTCTTATTCAGTGTATTTGAAAGGGTTTTGTTATTGGTTGTCATGCGATGTAGAGGAATACATATTTTCATTTGATTTAGCTAATGAAATATCTGATATGATAGAATTGCCTTTTAGGGGAGAATTCGGTTTTAAGCGTGATGGTATTTTTCTGTATAATGAATCCCTCACTTATTATTGCTCTAGTTACGAGGAGCCTTCCACATTATTTGAAATATGGGTAATGGATTACAATGACGGATTTAAGAGTCCATGGACAAAACACTTAACTGCTGGACCTTTTAAAGATATGGAGTTTCCATTGACACCTTGGAAACGTGACGAGCTTCTTATGATTACCTCCGATGGAAGAGTTGCCTCTTATAATTCTTGTAGCGGAAATTTCAAGTATCTTCATATTCCTGTTATTATTAATGAGAATAGGGTTGTAGATTACGTGAAAAGTATTATTCTAGTCAATTGAGTTGAAGGAAAAGTTCCATTTTCTCCTATTTAACTTGTATGCATGATACAAGGCTTGAGTTGGCATCTTCTAATTTTGCTTTGTGGCCTTTGTACTATGTTTGCTTATCATGGACAACCTTTAGTTTTAGGCTTTCCACATTTTGTAATGTTATTCGATTTGAAAGTGTATGATAATTATTTTTTTTTGAAGTTAATTAATATTAACAATATTCCCTTACGTTTCCGTTTTTCTTTTCTTCAGAATTCCCTTCTTAAAAAGGTAGTAACTTTTTATCCCTTTAACATAATCAAATAAAATCTTAGGTAATTTAGTTAAAAGTCAATAAAAACGTTACTATTTAGCCATATATTAATGTTTGTTGCAGCCCTATTAGATTAGAAATGTGAACGTTGATTACCTATTAAGAGTTGTAATCTTAAAAGGGTAAGGAATTAACCTTCCCTACTACTATAAATAAAGGAACAATGGGGTGGAATAAAAGACACCCACAATTACACATCTCTCTCTTCTTCTCTCTATGCCGCACCCTCTCTCTCTATATGGCCTCCATAATTGTTCAGTAAATTATGCCTACAACACGTTATCATCACGCTCTTGACACTGCGCTAAAGAGAGTTTATTATTCAATCACGGGAGTATTACGTTTTAATAATTCTTTTTATGATTAATTTAGTATTTTGAATTGATCTACATGCTATTGATTCAATTTAATTTTTTTGTGTTGAACGTGATACAACACATTAGAGATGCAATTCAGGCTTTCCGAGAAGGATCTTTTACAAATTCAAAGGCTTTTGTTGTTTTCTGCCAATCAGGGCTTAAAATAAAGTAAGATATTTGAAACGACCTTGAAGCATGAAAACATTCCCCATGATGCATGAACCCCTCCTATGTTTATACTTTCATTCCGATATATATATATATATATATATATATGTTCATATATTTGTTTAATGCGTTACGCAATTTTTGCTATGTGGAATTTGTGAGTCAAAAAATATAAATAAATTAGAAGCATATTAGGGTTTTTCAAACCCTATAAATTTCGAAAAAGAATTTAAGATTTATGGGAACAACTTCAACTGCGCCATGACCTAGGGTTTTTTGCATGTTACTGGGCTCACAGACCTATATAGTAACGTACCAGCCCGTGGGTTTTCTCCTGGTCTAGCCCGCGCCAGACCAAGCCAGCCCGTGCTGGGCTTGTCCGAGCACTTGGCCCATCTTCCATTAGCCTGCAGCTGAATGGGTTAGCTTTAGTTTGGGCTTGCTACCTGTGTAGTGGACCAAGCCCGATTAACTGGGTTCTTCGGTGCTGGTCTTCATGCCCCCGACCTCTGATCCAAAATGCCAGCGCATGCTGGGCCCCGTCCTTTCCCCTCGGCCAGCTTTGCTGATTGCAACACGCTGGGCTCACTCTTTTTATTCCCAGCCCGTGACAGCAGCAAGCCTGCAAAGCTTGTTTTGCAGGTTGTTGGGCTGCCTGCAGCAGCCTCACAAGGCCCACCTTCCTATTGCAAGCCTGTAGCATGCACAACTGATTGGGTTGCCCCGTGTGGCCTGCCTAAGCCAAATTGGCCCGTTTCTTCTTTAGCTGTACCTACCCATGGGGTGCCCATAGCTAAGCTCAAAGTAGGGCTATATTTTTCGACCCTATGCTAATTTTTGGCATTTTAAAATAATTTTAACCAGAACGTTTTTATTATTTTTTGCTTCTACAATCAACCCTAAATGGACCCGATCTATTGAATTAATTAAAAATGATCAACAGTTCATTAATCTGATAATTAATTCAAAATTATTGGCCTGAAGCCCACTTTTGGACATTAACGATTCAATATTTTATTTCTTTTCTTTTTACCGTTGACATACTTTTGTAGTAACGAAGCCCTCACACTTGAGTTCCCGAAGAACCTTAAATCCACTACACTTAAATCAACATATTGCATTTTGTGTTCTTTCAGGAACTTTTCTTTTATGGACTAAACGTTCATCAACTAAATTGAACATGTAGTTTCAAATTTAGTGCCTTTGAAACCCGAAGTTTTCATAAAACAATACACCCATGAAAACCCGACGTTTTTTCATAAAAACCATGTCTTAGAACTTGAATGTTTTAACTTTGATGCTCATGTATGATTCATTCCCATAACACCAATCACAGTCTTGTTCTATCTAATTTAGTGGATTGTCGAACCATCACAAGTTCGATTTCCTTGTTGGCCAAATCCCTTTAGTAAACCATTTACTTTGTGAATATTTTTCTATGTTCTTGGATTCAAGTTTGGTGTATGTTTTACTTATGGATAATCTTAATGATATTGTCCTCGAATATGAGTTAATTGAATCATGTTTCTTAATACATGTGACCAATTCAATTAAACATGTGATTAGGTAGGAATGTGGGGAAGTTAGTTGTCTTGATGAATGCGATACTACGCATACTAACTTTACACCTAAATCACATCTTTAACAACGACTTCAGGTCTATCCAACCTGATTAAGATCATTGGCACGCTTTTCGTTGTATGAATGGTACCAAATGACCATTTAAGGGACCTTAAATTCTCCATGTCGTTGAGTTTTTTAAGGATATTCGAGATGACAATGATCATAAATGAAACCATTGAAGAAAATAGAGTGAAATATCTTTGCACCACCTCCAAAAATGAGCCTGAAGCTTTGATTTGGGGCCAATGGGCTGTCTTCTAAGTAGGGCATACGCCACATATGGCCGGCCTGGAGCTGGGTGATTCGAGCAGTTTACTTGCTTTGGCACGACCTTTTGGAACACTTATGTCGAACAATGATGCTACAACGTATCTCCTTACCCGCATTTAGAATCTTGTGCCTACAATCACACTTTGCCGAGCCTGCTCATTAGGGAAATTTGATTTTTATATCATCCCTTGCAAAGATACGAAACGGCTCTCTTTTCATAGTGGATTCAAGGGAATAGATGTGGACTAATCCAACCAAAATGCGGACCATATAAATACTTATGGTTTTGGTTGATGAATTGACAAATTGGTCACATGTTTGTCCACACACATTGCTGCTATTAAGGGCTCACCACCCTACTTATCTTTTAAGGTCTGGGAGACTAGATAATGCCGGGGAGTTTATATCGACGATTTTTGATAAAGTATTGCATGTATTTTGGGTTTATAATTGAATATCGAATTCCCATGATTCACCTCAAATAGCAACTTTGCTAATCCCTTTATTTTTGTTTTTGTTTATGTTTATATTGGTGTTTGTGTATTTTACTTTTGATATTTGATTTATTTTTCTTTCTTTGATTTTAGGTACAAATGGAGCGAGACATGGCACTTGCGACCATTCAAGCTCAATTGGCACATCTCACTGCTTAATTGACTCATAATGCCGAACGGACCATAATGCCAAGTGTCCCTACACTTGATGTGCCCTATGGGCAAGGATATCAAAGTCCTCAATTTTCTGCCAATGAAGATGTTTGGGGATATCAAGGCTATAACCAATCAAGGGGCAACATGTTTTCCAACGCTTACAATTCAGATTGGAGAGGTAATTCAGATTATATGTGGGATGAACCTCAACAATTTCAACAAGGTGGATATTGGCAGCAAGACGAGTTCTATTCAAGACCTATGCAGCCACCACAGCATCCCCCACAACAATTCCAATCAAATCAAAGTATGCCCGTGAATTATAATGAAATTCTTGAAGGACTAATTTCTGTGGCGCAGGGTTTATGAAAAAAAGAACAATTGCCGCCATCGGAAGAGTTCTATCAGTGGTCATATGAACCGTCACAGCCACCACAACAATCAACCCAATTCAATTCAGGTACATCCTTGGATAATGATACACTTAATAAGTTACTCACCTCTTTGAATCAGGGAGTAGAAAATCAAAACCAGGAGATGCAAGACCGAGTCAAAAGAGTGGACGAATTGGAAATGCAAGTTGGGCAGATTGTGGAATTCATGGCACATATTCAAGATCAAAGTGAATTTTCCAACTCAAACATTGCAAATTCAAAGGCAGAAAGTGAGATCGATGAAGCCACCACCTTGGAAGGTGACATGAAGGATGAAGTTGTCCCAGAACCATCCAAACACAGCCCAAACATGGATGAATTGCTGCTGCAAGCAGAAGAGGAGGAGGACGACCTGGGCAGTTTAGAAGAATTCTTGCTGCAAACTCCTCAAATCCCTATGTCATCTAACTCAGGTGAGGAAAGTCTAAATTCACTTCATTCTAACATTATTCCACCGAATGTCCTTTGTCCTTGCAGGTTTTTGATTCCAAATACTAAAGAGAGTGAAAAAGACATTGTGGAAGCTCTTCCAAAGGTGCAAAGTGATATCCCAATTCTTGGTGCACCAAAACAAGTTCCCGATGGTATTGAAACATTCAAAGAACCTTGCACACCAAGAAAAGGGATTCAAGAGAATGAAGTGGTTGAAGCATATCAAGAATACATCCAAGAGGCTGTGCATGAGACAATCAAGCCCAAAGCAGTTGAGTTTGATGACACGGGACACGCCACAACCATCATAGTAAACCTGGCCAAGTTCAAAGTCCCAGAAATGTTCACAAATGTGGTGTTTGTCATTGAGTTTATGTCGGAAAAAGAAAGTAAGCCATCTTCTCCAATTTTAATTTTAACTTATACTAACATGTTTCTGATTTTGATGATTCAGGCACCCACTCTTGAATTTAAACCATTGCCGAATCATTTCAAGTATCACCTCCCATTAAAAGATAAATTCCATGCTTTGGAGCCGAGGGGAGTTTAAAGGAAAGATTCGTCCGGCTAAAGACGTTAAATCAAGCGCTTCTTGGGAGGCAACCCAAGCATTCAACGAAGGGAGACTTTGGAATCGCTAACCAAATCAGATTTGAATTCTTACACCCTTATCTTTACTGCTTTCATTTTGTTTTGTTTAGTTAGTTGTGTTATTTGGTTGATTTCTATAAGTTTGTGTTATTTAGTTTAAGTGTGGGGGAAGGTTAACCAAAGTCTTTCTACATTAATTTACATATAATTTAAAAAAAAAAAAAAAAAACATAAACTTAAAAATATTTTACAATGATGTGTGAACTAATAGCATTCATTGGTCAGGTGGTGCTTCAGTAGTCGGCAGTGCTTCAGCAGTCGGCGGGGCAACAGAAGGAGGAGGCAACAGAGGTTGATCAATTGGAGCTTCACTACGCGATGCCGCTCCAGAAGATGAAGGCAGATGCTGTTGGAACAGACCCACAAACCTCCGATGATCCAGTAAAATTTGACCATCAGTGTCCTGCATCTGGTCAATCTTCCTCTTCATGCTGGTGGCATAGCTGTGTGCGAGCTTGTGCAACTCTTTATTCTCATGCTTAAGCCCTTTAATCTCTTGCTTGAGACTCTGTATTTCAGCCGCCAACGATTCAACGTGACGGGTTCGAGCATATAGGCGTTGGGCCATGTTGGACACAGAACCTGCACACTGCACGCTAAGAGCCAGAGACTCCTTAACCGCCAATTCATCAGACCATCTAGCGAGCAGTCTGTTATCTCTGGGAGTGACAAGGTTCCGGGCCACCACCGCAGCGGTCATGTCATTTTTCATCACCGAATCCCCAACGGTAAGAGGACCAGTAGGGGATATGAAAGATGGACGCCATATGTTGTCTGGTGAAGGCGGAGCTGCCTCTTCACCAATGTTCAAGTCAAAACGACGATCGGAAGGGCCATACATTTTCTGAAGGTGTTAAGAAAGAAGAGATCGGACAGATTCAGATTTCGGAAGTGCAAGAAGGGAATGTTTACAGGAGGGAGCTCAAGTGTGTTGTGGAACAAAATTAACGCCTCTATAAAAAGAAGAAATCAAAGAGGCGCTCCTCAGAAATCAAAGAGGCGCTCCTCAGAAATTGAAGAGGCGTCCTCTCGCAAATCGAAGAGTTGGGGCTCATTTCTCAAACGCCTGATTCTTTTCTCAAAAGAGGAGGTTCCTTTCTCAAAAGCCGGATTCTTTTCTCAAAAGAGGTGTTTCATTTCTTAAAAGTTGGGCTTGCTCAGAAACCACGAGCCGAATCCCAGATTTCGAAAGATCAATTTGTCCAGACGTGTTATCACTCGTCACAGGCAACTGGCAGCTTTGCGGAAATTACGGGCAACTTTGTCAGAAAGCGCGTAATTTGTACTATTCATCCATCCACCGGCTGCCGACAATGAGTGAAAGAATAGTTCCGGTTATGAAGAAAAGTCCTATAAGTATCTACCTTCGCCTTCCACAGCAAAGGCACACCCTCTCAGCACTTCTTCATCTCCGAGAATGCATTCCCAAAGAATCCTCCTAAGTTACTCAGTGTTCCTCATTCCTTGGGATACTCCTGCGAACAACCCATTCAAAGAAAAAGTATTTCATATCATAAAGGTTGAAAGCAAGAGTATCTCATATCATGCTTTCTCCTTCCTTCTCCTTGTTCCTGATTGCTTACCAAGCCTTGCTCTCGAGTACTCATCTTCATCATTTAGTACTTCCTCTTCGTAAGTGAAAATGATACCTCGAAGCATGTGGAGACAACGTGCTGATTCATCCTCAGCTAGGGACAAGGAGAAAGAAAGCAAGAGGCAGGCACTTGGAAAGATTGAAGAAAGAAACAGACCAAAACCTCTACCTCGTGCCTGCCCGCCGTGCAGAGGAAACAAGCAGAGAAGAATGCAGACTGCACAATCAAATAATCCCAGCAGAAGAAGTCTGAGATGAAACCAAGGCACGCTAATATTCCTCACTTAGAATTCCAAATCAGTTCGAGATCAAAACTGTGGAAAGTCAACAAGCACGACCAATGATCACTTATTAGTTCTATTCATTGTCTTTTATCGTGATTTTCAATTTTTCGTTTGCAATTTTTTTTATTTTTTTTATTTTTATTATTTTATTTTCTTGCGTTACTTAACTGAATTATTTCTTTTCTTTGCAGGAACTTTTGGTTATTTCCACCCTTGAAGTTGATTGCAGAATTTTAGCTTGGGGGTCATCGCTTGATTTTACTGCAAATTAGGGAAGTTTTCAGTCCAATTGTTTTATTTTGTTTCTTATTATTTATTTATTTTATTTTATTTTTATTTGCGTTATAGTGTTTTCTGACATTGGGGACAATGTCAAGTTTAAGTGTGGGGGTAGAAATCTCTAAAATTTCATTTGTTTCTGTGTTGTTGCTTTTTGTTTTCTTAAAAAAAAAAAAAAAAAAAATAGGAAAATTTAAAAATCCAAAAATATTGTCCTGTTTCCCTTATTGTTTTGAATTAGATTTTTGTTAGTTTCCCGACCCAATGATATAATTGGATCAAATTTGAACCATGATCATCAAGAACTTAGTTAACATGTGTTTTGTGAAATTCCTAATTCTCTTGTTAGTTTTGTACATGTTTGACCATCTTTGAAAAACCAAATGCACATAGCCTTGTTAATGTGAAACTAAAGTATGAATTAAAGCGTCATATGTGAATTTAGTGACCATATACATCCTATGTGAGTTTTTGAGCCTATTGAAAGTGTGTGCATTTTTCATACACTCCTATTCTTTCATGTGTGATGAACTTATGTGAGATACATCTCTAGAACTTGCGTAACGATCTTTCGAAATGTTTGTCATTGATTGCATGAACTTGGAAATGATAGAGGCATTAGGTTTACCACTATGGCCCAAATAACCATGTTTCCCAAAGAAAAATGATATCATTAGATTGCCAATTTGAGCCGTGTTTGTTGAGCCTTTTATTTCTTATCACCAAATATGTCTACCCTTATACCTGAAACATTTTTCCTGACCCTTTCCAAGCAAGCTAGTGAGCAATGTGAGATTGTCTTATGAGAAATGTTTGTGAAGTACTTTGAAGGTGTTTGGCAAAAGAATAAGTGTGGGGGTATTTCATGTTTGTTAAAAAAAAAAAAAAAAAAAAAAAAAAAATTGTATACAAAGAAAATAAAAAGTTTTTCAAGTTTCAGTTAAGGGTGTGGTTGGAGGTGCTAGAAGAATCGCTGGAAAGATTGAGTTCTTATAAATCTAAACAAAAGAATTGCTTGCAATGTAGCTTGGAACTTGTGTTTACCTATTCTTTCATTTCAATAACCCTCTCCCTAAGCCTCATTACATCCAATAAAAGTCCTCTTGATTTAAGTTTTGCAATTATGACTGTGGAGAAGTGATCTTTATGCAAGCTTATGGTAGAAATTTCACATTTGATTCTTTGAGCGAAACACATTAAAACTAAACACATGTGTGATTGAGTGTATATCCCGTGAGAAGGTTGCTAGTTTGCATATGATGATTTTAAAAATAAAAACTTGAAATTGCATTAGCATGGCTATCTCACACACTACACTTCAAGGATGATTTAAAGATTACTGCTAATATTTGAATAAGGAAGATGAACTTGGATTAGTTCCTTGATGCTAGCTATGGTTCTTGATGATTTGTTTTCTTGAATGAAATTCTATGAGGGTCACATAGGGGGAAGCTAATGTTTTTCTTGTTACTTCTTGTTCTTGTTTTCTTTGTTTTGCTCGAGGACTAGCAAAAGTTAAGTGTGGGGGTATTTGATCGAATCATATTTATATATATTTTTACTTTAAATTCACTCGTCTTTTCTTGGTTAGTTCCTTATATTTTTGAGCTATTTACGTTATTTTTGTGTTTATAAGATTTGTTATGCAAAGAAAATAAAAATAGAACAAGTTAAAGTTTATGTAATAAATTCGTCAAAAGCAAATTTAAATTACAATATTGCCAACCCATTGTGACGCTAAATGATAAACCAATATTTAAACTATATATTTCATCCATTTATATTTCTTTTCTTGTCTAATTTAGTTGGAAGCTTTAAGTATTTATGATACTTTTGATATATTGTGTTTGTAGGAGAAATGAAGAATCCAAAGAGGCTGCTAGAAACTAAATGGAAATAATAGGAGAGGTGAGAGACTGACAGCAAAGGCAGTAAGGGTGGCATGGTGAGAAAGACAGCGCCAGCGTGGGTGAAAGAATAAAACAAGTGTGAAAAGAGGAGTCAGGCGGAGAGAAGTGGAAGGCAGGAGTGTGTGCAGAAAAGAAAAGAGAATAAAATAAGAAATAGAAGAAAGAGGGACGGTGAGCAGAAAAAGAGGAATAAACATGAAGAGGTCAGAAGACGTGGGGAAGAATAAAATAAAAAGGAGTGGGCTGCCTTTGGCAGCTGTAAAGATAGAAAACAGCGAGAAGAAAAGCGTGAGAGCTGCTTTGCAGCGTGGGAGAGACTGCGCCAGGAGGGAACCGCAGGAGAGAAGGCAGAACGAAGTGAGAGACAGGTCAGAAAAGAGCTTGAGCAGCAGGAAACGGTGAGGAGTGAGGGCAGCGAGGCTGCCAGGTGTGAAGGATGGACAGAGTGAGACGTAAGAGGATGGAAGAATAAAACAGAAAGCTGCTTTGCAGCTGGGAAGAGGAGAATAAAGAAAAGGAGAAAAATAATAGGGAGAGAGGAGATGTCAGAAGGGCAGCAGGCGGAAAAAAAAAGGAGTTAGATTCCAGGAGATAGGGGAGAGGAGAGACATAGAAATAAGGGGGAAGTTAGGAGGGAGAGAGGGGAGGACGCTGCCTTTGGCAGCGTGAGAGCAGCATAAGACACGGGGAATTGGAAGGAGGGCAAGTCAGGGACTTGCTAGGCGCAGAAATAAGCATAGGGAAGAAGAGGAGCACAGAGTCAGAGGGCTTCACTCCGTTCTTATTGGTGTTATCTTCTCAAACTCATGTTTTACGTTTGGTTTAATTTGTTAATAATGTGTAACTAAATTTATTTTGGCTACAGGTTAATTCAAAGCCATGAATATATTTGTAATATGAATTGATTACCTTCAGTTGTGATTTCTGAGTTGTGATTTAATTTGCTTAACTGCTTGATTGATAACTTATTTTTGTATGTCGATTAAGGATGCATACTTAATTTACATGCATGAATTTGATGCTAGAATATAAGTGAATTTCACCTAATCGTTATGAACTTATATTCACAAGTAATGAAGGTTGTTATCCACAATCGTGTTAAGTGAATTCTTGGCAAGAGTATCATGCTTTTCATAGTTACGAATGCCTCGTCAATGCTTATAGTTTTCACAAAGTTTAATGATCTTTGATTGTATCTCTATTGTGCTTTTCACGTAGGGAACTTTTGAAGAATGTTTTGAATTGTTGTATGCGTTTTCCCGTCCAATTCAATAACTTAAGGAAAACTTGAAGATTAAAAAAGTGCTGTTCACGGTTAATCTGAAGTGTTGAGATTCACAATTTATTGAAAGAACAACTGAAAATCAATTTAGGTTGCATATGTGTCATGTGTGGAGAAAAACCCTCTAGCTAGTCCGTCACCTATCCTTTCACCTTAATTTCATGTTTTTGTCAATTCTGTAATTTATTTAAGTTTAATTTACTTTTCGTAAAAACCAAACCCCCCCCCATTATTAAATTATATTATTTAGTTAGTTTTCATTGTTGTTAGTCTTTTAATTCAATTTCCGTCCATTTCAGTTCCTAGTGTCTAATTTGATTGTTTCCATTATTTTGAGTCATTCTAAGTGTGTTTCGAGTTATTAGAGTTTTTAGCCTAGTTTTGTGTCCTTGAGTCTTATTTAATATTTTTAAATTAATTTAGAATAGATTAGCAATCCCTCCTAATCCCCGGCCTAGAACGATACCCTACTTACATCTATACTACAATTGTCAAAAAGAGGGTTTAATTTGTGTGTCAAGTAATTCTCACATCAATTCAAGGGAATAGATGTGGACTAATCCAACCAAAATGCGGACCATATAAATACTTATGGTTTTGGTTGATGAATTGACAAATTGGTCACATGTTTGTCCACACACATTGCTGCTATTAAGGGCTCACCACCCTACTTATCTTTTAAGGTCTGGGAGACTAGATAATGCCGGGGAGTTTATATCGACGATTTTTGATAAAGTATTGCATGTATTTTGGGTTTATAATTGAATATCGAATTCCCATGATTCACCTCAAATAGCCTCACCTAATGATCATAAAGTGCAATTTAAATGATCACCTGGATTTTGGTAAACGTACCAAGTTTTTGGTTTCTGCCTAGGGCTATGCAATCTTGTACGCAGTTATGTTGGTCCACCTTAAGGCCCATTGCCACCCAACCTATTTGACATTACAATTGGTTACTAGGTATGAACATGATGATTTTTGTATTTACACATTTGGGTGTGCATTCTATATGCCAAGTTGCGCCGCCGCAATGTACCAACATGGGTCCTCAAAATGTGAATCTTTGTCGATTATGATTCTCCTTCACACTAGCGTTCTTCGAGCCCCTGCACGCGATCTCTTTACCGCTCATTTGCGGGTTGTCACTTTAATGAGACATTCTTCCCGCCATTAGAGGGAGACAAGAACCTCAACGTTCCTGTAGAACGTCGTGAATTTGCGTGGACGATGCCCACTATGTCTCATCTCCATCCCTGTACCACTGTGATAAGCAAGTGTGATGAATTCTAGCTTTCAGAATGTTGCTCCAGACGCATTCCTTGGATCTAGCTAAAGTGACGAGATCATATACTAGCTGCAAACATGCTTGCAAGGATAAATGTACTCAACGGATGTCGAGTCAACATCCCTGGAGAGTGTGCCACTCCTGTTGGACAGTTTGGACGCCCGTGTTGGACGGTTCGGTACACCGGCGGATAGCCAATCAATCTGTCTTGGCCTGGAGCACGACGAATCACTCGGTTCGTAGGATTCACTTCCCTAGAAGAGGAAGACATGGCACAACAACGAATCCATACTTGATTGCTGTTTCAAAACATTTCCATCTCATGAGATTAATTCGGATTACTCCCAAGACTTGAAGTTCTTAGTCTAGTATACTAGTTTGGGTGAGCTAAATGGAATTGAAATGAGATTACCATTGACGATGTTTTCACTTATATGGTAGCTACCGACATAAATGAAAAGCGACGATATTGAACCGTGTTTCGTTGATTAAGTGACAATGTAGAACTGATTGGACAACCGAAATTACAATCTAGGTCAAATTCCTTACCAAAGTGTGTTTTGGACTTGTCGTTCCTACACTGCCCAAGTTTACCCTATTGTGTTACAAGTGAGAAAGGAAGCATTATGAGATGAATGAAATAGTGTGATATGATGCACGCCTTACGGCGCAAGGTTTCTCTTAAACGTCATGTGATTGATAGTAGCATGATGAAATGTGGTTAGTATTTTTTCCATATGATATAGATACGGAGATTTACATGTAAGTTCCCGAAGAATTACATGGATTGGTGATGTGAAAATTAACTCGACACACAAATTAAACCCTATTATTGACAATTGTAGTAAAAATGTAAGTAAGGATCGTTCTAGACCGGGGATTAACTAGGGCTGCTAATCAATGCAAATAAGACTCAAAAACACTAAACTAGACTCTATAGACTTAAAACTGACTTAAAATACTCAAAACAGCAACAAACAATAAAAAAGACTCAATTCTAGACCTAACAAGTGATTTGGACGAAAATAAAACTTAACTTGACTCAAAATACTAAAGGAAAACAGGTTTTGACTCTAAAAACAAGACTTAAGAAAAAGGGATTTTGTTTTGATGAGATTAAAACTTAAAAACAGAAACTTGTAAAACAAACTTTAAAAACTCGAAATTGAATGAAATAGAATGGGTGAAAGACTAGTTAGAGGGTTCATTCTCCACACATAAAACATATGCATACGAATCGATTTGCAGTTATTCTTTCGATAAACCATGAATGACAATGCCCTGAATTAATTAGATTGCACCAATTGATTCTCAGATTTTCCTAGATTCATTGAATTGAATGGATAACGCATCACAACCAAATTATTCTTATCAAGTCCCTTAACTATGGAATACGCATGATAGAGACACATATAAAAGATCATTAAGTTCAATGGAAACCATAAGCATTGACGAGACATTCATAATTATGAAAAGCATATTACTCTTGCCTAGGATTTACTTAACACAATCGTGACTAGTGACTTTTACTACTCATGAATATAAGTTCATAACGATTAGGTAAAATTCCCTTATACTCTAGCATCAAATTCATGCATGCAAACTAAGTATGCATCCTTAATCAACACACAAGAACAAGTTCTTAATAAAATAGATAAGTAAACCACATCCACAATTCATGAAACAATAACTGGAAGAAATCAATTCATATAAAACATATGATCATGGCTTCGAATTCACCTCTAACTATAAAGAAATTAGTTCCACATGTCTTTAAAAACATAAAACCAAATTAAAAGCAACATTGAAACAAATCTAAGGATAGAAAGAACCAAGAACGTCCCAGCAGCTCCAATGGTAGATTTCGAACTCTCCCTTGGTTTGCAAGCCACAGCACAAGCTTCTCTTTCTCCTTCCTCCACGCAATTGCACCTTTTGAACTCTCTGAAATCTCTCAATTATATCTGAATGTATGAAGGCGTGGGTTCTTTGATTTATGCGGCAAGGATGTGTTTTTATAGGTTGAAATACATGGCACAATCCCTAAGGATTTGGATTGCACAATCCTTGAGGAATAGAACTAGGGTTTGGCAGAAATCCAAAAGGAAAAGGATTAAGGTTTCCAGCAGATTCTAAGGCTTCTAGAACAAGGAAAAACGCCAGATTTATAGGACCTTCTAGAAAGGGTGGTCACATCATCGATTTAGGGATTCTAGAACATAAGGGTACGACATGAATGTAGGGAAAGGATAGGGCTTCTAGAAATCAGGTTTTTAGGTATTCTTCCAGCAGGATTTAAGGCACAAACTGATTTAGATAAGATAAGATAGGATAAAGCTAGATTAGGCAAGGATAAGATAAGATAAGGTTTGTTTGGATATGATAAGGTTGGATAAGGTTTTGGATGATGTTTCCTCTTTTGAGCTGATTCCTTATCTTCTTTGTCTTGGATTTATTTTCTTTATCTTTTCAGCACATTCCTAGCCTCTTGAACTTCAAATTCGTCCATCCATCTTGCTCCATTCATAAGCTATCCATTTGATGCCCAAAACTGCCTCAAAATGCTCCAAATTGCACTTTCTCGCCAACTTTGTCATTTGGACCTACAAACACACGAAAATAGCTTAAACACTATAATAAACACAAATAAACTATGAAAATGCAAGAAAACAAGCTGACAAAGTCGCATAAATATGGTCCTATCAATTGGTTTAAATAGTTCCATACCACAGAACACCCTCTTAACTTGTTTGAGGCGTTCACTTACAATCCGACGGATGTGGTATACCCGTCTAAGTGATTATTTGATCAGTCAGGGATGAATTATGCCTTTGCGTGTTAAACTATGAAGCCTTATTCCAAATTGCTAGAGTTACAGTTTATGTCATTGACACGAATCTTACTAAGACTTGAGAAAATTACTTGATGGAGGATCTTAGGAAAACTCGTTTATGCCTTGACCTAAAGTTCAAGTGTTATTCTGACGGTATTTTGGTCTATTAGTTGAACTACACCCCGAAGGTGTTACTTTTGAGTATACCTATGATCGTCCATATGTTATATGCAAACAAGACCCTTGAAGAGGTTATGGAATCCGAAATTCCATATTTAAAGTTCAACTTTGCGCTTCGTTGTACTTAGCTCATTGTATTTAGACATGACATCTCCTTTGTTGTTGATCTTGGTAAAGATTCAGCACCGCGCCTACACGCAACCACTGAATTGGTATTAAAGACTGCCTTGAAGGTACTATGAATTTAGGCAAATCCCAACACATCTCGAGTGGATCCAACCCCCCTGATCCTCAAAATGATGCTTGCCTTATTGCTATGCTGACGTAGGTTACTTATCAAACCCGCACAAGGCAAAATCCTCGAATGGTTATGTCTTTACCGTTAGGGATATCGCAATATCTTGAAGGTCCACGATATGACCTTAGTTGCAAAATCTTCGAATCGTTCCAAGACTCACCTCACTTCACTACGCCACAAGTGAGACATGGTTAGGAGTTCTTATTGAGCATATTTCAAAGTACTTGTTGTGTTTTCATCCATCGTTGAGTCCCGATGACAATCCATGAAGATTATGCCTCATGTATCAACCCGACCAAGCCATGATACATCAACGAAATCAACGCCAAGACATATTGCGTCCACATCTACATCAGCAAAACATCAGGAGATTGAAGTCATGCAAGCCAATCCCAGACAACCTTGCCGACCTCTACACGACGTCACTGTCGAAGTCAACCTTCCAGAAGCTTGTTCGAGGAATTGGTATGCCTAACTATCATATGCAATGCTTTTAGTTCTCATTTGGAAGTTATGTCAAATTCAGGGGGAGTATCCAAAAGTATACTCACTTGATCTTAATGTACTCTTTTTCCCTACAATTAGGAGCATTTTTCCCACTGGTTTTTTGCTACCTAACTAGGTTTTAATGAGGCACCCATCCTGGGTTGATCATACCCTTGTGAGTTATTCTACTTGCATCCAAAAGACGTATAGTTTTGACTTAATGCAGCTTCTCACTTTTCTCCTTTGTCTATGGGTTTTCTCCCACCTTGGGTTTTACCATAGTGAGGTTTTGTGAATTTTACTTTTTTATGCATTCTTCCGTTGATCTGAGACTTGCATTCGCTCATTGTGCCGACGACTTCATCAACTTTACTTACTTCATCGCTGAAGGGGGAGTGTTGCACACTTAAAGGGGAGTGTTGCAGTCCTATTAGATTAGGAATGTGATTGTATAAATCCTAGTATATCTTGGAATATCTCTTATATTCCTATTAGGAGTTGATTACCTATTAAGAGTTGTAATCCTAAAAGGGTAAGGAATTAACCTTCCTTACTACTGTAAATAAAGGTACAATGGGGTGGAATAGAAGACACCCACAATTACACATCTCTCTCTTCTTCTCTCTATGCCGCACCCTCTCTCTCTATATGACCTCCATAATTGTTCAGTAAATTATGCCTACAACAGTGATATATTTTTGTTTTAGGCTTAATCTATGATATATTTTTACTAATTCAACATAGGTAAATGATGAATGCCACATGGGCTTTAAGTCATTATAAATAGTTAGAACTTGAATCTTCTATCCTTCTCCGTCTTTCTCTCTTTATGAATGTCATATGGGCCTTAAGCTATTATGAATAGTAAGAACATGAATATTCTTTCACTCTTTCTCTGGCGCCATTCATTTACATGGAGGAGTCTACTCAACTTAAGGAAACAGAATCAGGAAATGGACATTGCATTGTCTAAATATAAATGTGAGAAACATAATATAAATGTTTGAATATAAGGAAGCACGACGGGGAAGCACAACAACCACAAATGTAATGGAAGAAACAATGAGCTGGAATTTGCAGGAAGAATGGTCAAATGGAGAATACCAGAGTTGTGGACACTTGAGGTGAATTGTGATGCAGCTTGGAATCCACAATCACATAAAGGTGGAGTGGGATGGGTTATAAGCGACTTTGCCGGCCTGTTTCACTCTGCAGTTGGATAGGGATACCTGTATTTCCATTCCGCTGAAATAACTGAATCTATTGCGTTGAGGGCAACGTTGCAGGAGTGTTCAAAGGAAGGCATCTAGTGAGTTCGAAACTGATGCAAAGACAATCATTCAGATGATTAAAAAGGAAACTGGAACAGATGCATCTTTGGAGATTATCATTGATGACATCTGGAATCTCCAAAATGCAACGTTCATGTATGCCCATCAGAAGTGCAACCACATTGCTCATGTTGTTGCCTCTTATGTCTCTAAGTATGGAGGTTTCTATTTATGGGATTTTATTGGCCCATATTTTATTTTCAATATCCTGGCTGAAAATGTAAACATTTCAATTAGAATCTAATAAATTCCATCTTTGAGACAAAAAAAAAAAAAAAAAAAAACAAGGAAATGGACACTGCATTGCAGTGTCTGAATCCAAATGTAAAGAACAAGGGCAAGAACCGACACTTCATTACAACTTTTGAATCCAAACGTAAAAATCAGAAGTCGCGCGAGGTGAAGCATATGAGGCGTGTGAGTGATGGAAAAAATAGAAGCAGGAAACAAACACTATAACATAGCGTCTAAATCCAAAAGTAAAAAAAAAAAGAACCGAGAAACGAACACTCTATTGCAGTGTTTGAATCCAAATGTAAAAGAACATGTAAGAGGCGTGTTAGTGATGGAAAAAATGAAATCAAGAAATGGTCACTGCAACGCAATGTCTGAATCTAAATGTAGAAAACAGAATACAGAAACAAACACTACGTTGCAATGCCTGATTCGTATTGACATATTCCAAAATATAAAAACTATGAAAACAGGGTGTCAGTTGAAGTGGGTGTCAGCTGTAATGGCGGATTTTGTAATTTTTGTTTATTTTAAAAGTATTTAAGTATCACAATACATGATTAATGTATTTATAATTAACATAAACATTGTTGATATATTGTTAATAATGTAACTTTTAATTTTATACGAGGAGTGCAAATATTGATAAGTAAAATATGGGGTGAAAAAAAAAAAAAAATTAGGCAACAAAGAATATTTATAGCCTTTTAGCCCTAACCATAGTAAAATACGAAACGGGTATTGTATGTCAACAATATGTAAGTGCATTGCTAAAACTTTAAAAACTTCGACCACTCTTTTTTGTTTTTATAATTTTTTTTTAACTTTTTAACTTTTTAACTTTTTAAATTTCAATATTTAATTATTTAAATTAATTATTAGAAAAATTAGGTTCACATCCTTTTTTTTGCTACTCCATTGATTAAAATCCTATTCATTTTTAATTTTTGATCAAGGTCCTTGGGTATTAATAACATCATTAATGATTTGAATAATAAAATATTTTTATTTTTAAATATATTCCTTTAGTGTTAAAAATGTTACAATTAGGATATTTATATTTATGGCTAAATTGTTTTTATCATATATTTTTATTTTTAGTTTGTACCAATCTTTTTTTCATTTTTAATTTGTAACCATTTATTAGTTTCTTTTTGTGCCCATATTTTTTAAAGTTTTATTTGTGTTTGTACCCATGTGTATACCGTTACGTGACATTATATATTTTTAATTAATGATAGAAAAATTACATATGGTATATTTATGTTTTATGCCTAAACTTTGTATCATTGATGTGAAATAATCCAACACTCAAATTAAAACCCTATGATTGTAATTGTAGTATTAAGCAAGTAGGGATCTTTCTAACCGGAGATTAACTAGGGCTGCTAATCTACTTAAATTAAACTCTAAAACACTAAACTAGACTTAAAAACACAAAACTAGACTATATAGACTCTAAACTGACCTAAAACACTCAAATCAGCAAAACTAACCTAAAAAGACCCAAAACAGGTTCTAAGGACTATTTGGACGAATTTAACACTAGTGAGACTCAAAACACTAATTAGACAGATTAAAACACCTTTTTTATTAATCTAAGACACTTAATTGAAAGGGAGATTGATTTGGACGAAATTAATTAAATCAAACAGATTGCAAACTAAAGCAAACTAGATATGAAATTGGGTGAATTGAATGGTGAGATAGGTTAGTTAGAGGATCATTCTCCACACATAAACATATGCAACATAAATCGATTTCCAGTATTGTTTATTTAAACCATGAACGACAATGCCTCAGATTAATCGTGAATGCACAAATTAACTCTTAGATTTCCCTAAATTCATTGAATTGAATGGACAACGCATCACAACCAAATTATTCTCATCAAGTTCCCTAGATGAATAGCATGATAGAGATACATTCAAAGATCATTAAGTTCCATGGAAATCATAAGCATTGACAAGGCAATTATAACTATGAACTGCATGATACTCTTACCAAGAATCTACTTAACACGATTGTGACTAACAATCTTCACTACTTGTAATTATAAGTTCCTAACGATTAGGTGAAAGTCCCTTATCATTTAGCATCAGATTCATGTATGCAAACTAAGTATGCATCCTTAATCAACACACAAGAATAAGTTATCAATCAAATAGATAAGTAAATCATATTCATGTTTTACCAAAAATAACTGAAAGGAATCAATTCATATTAAACATATGTCCATGGCTTTGAATTCACCTCTAACTAAGAAAAACTTAGTTACACATGTTCACAGCAATTGAAAAGCAAATTGAAATAAACATTGAAACTAAAACAAGGGAAGAAAGAACTCTTAAAACTCCCAAGGCTGCAGGTGGCTTGTGCACAAGGGCCTCCTTCATGAATGGAATGCACGACAAGGATCTCCTTCTTCTCCAAAGGGTGCGACAAAGATGTATGTTGGTGTAGAATGATGTAGAATGGTGTATGAGTTACGGCAAATTGTATTTCTGAATGGTATGGGGGTGGTCACGAATTTTGGCTGAAAAACACATATATATAGGTACGGCAAGGGCTAGGGTTAATCAGATTAGGGTTAGAACTTAGTAGAAATTAAGGATTAGGGCCTACAAGTGCGGCACGACGATTTAAATCCACTAAGAAAAGGGTTTGGCCCAATTAATTTCTGAAAAAGATTTACATAACCCAAATCCACAAGGAAAAAGGCTAATTAAATCAGAATCCAAAGGGAATTGGGTAAGGAAGGGTGCGGCACAGATTGGAGGGAAAAGGAGTGGTTTCCAAGGCAAGGCAAAAACCTTCTAAAAGGGAAAAGGCACCACTTTTGTAGGGATTCTAGAAACAATGGGTTTTGTGGCTGATTTGGGACTTCTAGAAATAGCTTCTAGAAGTAGATATTTAGGTCCCCTTGCAGCTAGAATTAAGGCATGATAAAATTAGGATAGGATAAGATAAGATAAGGTTGGTTTGGATAAGATAAGGTTGGATAAGGTTTTGGATAATGCTTCTTCTTTTGAGCTGATTCTTTATTTTCTTTGTCTTGAATTTAATTTCTTCATCTCCTTATCAGATTCCTAGCCTTTTGAACTCCAAAAACGTCCATTCACCTTGGCCCATACATGTGCCATCCATTTAGTGCCCAAAATTGCTCCAAAATGCTCCAAAATGCACTTTCTTGCCAATTTTGTCATTTGGACCTATATACACACGAAAATAGCTTAAATCACTATAATAAACACAAACTAAGTATGAAAACGCAAGAAAACAAGCTAACGAAGTCGCATAAGTATGCTCCTATCAATCATATATTTATATTTTTAGTTTGTACTCACTTTTAATTTGCAACATTTTTTTTTTTTATAAATTTGTAGTATTTTCTTTTTAGTTTTATTTTGTACCCATGTATTAATTTTCTTTTAGCGCCTATATTTTTTAAAAATTCATTTGTACTCATAATTTTTTAATCTTTTATCTGTACCCTAATTTATTTATAATGTACCCATTCTTCTTTATTAATGTACCACTTTGTTGACACACCCCGACTCGAAATGTCCACTAGGACTCTGAATTGAGTTGTGTTGGCCGACACCTGGAAGGTGATGAAGCCATAAAGTATAATGATGGGGAAAATGTGAATAAATTTAAATCTAAAAATGTCTAAAGGCCAGAGTGCGTTGTGAGCGGGAATGAACCCATTCACACATGACTTTAGAGGATAAGTAAAGTACAGTAGTGTGGGTAATGATCATACCCTCAGAGGTAACCACCTATACTGAGATTCGCCAAGAATCCTCGTTGATACGAACTTTCAGCATCTAAAACCTGGAGGGGCACAAAACAGAAAAAGTGAGTGGGCAAAAATAAAGCTTTTTGAAAACCATTTCTCTTTTCCAAAAATAATAACCCCTCACTGTAAAACCCGTATAATTTCCCAGAAAATAATACTACGTATATATGTAAAAACAATACACAAAGGCAGTAAAAACCAAGTATGCCATGTCATAGCATTTCAACAATGAAATATGTAAGCCAGGTGAAATAAATCAATGTAAAATGATATGCCAGCCGGAGTCACATAACGTGACCTATACGGCTGAACTTATAACTCATTAACCAATTCCTGCACACGAGTCGGAACCACCTAATGTGGTCTGTACGACAGGTTGGCACTTGCCTTGGATCCAAGATGAGTGTGCGGTGCGGGAGGTGAACGATCACGTGAAGGTTGGCCTTAGCCTTGGGCGGAGAATTAACACCAGGGTGCATGATAATGATCACTAAATGCATCTAAACATAACCATACTCACTGCAATCACTATCATCAATATGTACTCACCTGAAGCTTACCTGGGCGTGTGCAGCATCATGCAATAATATGCATATCTATACTAATGCATATACTAAAATGTAATGCAATTGACATGACATTTAAAAACGTAAATCCATGTAAAATAATTTTTGGAAAAATGTAAAGTATATATATACGTATATAGAAAACCAAAAGCTCACTCACCTACAGTCCGCGCTACAACTCCCTAGCACAAACATCAAGGCGTCACAAACGATCGACGACTAGAACAATTATCAAATCATGTCTTAGAATTTTTATCAATAGAACATATAACTTACATATCCTATTCGGGGAAGATCCGTATGTCGGATTCCTGATCCGTAAGTTTCTAATATCCCCAAATATTACGTATTATAACGTATCAAAATTTGGTAACGATCCAACGGTCGGATCATCGATTGCTATAATAATCAAGCGGGCGGACCTTAACGGAACTACGTTCAAATAACGGAGATTCGTCAATCATACTTAACCAATGGAATCAGGGTATTCAAATTTAGCCTAGGAAGTAGACCTAGCATTTGTGTCGTGTTTCTCGTGTTCGTGTCATTTTCGTGTCATACCCGATAGCTTAACGGGTCGTGTCGTGTAATACCCGTTAAAGTAAACGGGTAATATGACCCGACCCGAAATCAACCAGTTAATATTATCAGATAATATGACCCGACCTGTTACCCATTAAGAAAAATATTTTTTAAATCAATAAAAATGAAAATGAAAAACATAATTTGACCCCAAAAAATGTAAAACATAATACTAAATTAGTATATACATACTAAATTTCGGTGTTGACCCCTTCATGAAAGTTGTAAAGCTTTTCATTACATGTGATTACATTTTTCACACTTCTACAATAATTATTATTCATTTTATTCATTTTGCACTCAAATAAAAACACTGTTCATGAGATTTGGAGGGTTTTAAAAACCTAAACGATCATGTAACTATCGTATAAGCGTTGAGGATGCAATTATGAACTTTTATTATGCTTTCACATATTTCAGACTTATACATTAATGATTATGAATTTTGTTTATTTTGAACTCCCTTAAAATTACTATTCATGAGAGCTTGTAAGGTTTTAAAAATTCAAATAATCATATACCAATCCTCAAAGCGTAGAGGATGCGAATATGAGCATTTGCATATTTTTTTTCATATTTTTCGCCCATGTAAATTAATTATTATAATTTTTTTATTGTGTTTGGTATTTTTAAATTACTTGATATTTTTGTTTTTAATGTGTTTTATGATTTTTAATCTCAATCTTTGCCTATAATATCCTATAAAAATAAATAAAGAAATAAAACTTAAATTTTAAAATTTATATAGAATAATAATAGAATAATAATTAATAAACAATATATACATATTCATTATATCTAGTGTATTTTATAGTAAGTTTTTTTAGTAGTTTTAAAAATTAGAATCATCAAAATAAATTTTTTCTTATCGTGTCGAAACAGATTACCCGCGTGTCACTCTCGTGTAAACCTGTTAAGGACCCGTTATTAACAAGTTATTATCGTGTGACCCAATAATGACTCGATTTCGTGTTGACCCGAAACCCGTTATTTTCGTGTCGTTTACGTGTCGTGTTAACGGGTCGTGTAAGAAATTACCAGGTTTACTAGGAAGGTCAGGGGACGTCTCGGCCCACTCGCCGCCGTAGGTGGTGGTCGACCGCCCCGACTCGCCAGAAAATTCAACTATTTCTAAAAATTCCCAAATTTTACAAGGATGAAGATCTCGATGAGTAGAGAAACTTTTATACATGTGACTAAGGCCAATTTGGCTTGGAAAAGCCTCAATTTCATGAAAATCCGCCGCAACCCTAGGTTTGGGGGTGCTTTGATTCGTCCTTAAATCAACTCCGCTACTCCAACCAATGATTGGGCATTGTTTCTAGGCTCAAGGGAAGTATATTGGTGGTGGCAATTGAGAGAAATCATTGCAGAAATGGTAGATTGCCACCAAGAACACCACGGTGTCGCCGGTGCTCTTGCCACGAAACCAAGACCAAATCTTGTCCAATTTGTGTAGAAAATCGAAGAGGAATGATCGATGAGAAACTCCCAAGTAGTGGGCCGGTGCAATTCGCCAGAATTTAACCGGAGAAAGCACCCAATTTCATGCATTCCCGTTGGGTTGGGTACAGGTCATGGTGGACCCGGTGGTTCTCCTCCTCCTCTTCTTCTCTCCTTTCTCTCTTCTCTGATTGGTCACCCTCATATCTCTCATCTTTTGATTTGCCTCACCTTTCCCTCATTTCTCTCATTTATCTTCCATCTCCACTGCCCAACTTTCTTCCTTTTAATCTGGGCCACACACGTGGCCTTCTTGATTTAGCTCCAGAAATCGGGAGCATTCTAGAAAATAACCAATTTACTAAAATGCCCCTGACTTTAAACGTTAATAACTCTTTCGTTATAACTCCAAATTATGATTTGTTTGCGCTCACGCGTTTGTAACGACGAGTACTACGAGGATACACCAAGAAAACGAATCTTATGTGACATGACACGGCAGTCAACAAGAGTCAACACTTTGCCTCGAAGAGCATTTTCGTAAATTCACGTATTAAAATTATAAAAATCAAAATTTTTAGGGACGGGTCGTTACATTGTTATATGTGAAATGTACCAATTGTTTTTGTAAAATGTACCAATTTTTTTAACACTATGGATAGATTCTTTTGCCATTTATTATTTCTTATTTTTACATAGTTTTTATCCATTTATTCAATCAAAATGTTTGAATTTTTTTATTGCAACCGTTTCTAATAGTATTATAATGAGGGATTTTAAATTTATAAGATTATAAATCTCATAAAATTTCAAACAATTAATGTCAAAACTATAAAACTATAAATATTAATTGTAATATAATGAGGTGTACAAAGTCAAGGGACTTTGATCAAACTTTGAATATCATTAAGGTTTTAGTCAAAGAATGTTAAGGATTAGGGACCGCAACCAAAGTATCCCTTAATTATTTTAATTCTTCAAATATATGTTAATATAAATGACTACAAATTTCAATTTTTAATTTAAAAATTATAATAACTTACATAGAAATACATTATTACTTCTATGCCATAGACTTTCATTAAAAACTGAAAACCAACAAGATTTCAGTCAAAGAACATGAAGAGCATCGTGCATCTACATGTGGATTGAAGTTTGTCATGGCCCTCTTAGCTTCCATGTTAATTGGCTAACAACAAATTGAACTTGAATGGAATTATACTAGTGTTAACAAATTTGTTATTCTCCCCCTCCTCCAAAGATTGTTATGCCAGATCCGTCACTGACTGTAGAAGGGGGAGTAGGGTTTCGAATTTGGTAACCTATTTCATCTTTGGAATTTGAGATACCACTAAATTATTTATTTAGTTATATCACTTACTACTAGGGTCTATCTCCATTTGTAGGTGACAGATTTTAGATTCGACACTCATATACATGGAATTCAATACCAAATTTTGATGTTTGTCTCATTGTAGCTCATCTCTCCACCCTTTTAGTATACATAATAACATTGTATTAAAGAAAAATATAGTTGCATGCATTCAAATTAGCGTAGGTAAGGAGTAAGATATTCTTCAAACATATTATAAGATCACAAGGCATTTAAAATTTGTGGGGTTGCAATAAGAAGAACAAGATTCAAGAGCTTGACAGTAAGACTTAAGATTGGTTTGTAAGTCTCCAGGAGAATGCTTCCATTTCATGACCTTCGAATAAAGTCTATGGCTGTCATGGTGCTTCCACCTTGGCCACTATCAATAATTGAACCTATTACTGTAACTTTCACAGTTTTATATATGGCGTCTACCTATTATAATAATGGTTTTATTATTCATTACTATTATTAACACAGAGAATATTTTTGCTCACTACTCCAAGTAACGATGATCTTCACCATCTTATTTATTACCATTAGATGAGTTTAAATTTCGAAATTTGTACAGTGGATAAACACAAATATCAAATTTAACTCATCCAATGATAATAAGTAGGGTGAAGATCATTACCATCACTTGACCGTGGTAAGCAAAAATGCACACTATTAACTGCCTATATATGTTCCGTTTGCTCAAAAGTTGGTAGCTTTGTAAAGGATTTCCTGATCAAAAGCATTTCATCAGAAGTGGATTCCCAAAAAAGCAGCACTTCGTCTCTGGTTGCATTTCATCAGCAAAAGGGGAATCGTATGCCCAGGCTATAGATTAAGAAAAGGGATCATTTAGCTATAACTTTTCATTTTTCTTTTCAACATGTACATTAGAGGGTTTGTAATTTTACGTTATTTCGGGGACATATATAAGCGGAGGAGCGAGAGGGACTTGAAATTGTGAGCCTCTTTAGAGGGTTTGAAATGCTCGAAGGGAAAATGAATGTGGATGTTGTAAATGCATGAGAGGGTCCTTACCTCAACTATGTCGAACTTCCATGTCCTAAAAATATATGGATATATATAAACATAACCCTTATTCCATTATTTAATTAATTTAAATCTTTCTCCGGATAGTTAAAACCAATTCACTGTAGCTGGAAATCCTACTATAAATCAAGAGGTGGCTTACTTACTATGGCCATGCAATAGCATGAAGTGTTCGATAAAAGAAAATGATAGAGTAGTTAAGAGTCTTAAGACTTCCAAGGTTTAAGACTTTGAGAAGAACGACAATCTCTGGTTACTTGTTTATGTTGCAAGTTTGGATTGTAAGGAATATGTATACACCATAGTCCAAAGATCACAGATATGCTGTCAGGTTACGAACACAAGAACATCAATCTCAAATATAAAGATGAATGTAAGAAACATACCTGTAGCACCAGATGAAGTTGATGACGCCATGATATCCTACGGAAACAGTTAACCTTCTCTTTGCAATACAACGAGTGCTCTCAAACAATGGAGCAGGGTATTATGAGAGCAGTGATTAACGTTTATATACCGAATATTCTCTTAACTGATCTCCCATTAGAATCAGCATAGAATATAGACATCTTCGTATATGTGTATAAATACAATCCTAGGACGCACTTGAGTCCTTAAGACTTGGACTGCACTCAGAACTAGTAATCCTACAAGATCTAGGTTTACTTAAAAACTTATTAACAAGACTTCTCCATATCAGATTCACACACTATAACCGGCTCCAGTGTCATGTTCATTCTCATACTCTAACATTCTCTCACTTGAGCATGAAACATGACAACCAGTTTTGTTTGAAACATGGAAGTGACCACCAAGTCTGAATTAATCATCAAGCTTATCTTCACACGCAAGTCTACCTATACATGTCAAAGTATAGGACTCCAGAACTCCATCTGCACGTTTACAAAATTAATTCTGGAATCACAAAACACTCAATTTGTACTTTGTAACCATGTGAATCTTGTAGTAATCTCAAATTACATTACTCCCACTCATTCAAGCTAATCTTAACTTGTCAAAATCAAGAGTCTGATTATCAACTAATAAAAGTTAACCAATCATCATGCTTATAAAAGAACAAACAATAGTTCTCAGAAAAGCCTCAACAAAATCTCACATCGATTTTCTAGCAATCCAAACTATCATTAATAAACAAAAGAGTCTTCTGGAACAATTAATCATCCAAAAGGAAAAAAATTGAACACTAACAGAAAAACCAAAAAGAAAACTCAAGCTGGAAACTAATTGAGTAACTCATACCAACAACTAACTAAACATCTTAAAGTCTGCAGCTTCAGCATCCAACGATAATCGAAGAAGCATCAATAATAGTCTTTAAGATTCATGTTATTGTTCACTCCCACTTATCAAAAGATTCCAAAACTCCCATCTTGACAACATGTCCTTTAAACACATTATTTGGTAGTGCTTTTGTAAGTGGATCCGCAATCATCAAACTTGTTGACAGATACACTATATCAATTTCTCCTTTCTTGACAACTTTTCTGACCTTAAGAAACTTAACATCCATCAATCTAGATGCTGAAGTTCTCTTATTATTCTGAGAGAAAAATACAGCACATAACATCTTCACAGGTCCTTTCATAGAATCGACAATCTTCATTTCAGTAATAAAATTCCTAAGCCGAACTGCTCGCTTCATTCCTTCAAAACATTCTACAAACTCAGCCTCCATTGTTAATGTTGATACAATGGTTTGCTTAATACTTTTCCAAGAAACAGCAACTCCACTCATCATAAAAATATAACCACTGGTGGACTTTCTTTCATCCTTATCTCCTGCAAGGTCTGAATATGTGAAACTAGTCAATTCCAATGAATTCTCTCTACCATACACTAGCATATGCCCTTTTGTTCTCTGCAAATATCTTAAAACTTTCTTCGCATCAACCCAATGTATGCCTAATAAACCAACAATGAAAGCCAAGTTTGGCCTAGTGCAAATGTTAGCATACATAAGGCTACCAACCAATGAAGCATAAGGCTTTGACTTCATTAGTTTAACCTCATGTTCATTTTTGGGACATTGATCTTTGCTGAACTTATCTCCTTTGTTAATTGGAACATCTATTTTGTTACAATTCTCTATGTTGAATCTATTTAGTACCCTTTCAATATAACCTCTCTGAGATAAACCAAGAAGTTTTTTTGTTTCTATCTCTCACGATTTCTATTCCCAAAACACAATGAGCCTCACCTAGGTCCTTCATATCAAAATTGGTACTAAGAATAGCCTTGGTCTCCTGCAGCAACTGCTAATTTGAACTAGCAATGAGAATATTATCAACGTACATAATTAAGAAAATGAACCTAGAGCCATTGAAATTAACATAGATGCAGTCATCTATTTTTTTTTTCTGTAAACCCTTGTGCCGTAATTACTTGATCAAACTTAAGGAACCATTGTCTTGAAGCTTGCTTAAGTCCATAAATTGACTTATTAAGCTTACACACCATGCTTTCCTTCCCATTTTCAACAAATCCAGTAGGCTGAACTATATATATATATATATATATCTTCCAATAAGTCTCCATTCAAGAAAGCAATCTTCACATCCATTTGATGCAATTCCAAATCAAAGTGAGCTGTTAATGCCATGATGACCCTCATTGAGTCCTTGGAAAAAACTGGTGAAAAAGTATCATTGTAATCTATCTCTTCCCTTTGAGTGAAGCCTTTTGCAACTAACGTAGCTTTATACCTCTCAATTCTCCCAGCAACATCTCTCTTGGTTCTGTAAACCCATTTGCATCCTATAGGCTTGATTTGTGATAAGAATCCCCCAAGGGTCTAGACATTGTTCTTGAACATTGAATCCAATTCTTCCTTCATTGCTTTTTGCCACAAAATGACTTGAGCACTTTGCATTGCATGATTGTAAGTCATTGGATCATCGATGTCTCCCAAATCAAATTCAGCCTCTTGTAGATACACATTATCTTGTGAAAAATGCTTTCTAACTCTCTCAGCTTTCTCAATGAAGGTTGGACAAGTAACGGATATGAGTCTTAAGTATGTTGATCTTGAACTTGAATATCATCATTATTAGACTGTTCAGCCACTTCTTGAATTTCTGGAACAATTACAGTTTCATCTATCTTATGATCTGAGCCACAATTAGATGCAGGTAGCTTTGGCAAAATTGGAACCGATTCATAATCCATCATTGATGAAATTCCATCTAATTGCTCAAGTTCTTCAAAAATAAAACTATCCTACACAAGATCTGATACATCATCATCTTCTATAAACACTGCATTATGAGTTTCCTGCACTTTAGTATGTGACTGTGGACAATAGAACTTAAAACCTTTTGATTTCTTAGAATATCCAATGAAAAAACATGAATTACTTTTGGAATCCAATTTCTTCTCATTTGGATTGTAATACCTTGCTTTAGCTTTGCAACCCCAAACATGGAAATGATCAAAACTAGGTCTTCTACCTGTCCACATCTCAAAAGGTGTCTTTGGAACTGATTTCGAAGGAACTCTATTCAGAATATAGCTTGCAGTTTTCAAACATTCTCCCCAAGGAAACCCTGGCAACTTGGATCTAGAAATCATGCTCCTTACCATCCCCATCAATGTTCGATTCCTTCTCTCTGCCACCCCATTCTGTTGTGGTGTCCCAGGGGTGGTATATTGAGCCACAATGTCTTGTTGCTCAAGAAAACAAGAAAATGGTCCCTTTTGTTGACCTGCTTCTGTGTACTTGCCAAAGTATTCCCCTTCCCTATCTGATCTCACAATTTTAATCAATGTATTTAATTGTTTTTCAACCTCACTTTTAAAGATTTTGAAGCAGTTAAGAGCTGAGGACTTTTCACTAATCAGAAAAATGTGGCAGTGCCTTGAAAAAGCATCAATGAAGCTCACAAAATATCAATTCCCACATATGTTTTTCACAGGGAAAGGACCACATATATCAATATGTATAATTTCTAGTAAACTTTGACTTCTTTTAGCATCAAACTTTCTCACATTAGTCATTTTTCCCCTTAAGCAATCAACACATTCAGATGCATTTTTAAAATCAATGACAGGAATTAAAATCGATTTTGACAATTGAGAAATCCTATCTTTTGAAATATGTCCCAATCTTTATTGCCAAAGCATGAAAGTGTGCTCAGAACCATGCATTCTTTTGGTTGTAATATTCAAAACATGCAAGTGATTGGCTATAATTGGGCACTCTACTCTCCACAGATGATCATGTAAGAAAGTTTTTCCGATTAATGAACCATTTCTGAAAAATTTGACACAAGTATCATCACCAATGAAAACATATTTTTGTTTAATCAATTTTGATGCAGAGATTAAGCTTCTTCTTATGGAAGGAACATATAGAACATCATCCAATTGCATTATGAAATCATTGGTTAATTTTAGTCTAACTACTCCTACAGCTTCAACATGCACTTTTGTTCCTTCTCCAACAAAAACATTGAAAGAATTGGTTTCCTTTTGTTTTTCAAAACCATGCACTGAGTTTGTGATATGCACTGTGATATTCACAATCCTTTCTATAGTGACCTTTAGTTTTACTTTCTCTATGTTTTTAGTCTTCACTTTAAAATTGTTAGATTTAGGGGAATTGAAAGTTTTAGCAGGCACAACAAATTTATCATCTGACTTGAATTTAGAAATTACCAGAATTAAAGTTCTTCCCCTTGGTGGCTTGCACAAAGTTGATAGATTTAGCTTCATTTTTTTTTCTCTTGCTTTTTGTTGATTTTCTTCTTGCACACATTGAGCTATAAGTTCATCCATAATCCAAGTTTTGTCTTGTGTGTTGTAAGAGACCTTCAGTTGGCTAAACTTCAAGGGCAAGGCTTGCGGGATCATAAAAAGAAGCTGCTTCTCACAAATTTTCATGTCTAATGAATTGAGTTTCTTAGCTACATCAATCATTTTCATGATATAGTCTCTAATTGATCCTCCTCCTTCAAACTTATAAGTGGTGAGAAGAGTCATGTGTTGAGCAACTTCTCCTTTTTGTGATACCTTGAACTTGCCCTCAGTAGCCTTGAAATAATCAGATTCAATGTCACACTTCTTTATACCTCCACGCACAGTATCAGTCATTCTACTTTCCAATTTTGAAAGTGCAACCTTATTTGCTCTTGTCCACCTTTCAAATTCAAGTTTATATGCTTTAGTACTCTTGTCAATAAGAGGTGTTGGTTGTGGTGTATCAAGTGCAATATCATGTATCAAGTGCAATATCATACTCATTGAGTGTCAAAAGCAACTCTGTTTCTTTTCTCCATTTCTTGTAGTAGCTCCTACTAGAAAGTATTGGCACAGAAACCAAATTAATTGATTTAAGTGAAATTGCAGAATCAACAATGAAATCAGCACTATGAATCTTGTAAGATTCATGATTTCTATCTATTTCACTCCAAATCATACATGATGAATCAATCTTATCATATACATAGTCTTATAAAGAAGACACATATAGAATAAACAACTCATTATGAATTCCGCAGACATGTTCATGTTCAAAATGATGCCAATATTTTCTAAATCACATGTACATGCTTCCATTTTAAATTTTGGTTACAAGTAGATTCTTTTAGTATGATCAATCAACAGTAGCAGAATCAATTATTGAGTATGAAAATATCCAGTAAGATCCAGCAATGAAATGGTGATCATCGGTTTCAATTTACTTTGATCTTGCCATCTAACCCTAGCATATTTCAAACTTAAAAGAAATAACATTATTTAAAATGTAGAATCTACTCAAATTAGTGTACATAACTCTGCAGATTAGGAAACTGGTTTGAGCTGGTTGCAGATCGATAATCGCGAAAAAGTGAGAGGGAGAGAACAAAACCCAGAAGGGATAACGGTCATATTTCACTTTTCATTTAAAAGGAAGTTAACGGCTATTTTAAATAAACGATGTCATTTTTCCTTTAAGCATTTATTTTATTAAAAGGCTAAATAGCCAAAATGGTTCCTGAGATTTGCATAACTCATCACTTTGGTCCCTAACATTTCAAATCGATAAAAGTAGTTCCTGAGATTGTCCACCATCCATCATTTTGGTCATTCCGTTAAAAACTCCATTAAGTGTGCCGGAGCTCTTGGTCGGAAGTTTGGACAATTTTCAAGGCTTCGTAACTCAATCATTTCTTAACCAAATTTGACCCATAATATATCAAAATGAAGATAGGAAAGTGTAGAAAGATTATACAATTTGGAAGCCCAATGGCTGCCAGAGATAGCCAGAAAATAGCCTCAAAGTTGACTGGTCTGAAGGAAAACTGGAAAACTCGCCGAAAACTGGGTAAACTTTAAACATTCATAACTTCTTCAATACTCAACGAAATCAAGTGATTCAAAACAAAAATCATACTTTTCAACGAGACGAAGAGAATGGTACCTTTTTCGAATGCTAACTCGTCGTTGTTTGGCTGGAAAATGGTTCGAAAGTGGCTGTCTTGGTCTCGAGTTAGCCATTTTTGAGCCATTTTCGTTTTTGAATCACTTGATTTCGTTAAGTATTGAAGAAGTTATGAACGTTTAAAATTTACCCAGTTTCTGGCGAGTTTTCCAGTTTTCCCTCAGACCAATCAACTTTGAGGCTATTTTCCGGTCATCTCCGGCAGCCATTGGGCTTCCAAATAGGTACAATCTTATTCTACACTTTCCTAGCTTCATTTTGATATATTATGGGTCGAATTTGGTTAAGAAACGATTGAGTTACAAAGCTTTGAAAATTGCCCAAACTTCCGGCCAAGAGCTCCGGGACACTTAACGGTGTTTTTAACGGAAAAACCAAAATGATGGATGGTGGACAATCTCAGGGACCACTTTTATCGATTTGAAATGTTAGGGACAAAAGTGATAAGTTATGCAAATCTCAGAGACAATTCTTGCTATTTAGCCTTATTAAAATGATCTTCTTCTATGTTTCTTTATTTCTTAGTGAATGTAACATGAGAAATTTTATTTGAACCCATATAACCTCTTTCTTCACCCAACTTAAAATTTAAAAGTGAATTGTCTTTTTTACCCTATAACATAATTACCATTAAGTACAAGATAAAATAAACAATAAAACTAAAATTTATTAATAAACACACACACACACAATAATCAAACACTCCATAGTATTTATCCTACGTTCACCCTCCATCAAACTGGTTGTGCAGCAAATGCAACCCCTGAATACTTGTAATAAGAGGTTATATGGGTTCAAATAAAATTTCCCATGTAACATTCACCTACTTGTTTTAACAATTTCTTTTCTTGATCAAAACATTCAAACTTAATAGCTATAATCAACCATGGCTCGGATACCACATGCAAGGAATATGTATACACCATAATCCAAAGATCATGGACATGCTGTCAAGTTACGAACACAAGAACATCAATCTCAAATATAAAGATGAATGTAAGAAACATAGCTGCAGCACCAGATGAAGTTGATGATTCCATGACAGCCTAAGGTAACAATTTACCTTCTCCTCTTTGCAGTACAACGAGTGCTCTCAAACAATAGGACTTTGACAGAATGAGCAGGGTATTGCGAGAGCAGTGATTAACGTTTATACACTGAATGTTTCCTAACTAATCTTCTATTAGAATCAGCATAGAATACAAACATCACAGTTTGTATTAAACATGTGTATAAACACCATCCTAGTATGCACTTGAATCCTTAAGACTTGGACTGCACTTAGAACTAGTAATCCTGCAAGATTTTGGTTTACTTAAAGCCTATTAACAATACTTCTCCGTATCAGATTCACACACTATAACCGGCTCCAATATCATGTTCATTCCCATACTCTAACATGGATAAGTTGAGTTTATTTTCCCTTCCTCATTACATATTAAAACTATGGACAAACGATAGAATAGCTTATATAAATGAGTATAGTACGTAAAAAAAAGATATTTTAACAAATCGATCATTTTTCAAAAATTTAATATCATTTATTTTTGTTTTTTCAATAATATGTCAAAAATACATATCGGATATGTGAATTGTATGCCTATTATTGAAAAATGTGTCTAAATAATGTAACAAATGTGAAAACTATGTATTTACGTGTATTATATGCAATGTTTTAAAAAACGTGCCTTCGGATGCACCTAGGGGGCCCTTTGGAGGCATGGCAGTGGTGAAAATGCTCCTGCTAATAAGAAGAGGCTTCGTTTAGATGCAGTCGAGGCGTGCCTTGAGGTTTTCCTTTTATTTTATTTTATTTTATTTTCAAACTACCCAACCCAAACGATGTGGTTTTGCCCAGGTTTTTCTTCTTCATAAAACTTGCAACTCGTCCTCTTTCTTTGACAGTTCGAAATTGCTGACCTTCCTTCTTCTTTGAGTTCTACGGAACAACGAAACTTGCGTGACACTACCAACTGACGTCACCATGCCTACAAATTTTCAATTTTAAGGTTATGGTTTCTCACCTGCATTGAATAAATTTATGACTTGATTGTTGATTATTCTTTTATAATGTTTGATTTCGACTTTCGATGTTTGATTTTGACTCCATATGTTTGATTGTTGATTAATTTGATATATTGTATTATATATAATTGTATATAATATATATTAAACATTTTTAGTCTCATGAGGTTTTGCTTCACACATCAAGGCTTTTGCCTATGCGAGGCTATTCATGAAATGCCTTGGCTTCACCTACCTTTTAAAACATTGATATACATTTAGAATTTAAAATGACATGCAATTTAACGAATCATTAAGAAGTGTACCAAAAAATGGAAGTATTTTTTGAAAATATATACATACGCTTATGATACAAGTATTATATGTTACGACACGTTCCTAATTTTGTTGTAATTTATTTCCCAAAATTATATAATAGAAAAAATGCCTTGATTGGCTAAGTGAAAATTCTAATAGTACTTATCCATATGAATGCATGAGCATAAACGAAATGAATTCGGAGCTAAAACAAAAATTTTAGGAAAAATTAGTATCCGGTCCCTAGTTTTTACTGTTCATTGATTAAGACCTTATTAGTTTTTAAATTTTGATTCAAGTTCCTAGCATTAATGTGATAATGAATTTACATGTTTATTATATAATTTTTTAATATAAAAATTAGTAATTAATTTAGGGTTTAATACTCACACCTCTTTTAAACTTCTAATTAATTTTCAATTCAAACATTTCCAAAATAATAAAAAATTAAATTAAATTAAGTTTGTACCTATTAGATTTTTTTTATATATAAAAAGATTCTCATTTTTTTTAATCTTAAATGTACCCATTCATATAATTTTTCAATTTTTTTAATCTTAAATGTACCCATTCTCAAATATATCAATTTGTTATACGTAAAATGTACCCTTTTTTTAATATAAAATCCATTCAAATTTTTTAATCCATGTTTAAACTTATATGGGTACATTCTTTTTCGTTGATTTGAGAATGTATCCATGTTTTGGTACAATAACTTTTTTTGTTAATTTTGGTTAATGTACCCATACATATATGTATGTACACACACACGGTATAATTTATATTTTATTATTTTTAATCCCATAAATTATGAGTTTTATTTAAAATCTCATTAATATAAACAATTATAAATTTCAATTTTTAATTTTTAATTAAAAAAATATAGTAATTTACATTATTGCATTAATGTTAGGGACCTCAATCAAAAACTAAAAACTAACAAGGTTTCAATAAAAAAATATTGATAGATAGGCACCGCATCCAAAATGTCCCAAAATTTTATGAAACTTGGACGTCAAAAGTATTTTGATAACTTACCTTTGTCTGGACACATCTTGTTTTGTCCCTCGTACTTCACTCTCTCCTTCTCCCCGACTCTCTCTCTCTCTCTCTCTCTCTCTCTCTCTCTCTCTCCCTCCCTCCCTCCCTCTCTCTCTCTCCCCCTTCACGTACTCTTTCTCTCTCTCTCGACTCTCTTCTTCCCCGAATTTCTCACAGACGAAACATTCGTCATTCATAGAAAAACCGGACTGCCAAACCACCACATTTTCATCCCCTCACCACGACGAACTCAAATTTGAGTTTCGTTTTGTGAAAACTGAGCCCAAAGGCTGTGACTCGAACTCCGACAGTATTCTTGTTCGTGTTGAGTATTTTCAAATTCTAGTATGAGCTGTTGAATATGGTGAGTTTTTGACATAGATAGAGGAGGAAAAGCGGGCTGTAGTTTTCGGCGAAGTTGCAGAACTCCGACAGGATTCATGGCCTAATCTCGTCGATGTTGACACGTTTGAAGTCAGCAACCAATCAACTCCTATCATCCCTAGACTCAGATTCGAGCAATTCGTGCTCGGATCTACCTTGGAATCAAGGAATCCCAAAACTCCGGTTTGAGCCTAACTTCTCAGGCCAGTTTGAGGCCATGCACCTTTCGACTTCGAGTTAGCTATAATCTTGTTCCTTTCCTTCCAGGCTTCATTTTGACATACAGATCGTGAAAAATGGTGAGATTTGACCCTGTAATGGCTCGATGAAGCATTTCAGTGAATAACCAAGTTTCTAGCGAACTAGATGGTGTCGGACGGCAGCTCTGGCGATCGGCGCAAGGTAGAAGACGATTTGTATTCTCCCACAGTGAAACAATATTTCCTAACGCTGTCAACATATTCTGTTAACGGAAGGTATATTCCTTTGCCGAAATATTCATTGATATCGACAAAATATTTCATCTGGTGATAGAGTATTCCGCCTAGGCGAGTGTCGGCGCATGAGTCCAGTTTTAAACACTTTCAACTCCATTTTGTGCAAACAAAGGGTATTTGGAGTGTTTTCCTTGGTATTTACGAACTTTAGGTAGTCTAGTGGTTTCTCATGTATGAGAGACTTATCCTGAGGATTACAAGAGAATACTACTTGTTACAAAAAATATTGATGGTTTAACATATATGGATGATTAAACTATATCCAAATTAAATGATTTTTTAGCAGATATGATATTTAAATGATGATAAAGAAAATGAACGATTTCGATTATATTGTTTGAATGGTAAACGTTCGTTAATTGTAAATGAAAGGACAAATAAGTTCCTGATAAAGAAGACAAGCATTATATGCAACACCCTCGTATGGTAAGTGTATCGTGCCCACCACCGTTCAAACTTTTAATTTGGTATGCGTATTGTTTTGCTTAGAAGCCTCTCCAAAAATTTCTTCGTTCGTATACAAAGCAAGCAAAGTAAGGCATACAAAAAGAACCTATGGACCATTTCCATTAAACATTTTACAAAATTGAAAGATAGTTGAATATCAGAGTGCGTGACGAACAAAACTATCAAATAAGAATATTATTAAACGAACGAGAATGCCGAAACGGCTACAAAACCCTAAGAGGCTACATTGTGACTAATTTATTATTCTACAAGCTACAAAACATCATATATATATATATATATATAGAACTAATCTAACCCTAATAAGTAAGAAAATAAAATAATACTAATGGGTTAAGCCCAAATTCAAATAACAAAATAATGCTAAATTCCAACGGTTGGAAAACCATTCAAGACGACTTTAAGTCAATCAGTCAAGTAGTCCATGCAGCCTGCACTACACCGTGAGCCAGGGTGGGAGCCACTTTGTCACTGGACTAACCACATGATTCCACGTCAGCACAGAATGACTCGAAAAGCTAGCTAGATAGATATCTCAGCTTATGCAAATCATAATAATTAAACTTGAATTTCCTCTCCTAGCTACCTCCTTATTGTAACCATGGCAAGGCCTTTACCAAGCTTCCCATGGCCTCTTGTTTTACACATCTTATCTTCGTGATCCCCATTTCATTTTGTTCGTCGCAGGAATTTCCTGGAGGACGAGCACACAACTCTCCTGGGAGATTGGCGTCGGTTGAGGGTTGCTGTCGTACTTCTGCTTTCATCTCGGGCTCGGTCGGACAAGTCTCGTCGGGCAAGATACTCTTCGGGCAAGTCTCGTCGGGCAAGGCTGAAAGAGAAGGACAGAGTTAATTTGAAAGGTGCCTTTGTGGGACCTTAGGTATAGGCCTTGAGGCTCACAATCAAGATTAACTTTGTAGTGCTCAGGCGTGCCACTGCCATCTTCAGTATGGCAGATGTTGAATGGATGTTAAGTTTTGATTGAATATGTATATGCCCGAGAAACTAAGTTAGATATAACATGTGCCTTTGTGGGGCTTTAGGTATAGGCCTTGAGGCTTCCTGTCAAACTAAACCAGTGGTTGGACGCATCATATTTGGTCTTTATGGTTGCCGGAGTCTTATCACTATTATACTTTTGATTACCTGGATCCGAGGGGTAGGACGAACCCAAATGAGTGCCTTTGTGGGGCCTTAGGTGTAGGCCTTGAGGCTTTCTATCAGAATTCACTCTATATTTAAGCCTTTTCTAATAATCAGGATATAATAGAAACAAAACGAGGAAATAGATTGATTACTTGCGCCCCAAGTAACTTCGGACTTCTCGTTTATCAAAGATTGTCGTGGATGGGTTAAGTCCACATAAAAGTTCTTTTTTATGCCTTGAGGTCAAGGACTTTTAAACTGATCCAAATTACATGCCCGCGGGCTTAGAACTTAGATCTGATTTGAACACTAAAGACATATTCAAGTCAGATTCAAGTACTGAAGAACCCTTTTCATCATGACTTTGCTAGAAACAACTTGTATATAACTGGGAATATACAACATACTATTATGCTTTTAAAAGAAAGAAAAGACAAAGACAGAGCGAAGACAGTCGGGCAAGTTTGAACCTTATCGGCTCAGGCTGACCTTTTTACAAGTTCTATCTTTGTAGCTCTGTCAAAGGTCTGAAAGCTTTAGAGAGGTTGAGAGGAAAGAGGATACAAAATGAATCGATACTACCACAAGTGCGAACAAGGTAGCAGAGCTATTACAGAGGTTTGGAAAGGAAGGTTTATCCCGAATGGGATGAAGGCTTGTGCTGACTACAGCTTTGTTGAAGGCAAATCTGGTTTGAGCAGAGTTTTGGCTTGCATTTGTATGTTTGTTTGAGTGTCCTTAATTCTGTCTTCTCTTCCTCCTTTTATAGACGATTTTAGCTTGGGTTCCTATAGCAACAGCTGTGCCCGAATGCGGTTTGGTGATGACTCACTAGCTTTTTTACATGGATGCCACCAATAAAGTACTTTATTGGGCTGTGCAGTATCTGATCAGCCTACACCCCTGTGGTCTTTGAGCAGGTGAGCAGGTGGCCTTTGTAACTTGTGCCAAGCCGAAAGCCCCTTTCCTGCCTCCTAAATTTTCACCTGGGCCTTGGGTTTGGGCCGACTCTCTTGTTGGCCCAAAATTCAGATTTAGCCCAAACAGTGCCCCCTTCAATTGATATTAAACCTGGAATCCCAGGCGCCAATATTAATTGAAAGAGACCCTTTATTAAACCCTTGGAACTCTTGGAACCCTTGCGATTGAATTTCTCCATTCTCTGTGTTTCGTAGAAAGAAAACCTTCTGTGGTAAAACAAAACTTCCCTAGTTCTCCCCACCATTTCTTTCTTGTTGCCCGACAAGGTTGCATCTTTATCATCTTCCTTGTTTTTCCTCCCCACGGCCTTCATTAAATGGCTTCAGGATCCGGCCAAACCCTACCATCTTATGAGTCTGGCGACGGAATTGCCACTCTACGCCGTCTGCTCAACGGACTGCATCGCCCGCGGGCAGGTCTGCACTCTGAACTATTCTTTGAGATGCATGGGGTTCAATCATTGGGTCCCGCCTGGATTTCTCGGGTCCCCTCAGTCGTAGAAAGCAATATGCCTAGGGGAAACTGGTTTACCCCAAATCCCTATTTCTTCCTCTAAGTGGTCTTTTCATCGTCGAGGCTTTCCCTTGATGAATGATCCTGCCTGGGCCCAGTGGATTGACGAATTGGAACCTTCCTTCAAGCAGAAATGGATGAGTAACGGTATCTATGAACTGATCATGCTTTCGAAGACTTCAATTGTTCCTAAGCCCGAGTTGCTTACTTCTGCCCTCCTCTTTTGGAATACGGGTACAAATACCTTCGATTTTCGTATGGGTCCCATGTCTCCCACCATTCTAGATATGGCCCAGGTCTTCGGGTTGAGGCCATCGGGCAGGGTGATAGATGTTACTCAAGATTGGGTTCCATCCTCTACTACCGGGAGTTCAAGTTCTTCTACCTCCTTCCTTCCTCTGAACTATAACTCAGCTACTTTCAAGAGCTATGGGACCTCCTTTAAAGGATTCATCCCTTTTGTGAAGGAGAATTTCGGGGCAGACTCCCCTCAAACCGACAAAGATCAAGAGCATATGTACTTTCTTCTTTACTGGCTCAATAAGCACGTCTTCCCCAATAAATCCAAGGGGGTGCGGGTAGAATGGATCCCCTTGGTAGAGGTTCTTCACAATTTTGATGATGTAGCCACAGGTCCATTCCTTCTTTCCCATCTCTATCACCTCCTTTTCGAAATGACCCGGGATAAGCCCTTTGAGACCAACTTGAACGGACCCATCTGGATGATACAGATCTGGCTACAATGGTATTTTCCAGAATTTCGGGCTGCCAGTCTAGAGTTTCCAGAGGGTGTGGCTCCTGCCCGAATCCTGGCTGAAGCTCCTCCTGTAGACCATTCTACCTTTGCATGTTTCTACTTTTTCCGAGTTTGCAAGACTCGGTCAGACTTGGAATGGGGTGCATCAGTCTTGAGGAGATATCCTTGGTTTTCTGACCAAGCCTTCCAAGATGCCCCTGGTGAGGATGCTACTCCCTTCTGCAGGGAAAAGTTTATCAGCTGTATTCAGCCAAGAGACTTGGCCTGGGGGGTCCGGGGCAATCGGTATGATCGAGGCTTGGAGGTGTATCATCCTAACTTCTGCAGCAGGCAGTTAGGCTTTAGACAAGCCATACCTGTCCCATTCTTCGACTCCGTCCATTGTGGCACTTCATTTCGGTTACAAACTCCTTCTGAAGTGACATTTCGAGCTGCCCGCCGCAGTCTGGATGTGATGAGCCAAGCAGCCCGATATTCAGTTGTTCTTAATTTCGAATGTACCTCGCTGTTTTCCTCTTGGTGGGAGGATAGATGGACTAGAACGTACGGAGGAGATTTGAAGGTGAACCATGATCGTATTTTCAACCAGCTTTCTCTTAAATCATATCCTAGCCCGGGTGAGCTTGCAAATTGGAAATAGATGATTCAAGAGAAAAACCGGTTACTCCTAATAGGTAACTTTCTTCCCATCTGATTTTGCTTTCCTTGATGTCCACTTTCCTTACTCCTACCTGATTCTGCAGCTCCAGTTGATACTGAATCCGAAACCATCGAATCAGAGAATGATTCTGCTGATGCCGCAGTTCTTCATGGTGCCGCGGCAGAGGCTGAAAGGCGGGAAGCCGGGGAAGGAACGGACGTCTCAGAATCTCTTGGGGATTCAGGAGTTAAAGAAACAACCAAAGCAACGACCAAAGCATCCAAACGAAAGAGGGTGGCCATGACTAAAACCTCAATCCCTGATCTTGCACCCCTTTCAGCAACCACACGACCAATTCTTACCCGAAAGAGTAAACGGGCAAGGGTCACCGTGCCTCCTAAACCAGTAGCCCCATCTGCTCCAGTTTCTGAAGCGGGCAGAGGGAAACAACAATCTTTCAGTGAGTCTCTCTTCTTCTAGATCAAATGGCAACCTTCTTCCTTCATCTAATTGTCCCTTTTATCACTCAACAGGACCTCAAGCCTCTAAAAGGTCAACCCTTGTTTCTAAGGAGGAACCACGAAGGGCTACTATGCTTAAAGAGGTATGGCTTATATCCTTATACTTTCTTATTTTGATTGATCTGACTTAGGCTACAAAGAAAGAAAGGCTCTCCTCGCCCGAGCCCTTTCCACAATCTGCCCGAGTAAAAACTTCCCCCTCCAGCTTAATCCTGCTGGGGTATTTTCTTTACTCCTTTTAAATTATGGCTTTAATGGCTAAGATCTTTTCTCCTCTTCTATTTGTTTTTTTTTTCTTTTTCTAGGCTGGTGCATCTGCCTCCTTGCCTAGTCATAGACCTCCCCTGAGATCTATGGCTTCTTCCCCTGCTCTAGATGCAACTCCCTCTTCTCAATTTGATCCGTCCACAGGAGTCCTGTTGCACTTTGTGGACGAGGGTGATACCTTGGTGAGTTACTATTTCTTTTCATTTCAATTTTGCACATTGCTACCCAAGTAACTTCTCTCCATGTTCTCTGCAGCCATCTTCAGGATATGAACCCTCTCCCCCGCTAGTGGCCTTGGATAAGGAACCCATAGTTCCTGAAATCCCTGTAGCTTTAGACGCAACTATTTCGCAGGCGTTTGCTCGCCCGACGGTTGATAAACCTCCTTCTTCTCCTCAAAATCAAACTCAGGTGCTGGAATATTTCCTTCTTGTTTCTCCCTCTAGTGACTTTTTTTTTTTTTTTTTTTTTTTTGACCATCACTACTTTCTTTGGATATAACCAGGATGCAGGCACAGGTTCAGGCGCAACTTTTCCATCTATTGCTGGTGGTGAAGAATCTTCACCCCAACAAAGAGTGAGTGCATTCTCTGGTGAAACTCCAGAGTTAAGTCAGGTAAATTTCTTCTCTCCCGGGCCCCTTTTATTTCAACTTGTGTTCATTTCATCTTGACCTGATCCTGGGATTTTGTAGCGAGCTTCATCAAAAGAAACTTCCCCTCCTCCAATAGCCCGTAAACCAAAGCGCTTTCACCCTCCTTCCTCTTCTGGAGATGTTGACACTTCTCTGTCTGGTGCTGAACAAATTAAGCAAACAGAAATTGCCCCCTCCATAGCCATTATCTTACCGGAGGAAACTGTTATGCCGGACCCTTCTCCTTCCTCCTCTGATCCTGCCAAGTTGCCCAAACTCTTCGAAGCGCTTGGGCGACTTGAGACGCGGTTGAAGTCTTCAAAGCATCCTTCAACAACCTCCATGTCCTCGGAGCAGCAACAAATCTTTCAAGCATGGGCAAAGAAAGAATTCACTGCCTCATTTAGTCTCAAGGCTCTTTGTGATCTTGAGAAAGTCATTACTGAGTTCTTCAGAAATGATCGCTTATCCAAGCCTTAGTATGATTCTTTTCTTTCTTTCTTTGAAAACTTGAGGGCCCTCAGAGAGCAATATCAAAGAGCAGACCGACAGGCTAACCGGGCGAAATGCTTCATAGAGAAAGAATCAAGTTCTTCTACCCAAGTTAGTCGGCTGATGGAAGAGAGTATGCAGACCAAAGAATGGATTGAAGTCGTTTCTTCTGAGATTCATAAGTTGGAGAAACAACTGACGATCCTCAAGGCGGAGCAAGCAACTCTCTTGGACAATCTTGAGCAACAGATCGAAGGGGTAGAAAAAGCAACTTCAGAGTTAGAGCAAACCAAGTCTGAACTTGTAAACAGCCATACTGTCTTGGCTGAACCAAATAGGATCTTTACCATCATGCGGACATATCATTCTAGAATAATCACCTTATGTGAAGATGTAAAGTTTTTGGAATAGAATGACTTTGTAACTTCTCTTTGTTTTAGAATGGATATGTAATTTTTCTCCTGCTCCGCTCCATTTGGGCTGGCTTCGGGCAACTCTTTGCCCTCCTTGCCTACCTGCTTTTCTTCTCCACCTTTATTGTTGGCAATCTTAGCCCCTGCCCCCCAGGTCCCTTCAATGGCATTTTACTCAGTTGATAACCCCGACTCCTTAAAAACAAGGTTAATCACATTAATAGGAGCTTCCGGGAAAGGGTTAGTGTCTACCATCATACTAGCCTGGGGTGAATCTAGTAGCAACTTCCCTTTTACTATAAGATCCTGTACCCAATCCCTAAACTGGACACAATTAACTATAGAATGGTTGAAGGTATAATGCAACTTGCAGTACTTCTTCCCCCTGAGTTCTTCAGGCTTGGGCATCTTCTTGGTGCTGTCGGGCAAAATGACTCTTGCCCGCACCAGTTCTTCATAGATTTCTGGCGCCTTGGTTAGATCGAAAGAATAACTTTGATACTTTGGGGGTTTCATGGGTACGAAACCACCATCATTCATCACGATCTTCTGATCCTTGACCGGTTGGACTAACCCTTTGATCGTCAATGGTTTGAAGGGTGTGGTCATCTCAGCAGCACACACATCTATATTCTCCTCCTCACGATCATCTTCGCGTTCAGGCCCGGTCTCTCCTACCTCCACATGGTGAATAGTGGCCTTGTTTTTGTAGAAATGAGGAGTTTTGGAAGTATGCTTCACTTGTTGTTCCTCCTGTAACAGCCTCTCATACTTAGTAGCAGCAATCACCAACTCTTGCAGCTCGTTAAACTGCGCATCATAGAACCTTTTTCTCAAAGGTAATTTTAAAGCCCTTTGAGCAATGGATATGAGCTGTGCTTGGTTGACAGGGAACTGGCATCTCATCCTTGTCCTCCTGAACCTCATCATAAAATCTTCGGTGGACTTATGATCATATTGTTTCACTTCTACCAGATCATTAATGGTGAGCTCTGGCTCTATCCTGTAAAACTGTTCATGGAAAGCCATCTCCATTTGCCCCCAGTTGGCAATAGAATTGGGGGGTAATAGAGAATACCATTGAGATGCCAATCCTGCCAGTGAATTTCCAAACAACCTCAATTTGTAGTTTGGATTGTCCTCATATGCCACACAGTGATTAGAAAATTTGAAAATATGATCTTTGGAGGACACACTGCTATCTTCCCCTGTGAAGGTCGGGAATGCGGGCATCTTGAAATTAAGAGGGAATGGATTTAACTCATCAATATATTCAGGATATGGCTTCTGGTAGGTAACCCTGAATACTGGACGAGCCCGCGGCTGGGCGTTTTGAGTTACCGTTCTTCTTAACTCAGCCAATTCTTTTCTTAGTTGCTGAGTAGCTAAACTATCATTCTGGCCATGGATAGCTGACTCAATCTTCGGGCTCCGGTCATTGCCCGCATTTACTTCCTTCCTGGGTTCAGATTTTCTCCAGTTAGATCCTCCACCTTTATTGACCATCGGAGGTGGCCTATAGGGTAGGGGTTTATCTGACGTAGTAGTGGTTGTTTCCTTCCTGCTAGTTTCTCCCGTCATGGCTGGCAGTCCGTACTTTATTCTTTCTTGTTCGCTCTGCCTCCTATTATTAAATGATAATAACGGGAAGCTTGGGAATTCCTTTTCTGAAATTGACTCTATCACTGGTTGACATTCTTCAGGCATCACCTTCTTCTTTCCCCTATCCTTTTCTTCTTCCAGTAGTGGGAATAAGGGAATGATTGGCTCATTTCTTGTAATAATTGGACTCATGTCACTTCCTTGAGCACCCTTTGGAGTAGAGAACTCCAAATCCAATCTTCTTTGTAGATTTCCTGTAAGCATGCAGAGTCTACTTACTTCTCCTTTAGTTTCCAAAGAAATTCTTTCCATGCTCTTCAACACCTGGATCATTGTAGCTTGCAGTTCTTCATTAGTTCCTTTCCCCTGTGATTTCTCAGATGCAGTCGAGCTACCTGAGACCATCTGTCCGGATGGGGACGACGGATTTTCTGATTGTTCTGCCATCTGGAAAAGACCTTTCTTGGCTTCTTTTTTGGCAAGTTTACAGCTTCTCTTTTTGGACATGTAAGATCTTAGAAGTGTAGATGTTTGGATCCCACCGGGCGTGCCAAAACTATGTTCGTCACAGGAATTTCCTGGAGGACGAGCACACAGATCCTCTGGGAGATTGGCGTCGGTTGAGGGTTGCTGTCGTACTTCTGCTTTCTTCTCGGGCTCGGTCGGGCAAGTCTCGTCGGGCAAGATACTCTTCGGGCAAGTCTCGTCGGGCAAGGCTGAAAGAGAAGGACAAAGTTAATTTGAAAGGTGCCTTTGTGAGGCCTTAGGTATAGGCCTTGAGGCTCACAATCAAGATTAACTTTGTAGTGCTCAGGCGTGCCACTGCCATCTTCAGTATGGCAGATGTTGAATGGATGTTAAGTTTTGATTGAATATGTATATGCCCGAGAAACTAAGTTAGATATAACAGGTGCCTTTGTGGGGCCTTAGGTATAGGCCTTGAGGCTTCCTGTCAAACTAAACCAGTGCTTGGACGCATCATATTTGGTCTTTATGGTTGCCGGAGTCTTATCACTATTATACTTTTGATTACCTGGATCCGAGGGGTAGGACGAACCCAAATGAGTGCCTTTGTGGGGCCTTAGGTGTAGGCCTTGAGGCTTCCCATCAGAGTTAATCCTTATACTCGGACCATCTAGACCGCAACACAGAGTGAGTCCAAATAGATGCCTTTGTGGGGCCTTAGGTGTAGGCCTTGAGGCTTTCTATCATAATTCACTCTATATTTAAGCCTTTTCTAATAATCAGGATATAATAGAAACAAAACAAGGAAATAGATTGATTACTTGCGCCCCAAGTAACTTCGGACTTCTCGTTTATCAAGGATTGTCGTGGATGGGTTAAGTCCACATAAAAGTTCTTTTTTATGCCTTGAGGTCAAGGACTTTTAAACTGATCCAAATTACATGCTCGCGGGCTTAGAACTTAGATCTGATTTGAACACTGAAGACATATTCAAGTCAGATTCAAGTACTGAAGAACCCTTTTCATCATGACTTTGCTAGAAACAACTTGTATATAACTGGGAATATACAACATACTATTATGCTTTTAAAAGAAAGAAAAGACAAAGACAGAGCGAAGACAGTCGGGCAAGTTTGAACCTTATCGGCTCAGGCTGACCTTCTTACAAGTTCTATCTTTGTGGCTCTGTCAAAGGTCTGAAAGCTTTAGAGAGGTTGAGAGGAAAGAGGATACAAAATGAATCGATACTACCACAAGTGCGAACAAGGTAGCAGAGCTATTACAGAGGTTTGGAAAGGAAGGTTTATCCCGAATGGGATGAAGGCTTGTGCTGACTACAGCTTTGTTGAAGGCAAATCTGGTTTGAGCAGAGTTTTGGCTTGCATTTGTATGTTTGTTTGAGTGTCCTTAATTCTGTCTTCTCTTCCTCCTTTTATAGACGATTTTGGCTTGGGTTCCTATAGCAACAGCTGTGCCCGAATGCGGTTTGGTGATGACTCACTAGCTTTTTTACATGGATGCCACCAATAAAGTACTTTATTGGGCTGTGCAGTATCTGATCAGCCTACACCCCTGTGGTCTTTGAGCAGGTGAGCAGGTGGCCTTTGTAACTTGTGCCAAGCCGAAAGCCCCTTTCCTGCCTCCTAAGTTTTCGCCTGGGCCTTGGGTTTGGGCCGACTCTCTTGTTGGCCCAAAATTCAGATTTAGCCCAAACACATTTTTCTCCACATTTTCCATCTTGATCTTCCTTTGTGCTTCTACTAAGAAATCGGAGAAGGAAACGGAGGAAGTGATCATAGACACTGAGTCAAAAGACGTAAAGTTTGTGGCTAAATTAAATAGAAAGATCAGTAGCAAAGCTGTTGCGATGGCGAAGATGATTTCTTGGAGGAAAGTAGAGGCAGCGGCAGAAGAAGATCATGAAACTGATGATGACGAAGCCGTTTGGAAGAAAAAGATCATGATGGGAGAACGTTGTAGTCCGCTGAAATTTTCAGGGAAAATTGTTTACTATTCTGATGGAAACCTTCTCTCCGATTCGCAGCGTGAGAATCCTTAGTGTTGGCACTTGTTTCTGTAGAGAGAACAAAGTCAGTCTCCATTTTGTCTAGGAAAAAGCTGCTTCTTCCTGGAGAAGGCTTCAGAGCTACTTGAGGTTTTGTAATCGAACAATTTTTGCTTCGTCTGTCATATCCTAATGAATTGAGGTTCTTTAAATAGATTTATGACAAGAGTATACCGTGCAGTTACACTATTACATATGAATTGGTGAAACCATGATAACGTGACTTTAACAAAAAAAAAATTCATGTCTAAGTATTCAGGACAAGTCTCATTTTGGTTGCAATTTACGATTATGTATTGTAAATCACTATTTGGTCATAGGTCTCCTGACATATAGGAGTTTCTATTAGTTATGTATATATTTTACATTTTCAGTAACAAGCATGAAGCATCCATCCACTATTAACTTTATTAAAGTGTAACAAGTGAATTTGCAAAACTTTACGATCATGTCATTCTATTCCAGTTTAAAAGTTTGGGATTTTTGGACAATAATTGTGATGTTTATTAATATGAAAATTTCAAATGGATAAAGAGATATGTTAACACGCCTCAATCCCGATATCCCCAAATATCAGGATAGACACGTGCTGGCTGACACCAGAAGGTAACGAACATTTTAAACATGCATGCAAATAAAATATGTGATTAGAAAGGAATATACCAATGCGGACATGTGTTCAGAGCATACAACTAATCAAGAAAAATGTGAAGGAATTAGTATAAAAGGGTACGAACAAAGGAATAAGACATGCACTGAGAAGATTCGAAGATACCTAAGTGGAAGTGCCCTGATGCCGGAATAGTGTGCCTCAAATCTAAATCCTAAAGGGGGAGCAAAATGAAAAGAGTGAGTGGATCAAAATTTATGATAATAGAACTAATAATAAGAAAACCATTCTCTTTATGAACATACTAACCCTCAGTTTTGAAAACACATTTATAGTACTACATAATAGGTTTTCGGAAAACTCTAACATGCCATGAAAAACATTCATAAAACATGTATGTGTAAAACAATGCTCAGTACTGGAAATAGTCACCCAAAGGCAAATTTGTAAACCTCATCAATGATGTACTCACTCGGGATATCATAGTGGCTCGAAGGCATAACCATCACCAAAGGTGAAGCTGTACGATACTGGGTTACGCCAATGAAGAAATCATGGTTCATCACCCGAATGTGAAGATGTACGACTTTGAGTTACGCCAGAGAAGAAACATATACATGTCACATATCACACCGACACAAGCCCTGGGCCAGTGAAGCTGGGGGAATGTCACAAATATCCTCAACTATGTTCTATGGCCATAGACGTCTACATACCCGGTTGTGTGTATGTGCTGTATGACAACCCACTAGATAAGCACCGAAAACATATCTCAAAAATCTTATATCAATCTGGGGCTCAAAGGCTCAAATCCACATCTCATAAATCCATGATAATTCATATTCATAAATCCATAGAATTTCATATACAAAAGTCCAATAATTCACACCTTTTCATAAAACGTAATTTCGATAAAGCATAAATAATGCATAAAACGCAAAATCATGAAATCATGCTTTTCATGAATGCAAGTCTAATATTTTATCAAAACATGCAAGTTAAGAAGGGGTCCACTCACAAATATTTTGTTGCTCTGGAGCCGCTCGAACTAGCGAGGATGGTGCCATTTCCCATCGACACACCTAAACACAAATAGGGATCATTTAGTAAAGCCCTACTGAAATTGCCGAATTTGAGAAAATGGATAGCATATTCGGATTTGACACGTCGAAAAACCTAAGAAATGAACTTAGGTTCCCCTACGCGTTGAGTTTAGTTGCTGAAACATTCGTCGGTGCATGTGTTCCACGTGCTGACCATGATGTGTACCCATGTGTGGCCCACGTGCCGATGGTGGAACTAGGCTTGGGTCCGAGTTACTGGATTGGATCCGGGTCGGATCTACTGGGTTCAGTCGATTTTTGGTTTGGGCTTGGGTTAGGGTTAATGGGTTATGGATTTGGGCCAGGTTATTGGATTGGGTTTGGACTGATTTTGGATTACGGGTTGGGTTGACCTGGTTAGGTTCGTGGGTCGTTGGACCCAATGAAGCAGAAGGCTAGACCTGGGATTTTGGCAGGGAAACTTCTCGAGCTCCATTCGAGCTCGATTCATAACTATTTTTCATGAAATAAAAGTCAAATTCAAGCTTAGGAGATCAGGAATAAGGGCATACCAAATTGAGGTTAAGCCGAGCTTTGGATCGTCTAGAAAATGCTTGCAAAGGGTGGGTGGAAATCTAGGGAACTTTCCTCTCACCGTTTCTATGCAATACCTTTGTTCAAAACACCCAAACACGATAAAAAATGAATCATGAGAATGAAAGTAGAAGGTTTAGATTTTTTTCGAAGCTTACCTATGTCGACATCAGTGAGAGGTCGCTGGAGATGATGAATAGTGACTTATCGTGTAAAGGAAAAAGACCAGCGATCTCAGGGCTCGTCTCATCGTCTCATGTCCCATGAATGGCTAGTGATGATGGGGTTAGAGTATTATAGTCTTGTCGGGGTAGGGTGACTCGGGGAGGAAAAAGTGTAGAGATAAGAGGAGGGAGACAAGGAGGGAGAGAGTTCGAGAGTGTTCACTCGGGGAGGAAAGAAGAGAAAGAGAGAGAGAGAGTTCCAGAGATGGGGGGAAGGGCATGACACGGGGAAGAAGGGGGATTGGGGTGTGGACCCCACGACTCACAAAACAACATTGATAGGGATTTTACTACACACGTAAATGGGATAAAAACTCCTATAATACTTGCAAGAATGACAAGGTTATTGTAGTATAAACGGATCTCGCAAGGTCGTTCTCCACAAGGATTATTAAATAATTCAAAACAAACCAAATTCCAATTAATTATTGTAAAGTGGAAATTGAGATAATTGATTTTATAACCTATTTAAATTAAAAACGAATTTAATTAATAAAAGTAAACTAATATGTAATATTAAAGATGAAAGAAAAGGAACCAGTTTTAGAGAAATCAAATTAATAAAGCACTAGGGTTCCACCATCACCTAGCAATCCTATGAACTTTTACCAATTACTTATGATATACACATGCCACTTTGAAGGTTAGATTTTCCTAATTCATATTCTACTTGGAACCTCCAACATAGAACATATAGCTAACATACAACCCGTCCGGAGGTTCGGATTAAATCTGAACATGAAAGACTCATTATGGTCTATGAAAACCCTTTGAAAAACCATGCAATCCTTAAGACGTGGTGTTCATCTTAAGTGAAATTACAATTATTAATCACAAGAAACCATCGTCAATTTCAGGGAACCTTCCGACCAAAATTGTATCAAATTACTTTTCTAAAGATCCTAATGGTGATCAGGCATTAAGACAATTAGATAATTTTAATCTCGATGATCAATAATTCAAAGTATGCATGCAATCAATCATAAGCAATTAAATAAAAATCATATATTCATGCTAAGGCTCAAGGCTTCGCCTTAGCAAAAGGAATTAGTTACACATATTCATAATTAAAATCATAGAAAATATTATTAAGAAAAGGATTGAAAACACCTTCAAGTAGAAAATCTCCAAGTAGAAAATCTCCAAGTAGAAAATCTCCAAGAACCTAGCAATTCTCTCTGTCTCCAAAGTTGCATAAAAACAAGCGTAGCCCAAAATAAAGAACGGCAAAACAATATATTTGCTAAGCAATCCACAAACCCTAAAACATAGGTCTCTTATTCCAATTAGGAAACTAAGAAAAATAATAAAATATCTTAGAAAATAAAACCCTAATTAAACTAGGGGAATCTGCCAAGTACTTGTCCATCCACATTTTAGCCTCAGATATCCTCGAAATCTAGCCCAAGATAGCTTGCTTTAAAGATTAGGACGTTCCGAACACATCTCCAGAAGGCCACGAAACCATCTGAGGTCATCTTGGGCTCCAAAAACGTAATTCAAGCTCAAGACGTCACTATTCTAGCATTGCGCATCACTCCTTTATTTTATTGCCAGAAAATAACCACTTTGTGGAAAAATCCCAAATTTGATATCAAGCTAAGTGACTCACGAACATCCTCCAACTGGAATTACTACAAAATTCGTCCATTTGGTCTTGTTTTGCTCTAGAGGAAGTCGAAAGTCCTATATTGAAAATATAATTCAAAGCATCAAAATTCTTCCAAAATATTTACCAAAATATACTAAGAATAGGGTAAAATATATAATATAAAATCTACTCATCAAACACACACACAAAATTGTGAACACAGAAAATTCCCGAAACGAAAGAGACAAGAACAACGTGCACAAAATAATAAATATTTTGTATTTGATGATTTTGGGTTACAATCTCTCTCAAATTTGATCATCTGATTCGATCTCCGTAAGGTGTGTATTTGTGGATGTGTGATTGATCCAAGGGCCGTCGAGGCTTGATCTTGGATGAACGTTCTTTAAGGGTCGTGGGCTTGATCTTTGAAAGTGGATTTGAGCGGATCTTCAAGGAGCCGTTGGGGCTTGATCTTGAGGATGAGTGTTTCTTCAAGGGCCGTTTGAGGCTCGATCTTGAATAATGGTGATGAGCTGATCTTCAAGGGCTTTTGGGCTTGATCTTGAAGAACAGTGATGAACGGATCTTCAAGGGCTTTTGGGCTTGATCTTGAAGAACGATTGGATGTGTGGATTTGTTAATGTTGTTGATCCAAGGGCCGTCGGGGCTTGATCTTGGAAGAATGATGAACGAAGAACGAATAACACTTTCTTCAAGGGCCGTCAGGGCTTGATCTTGAATTGGTGGATGATTGTTGATCCAAGGGCCGTCAGGGCTTGCTCTTGGAAGAATGATGAACGAAGAACACTTTCTTCAAGGGCCGTCGGGGCTTGATCTTGAATTGGTGGATGATTGTTGATCCAAAGGGCCGTTGGGGCTTGATCTTGGAAGAACGATGAACGAAGAACGAAGAACATTTTCTTCAAGGGCCGTCAGGGCTTGATCTTGAATTGGTGGATGATTGTTGATCCAAGGGTCGTCGGGGCTTGATCTTGGAAGAATGATGAACGAAGAACACTTTCTTCAAGGGCCGTCGGGGCTTGATCTTGAATTGGTGGATGATTATTGATCCAAAGGGCCGTTGGGGCTTGATCTTGGGAGAACTATGAACGAATAACGAATAACACTTTCTTCAAGGGCCGTCGGGGCTTGATCTTGAATTGGTGATTGTTAATCCAAGGGCCGTCGGGGCTTGATCTTGGAAGAACGATGAACGAAGAACAAAGAACGCTTTCTTGATTCTTCGGGAACCTGGATGCTTGAGAGCTTCGGAGTTTCAGAGCTTCAGAGCTTCAAGAATTTTGCCTAATGATTTTGGTTCCTCCCCAAATGAATGAAATGGGCTTGTATTGATAGAATTTTCCAAGGCCTAATTTTGAATATAATATCCCAGATGAAATAAGTCGTTTCTGCCAAGTGTTGACACGTGTCCTGTTTGATGACTTTTCCAACTTATTTTGATTTTTTGTTTAGACACACGCTACGTGTAAAATTTATGTAATACATGAGCGTTGACACTTTGATTTATCGGTCAACATTTATTTACCAAAATTTCGATGTCTACAAATACCCCCACTTCAAGGCACGTTGTATACATGTGCTTGTCACGTGTAGGAGATGCGTTTTGAAGTCCCTTATTGTAGATGTCGATCCAAGGGCCGTCGAGGCTTGATCTTGAATTGGGCTTGAGATTTCTTCAAGGGCCGTTGAGGCTTGATCTTGAATTGGGCTTGAGATTTCTTGAAGGGCCGTTGAGGCTTGTTCTTGAACTTTTGTTTGAAATTTCTTCAAGGGCCGTCGAGGCTTGATCTTGAAGGTTGAAATTGGACCACAAGGAACTTCATGTGGTAGATGATCTTTGGCTTTGGTAGTGGATGAATCGGCACGTATTTGTTTTTGCGCTTTGTTGACTTTCCACAGTTTATTCTTGAACTAGGTTTTGATTCAAGGGTGGTAGACACTTGATCTTGAATCGGACTTGTGATTTCCTCAAAGGCCGTTGAGGCTTGATTTTGAATTTGGCTGGAAGCTTCTTCAAGGGCCGTTGAGGCTTGATTCTTGAAGGTTGACTCGAACATATTGCAAGCAGGCACGAGGTGAAGATGACGACTTGTTGCTTTGTTCAATCTTTCTAATTCACATTTGAGCAGTTTGGTCAGTGGTATGATCTTCAAGATTGATGGGCTCTTCTTCCAGTTGGTGACTTGATCTTTAAGGATTTGATTCAAGGGTGGTGAATCGACATGTGCAGCTCACAAAGCCTAGTAAGCCGACCCAAGAATTTGAGGGTCAAAACGAATTCACCGTCCAGAATGATTGCAACCCTGATGATATGAGATACTTTTGATTTTGAAGAAGTAGCGGATGAATAAGCACGTGCTTGGTTGCACTTGTCTCCACATGCTTCAAGGTATCATTTTCATTTCCTTTATCTGTTCCTCAGCCAGATGCAGCATCTTCTCGAGTTCTTCATCTCAAACTCTTTCTGCTGAGTTGACTGTGCATGCTGCATTCTTCTCTGCTTGTTTCTTCAGGCAGATGTGGCAGCTTCTCGAGTTCCTCAGTTCGGACTCCTTCTGCTGAGTTGAATGTGCAGACCGCATTCTTCTCTGCTTGTTCCTTCTGCACCTTGTCTCCACATGCTACAAGGTATCATTTTCACTTGCCTTATCTGTTCTCCAGGCAGATGTGGCAGCTTCTTTGGAAGTACAGCAGCAGTGGGAGACGAGTACTCGAGAGCAGTACTAGGTAGGCAATCAGGGAAGGGTTCCAAGCAGTCAGTTCCTTACCCGAGTTTGAGTGGAGGTTCCGGCATATTGTTTTCTTTATCCTTGTCTTTGCAAGTAAGAACAAGGACAAAGGAAAGGACAGGGAGAACGCATGATATGAGATACTCTTGCTTTCTACCCTGGTGATATGAGATACTTTTGCTTTAGAGTCATTGGCTTGCAAGGTACCCCAAGGAATAAGGAACACTGGGTGACTCGAGAGGCTTTGTTGGGAAGGCATTCTCGGAGATGAAGAAATGTTATGTATGTCTGCCTTGCTATGTAGGGTGAAGGTGGACAGTTATAGGAAGTTCTTTAATACCTGTAGAGGTACGATTCTTTCACTCGTGTCGGCAACCAATGCGTGATTGATCAGTATGGCTTCACGTGCTTTCTTCTTTATCAGAAATCTTCGACAAATTATCCGTAATTTCCGCCAAGCTGAGTGTGCATGTGATAGGTGTTGACGAGGCTGAAAAAGGCTGGCGCCTCTTCAATATATGGGATCGGCGCTTCGACAAATTACCCGTGATTTCCGCAAAGCTGAGTTTGCGTGTGATGGGTGTTGACACGTCTGGAAAGGAAGATCGCCCGTGGTTTCCGAGCAAGCCCAGCTTTTGAGAAAGCTAGCACCTCTTCGATTTTTGAATTGGCCTCTTCGAATTCTGAGCTCGCCTTTTCGATCTCTGAAATCTCGTCGAGTGCTGATTTTTATAGAGGCACGCTGTTCGTTTTCAAAGTACACTTGAATTTTCGTTTGTGAAAACTCCCTTCTTGCACTTCTAAGATCTTGGTTTGTTCGATCTCTTCTTTCTTCAACACTTTGAAAATGTCTGGACCCTCCGACCGTCGTTTTGACTTGAATCTTGGTGAAGAGGCAGTCCCGCCTTCTCCAGACAACATATGGCGCCCATCCTTCATATCCCCTACTGGTCCTCTTACCGTTGGGGATTCGGTGATGAAGAATGATATGACCGCTGCGGTGGTGGCCCGGAACCTTGTCATTCCCAAAGATAACAGACTGCTTGCCAAACGATCTGATGAGTTGGCTGTTAAGGATTCTTTGGCTCTCAGTGTGCAATGCGCAGGTTCCATGTCTAATATGGCCTAACGCCTATTTGGCCGCACCCGTTAAGTTGAATCATTGGCGGCTGAAGTGATGAGTCTCAAACAGGAGATTAGAGGGCTCAAGCAGGAGAATAAACAATTGCATAAGCTCGCACATAGCTATGCGACAAACATGAAAAGGAAGATTAACCAGATGCAGGAATCTGATGGTCAGATTTTACTTGATCATCAGAGGTTTGTGGGTTTGTTCCAGCAGCATTTGCCTTCGTCTTCTGGGGCTGTACCGCGTAATGAAGCTCCAAATGATCAACCTCCGACTCCTCTTCTTCCTGGAGTTCCGCTGAGTGGTGTGGCTTCAAACAGTCAACCTCTGACGCCTCTTCTTCCTGGAGCTTTGCCGAGTGGTGAGGCGCCACCTGATCGTCCTTAAAGATCCCCTCTTGTAAATTTGATTTGATTTGATTTTTTTTTTAATTTTTTTAATTTTTTTAATTTTTTTTATATTTTTTTATTTTTTTAAGGTATGTATAATGCAAATTTATGTAAAATTTCCAGAAAAATAAATAAAATGGACTTTATTTCTCTCAATGTTTTTTTTTAATTTTTTTTAAATAAATTATTTTATTTTATTATTTTTTTTTATTATTTTATTATTTTTTTGCTTTCTGTGGTGCTCACACCACCACCACCAACTTGATGATGGCCACCATAATCATACTGCACCATGATCCCTTTTTTTTTATTTTTTATTATTATTATTTTTTTTTTACTTTTTTTATAATATCATATATATATATATTTTTCTTTATATACGGTACTCTGCAAGGCTGGATTTGTGGGTGAAAACCCAGGCCGAGTTCGAGAGACGGAGGAAAGAGGAGGTAGTGCATAACGTCGAGGAGGAGAGGGATGCAATCCAAGTCCCACGGCACAACAGTGAGGCAAAGAAGGACTTCGAACCCAAGACCCTCGAACTGAGTGGAGGCAAGGCAGGGACAACCTCGTCGGTGGAGGAGATGGTGACTTGGGCTGAGCGTGTTCGTGGGGAAGAACGTGGATGATGAGCAAGACCCGAGCTTCAGCAACCATTGAGTTTTAACAGCTTTAACCCTCGAAGTTCAAGAACGACGCTACCCTCCACGTCACCTATGTCACGTCGAACTGGATGTCGCAGAGACGGGTATGGACTTGGCAGCGGAGGCAGAGAGGAGAGTCGCTGGTGTGAAAGTCTTTGTAGTGGTTGGCCTTGTCGTCGAGCTTGCAGAGGAAGAAGACGGAGTTTGTGCTGCCGTTGATTGTGCACTGCCCGCTGCTACTTGCTACGCTTGCTGCCATGGCTGTGTTCTGCAAGGCTTAGGCTGAAGCGAATCAGCGGAGGAGAAGAACAACTTCGAAGGGGACGAGTCGCCGCCGTTCGTAGTAGTGGACATCGAAGGCGCTTGCAGAGGAGGAAGAAGGTTGTTGCAGGGCGTTGAGCTGTTGCGGTTGTTGTTTTCACGGCGGAGAAGAAGAAGGTGGGCAGGAGTTTGGCGAAGCGCTGCTACGGGAGTGGAATCGATGATGGCATTGGGCCGTCCCGTGGCGTGTGGTGAGCTGCAAGTCGAAGGAACGGTTGTCCGATTGAGGAGGAAGGAGGAGAGGAGCTTGGATGGATAGTTCTGCAGTAGTTTGAGATTTGAGGTAAAATCACCTGCTAGTAAGCGCCTCCGAATGAGAATCAACATTGCACAGCATACTCGAAGAAGGGTTTCCTGAGGACCTTCGGGATCACTTAAAAGTGTGTCCCAAATGTGAAGGCTGTCTGTGAAATTGAATTCCTGGGTTAAGAGGAGAGTGATCCACCTAAATGCATAAAATTGGGGATTGACTTTGGTTGTGATCTCAAGATGACGCCATAGCTCTTCATCATGTTCCTTCAAAAGTTGTGACAATCTTGTTATTGTGGAACGAATTCCAACAACACTATTATTGAGTTGCTGACAGAAATGGTCACGGAAGCCACTCAATAATTCAACAAAACAAAAGAACGTGTCTGCTTCAGCAGAGGCCGCATCTTCCTCGTTGGGATCATTTTTTAATACATAAAACAGTGGTGCCAAAATTTCGTTCATCCCTTGAACATATCTTATACCAGGATTTAGCTTTGCAAATATAACCAGGATGGTCTTCAAAGCATCCTGATTAGATTTAGCATCTTGAGAGTCTCCTGAGAAGAAGTGCATGTCTGGATGTGTGCGCTTTACATCTCGGTCAATTTGTTCTATGATCTCTGTGTCCTGGAAGAATTGATTCCAGACACTGGACTTCCCAAGACTCAATGGATGCTCCCCATGAGGTATTTCTAATCTTGATAGCAACCCCTTGCCTTGACATTTTAATTCATCATTGTCACAAGTAATGCAGTTATCCATCTTCCTTGTGATTTCTGAAGGATTCATCAAAAGCTCGTCTTTAAAATGCTTGTACTGTGACCTCTTTTTAGCTAACTCAGACAACCAAAGTCCCCGATCCGATAGTAGATATCCGAGTAAAAGCTTCCAAACTGTAGACCGTATCCCAGCACCATCTGGTATGCCCTGAGATGAAATTCTCTGCAATTCGCGCAAATTAATCACCTTTCTCGACAGCTCAGCCAAGAGTTGAGACTGTCTGGAGATATCCTCGAGGGACGGAGCGGTGTTGTTGCTCTTGTCTTCGTGATCCGGAAATGAATCTGAGAATTGGGGCTCGGGAAGATGCTTGTCTTCTCTGGTGGATTTGGGCTAGTGGTATCCGGCTGCATCGATTGAGATGAAGATGGTGATGGCACTGGGCCGGCCCATGGCATTTGGTGAGCTTGGCGAGAGCTGGACCTAGGCCTGCTGTAGAATTTGATTGAGATTGTTCATTGCGGCTTTTAAATGGACATTTCAACATATATATAAAAAAAAAATATATATATTATATATAATTTTTTTTTAGATACATAAAACATATGTATTCATCATTTTTTTTAATAAAATTGACTTTCTTTAATAAAACATTTATTTATATTTTGATGTGACTGAACTCGAAATTTTGAATATTCAAGCTGCCTACGTACCCCTCTAAAGAAGAGATCAAGTCGTAACGTAGTTCAAATACATACATATATTTTTTTGGTATTTTCTTTTTTTGTGCCGTTTGCAGTTTCAGCTCATGCATGCAAGGAGCGTTTTGGTGTTGCCTTTTATGCTCGTGCACACCAGGAGCTTTGATGTCGCCTTTTATGCTCGTGCGGATCATGAGCGTTGTGCCATGCAGTTTAGGCTCGTGCAGGCAAGGAGTTTTTGGTTCGTGCAGTTTAGGCTCATGCGAACAAGGAGCATTTGAATTTGTCAAACAATCCTGGACAGGTTTTCCTTGCAATTTTCATAGCAAGGAGTCTTGACAGAGTGATTGAAGAAGTCTTCAGGAAAGAAATCACGCATCGTGATGGGGATGGACGATCTATGTGTCGAAATTTCATCATCTTCAACACGTTTACGTTGCTTTGAAGGTTGACAAGAGCTGCTTTGTCCCCTTTCTGATTGGCGGATTTGTGAGGAGGCGTATGCTTCTTGTGCAATTTCTTAGGAGCGACTTGAGTCCATCCTTCAACTTTGCTTGTCTTGGAGGATGCCCCCATCAGTTGAGGTAAAAACTTTGAGTTGAAAGAGCCAGAAGTGATGGTGGTATAGTTTGACTTCACCACATCGTCAAGATCTAGCTCGATAATTCCTTTCTGAGCCAGTTTCATGATGAGATCTTTCAGCATGAAACATTTTCTGTCGGATGACTGATGAAGCGGTGGAATTTATAGTATCTTGGACTATCGGTACGATTCATCTCTTCCGGCCGTCTGCACAGGCAAACTGATCACCTTCTTGTCCAACAGGTCATCCAGCATGGCAACCACATCAGAGTCGGGGAATGGATAAGTCTTCTCCTCAAGCTCCTTCAAAGTGAGTCTACGCATCTCTTGATCACGAAAAGCCTCAGTTTGAATCGCCTTGCCTCGTGGGGAGATTTTGACGGGAGATGTGTTGACCGCCATCGCTTCCTTGGTGGGTTTCCATGCAGCCTTTTCCACCTTTGTCCCAAGAACTTTGTCGTTCTTGTAGTCGGCGATCGGTTCTTTCTTCCCATGATGGGCGATGCTCAACTCCATGTCATGGGCGCGAGTGGCCAATTCCTCGAAGGTCCGTGGTTTAATGCCTTGAAGGATGTATTGCAAACCCCATTGCATGCCTTGGATGCACATCTCGATTGAAGAGGTTTCCGAGAGCCTGTCTTTACAATCGAGGCTTATAGTGCGCCATCTGTTGATGTAGTCAATGACTGGCTCGTCCTTCCACTGCTTTGTGCTCGTTAGCTCTAGCATGCTCACAGTGCGGCGGGTGCTATAGAAACGGTTGAGGAATTCCCGCTCTAATTGCTCCCAGCCGTTGATGGACTCAGGCTCTAGGTCCGTGTACCACTCAAAGGTGTTTCCTTTCAGCGAGCGCACAAACTGCTTGGCAAGGTAGTCCCCTTCGGTCCTTGCATTATTGCAAGTTTCAACAAAATGGGCAACATGCTGTTTCGGGTTTCCTTTTCCATCAAACTGCATGAACTTTGGTGGTTGATAACCTTTTTGCATCTTCAGGGCATCAATCTTCTTGGAGTAGGGCTTCGAGTAGAACAAGGAGGTATGTGAGCTCCCTTCGTACTATGCCTTGATGGTGTTGGTGATCATCTCCTACAACTGCTGGATAGAAAGAGATCCCATGAGTGCCGCTGCTTGGTCTGGCTCCGACTTCACATCGTTTTTCTCCACCTGAGGCTCATCTTCTTCGTCATCTCTTCTCTTTAGTGGATCATTCTCTGGGTATGGGTTCTTGTCGTCCTGTGGCTCCAGTCGACTGACGAGTGCAGCAATTTGCAAGTCTTTTTCTTCAACAATCCGTGTTAGCCTTGTGATCGCTTCATTCATTTGAGCCAGTTGTTCTTCGATGGAGGTAACACCGATGGTCATGACTTGTGCAACCAATAGACGTGACTTTCCTTTTGACATCCAGGATGCTGACGAAGAACATTGTTGGCTGTTTTGGGATGTCATCTTGTGTGCCTCAGCAGCATGCTTCGGTGCCCCCAGTGAGGTTAGGTTGATGACAGACTCATACCTTTGATGCTCCCCTTGCTCTTTTAGCGGCACCATCTTTGAAGTGGCATGTTGAGGAGCTGCTGTGGCGCCAATGGATTGTCCGTTTGCGGCAGAAGTGCTTAGGATCCTTCCCTCAGTGATTGCGAGAACGGCTTGTCCCTTGCTTGATGCCATTGACTTTGAGGTGTGTTTGGATTCCTTGAACGAAGAAAGAGATGAGAGGTAGAGATGGTCCCACTGGGCGTGCCAATTTGTGAACACAGAAAATTCCCGAAACGAAAGAGACAAGAACAACGTGCACAAAATAAATATTTTGTATTTGATGATTTTGGGTTACAATCTCTCTCAAATTTGATCCTCTGATTCGATCTCCGTAAGGTGTGTATTTGTGGATGTGTGATTGATCCAAGGGCCGTCGAGGCTTGATCTTGGATGAACCTTCTTTAAGGGCCGTGGGCTTGATCTTTGAAAGTGGATTTGAGCGGATCTTCAAGGAGCCGTTGGGGCTTGATCTTGAGGATAAGTGTTTCTTCAAGGGCCGTTTGAGGCTTGATCTTGAATAATGGTGATGAGCAGATCTTCAAAGGCTTTTGGGCTTGATCTTGAAGAACAGTGATGAACGGATCTTCAAGGGCTTTTGGGCTTGATCTTGAAGAACGGTTGGATGTGTGGATTTGTTAATGTTGTTGATCCAAGGGCTGTCGGGGCTTGATCTTGGAAGAATGATGAACGAAGAACGAGGAACACTTTCTTTAAGGGCCGTTAGGGCTTGATCTTGAATTGGTGGATGATTGTTGATCCAAAGGCTGTCAGGGCTTGCTCTTGGAAGAATGATGAACGAAGAACACTTTCTTCAAGGGCCGTCGGGGCTTGATCTTGAATTGGTGGATGATTGTTGATCCAAAGGGCCATTGGGGCTTGATCTTGGAAGAACGATGAACGAAGAACGAAGAACACTTTCTTCAAGGGCCGTCAGGGCTTGATCTTGAATTGGTGGATGATTGTTGATCCAAGGGTCGTCGGGGCTTGATCTTGAAAGAATGATGAACGAATAACACTTTCTTTAAGGGCCGTCGGGGCTTGATCTTGAATTGGTGGATGATTATTGATCCAAAGGGCCCTTGGGGCTTGATCTTGGGAGAACGATGAACGAATAACGAATAACACTTTCTTCAAGGGCAGTCGGGGCTTGATCTTGAATTGGTGATTGTTAATCCAAGGGCCGTCGGGGCTTGATCTTGGAAGAACGATGAACGAAGAATGAAGAACGCTTTCTTGATTCTTCGGGAACCTGGATGTTTGAGAGCTTCGGAGTTTCAGAGCTTCAGAGCTTCAAGAATTTTGCCTAATGATTTTGGTTCCTCCCCAAATGAATGAATGGGCTTGTATTTATAGAATTTTCCAAGGCCTAATTTTGAATATAATATCCCAGATGAAATAAGTCGTTTCTGCCAAGTGTTGACACGTGTCCTGTTTGATGACTTTTCCAACTTATTTTGATTTTTTGTTTAGACACACACTACGTGTAAAATTTATGTAATACATGAGCGTTGACACTTTGATTTATCGGTCAACATTTATTTACCGAAATTTCGATGTCTACAAAAATATCTTCCTATGTAAAATTACAAAATTGCCCTACACGTTCGTGATTATGTAAAATGTTCATCGTAACTCCAAATTCGATTCATCTTGCGCTCACGCGTTTGTAGCGATGAGTACTATAAGAATACGCCAAGGAAACATATCTTACGCGACACAACAAAGTAATCAACAAAAGTCAACGTTTTTACCTCGAAGGGCATTTTCGTAAATTCACATAAAAAGAAAAATATTTGAGGACGGGTCGTTACATATGTCCCAATCGGACCATGGGCACTTCTGTTCAAATTTGACTACTTCCCTATATTTATGTTATTTGTTATTTTTATCAAGAGTACTTCCGTACAGTTTGACTTGGTTGTTTTGTTAAGGAGAAGATCTTGGAATGCATGTAATTAGTTAATGTAATCTCACTCTTCTTTATATTAAAGGGTTTTTAGTTTGAAATAATAAATAAAAGAAGAGAGATTCGTTGTTGCTTATTCTCTTAACTTTGTTGTAGCATTGCTTTTCTTCAAATGAATTCACCAAAAACTTTAATATCCGATTCTGTTCCACCCTCGGATAAAACAAAACTCTTTGTCATGAACCATCGAAAAGGACAAACAAAATAAAACCAAACACAGTAGCATGGCATAACAAATTGAAAGGGATGCCACTTCACCACTTCACTGCTCAATTTCTTGTTCACATGGCTCTATATTGGGAATATGATCATATTAAGGGCTGATTTGATATTGTTGTACTTTAAAAAAAAGCTGTTGTGAGAATAAGCAACTGTACTGTGAGAATAAGCGGCTGTAAAATAAATCAGCAGAGTGTTTGGTAAACTTTTTTGTAAAAGTGCTTTTGGAAAAAAAAATGCAGTCTGATAGTGGGTCTTTTCATTAAAGGAGCATTGTAGCTCCGTGCGCTTTGAAAAAAAACAAGATTTCCGAAGCTGCAAATAGATGCTTCAGCTTTTCCTTTGATTTCAGCTTATTCTCACAACAACTTTCAAAATAAGCCCTTTTTTTTTTAGTTTACCAAACGCCTAAAACCCTTACAGCTTTTTTTCATGGATGTTTTTTTTTAAGCACCTCACTCCCAAACCACCCATAAGATGAACTATAATAATCAAAAGGAAACATGGAGTATAATGAACTTATTGCAATTTGCTGTCAAGAAGAGGAGAAAGTGAAGAAATCAAAAGCCGAAACGTTGAAATTGGCAAATAATGTCAATACCAGCAAGGGCAAGGGAATAGTCGTTGTTGGGAACAGAAATGAGAACTACAAAGGCAAGAAACAATCGGGGTTTTGAAATTCAACAGGTTCTGCACTTGGTTTCAATAAACAATTCAAGAGCTCTACTGTGTCTGCCAAAACTGGTGGTGCTTCCACATCCACTGGTCTGAAAGGATACAAGGCTAATTTCAAAAGATGTTTCCATTGTTAGTCCACTGATCACTTGAGAAAGGGATGTCCTGGTTTTAAAGCATGGTTAATCAAGAAAGATAACAAAGTCCTTAACGCTTTTGTTATTGTTGAATCAAACATGGTTTTTATACAACTCACAGTGGTTTAATACTGGTTGTTCGATTCATATAACAAACTCTTGGCATGGATTTCAAAGTCAGAAGGAGACAAGTAAGAAGCCCTAGAGTGTTTATGTTGGAAATGGAAATAAAGTTCTAGTTGAAGCAGTTGATTTTGTTAAATTAAGATTGTCATCTAGTTACATTTTGACTTTGAACAATGTTCTTTATGTACCTTCAAGAAGAAGGATTTTGTTTTCTGTGACTCAATTTATTAAAGATGGTTTCTCTTACAATGGAGATGGCAATCAAATAAAATTTTATCTTAAGGATTAATTTAACAATTCTATTGGCTATGAATTTTCAAATGGTGATCTTTGGCAAATTGAATGCACATACTATCGAGAATGTCTTGGTGTTGTACTTTCTGCTTCAAAACGAATGCTCACTGATGATACATCTTCCATGCCAATGTTAACCCAAATGAACTAATTCATAGATTTTTTTTAAGGGCAATACTACTAATTCAACCAACAAGATCAATGCCAAAAGAAGTAGTGATCTCATAGTGATCATTCACACTGATTTTTTGGTCCATTTCCAACAAGAGCAAAATGTGGAAATTCTTATTTTGTACTCTTTATTGATGATTTTTCAAGATACAATTACTTGTTTTTATCAAACACCAAGGGATGCAATAATATAGATAAAATGAGCTATATTAAAGTTAGATTTAATTAGGGTTTTATAACCGGATTAAAAACCATGTTGGAGAGAATCTAATGATTTCAATTACGTTTGAAATAGGACAGATATGGTTTGAACAATAACTGATGACAACCACTTCCTTAATGGGTGGAAGCAGTTATAATGATATAAATATGAAAAATTTTATTTGGACTCAGTTATATTATCTCTACACCTAACTAACAAGTTTTACCTACCAAACTTCCAAGTTTACTGTGACGTCCCACATCGCCCAAGGGAGTGATCCTTAAATGTATATTCCCATCCTTACCTAGCATGAGGCTTTTTGGGAGCTCACTGGCTTTGGGTTCCGTAGGAACTCTAAAGTTAAGCGAGAAGAAGGCCAGAGCACTCTCAGGATGGGTGACCCACTGGGAAGTTGCTCGTGAGTTCCCAGAAACAAAACCGTGAGGGCATGGTCGAGGCCCAAAGTGGACAATATCGTGCTACGGTGGTAGAGCAGGCTTGGGATGTGACAAATGGTATAAGAGCCAATCCCTGGCTGGAAGTGTGCTGACGAGGACGTCGGGCCCCTAAAGGAGGTGGATTGTGACATCCCACATCGCCCAGGGGAGTGATCCTTAAATGTATATTCCCATCCTTAACTAGCACGAGGCCTTTTGGGAGCTCATTGGCTTCGGGCTCCGTTGGAACTCTAAAGTTAAGCGAGAAGAAGGCCAAAGCACTCCCAAGATGGGTGACCCATTGGGAAGTTGCTCGTGAGTTCCCAAAAACAAAACCGTGAGGGAATGGTAAGCCCAAAGCGGACAATATCGTGCTACGGTGGTGGAACGGGCCTGGGATGTGGTGGACCCGCCCAGGGAAGTGATCCTTAAATGTATATTCTCATCCTTACCTAGCACAAGGCTTTTTGGGAGCTCACTGGCTTCGGGTTCCGTAGGAACTCTAAAGTTAAGCGAGAAGAAGTCCAGAGCACTCCCAAGATGGGTGACCCACTGGGAAGTTGCTCGTGAGTTCCCAAAAACAAAACCGTGAGGGAATGGTAAGCCTAAAGCGGACAATATCGTGCTACGGTGGTGGAACGGACCCGGGATGTGGTGGACCCGGGTCGAGATGTGACAAATGGTATCAGAGCTAATCCCTGGTCGGAAGTGTGCCGACGAGGACGTCGGGCACTTAGGGGGGGTGGATTGTAACATCCCACATCGCCCAGGGGAGTGATCTTTAAATGCATATTCCCATCTTACCTAGCACGAGGCCTTTTGGGAGCTCACTGGCTTCGGGTTCCGTAGGAACTCTAAAGTTAAGCGAGAAGAAGGCCAAAGCATTCCCAAGATGGGTGACCCACTGGGAAGTTGCTCGTGAGTTCCCAAAAACAAAACCGTGAGGGAATGGTAAGCCTAAAGCGGACAATATCGTGCTACGGTAGTGGAACGGGCCCGGGATGTGGTGGACTTGGGCTGAGATGTGACAAATGGTATCAGAGCCAATCCCTGGCCGGAAGTGTGCCGACGAGGACGTTAGGTCCCTAAGGGGGGTGGATTGTAATATCCCACATCGTCCAGGGGAGTGATCCTTAAATGTATATTCCCATCCTTAACTAGTACGAGGTTTTTTGGGAGCTCACTGGCTTTGGGTTCCGTAGGAACTCTAAAGTTAAGCGAGAAGAAAGCTAGAGCACTTCTAGGATGGGTGACCCACTGGGAAGTTGCTCACGAGTTCCCAAAAACAAAACCCTGAGGGAATGGTAAGCCCAAAGCAGACAATATCGTGCTACGGTAGTGGAACGGGCCTAGGATGTGGTGGACCCGGGCTAGGATGTGACATTTACCCTTAAATAAATAAGAATAAGAAAAGAAAAGAAAATCAACATTGGTGTTTTTATCTTTACACCCCATAACTCCAAAACTGGCACACCAGTGCACTCCTCCATTATTTCCGGCAAAACCCACCCAAATAACAGCAAATTATTCTCTCGAGTTCATCAAGAAGTCAGCTTGCTAGAAACCCTTGGTGTAGAGATAAAATCACCGATGTTTATTTTCTTTTATTTTCTTATTCTTATTTATTTAAGGGCAAACTTGAAAGTTTACTACAAAATTTTTTATAGTTAGGTGTAGAGATAGGATAGTTAGGTCCAAATGAAATTTCTCTATAAATATAGGGCTCGTCCCTCTTCTCGGTGCTGTGGTTTTCTAGTTTGTATGCTTCCCCCATTGAGAGCTTGGAAACCTTTCGGTGAGTACTAGAGGAGACTAATTTTGCCTATAGAAACTCAATGGCTGTGGAGGTTAGGCTTAAAGTTTCTGCATAATTCTTTTTTATGGTTTAGTTTGATGATATATTGTCATCTCAATCATGCATGTAGTCTAGGGTTTGGTTTAGTCGATCTCTGAAAAGGCCAACATACCTATCTCAAACAAAGAGTAGCTACCTCCCATAAACGGTAGCACAAATAAATACTTTTAATCAAGAAAGGAACGAGCTTACCCATTCGGCAGGACTAGAATGGAACAAATGAGCACTCGATAAGTTTCTCAGACAATGGCAATTCGATGAACCCTAAGCCCTAATTGGTTATCGCGGCTGGTCTGGTCTGTCATAACGGCAATGCCACGACCAGTTTCTGTTGAAGCTTGTGGTTAGTGGCACGCTCTTGCTAATACTCCTTCAATTCTCAAATGCCACGATTTCAACGGCCTTGAGCATGCGAGAAATGGTAGCTTGCAAATCATTTGGGTCTTGATTTTCCTGAGAACCAGGAGACTTCTCGGGAGGGGACTGAGGAACAGAGCCATTATTAGTCATGATTTCGTCCGAGGTTCTACTTGCCACATATATTGCTCAGAAACTTAGTTTAATAAAATAAGAAGACATGATTCTCAGTCTACCTTTAAGACTACGTTTCCAATATCTAAAGACCCGTGTGGAAACCTTAGGCATACAAAATTTTCACACCATCCCACTGGGCATGCCAAAAAACTATGTTGATGCCAAAACTCGAATAGAACTCGGACACTCGGTAGTTAACACGTATTTAACCCAAGTGTTGTTTTTGGTCTCGGTGCCACGAGATGGCTCGAGAGCAAGAGAGAATAGGCGTGCCACTATTGGAGGATGACGACATACAACAATTGTTTGTGAGTGAGTGCAGAGGTACGTGAAATGACTTCTAGACCAAGCAATTATGAGCCGAGTGGGACACTGATTCAATTAGGTTTATTTCTGTGCCTCGAACGAACAAGGACTTAAAATTCATTGTGAGATTGTGTGTTATGCCCCAAAGTAAATAAATATAAATAGAAACTACAGAGAGAAAGGGAATGTAATCATTTCGTGATTGAGTCAAGATTACAGCGTTCATTAAAGTAAAATCAAAACCGATGGGCCAATCTACATGTCTGGAAATGTAAAGTAGCAATACTCTAGCAAGATTCTAGCCATGAAGGGCAGAATAATACGAGAGAAGTCCGCTGAGATCGTTGTCTTCAGACTAGACTGGTTACCAAACATTTGCCTCATAGAGGTTTTTAGGGTAGCTAGAATTGTACCTCAACCAAAAATCATACCATGTGGTGGCAGAACGAAAATAGTTTGAGATCTTAGGGATCACACACAGGGTTTTTCTTTGAATGAAGGCTTCAGTGTTTGTAGCTGATGAGGTGAAAACCTGGTTGCTGAAGAGCAATTATTTTTGTGTTGAAAAGCAGTTATGGGTTAATTGAAGAATCACTTAAAGGTTTTGTACAATCCAAAGAGATTGAATTTGACGAATATCCCAAGCTTGAAGGTTTCTGGCTCTATTTATAGGCAGCGGAGAAGAAGTAGCCTTGATCATATCGCTGAGATGGCAGAATAGTAGATCGATCCTGTGGCACTGGTAATAATTGCAATTCTTGATTGGTGGCCTTCAGTTGTCTTTTGAGGCAGTTCGAGAGGTGGTAATGTGGCATGAAAAATGTGATAAGAATAGTATTTTTTTTTCAAAATTAAGACTGGGACGATTGAATTGGTTTAGGTCACTCTTTGTAGTGATCACAATTGAATGCAGTTCAAACACTGCCCCCACCGATTCAAACAACCATCACGATACTTATTCCCTGCCAAAGGTATCTAGCATTAAGAGCGTGCCTAGCTAGTACTGCTGCATATATATATATATATATTTGTATGCATATATAATGAAGTTCAGAAATTAGGGGTGCATGGGATGCTTTATTAGGGAAAGGGATCATCTCCTGATCCCTTTCCACCTAATCCACCTAGTTCAGGATCTGGACCATTCAAATTTGATCTAACGGCTACAAACAAGAGGTGTTGCCGTGTGTAATAATTAAAAGGGTATGTAAATATATTGTAACTATTAGGAATCCTTTATTAGGAAGGATATATGTTTGTGTCCTTTATTGTTTATTGTTTCCTTATGAACAAGGATTGTATCTTGTATATATTTTCAGTTATGCAATACAATGAGAATTAACCCGTAAAATTCAAGTTGGCATCAGAGCCTACCGTACCCTAGGGAAAAAAAAAACAAAACAAAACCTACCCGTGTATCGCAAGGAAGAAAGCAGCAAGGTTTCTGGACTGTCATTGCATCCCTGCAGCAAGCCAAACCCTTGGGTGTAGCTGTCGTGCTTTGTACTGGTGTGCTGTGCTCTGTGTGCTGCTGTGCGTGATCAATGGTCGGTGACAAAGGTGGTTCAGGACTGAAATTGGAGGGGTCAGGCACATGGCTTATCCCACAACTCAGTTATAAGTCCCGTCGTAATTCAAAGTGATGCTTCAAACGTACCAAATACCGTAAAACTCAATGGATCAAATTATCCCCTTTGGTCCAAAGTATTAGAGATGTATATTGCTGGGTGTGGAAAGAAAGGGTTCATGAAAGGGAGTGTTAAGGAGCCCAAAAAAGACAGTGCTGAATATGATGCTTGGGAGACAGGGTATGCAATTGTGAAAGAATGGTTGATTAATTCCATGGATCCTACAGTAATGGGTTTTTTCACCCATCTTCGTACTGCTAAAGAAGTATGGTAAGAAGTTGTCAGGATGTATTATGATGGGTTTGATATCTCTCAGATTTATGAGTTGAAGGTAAAGTCATTCCAACTTCGCTGAGAAGGACGACCTATTGGTGTATACTATTCCTATCTTAAAGCTGTCTGGCAAGAACTAGATCAGAGAAGATTAATCAAGATGCAGTGTGCTTTTAACTTGAAGACACTTTGAGAGGAAGTTCAACTAGATCGTGTGTATGCCTTTTTAGCGGGACTTGATGATATTTTTGACAAGATCTGTAGTGATATCTTAAGAACTCAGCCTTTACCATCTTTGGAGGAAGTGTTTTCAGTAGTTATGTGGGAAGCTCAACGCCATGCTACTATGATGGGAGGTAGTGCCACTAGGAACCAAGGAGGAACCCCTCCAGTGGCTATGGTGTCGCGGCCTTCTTCTTCTGGCTGGCCCTATGACCCGTCTTCATCAACTGATTCTCACCCATTCACTTGAGAAAATAAAAATGATTTTAAGTGTACCTTTTGTGGGCAAACCTGTCATACGAAAGATACATGATTTCAAAAACATGGAGTACCTGAATGGTTCTCGGAATTGAAGAAAAAATTGCTTGCTAAAGAGTGAGCCACTCCCGAAGCTAGTGGGAAACGTCCACCTGTAGCTGCCGTAACAATAGGAAACAAAGATACCATGCCTACTCAAGGGGATCCGAGTCAAGCCTTGTTGACCCGGTCCAATCTTAGTGAGTTCTCGTCCAATACAGGTACTGATGGGCGTGTTCTTTTAGCCCCTGGTATTGAACACCATACATGTTGGATTTTGGACTTTGGAGCAACTGATCATATGAGGTTTGATAAAAGGTTATTTAAGTATATGACAATGAAGCATCATAAATGTGTTGCCACGACAAATGGCACCACTGCCCTGGTGATTGGGGCCGGCACAGTGCACCTCACGCCATCTATTTCTCTACACCATTGTTTGCTTGTTTCGTCATTGTCTCACCATTTATTATCTATTCCCCAAGTTACTGAGCAATTGGATTGTGTTGTATTTATGTATCCGTTTTTTGTTTGCTTTAGGATATTTAGACCAAGGAGACAATTGGGTGTGACACTAAGATAGAGGGGTTGTATTATGTGGATGACGTCCTTCCTGGCAGAGCTAATGCAGTTCGAGCATCCCGTACTAGTAATCTACAAGAAGTTTGGTTGTTACATCGTCGGTTAAGACATGTTTCGTTTGGTTATTTAAGGCGTATGTTGTCTAGTATGTTTCATGAAATAAAAAAATCAGACTTACATTGTGAAGTATGTATTCTTGCTAAGAGCCATCGTGCTTCGTTTTCTCCTAGTATGACTAAAAGATTGATTCTGTTTGAGCTTTTGCATTCAGATGTTTGGGGGCCTTCGCCCGTTAATACCATTTCAGGAGTTAAGTGGTTTGTTACGTTTGTTGATGATTGCACTCATATGACATGGGTGTATGTGTTAAAACATAAAAGTGATGTAAGTACGACTATTTGGTCTTTCTCTCAGATAGTGGCTGTTCAATGTTCTTCCGTTATTAAGGTTCTTCGTTCTGATAACAAGGGAGAATATGTTAACTATGAGCTATCTTCTTTTTTCCGTGATCAAGGAATTTTCCATGAGACAACGTGTTCCTATACCCCCACAACAAAATGGGGTAGTTGGGAGAAAAAATCGTCATATTTTGGAAACTGCTCATGCTTTACTTATTGGTGGATCCGTGCCCAAGAGTTTTTGGCCAGACGCCATCACCTCGGGTTGTAGAATTTTGTACTCCACTCCAGGTGTTGACAGAACATGTTTCTGATGTTCGGTGCAGTACCGAGTGATGCAGCTGATGTTTGGTCTCTTCATGCCGAACTTGCTACAAGTGATCAGCCACTGCTTACCGAATAAGAGTCTGCTAATCCATGCATTTGACCTGCCAAATATGAGTGTGCTGATGGTTAGCCAACTGCTGCCGAAGCCGAGAGACTGGAGCTTGCCAAAGTAAGCAACCCAAGGATTGTTGTCGAAGCTGCCCCCTCTTTCTAGCTCAACAGTGCCGTTGTCCAATACGTCTTCTCTGGATATCCCTGAGGTAAGTACTAATGATGCTCATGTAACTAATGATGTTATAAGTACATATAAATTGCCACCAAGGCAAAATTGTGGTGTACCTTATGACAGGTTCTTTTCGGAAGGAAAAGTGAAGTATCCAATAGCCAATTATGTGTCATGTAAAAACCTTTCATCCAAACGTCAAGCTTGGGTGAATAATATGGATTCAATTCAAGTACCAACTTAAGTAGAAGATGCTTTGAAAAGTCGAGAATGGACTGAAGCAATGGATGAAGAGAGGAGGGCATTGCAGAAAAATAATACATGGGAAGTGGTTGAGCTGCAGAAAGGAAAAAAACCAGTGGGGTGCCGATGGGTTTTTACTGTTAAATACAAGGCTGATGGATCACGCGATAGGTATAAAGCAAGATTGGTGGCGAAAAGGTATACTTTAACGTACGAGATTGATTATCAGGAAACTTTCTCTCCGATGGCCAAGATGAACACGGTACGAGTCCTTATCTCATTAGCTACAAATTTGAATTGGTCACTGAAATAGTTTGATGTAAAAAATGCGTTTCTTCATGGACATTTAGAGGAAGAAATGTATATGGATTTTCCTCTAGGATATTGTAACAAGAGAAAATCGGGAGTGTGCCGATTGCGAAAGTCATTTTATGGGCTTAAGCAATCACCTCGTGCATGGTTTAGGAGGTTCACTCAGGCCATGAGAAAGAATGGGTATTCTCATCATACTTTATTTGTGAAGTGGAGGAATTGTAAAATAACAACCTTGATTACTTATGTAGATGATAAGATAATAACAGGTGATGATTCATATGAGATTGTCAAATTGGAGAAGAACCTTTCTGCCGAGTTTGAGATGAAGAGTTTAGGTGACTTGAAGTTTTTTCTTGGAGTTGAAGTTGCTTGTTCATCCAAAGGTATTTTCTTGTCTCAACAAAAATATGTTCTAGATTTATTAAAGGAAATAGGTATGCTTCGGTGTAAACCGCGTGGATACTCCCATTGTAGAGAAACATTACTTGGGAATTCATCCTGATCAAGAACCAGTAGATAAAGGCAGATATCAGAGGATGGTAGGAAAACTAATTAATTTAGCTCATACCCGTCCGAATATAACTTATGTAGTGTGTGGTGAATTAGTTTATGCACTCACCGAGTGTGGATCATATGACAGCTGTTATGCAGATTTTAGCTTATTTAGCTTATGGGGAGTGTTGCCATGAGTAATAATTAAAAGGGTATGTAAATATATTGTAAATATTAGGAATCCTTTATTAGGAAGGATATATGTTTGTGTTATTTATTGTTTATTGTTTCCATATGGAACAAGGATTGTATCTTGTATATATTTTCAGTTATGCAATACAATGAGAATTAAACCATAAAATTCAAGTTGAGGCCCCTTTAAAGGTGATAATAACTATAGCCGTTGGATCACATTTGAGTGGCCTAGATCTTGGACTAGGTGGATTAGGTGGAAAAGGATTCGGAGAGGATCCCTTTCCCTGTGTTAGGTGTTTTGGAAAGGTGTTGATCATTGTGTGTATTTTTGGAAGAAATGTGGTGAATTTAGAAAGGTTTAAATTTTAAAATTTTAACGGAGTGTAGATAAAAATTGGGGTAAACTTTGATGAAAAGTGGTTATGTGATTGTATTTCTAATGAAAAAATTGGCTTAATCAATAAAACTCTATGAATTAGTTAAATTAAAATCATGTGATGTTACATACTAGCCCATATCCGGATATTGTGTTAATTTTCATTTCTTAGGTAATCTAGTTTTCAGTTAAAAAGGTACAATTTGAATGGTTAATTTTGTATCAATAAAAATATTAAAATACTAAAATTTGAACGAATGATCCTCCGAAAAACTCGAAACTGACTGGATCTCCTTGTTTTCTTTGATAGCTATATAAGTTGTGGTTGTGGAAATCCAATTTTATTTAATGCTGTTGGATTTTGGTATCTTATGTGGTAATATGTCTAGTAATTGAACCTCGAGTTTGATTTAGTTTGTCTCTCAAACTATTGGTGCTCATTCCTGTGTATATATACGTGTAAAGAATTCCTGTGGTACAAAACTTTTGAAATGTTCCATGTGCGTGAAAGCGAAACTCCTGAAGATAAGGTGGTCGAAATCCTGTCAAGGTTGCCACCCAAGTCTCTGATGCGATTCAAATGCACAAGCAAGTCTTGGTGCACTCTTATAAATAGTTCAAGCTTTGTTGCCAAACACCTCAGCAATTCCGTAGACAACAAACTCTCATCCTCCACTTGTATCCTTCTCAACCGTTCTCAGATGCCGGTTTTCCCAGACAAAAGTTGGAAATATGAAATTTTATGGTCCATGATTTATCTTTCCATTTATAGTGATGAGCACAACCATCACTATGATGTTGAGGACCTAAACATACCGTTTCCATTAGAAGATCATCATCCTGTACAGATTCACGGTTATTGCAATGGGATTGTCTGTGTGATAGCAGGGAAAACTGTTATTATTTTATGCAATCCTGGAACCGGGGAATTCAGGCAACTTCCCGATTCATGCCTTCTTGTACCCCTTCCCAAGGAAAAATTCCAATTGGAGACGATTTTTGGAGGATTGGGATTTGGTTATGATTGCAAAGCTAAAGAATACAAGGTTGTGCAAATTATAGAAAATTGTGAGTATTCAGATGATGAGCGAACATTTTATCATAGTATTCCTCTTCCTCACACGGCTGAGGTATACACCATAGCTGCTAACTCTTGGAAGGAGATTAAGATTGATATATCAACTAAAACCTATCCCAGTTCTTGTTCAGTGTACTTGAAGGGATTTTGTTATTGGTTTGCAAGCGATGGCGAGGAATACATACTTTCATTTGATTTAGGTGATGAGATATTTCATAGAATACAATTGCCTTCTAGGAGAGAATCCAGTTTTAAGTTTTATGATCTTTTTCTGTATAATGAATCCATCACTTCTTATTGCTCTCATTATGATCCAACTGAGGATTCTAAATTATTTGAAATATGGGTAATGGACGATTATGATGGAATTAAGAGTTCATGGACAAAACTCCTAACTGTTGGACCCTTTAAAGGCATTGAGTATCCATTGACACTTTGGAAATGTGACGAGCTTCTTATGCTTGCCTCCGATGGAAGAGCCATCTCTTATAATTCTAGTATCGGAAATCTCAAGTATCTTCATATTCCTCCTATTATCAATGAGGTTATTGATTTCGAGGCTCTTAGTTATGTGGAAAGTATTGTTCCGATCAAGTGAGTTGAGGGCAAAGTTTCATTTTTCTCCTTTAAATTTAATTTGCTTTGTGGTCTTTGTAGTATGTTTGCTTATCAAGGGCTACCATTAGTTTTTATGATTTCCACATTTTGTAATGTTTTTGAAACCTTTAATTTTTGTGATTTCCACATTTTGTAATGTTTTTTAATGTGTACTATAACTATATTTTTGGAGTTAATTAATAATTTATCAATACCCTTAAGTTTTTTTTTTTTTTTTTTTGGAAATTCCCTTCTTAAAAACCTTATAAGTTTTTACTCATTTAATATAATCAAGTTAAACCTTCTACCGTAGGCATAACTGCTCTCTTAAAGTCTTTATTTTGAGGACGTGATGTCCTTTTTCATATGAGCCCTAGATTAATCTAATGATGACCTTATTGCTGACAAGCAAGATCTGTTGAAAAGGTTTTGATTGAAATCGATTAAAAGGAATTTTCAATACCCGGTCAATACATCTTCGAAGGGGTGTCTCATTGTCAAGTGTAAGAATGTCCGCTGTCCATGGAGGATTTTTGGATACCGGAAATGTAATGAAGAGTTTAGGATTGCCAAAGATGAAGTCTCCCACAATGTGGTTTGGCTTTGTTGAAGGACCGTCACCTGCAAGTCAACACGCGGCTTATTGGTCACATGATGAGGGAAATGTTCAATGATCCTGATATGGTGTACAGTGCCAAAGATGTTGTGCACGATGTTAAAATCAATCTCGGGGTCACAATAGTCAGCATCTCGGGCCAGAGGATTGGAATTGTCATCAAGATGCGGTTCACCTGAGGACTCATATGCCAATCTTCCTACCTATTGTGCCAAATTTGAGAGGCTAAATATGGGCAGCAAGACAACCGTCCTAACCGACGGAGACCATTGTTTTTGGTTCTTTTTCTTTGCAATTGGTGCATCAGTCAGGGGTTTCTTGTCATGGATGCGGATAATTACTACGGTTGATGCATCTCACTTGAATTCAAAGTACAAAGGTGTCCTTTTAGTCGCGATATCGTTCAACTGTTATTGCAACATCTACCCTTTGGCTTTCAGCATAGGCTACACAAAGAACGATGATTGCTGAGAGTGATTTTTCAAGCAACTCCATGGAATGATTGGGGATGTACTGAATTTGGTTATAATTTCGGAATGCAACGCAAGCATTGCAAACGTGGTCAATAAGGTTTTCAAAAAAGATTAACATGTTTATACATGTATCACTTGAAAGGGAACATCAAGGCCAAGTTTCGCCTAAAAAAGAAGGACAACTTTTTCTACCGCTACCACAAGGCAATGAAATCCTATCATAGTGCCGAGTTCGACACACACTTCGTCAAGATCAGAGACTTGGTAGCAAAGTACCTAAATGATGTTAGTGTGGAGAAGTTGTTGCGGGCTCGAATGAATGGGAAGAGGTACAATGTAATGACCACTAACATTACTGAGAGCATTAATGTGATGTTGCGCATGGCAAAGGGGCTGCCCATACTTTACTTGATCAATTTCATTAGGTGGTGTTGCAAAAATGGTTTTGACAAAGGCAGGATATAGTACGTGTGATCACTACCACGTGCCCTGGTCTCGGTGAGAAAAAAAAAATAAGAAAAAGGGTACAGGATGCAAGGCACATGTGTGTGCATAAAGTAAGTGACATCGAGTTTCATGTTTACCACACAGACAGTGAAGCCGTGGTTGATATATGTAACAAGACTTGCACTTGCTGAAAATTCGATCTTGAGCAATTGCCCTACAAACATGCCATTGCAGCTTACTTATTTGCAAGCTGCAACTTTTATGAGTTGGCTTCGACCTACTAAAGTAGTATAATGTGAAAGGCAACCTATTCTGATTCCATATACTCGGTATTCCCCACTCTGCAATGGAACGCAAAACTGCAGCCGAATGCACGTTAGTCCTACCTTCGACAAGGAAGGTACTAGTTGGGAGACCCAAGAAGCGGCGTATCTAGTCACAAGGAGAACATATAATCTATTGGAAATGCAAGTGTCGCCGGAAGCTTGGTCATAACCAACGGACTTGTAGGGAACTTGTTGATATCCCCAACACCACATGATTGTTTCCATTGCATAGGGTGCCTTGTAATGTGCATGTATTCTGCATGTCATGGTATTTTTGGATTAAAATGTTTATTTTATAAAAATGGTAGAAGCAACTCCTTGTGCATGGGTTGTATATATATTGTGCATGCATTGAGTCGTGCATTTGTAGTGCAAATAATGAGGATATTTAGTTGTCATGTTTATAGCCCAAATTGAATGAGGATGGGGTTTGTGTGAAAGAAGGATATTTATACAAGTCTACCATGATCTAGATGAAAACCCGGGTCAAATTAAGTGGCCGAATAAAACCCTAATTAAAACTTTTTTTTTTGTAAGATATTATTATTAAACATTTATGAGTTGACATGAGAAGAAAAAACATCTTACACATTTACATGGTATGCACACCTCAAGTAGGTTAAGACAAGAGTCATGTACAACACATGTACAACCCATTTACCATGTCTTATAAATAAGGTTATGATGCCAACTAATACATTTACAAACAAACCATCAAGCCCAATTTTGCTAACCAATTTCCACTTTTTAGATTGGGATTTACACATCTATAAGCATGGTGCCCTTTCCAATAAAAGAAAACTTAAAATAATGGGGTAAGTATCATTCCTTTTGGTGCCAATTCTTGAGGAGAATCCCAAGGCGTACAATACATTGCTCTTTATCACATTTTTTGTTAAAAAATTGTGGAAAGTATCCCACCAAGGTATTTTTTTGCCCCATGTATCCATCATTTCTCTAGGTAACCAGAACAGTTTCTTGGCACCAATATTTTGCCTATTTCTTAGGCAATCACCTATTCAACCACAACATTTCACATTACTAACTCCACACACACACACACACACACACACACACACACACATACTAACACTAACACATTGCAAACTTCATCACATAATGAGCCTCCAAGCTTGCAATGTTCAATAATGTTTGATTATACGACATTGACCGGGGAATCTGACCACGAGAACGAAATCACTAGCAACTTCAATTTTAATGCGGCAAACCTCGTGACTAGGGAACATGCTGCATTTTTCAAGACTTTGATCGCCGACATTGAAAAGGAAAAAGAGGTATGTATGGCAAGAATTGAGCTGTTAAAGTCTATCAAGGATGACCATAGACTCCGAGCTTGGAGGAATCGCTTCAAGGTCAGACTCTTGAAACACAAACTGAAACACTGTTTATATGAGGATAATGTTAGCCAGTTCAAGGTCTCCAAGGAGCTGGAAATGAAGGGAGAAGTTGAGTTGTTTTGGGCGTACGCCAATCCTCACAGCAGTGCCAAGGCCAACAAGGATTGGCTTGATGTCGACGTGACTGAAAAGCATAGCTTCCTTCATAGGCGTTTGTTCTAGGTGTGGCATTGGCCATCCTTTTTTGTAGACTGTAAAGGTCCATTTTTTATGTAGTCTTCCAAAGTTGAAACTTACAGAGACCTTCTCAACTTGCCGCACCATTGCCCTTCTTGTTAAATTGAGACATTGACGCATCCAGATAATACTTTTGATCACTTTGATGTAATATGGATTGCCACTCACTATAATGAAATGGGATTAACGAGTATTTCCACTTTTATTTTTTGCCATTTAGTGTACCATGCTTTCAATTAACCTTAAAAGAACTAAAGAAATTATATGAAATTCTACCTAGACAACTTGTACATATCATGTGCATACATTGTGCACACAATGTCTATACTATGTGCATACTACGTGTATGGTACATGCATGAAAAACTTGTATGCACCGTGCACGGAATGTGCATAGTATGTGCACGAAAATTACAAATACTAAATTTTCACAATTTTACTAGACAGGAAATTCAAAACACCGTCAAACTTTGGGGCCCAATTTTGAATTTTGGGAAACATATGAAACGTATCTCATTTTTTTTCAATTTAATTGTCCTTTCATTTTGGTGATTTTGTGTGTATAAAAGGAAAGAAACACAAAACACCTCATTCTCTCATCCCTCTATGGAAGAAATATATACCACAGTCAAGCAATAAAACCTTCATCTTCCTGTTCCCAGCCTTGCTCCCTTCGCACTTCCTCCTATAAATCTTCTTCTTCCTGTTCTCACTCATGCTCACTTCCCTCTTCCCCTAGACTATTGACATAGGCTCGTTCGAACAATATAAGCTTGAAAAAATTGTAGGGAGGATTACTAAGCACAAGGAAGATCATGCGAAGAACATCGCATCCTTGAAACGGTAATTGAAAAGGGCTCGTCAACCTGTGGAGATGTTAACGGCAAAAGAAATCAAGAAGTTCATGTCATTCGAAGCATATAAACACGCATTGGGCGAGCAATACAAACAAGGCTTTCAGTCGGGATTCAGTGAGGGGTTAGAGATATTTTGTTGCTATGCAATCAAAATGGATGTCAACGGGAAGTGGGCGACCATTGACTACTACAAGGCACTTGCCGTTGGGGCCATTCGCTAGGGTTAATTTAATTTGAACTCTTTTGTGGGCCTTTCAAATTTTGTTATATTTTGACATTTCGCGTGTGGTTTGTCATAAGAAGGACCTTAATGTTTAATTAGTTTAGTGCTATCAACGTATATTAATGGAATTCCATTATCATTTCCGATGTTGCTTTTTTACATACAATATAATAACTAGTACTGGGCATTTCATCTTCAAGTCATGCACGTCACATGTACACGTTATGCACATGCGATGAACAAGACATGCACATAGGTTGCAACATCAGGAAGCCTTAGAAGTAGAAATGCCAACATAAGGCCCTTGATTGCTAAGTAATAAAATAAAAATAACATGCTCAATATTGAAACCATGTCATTGCAAAGTGTACAAAAATTACACTAATACGCTAATTACAGCCAATGGCAACAAAAGGCCCTTAATAGCTAAGTAATAAAATTAAGATACATAATGAATACTGAAACAATGCAATGGCAAAGTGTACTGAAATTACAATTACATACTAAGTACTCAAATTATGATTTGAATTGTAACTCAATTGTTTGGTTATAACAATAGAAGTATTGAAATAAATGGTGTCCACATAATGATTCAGACAAATGGACGACCTTTGATGAACTCAATGGCAAGCTTGCGTATGAAAAAAGGCATGTTCTCATGTTGTATATGGTCAATGTCCAAGCCCGATGATATGTAGTCAGCAAATTTGAGAAAGAAAACTCTGCAGTTTGCACTACCAGAAAACAATAACTCTTGGTTACAACACATTTGATATTTAGACATTTACAATTAAGTTTGAGATAAGTACGTACTCGTTGTTCTATTGGTCGTAGTTCACCCTTGTCTGAAGTCCATTGCTTTCGAGGTTAGCTTTAAATCGCTTCGTGCAATTTGGAATCCCGTCGCTTTTAAAAGTTGAGGTATTACGAGCTTTTAAAATTTGAGGTATTACGAAATGCATATGAGCAAGTTATTTCTTTATTTTTATCCACCTTGACCTTGACAGATGTGAATTGTAAATCATGATCGTGCAACATAGAAGATAGACATTAGCCAACATCCAAGGTCGCCATTCACATGACTTGCAATGAATACTTGGTCAACATCATTCCATGCACCATGTGTGGCATTGCACTTGCATCAGCTGGCATGACCTTCATCAAGGGCTTCGAAGGTGTAAAAATCAGAGCTTCTTTTGCCTTGGACTTACCTTTCCCACCAAGGGTCTCAAATTACGCATATGATGTGAAAATTAACTTGACACACAAATTAAACCCTATTAAGATAGTTGTAGTATATGAAAGTAGGGATTGTTCTAGACCGGGGATTAACTAGGGCTGCTAATCAATGCAAATAAGACTCAAAAACACTAAACTAGACTCTATAGACTTAAAACTAACTTAAAATACTCAAAACAACAACAGACAATAAAAAAGACTCAATTCTAGACCTAACAAGTGATTTGGACGAAAATAAAACTTAACTTGACTCAAAACACTAAAAGAAAACAGGTTTTGACTCTAAAAAACAAGACTTAAGAAAAAGGGATTTTGTTTTGACGAAATTAAAACTTGTAAAACAAACTTTAAAAACTCGAAATTGAATGAAATAGAATGGGTGAAAGGCTAGTTAAAGGGTTCATTCTGCACACATAAAACATATGCATACGAATCGATTTCCAGTTATTCTTTCGATAAACCATGAATGGCAATGCCCCGAATTAATTAGATTGCACCAATTGATTCTCAGATTTCCCTAGATTCATTGAATTGAATGGATAACGCATCACAACCAAATTATTCTTATCAAGTCCCTTAACTATGGAATACGCATGATAGAGACACATATCAAAGATCATTAAGTTCAATGGAAACCATAAGCATTGACAAGGCATTCATAACTATGAAAAGCATGTTACTGTTGCCTAGGATTTACTTAACACAATCGTGACTAGCGACTTTTACTACTCATGAATATAAGTTCATAAATATTAGGTGAAATTCCCTTATACTCTAGCATCAAATTCATGTATGCAAACCAAGTATGCATCCCTAATCAACACACAAGAACAAGTTCTTAATAAAACAGATAAGTAAACCACATCCACAATTCATGAAACAATAACTAGAGAAAATCAATTCATATAAAACATATGATCATGGCTTCGAATCTACGCAATTGCACCTTTTGAACTCTCTGAAATCTCTCAATTATATCTGAATGTATGAGGGCGTGGGTTTTTTTATTTATGCGGCAGGGATGTGTATTTATAGGCTGAAATACAAGGCACAATCCCTAAGGATTTGGATTGCACAATCCTTAAGGAATAGAACTAGGGTTTGGCAGAAATCCAAAAGGAAAATGATTAAGGTTTCTAGCAGATTCTAAGGCTTCTAGAACATAAAGGGGCGCCAGATTGTAGGGCCTTCTAGAGGGAATAATGCGGCACAATTTTAGGGGTTCTAGAAGAGCAAGGGTGCGACACAAATGTAGGGAAAGGATATGCCTTCTAGAAATCAGGTTTTTAGGTCCCCTTGCAGCTAGATTTAAGGCACAAACTGATTTAGATAAGATAAGATAGGATAAAGCTAGATTAGGCAAGGATAAGATAAGTAAGGTTTGTTTGGATAAGATAAGATTGGATAAGGTTTTGGATAATGTTTCCTCTTTTGAGCTGATTCATTATCTTCTTTGTCTTGGATTTATTTTCTTCATCTTTTCAGCACATTCCTAGCCTCTTGAACTTCCAATTCGTCCATCCATCTTGCTCCCCTCATAAGTTATCCATTTGATGCCCAAAACTGCCTCAAAATGCTCTAAATTGCACTTTCTCGCCAACTTTGTCATTTGGACCTACAAACATATGAAAATAGCTTAAACACTATAATAAACACAAATAAACTATGAAAATGCAAGAAAACAAACAAACTAAGTCGCATAAATATGCTCCTATCAAATTCCCCCACACTTAGCTTTTGCTAGTCCTCGAGCGAAACGAAACAAACAAAATAAAACAAAGTAAACAAAACACACTCTACCAACACCTGGACTGATACGGATTGGGAAGGATATGACTCCCATTTTTCTTCATCATCTACCAACTAAAGCAGGTGGTAGTCAATAGCTGACTCATTCTCTTGCCCAAAACAGCAAAATGGGCACAGTATAGTAGGCTGAGCTTATATGTATCTTCTAGATGTTGGCACATGTTGAATTGATCCTCCAGTTGTTTCAAGGTTATCCTTTTCTCTTTTATGGTGGTGGAGGCAGCGGGGGTAGGGGGAATCCTTCGAAACCGAGTTCGGCCACCAAACAGAATTCGCAGCTCCCGAAAGTCGCGACATGTTCCCCAAAAAGGAAGGAGATGGAACCATCACTCACTTTATCCTTAATAGCCCTAAGGATAGTGTAGTGAGTGAGCTGCCTGGACCAGTCAACGCAGTCCACATCAACCCAGTGGTCAGAACACGAAGCCTTAAATATTACCTAGATACCCCGAGGCGTACGACAAATAGGAGATAGTTGCAGGAAACACCTCACTTGGTGGATACATGAGTTCCGTTGAAGACACATATTTGACTTTCGACCTGCAATATTTAGAACATAAGCAAATCAATTAAATAAGATAAGCATGCACACAGGACATGCACAATATATTCATATTGTCTAGCCAAATTAAACGAGTTCATCAACCAAATACAACCAAGTATGGCCAACATCAGTGAGTGCACAAAATTTGCACAAAATATGCACATAGTAAGTATCTACCAATTCATGAACAAAATTCATTTGAATATTTGCAGCAATATCGAAAGGATATGCAAAGAATATACATATAGTATGCACAAATTTAACGAATTCTTGAACCAAATTCAAGCGTGCCCAACATATAGACATGCAAGGATTATGCACTTAGTATGCACGAATTGGTGAACGTGTTTCAATCAATTAATTTCCACCAACCTCTAAACCACAAGCATAACATAAATTAACATCAAGAACTTAACAGTACAAAACACTAATTCACACACAAAACCCAAAATTCCCAATTTTGCAAGACCTAGGTTCAAATAATGAAATTTCATTTCAAAGCGTACCTCTTTTTGGATTTTTCCATTGAAATCTTTTGGAAAGGATGTACAAATGCTAGGGTGGAAACTTTTCAAATCTTTCGAAAGGATGTGCAAATGCACATCACACCTTCTAAATATATAGAGTGGACATAAAAGGTTACGTTGGTCTGAAATTGGGGTGGAAAAGGGTTGCGTTGGCCAGACTTGGGGTGGAAAAGATTGCGTCAATCGAAAATGGGGTGGAAAAAAGGTCGTGCCGTTTGGGGTTAGGGTTCTTGAAGCTAAAGGTTGGGCGTTATAGATTTTTGAACAAGGAGGATGAAATGCTGACTTGGATTTACAAATGAACCCATTAAAATATAAGGGCAATTAGGTCATTTCAAGGTGTAGGAAAAATCCTATTTCTGTCTAATTGTTATGCATCGCGTGTGCATATTTGAAATGTCCTATTTCTGGATATTCCCCAACAAATTAGGAAATCTTTGCTTGCAAGCGCCAACTTTGAGCAAGGCTTGCCTTGGCACTAAGACCATCTCCAACCGATCCGACCAGAGGGCCATTAGGCCGAAAATAGCCCAAAATGACACGAAAACCATCTCCAACCGAAGGCTAGGCCAAAGGGCTCATGGGCCCCATTAAGCCACAATTGGAGAATAGGGCCAACCGGCTGGCCTACACCAACCAGCTAGCCCCGGTCGGTCTAACATTTTGAATCCCAATGGCTACTTGCTGATGTCAGCTAGCTGTTAAATTTGATTTTTTTTTTACAAAATTTTTTAATTTTTTTTAAATTCAATTTTTTTTCCCTATAACTACCTAAGCCATTAAATAACATTAAATAACATTAAGTAACATGAAACAACATTAAAAAAAAATATTTAACAACATGAAACTTAAACAACACAACAACAACAAAACCTTTTCCCACTAAGTGGGGTCGGTAATATAAATCCTAGAATGCCATTGCGCTCGGTTCTGTGTCATGTTCTCCGTTAGATCCAAGTACTCTAAGTCTTTTCTTAGAGTCTCTTCCAAAGTTTTCCTAGGTCTTACTCTACCCTTTTGGCCCTGGACCTCTGTCCCCGTAGTCGCATATTCTAACTGAAGCTTGAGTAGGCCTTCTTTACACATGTCCAAACCACCATAACTTATTTTCTCTCATCTTTTCTTCAATTGCGACTACTCCTACTTTACCTCGGATATCTTTATTCCTAATCTTATCCTTTCTTGTGTGCCCACACATCCAACGAAGCATCCTTATCTCTGCTACACCCATTTTATGTACGTGTTGATGCTTCATTGCCCAACATTCCGTGCCATACAGCATCGCCGACCTTATTGATGTCCTATAAAATTTTCCCTTGAGCTTCAGTGGCATACAGTGGTCACACAACGCGCCGGATGCACTCTTTCACTTCATCCATCCAGCTTGTATTATATGGTTGAGGTCTTCATCTAATTCTTTGTTCTTTTGCAAGATAGATCATAGGTAGCGAAATCGGTCACTCTTTGGTACTTCCTGATCTCTGATCCTCACCCCTAACTCATTTTGGCCTCTATTTGTATTGAACTTGCACTCCATATATTCTGTCTTTAATCAGCATAGGTGAAGACCTTTAGATTTTAACACTTATCTCCAATGGTTAAACTTCGTATTTACCCCTTCTTAAGTTTCATCTATCAACACTATATCGTCTATAAAAAGCATACACCAAGGAATATCATCTTGAATATGTCCCGTTAACTCATCCATTACCAATGCAAAAAGGTAAGAACTTAAGAATGAGCCTTGATGTAACCCAACAGTTTGAGGAAGCTTTTGGTTTGTCATTCATGAGTTCTTACGACAGTCTTTGCTCCATCATACATATCCTTTCTAGCTTGGATTTATGCTACTCGTACTCCTTTCTTCTCTAAAATCCTCCAAAGAATGTCTCTTGAGACCCTATCATACGCTTTTTCCAAATCTATGAAGACCATGTGTAAATCATTTTTCCTATCTTTATATATTTCCATCAATCTTTGTAAGAGATATATTATCTCCATGGTTAAGCACCCTGGCATGAACCCGAATTGGTTGTCCGAAATCTATGTCTCTTGCCTCAATCTATGCTCAATGACTCTCTCCCAGAGCTTCATTGTATGACTTATTAGCTTAATACCCCTATAGTTCATGCAATTTTATACGTCGCCCTTATTCTTGTAGATAGGCACCAAAGTGCTCTTTTGCCACTCATTTAGCATCTTCTTCATTTTCAAAATCCTATTGAAAAGGTCTATGAGCCATGCTATACTTGTTTCTCCCAAAACTTTCCACACTTCGATTGGTACATCATCTGGGCCCACTGCTTTTCTATGCTTCATCTTTTTCAAAGCTACAACCACTTCTTCCTTCCTGATTCGGCGGTAAAATGAATAGTTTCTACACTCTTCTGAGTTACTCAACTCCTCCAAAGAAGTACTCATTTCATGTCCATCATTGAAAAGATTATGAAAATAACCTCTCTATCTATCTTTGACCGAGTTCTCTGTAGTAAGAACTTTTTCATCCTCATCTTTGATGCACGTCACTTGGTTTAGGTCATTTGTCTTCTTTTCCCTTGATTTAGCTAGTTTATAGATATCCAACTCCCCTTCTTTGGTATCTAGTCGCTTACATATCGTCACAAGCTACTAGCTTAGCTTCTGTCACAGCTTTCTTCGCCTCCTGCTTTGCTATTCTATACCTTTCACCATTTTCATTGGTCCTATCCTTGTATAAGGCTTTACAACATTCCTTCTTAGCCTTCACCTTTGTTTGTACCTCCTCATTCCACCACCAAGATTCCTTTTGGTGTGGAGCAAAGCCCTTGGACTCTCATAATACCTCTTTTGCTACTTTTGGGATACAACTAGCCATGGAATCCCACCTTTGGCTAGCTTCCCCCTCTCTATCCCACACACATTGGGTGATTATTTTCTCTTTGAAATTGGCTTGTCTTTCTCCTTTTAGATTCCACCATCTAGTCCTTGGGCACTTCCAAGTTTTGTTCTTTTTTCTCTCTCTTTTGATATGTACATCCATCACCAGCAAGCGATGTTGATTAGCCAAGCTCCCTCTCAGTATAACTTTGCAATCCTTACAAGTTATATGATCTCCTTTCCTCATTAGAAGAAAATCTATTTGTGTTTTTACTGACCCACTCTTGTAGGTGATCACATGTTCTTCTCTCTTCTTAAAAAAAGGTGTTGGCTAAGAAGAGATCATATGCCATTGTAAAATCCAAGATGGCTTCCCCATCCTCGTTTCTCTCCCCAAAACCATGGCCACCATGAAAACCTCTATAGTTGTCTGTCTCTTTGCCCATATGTCCATTTAAATCTCCTTTTATAAATACCTTTTCCGTATGAGCAATTCCTTGCACCAAGTATGCAAGATCTTCCCAAAATTTCTCCTTCAAACTCGTATCCAACCCTACTTGAGGTGCGTACGTACTAATCACTTTGATGAGTTCTTGTCCTATTACAATCTTGATTGCCATAATTCTATCTCCTACCTTTTTGACATCTACAACATCTTGTGTCAAGGTCTTGTCCATGATGATGCCAACACCGTTTCTCGTTCTATTTGTGCCCGAATACCAAAGTTTAAAACCTGAGTTTTCTAGATCCTTTGCCTTAAGACCAACCCACTTAGTTTCTTGTAGGCACATAATATTTATCCTTCTCCTCACCATAACTTCCACTACTTCCATAGATTTTCCCGTTAAGGTTCCTATATTCCACGTTCCTAAATGCATTTTACTCTCTTGAACTCTACCCTTCTGTCCTAGCTTCTTCATCCACCCCGTCTAATAGGATCAAAGTACTTCTTTTATGTGTCCTATGTAAAGTTGATATGAGCATATGCTTCCAAACAACTTTGAGTGGAGTAGTTCAAATAGAAGTTTCTATGACCCCCTTGCTTATTTAACATTGCCAATGCCAATGCATGCAATCTAATGACCCTATCATGCCCAGAAAGCCATGGTTTTTAGCTTTGCGAATGAGTCGATCTAGATCTGCTTGATTCGGTTTACGAAGGTACTCCTCTTTGTAAAGCTGAACAACTTTGTGACATAATGCAGCAAGATTATCAAGGCATGAAGACTCAGACATACCATATGTATCATCCATTGCATTAGCTAAGGAGGCATATACCAACATTTGGAGTGCAATAGTAACCTTTTGATGAGGTGAGAAACCAGGGTGCCTTGATCTGTCCAGTTTCTGTCGAAATTATTGATTGATATGTTGGACATCATGAAGTAACGCTTGAAAACATGACACCTCATCTGGAAGCGACTTTTAAAATCCTTTTCGTTGTACACCGAGTTGGGGTTCAAGTAATTGTTTATTAGATTCTGATGCGCTATCTTTTTATTTTGTGGCTTGTAGCTGCGACCAGCAATAGAGCCATCGTATTGAGGTTGTTCTTCAGTTGCCTTACACGCCATGACCTCAGCCATGGTTGCTATATATGGTGCACTGCGCCATGCTTCATCTTATTCATCGGACTTCTCATCTTTTCGTCTCATCTGCTCCCATTTATCTTCCAATTCAGAATTGGATGAGGACCCCCAGTTGGAATCCAAAAAGGATCCAAAGTTGGAATTCATTACAAACTTGAACTGAAAGAGATTGAATTGAAAGAGATATTGGAGAGGGCAAAGCTGATGGTGTGTGAATTATAGGCCAATATCCACCATAATTATGGACATTGGAAGCTGAAGATAAGAAGTGTCACGTAGATTAAAATCCTATCTAAGTTCCCACAACCAATTACATCTCGAAACATGGCACTTGAAATCCTATCTGAAAAATTATTGAGATTACGTATTGACAAGAAATTTGCAAAGTTACTCATAGATCGACATGTGGCACTCGAAACTTGAGACGTAAAATTATTGAGATTCCTTATTGACAAGAAATCTGCAAAGTTACTCACAGATCGACATATGGCACTTGAAATCCAAGACATAAAATTGTTGAGATTCCAACTTGAAAATTCTTGACATTCCATCTCGAAAAATTATTGAGGTAGTTTTATTTAAGTAACCATATTAATTCAATTAAAATAATAAATTATGTTTGACCTTATGGCCCTTTGGCCCCCTCAGTTGGAGATAGTTTTTTGTCACAGGGCTATGTTTGACCTATGGCCCTCTGGCCAGTTTTGGGCAATATTTGTTCCCCTTACCTTCCAAGCTAGAACTGCTCTATTGAAGTACAAAAATTGGGGGCGCATGGGAAGTTGCGTTAAGGTGTTTGTGGATGTGGTGTTGGTGTTTGATGGTATTTATGGAAGAAAAGTGGATGACATTAAATCTTTCCAAACACATTAAAGATACCTAGCAATTTAAACTTACCAAAGCACATTAAAAAATTCATAATAATTCATTTACAGGTGTGAAAAATGTGAAAAAAATACAAACACTCGTGATCGCATCCTTTGTACTTTGACGATGGGTACATCGTCATTTGAATTTTTAAAACCATACAAACCCTCACAAATTATGTTTTTAGGGGGAGACTCACAAATTATGTTTTTAGGGGGAGATAAAAATTCATAATAATTAATGTAGAAGTTGAAAAATGTGAAAGAATATATAAACGCTTGTTACTGCATCCTCTACACTTAGACAATGGTTACGTTATCGTTTAGATTTTTAAAACCCTCCAAAACGTCATGAATAGTTTCTTTGTTTTAGCACAAAATTAATTTAAAAGTGTGAAAATGTAAAAAATTTAAAAAAAAAATACAATCACTCGTAATGACAAGTTTTACAACTTTTATGCAGGGCTCAACTTCGAAATGCGACACCATTATCCATAAACCCTAGATTTATATTTAACCATTGATTGTTGTTTACACTCTATTCTTATCATAGGATTTCATTTTTCAATTTTATTTTTAAAACATGATATTTAAGCGGATGCAGAAAACTCAAGGGCTTGACTTCCTTTATTGTGCACAAGGTTCTAAAAGACGTTATGTGCTAGTCGGGCGACGAGCTGGGGCCTAGCACCTAAGCGGCTAGGCAGGGCTTAGGCGGGCATCTAGACGGACTAGGTAAATGCATTATGTTTCATGTAAATAAGTATCTATTTAAACTTAAAATATATATAATTTCATCATAAACTACAAAATAGAATGGCATATATATTATGAAGTATTGGAATATAATGAAAAAATGGGGAACAAGCATATAATGTGTGGTCATTTAAGTATTCAACAAGTCTCATACAATTTATTAAGAAAAATAAAATGCAAAGTTATCTAGTTTCTGTCTAAGTGAGTACAAGTTAGGCGAGTGCCTAAGCGGGTTTGGACGGACTAGGCAGGTGCCTAGACGGTCTAGGCGAGCGCCTCAGTAGGTCTAGGCACCCTTTCTTAATTTTCAAGTGCCTAGACATTAATCGGGGCGGTGGCTAGCCGCTTAGCGCCAAGGCCAGCGCTGAGGGGGTGCAAGTGGTGTTACTGCACATGGCCCCCAAATTGGAAGGGCCCCTGATTTTTCAATTTTGCATGCATTTACTTATATATAGTAGTATGTGTAAAATATTACAAACTTGAGTCTTAGTGCAAGTGGAATTATTGCTTCTTTACATCGGCTTAGGGGATGGGTTCAAAACTCATCTCCATCATTTATTCAGTTTATATTTTTATTAAATGTATAAGCTTCCACAAAATAATATAAAAATTCCACATAATAACATACAAATTCGTACCCTAACCCTCTAAATAGTTAAGGAAAAACAATACGCCACCTTTCCACTAGTTGATTTGTTCTAAAAATTCCACATAATAACATACAAATTCGTACCCTAACCCTCTAAATAGTTAAAGAAAAATAATACGCCACCTTTCCACTAGTTGATTTGTTAAATTTATTTGTGCTATTAGAATTTATAGAAGCTCAATTGAAAACTAAAATTATTACTTTGAACAAAAAAATATAAAAAAAAATTAAATTCTTAGTACTTTTTAGGGCCTCCAATTCACCTTCGCACCGGGCCCCTGAAATCTCATGGTCGGCTTTGCCTAGCACCTAGGCGAGGCCTAAGTGGCGCTAGGTGGGGATTTTTAGACCAGTGATTGTGCATATCCTTGAACATTTGATATTTTGTAGTAATGTAATAATATTTTTTCGATTAGGCTCTTATTTTGGTCTATGTGATACTTGAAAGACAAATATGTTTTTATGTTTTGAGGTAATATTTATGTGACAATGTGGTATGTAGATACTAATTTAGTATTATGTTTTTCATTTGATTATTTATTGTTTTACTAAATATTTTCTTTAAGGGTAAAGGTACGGGTCACATTACCCATTTATTTTAACAGTGTTACACAACACAACCGTTAATCTATTAGATATGTCACAAAAATGACATGAACACAGAAAAAACGATACAAATGCCACGTCTAGTATTTCTAATGAAAAATGTTGGCTTAATTAATTAAAACTTGTGTAATATATGAATTTTCCTATGTTAATTAAAATCATGTGATGTTACACTCTGACCTGTATACGAATATCATGCTCACCTTATCATCAATTTAACCTTAGACTAAAAAGGTAAAAATTTGAATGGTTATTTTTGTATAAATTAAAAAAATCTAAAATTATAAAAATGTGAACATATGATTCCCCATAAAACTCGAAACTGACTGTATCGCCCCCCCGGTTTTCTTTGATAGCTAAATATGTTGTGGTTGTGGAACTCCAAGTTTATTTAGTACTGTTGCACTTTGGCATCTTATGTGGTAATATGTTTATTAATTGAACCTTGACTTACCAGGCCATAGGGATTTGGAGTTTGATTTAGTTTTGCTCTCAAACTCGTGGTGTTCTTTCCTCTGTATATATACATAAGAACAATTCTTGTGGAACAAAACGGCCAAAATGTCTCAGGGGCATGAAAGTGAAGGTCCTGAAGATAGGGTGGTCGAAATCCTGTCCAGGTTGCCGCCCAAGTCTCTGATGCGGTTCAAATGCATACGCAAGTCTTGGTGCACCCTCATCAATAGTCCTCGTTTTGTGGCCAAACACCTCAACAATTCCGTGGACAACAAACTATCATCCTCCACGTGTATTCTTCTCCACCGTTCTCAGACGCCCATTTTCCCTTACGACAGTTGGAAACGAGAATTCTTCTGGTCCATGATTAATTTTTCCATAGATAGTGATGAGAGCAACTTTCATTATGATGTTGAGGACCTAACTAATGTACCGTTATTGCAATGGGAAGACCATCATGAAGTAGAGATTCACGGTTATTGCAATGGGATTGTCTGTGTAACAGTAGGGGAATATTTTTTTTTGTGCAATCCAGCAACGGGGGAATTCAGTCAACTTCCCAATTCACGCCTTCTTCTACCCCTTCCCAGGGGAAAAGGAAAATTTGGATTGGAAACGACCGTTAAAGGATTGGGATTTGGCTATGATTGTAAAGCTAAAGAATACAAGGTTGTGCGAATTATAGAAAATTATGATTGTGAGTATTCAGATGGTGAAGAAACATATATTGAACATGCTGCTCTTCCTCACACGGCTGAGTTATACACAACAACTGCTAACTCTTGGAAAGAGATTAAGATAAATATATCAAGTAAAATATTATCATTTTATAGCTATCCCTATTCTTGTTCAGTGTACTTGAAGGGATTTTGTTATTGGTTGTCAAGCGATGACGAGGAATACATATGTTCATTTGATTTAGGTGAGGAGATATTCGATAGGATAGAATTGCCTTCTAGGAGAGAATCTGGTTTTAAGCTTGATGGTATTTTTCTATATAATGAATCCATCACTTATTATTGCACTAGTTACGAAGAGCATTCCAGATTATTTGAAATATGGGTAATGGATAACTGTGACGGAGTTAACAGTTCATGGACAAAACATCTAACAGCTGGACCTTTTAAAGGTATTGAGTTTCCATTGACACTTTGGAAACATGACGAGCTTCTTATGATTGCCTCTGATGGAAGAGCCACCTCTTATAATTCTAATATCGGAAATCTCAAGTATCTTTATATTCCTGTTATTATCTATAGGAATAGGGTTATAGATTACGCAAAAAGTATTGTTCCAGTGAAGCGAGTTGAGGGCAAAGTTCCATTTTCTCCTATTTAATTTGTATGCTTGATATACGGCTTGAGTTTGCATCTTATAATTTTTCTTTGTGGCCTTTGAACTATGTCTGCTTACCATGGACTGCCTTTCGTTTTTGGGCTTTCCACATTTTGTAATGTTATTAAGTGTATGACAACTATTTTTTAAAGTTAATTAATACTAAGAATTCACTTATGTTTTAAATTTTTTTCTTTAGAATTCCCTTCTTAAAAAGCTAATAACTTTTGTGTGATGTTTCCCGTATTTATATCGTTTTCATGACATACCAATACCTTAACTAGTTAGACCTGCATTTGCCCAGTCGCCACTTCTTCTCAAGCAAGTTTCAGGTTCCTTGGGTGGGCAAACTGGGTCCTGGTTAAGGAGTTTTCCGGTTTATGGACGGCATTGGTCCCTTTCTTCTTGGTGAAAACAACGTCGTCGTGGACCGCAATATCCCGTTTTCGCGTTATCAGTCGACGCACATTATCCCAATCCTGAACCACTTCATTCTTCCAATGATTTCATCGTCGCCCATCTGCTGTGCCGAACAGTGATTCACAATCCTCTTGATTCGATTGTCAACGTCGATGGCAACTACCTGATGAGCTTGGTTCTGAGATCACGGTTCGATCCACCATAAATAGCAGCCAAACAATATGAACTATATGTGGGTCCTGTTCGTGGCATCGAAAGCAGTGGAACAATGGTGGTGGCGACGGTGCTTGTTGCCAGAGTTCGCCGTAAACTCACCTGGGAAGCTTGCCTAGGAATGGGTCGGGGCAAAAATCCGGGTCATGGCAGACACAGGGTCTGTGGGATTGGTCCAGGGCAAGAAGGTACCAATCCAAGCCACCCACGTAGATTCCTTAAACGGAAAACAGAGGGGTGGGGTGGTGGTGGTGAGCCTAGTCTTGGACGTGGGTGATTGGTAAATATGAGGTGATTGCGGGTGAGTGCTGCAGTGGGGGAGTGGGTAGTGATTTTGATGGTGAAGGAAGAAGGGTTGGGGAGATATTTCAGTATGACCGTCATACGAGGTGGTATATCATATGTTCATAAATAAATGATGGGTTATGTGTGTTAAAAGGTTAATAACTTAAAAATTAAAATTTTCTACCACTTTGCATAAAAACACGTGGTGTATCATCCGTGTTCGCTCACAACTAAAAATTTCTCGAAGGGTTGGGGGGAGACAAATGAATTGGGATAAAGGGTGAGGGTGGGTCCCACCCTTTTTAATAAAATATTTAAAAACGTTATTCTTGTTCTAGGCCTATTTGACTGAACTGTATAAAAGAAAAAAAGGGAGAGGGGCCGGCGACAATAGGGAGAGAAGAGAGAAATTTAATTCTGAGGTGTGTGTTGAATCACCCCCTTATACCTTTATTTATAGTATTAGGATAGGTAGAATCCTTATCCTAATAGGATTACATCTCTAATAGGAATTAAATTACTAAAGGGAATATACAAGATACTCCTAGATACATTAGGATTTACACAATTCCTAATCCGATAGGACTGCAACACTCCTCATTAAGTGTGTAAATACTCAAACAAAACGTCGCATCAGACTTGAGCAGATGATGTAGAACAGTTGATGAAGTTGTCAATACAACGGGTGAAAGCGAGTCTCAAATACAAGAAATTAAGTATGCATTGGTAGTAAAACTCACAAAACATCGCTATGGTAAAACCCAACACATGAGGAAAACCAATAAACTAAGGAGAAATGTGAGAAGTATGCGTAATGTCTAAAATAAACGTCAAACAGGACGAAAGTAGTGAACTCAATAGAGTATGATCATCCTAGGATGAGTGCCTCGTTAAAACCTCGTTAGGTAGCAAAAACCCAGTGGAAAAAATGCTCCTAATCGTAGGAAAAAGAGTACATTAAGATCAAGTGAGTATGCTTCAAGATACTCCTCTTGAGTTAGACATAACTTACAAATAAGAGAACTACAAGCAATTCAATTCACATAACTTATGCATACCGATTTGCTTGACTTCTGAAAAGTAGACTTGGGTAATGACTTCGTGAAAAGATCGGCCAGGTTGTCCTGGGAACGGATTTGCTTGACTTCAATGTTCTGATGCTGTTGTTGCTGGTGAGAATGAAAGAATTTCGACACTATGTACTTGGTGTTGTCTCCCTTGATGTATCCCTTTTTTAATTGCTCAATACATGCTGCATTGTCTTCAAATATCGTCGTAGAAAGGTCAATGACGGAAGAAAGACCACTAGTGCTTCGAATATGTTCCATAACTGCTCTCAACCAAAAGCATTCTTGCGAGGCTTCATGCAGGGTGAGAATCTTAACATGGTTCGAAGAAGTTGCAACTAGCATTTGCTTGGTAGACCTCTGAGATATAGCGGTGTCTCCAACGGTAAAGATATAACCCGTTTGAGAACATGCCCTATATGGGTTAGACAGATAACCAGCATCTACGTAACCAACAAGGTGAGAATCAACTCGAGGACTGAGAGGGGCGGCAACTCCTCTCGAGGGTTTATTGGTGTAGAACAAGCTCAAATCCATTGTATCCTTGAGTTAGCGGAAAATGTCTTTAACACCATTCCAGTGTCTGCGTGTAGGTATCTAGCCAAAAGATTAACAGTGAAGGAGATGTTGAGTCTAGTGCATTGAGCTAAGTATAATAAAGCACCAATTGCACTTACGTATGGAACTTCAGGCCCCAAAATCTCTTCCTTATCCTCCTTCGGAGTACTCGAAAGCTTTGCTTTATCCTCATTAAAGTCTGAATGACCATAGGAGTACTAGAAGACTTTGCTTTATCCTCATTAAAATGTCGCAACACCTTCTAAGTGTATTTCGATTGATGTACTAGGATTCTATCTGAACAATGCTCGATCTCGAGGCCAAGACAATAAATTGTTTTCCCAAGATCTTTAATCTCAAATTCTAATTTCAAGTGTGCTACAATTTCTTCAAGCTCTGCAGGAGTTCCAATGAAGTTCATGTCGTCGACATTAACTGCAACGATCGCAAATCTGAAATGTGACTTATTAATAAACATGCATGGGCATAGTTCATTGTTCACATAACCCTGACTTGTCAGATATTCACTCAGACGGTTATGCCACATTCGTCCAGATTATTTCAATCCGTAAAGTGATCTCCTCAATCTAATTGAGAGAGTGTTCCGTGATCTAGAACTATTCAAACCAGTCAATGGAAGTCTTTTTGGAACTTTCATGTACGTGTTTCCGGATCTAGATCCCCATAGAGATACTCGGTTACCACGTCCATAAGCTGCACATTCATTTTTTTCGAAATAACCAAACTGAAGAGGTAGCGAAACGTTATGACGTCCATTACAGGGGAATATGTCTCCTTGTAATCAATCCCAGGGCGTTGAGAGAAGCCTTGTCTTATGAGGCGTGCTTTGTATCGCACTATTTCATTATTCTCATTACGCTTAATCATAAAACCCACTTGTAGCCCACTGGTTTCATATGTAGTGGACTAGGAGCTGCATGCCCAAACACCTTTCGTTTTGCGAGCGAATTAAGTTTGACCTGGATTGCTTGTTTTTAGATTGACCAATCTGTTCTACATCGACATTCATCAACGGAGAGTGGTTTAATGTTATCGTTAAGCATGATGTCAGAAGCAATGGTGTACGCGATGCATCATCAACTATCATCTCATTTTGATTCCAAACCTCATCCAAAACTGCGTAATGGACTGAAATCTCATGATTCTTTGGAGGTTTCATATTAAACATCATCATAATCTAGAATAACCTCATGCGTTGGAACAGATGAGTAAGCAATAGTCGGATTTAGACTAGGGTCACTAGTTTGTGCCGTTTTTCTCTCCGATGTTGTGAATCTTTTTAACCAGGGGGCCTTCTATGCTTCAAGGTAAGAGCAGGTGATTGGCTAACCGCCAGTGTACCTTGCTATGTGGGAGGTGCAGTCACCCCATTCTCAAGGACGGTTTGGCCTTCCACGACGATGTTATGGCGTACGCTCGGTACGTCAATCCTTGCAGGTGCATTTGCAACAAGTATACGTGATCTCGTCACCTTCGCTAATTAGTAAAAGCATCTGGAATGCTTTGAGCGATGCTCTGAAGATCTAGAATACGTCGCACTTCAGTTTCAGACTGAGGTGTGTGAGGATCTAAATGACACATAGTGGGAGTAATCCACGATAATTTGCGGTGTTTTACAGGAATTTTAGTGACCTTATCTCCCTCTAGCGACGGGAAGACTATCTCATCAAAGTGACAATCCGTAAAATATGCAGTAAAGAGATCTCTTGTCAAGGGCTCTAAGTAGCGAATAATTGAAGGCAAATCATAACCGATATAGATTCCCATTTTTCTTTGAGGACCCATTTTGGTACGTAGTGGCGGCGTTATTGGCACATAAACTGTGCATCTAAACACACGTAAATGCAAGACGTCTGGCTTGTATCCAATAACCAACTGTAACAGTGAATGAGGTTAGGTAGCGGTGGGCCTCAGGCGGACCAACAAAGTTGCATGCAATATTGCATGGCCCTAGGCAGATACTGGCAAATTGGTTCGCATGACCAAAGTCGGAGCTATCATTTCAAGGCGCTTTATGAAGGCTTTTGCCAAGCCGTTTTGGGTGTGAACATGGGGTACAAGATGTTCAACTTCAATCCCAACTGGCATGCAATAATCATCAAAGGTCTATGATGTAAACTATCTAGCATTATCCAGTCAAATTGACTTGATTGGATAATTAGAGTGGTGAGTCCTATGCTTAATAATTTGTGCTAAGAGTTTTGCAAATACAGCATTGCGTGTGAATAATAAGCAGACTTGTGACCATTGTGTCGATGCATCAACCAACACTATAAAGTAGATGCATCAACCAACACCATAAAGTAGATGCATCAACCAACACCATAAAGTATCTAAATAGTCTACATGTTAGTTGGATAGGTCCACAAATATCCCCTTGGATCCTTTGAAGAAATTTAGAGGGGTCATGAATAATCTTTATAATTGAGGGTTGAATATTCAACTTCCCCAAGGAACATGCTTTACAATGCGGATGGCTGGGATAAGATTTCAAGTATGCCTATGAGATGCTTTGAGGATATGGCGCATCATATCTCGTCCGGGGTGTCCCATTTGATCATGCCAATGCAGCAAAGTGTCATGGAACCCAGCCATAGGGCTGGCCACATGGTGTGTCTCGATGGCTCGAATGGTTGTTATGTACAACCCACTCGAAAAATTTTCCAACTTCTCATGAATGAGCTTCTGGCCATATTCGTAAGAAGTAATATAAAGAAATTCAGAACCATTCTCTTTGGTGGTTTCAACGTGATATTGATTATCTTGAATATTTCTAAAACTCAGCAATGTTCTTCTGAAACGTGGAGCATAGAGAGCCTCTTTAATGGTTAATTAAGTACCATAAGACAACATTATACGGGCCTTTCCGTATCCTTCTATCAGGTTGGATGGGCCTAAGAGGGTTGTTAGAGGTGCATTCTTAGGTACGAAGTTAGTAAATTAGTGTTTCTCACGCATTATGGTGTGTGTTGTTGCACTATCAGCCATACAACTAACTTCCCCACTAGTCATACCTAGAAATGAATTAATTGAATCAGTCATATGCATAAATATAATTCCATTCATTCAATTAATGAATTCGATAAATAATATCCAAAGTTCAAAACAAACCAAACCAAATAAATAATTCCAAATACTTAGAAAAATTGTCTGAAAATTAAACCATAAACCTAGAAAATAGAGAGGGGGTTAGGCCACTCCTAGTGGGTCTGCCACTAAGGGTATAACATCTTAAAGCATGTCTAAAATGTATTCTTCCATAGGAGCAAATGCCTCTTGAAAATCTAAAACCTCTAGAGTTGTAGTAGCATCTTCGGGCATTGCTACATGCGCAAAGTTAGACTCACGTAGGGAATGATACTTGGCAATGGCCTAGGGGGTAGCTTGGCATACGCTTGACCAATGATCTCTTGATCCACAGCGGTAGCAGATGTCCAGTTCAGTGGAATCCGATTGAATGGTAGCTTTTCCCTTGTTATTGAAGTTTGGGGCCATCGAGGCACGGGGTTGGCATTTCTAGTTCAAGTTTCCTCTCTTGGATGGGCCTCCGTTTGGTAGGCCTTGTCACCCTTTTCCACGGCCACGACGAGATCTCCATCGATTGTGGCTGCTATAAGCTGTCGCATGCGTTTTAAACGCTATGTGCGAGCCAGAAGGTCGAGCTTGATGATTCTTCATCAAAAGTTGGTTCTGCTTTTTGATGAGATGTACAAAAGATATCAAATCCAAAAATTTGGTGAATTTATGTGCCCTATATTGTTGCTGCAGAACAATATTGGTGGCATTGACGATCGAATAGGTATTCTTCAGGAAAACCTGTTCGGTTAAGTCCTCGTTACAGAACTTAAGTAGTGATCGGATTCTACAAACTTTAAAGTTGTATTCATTCACAGACTTAAGTCTTGGAAGTGTAAGTGCTGCCAGTCGTGTCTTGCTTCAGGCAAGAAAAAGTCTTTCTAATGATCGAAGCGATCTGCCAAAGCGAGTTAGAGGGTACGAGGATCCTCTTCTGTGAGGTACTTAGTCTACAGTGCATCATGGATGTGTCTTCGGATGAAGATCATAGCAATAGGTTTTTAAGCTTCGTCGACAGGTACATCGTCGATTGGTTCCTCGATGATAGCTCTAAGCCTCTTTGCAGTAAGATGGAGCTCCACGTCTTAAACCCAATTCAGGTAGTTTCTTCCAGAAACTTCCAGAGCGATGAAATCAAGCTTGTTCATGTTTGACATGTCCCTAAATAGAGGGTACAACAAAACATGGTTAGTCAAATGGAAAGCCATAGACATACATCCTAGAACATTCGGGTTCTATAGACATGTATTGGTTTAGTTTATGCATGAAAGCTACAGGTTTCATGTGGTAAGTTTTAACTAAAAACTTCAGGTTTCAAAGGCACTAAAGTTGAAACTATAGGTTCGATTTAGTTATGAACGCTTAGTTTATATATATAGGGGTACCTGTAAGAACACATAATCCAATATACAATAAAGTGTAGCGGATTTGTGGATTGCTTCAGGAACCCAAGTGTGAGTGCTTCAGGACTACGAAAGATAGTCAACGTGGCACACCCCAACCCAGAATATTCATTAGGACTCCAAATCGAGTTGTGCTGGCCGACACCTAGAAGGTGACGAAGCCATAAAGTATAGTGATGTGGAAAATGTGAATAAATTTAAACCGAAAAGTGCCTAAAGACAAGAGTGCACTATAAGCGGGAATGAGCCCATTTCACACGCAACACCAGAGCATAAGTAAAGTATAGTAGTGTGGGTAAGGATTATACCTTCAGAGGTAGCCACCTATACTGAGATTTGCCACGAATCCTCGTTGATACGAACTTTCAGCCACTAAAAACCAGGAGGGGATAAAAAAAAGGGGTGAGTGGGGTTGAAAATAGAGTTTTTAATAAAAACCATTTGAAAATGTTATAACCCCAAGCTGTAAAACGCGTATAATTTCCCAGAAAATAATAATACATACGTGTACAAAAATCATGCTCGAGAGTAGTGAAAACAGAGTTTATGCCATGTCAAGTATCTCAACAATAAAATAAGTAAGTCGGGTGAGATAAATTAATGTAAAATGATATGCTAGTTGAAGTCACCTAACATGACCTATATGGCTGAACCTATAGCTCATCAACCAATTCCTGCACACAAGTCAGAACCATGTAAATAAGTACGCTCAAGTGCTACGATCACATGATAGCTGTGCGAATAATCGCGGGTCACCTATGAGTCGGAACCACCTAATGTGGTCTGTACGATAGGTTTGTGCACCAAACTTGGATCCAAGGTGAACGTGCGGTGCAGGAGGTGAACATCACGTGAAGGACTGTGCCCTAGCCACGGGTGGGAGCACTAACACCGGGGTGCAGGATAATGAGCTATACATGCCTCTACGTATAACCATAACCAATGCAACCACTAACATCATATTGTATTCACTTGAATCTTACTTGGCCTCCGCAGTGTCATACAATAGCATGCATATACATACCAATGCATATAATAAAATGAAATGCAAGCATGACATGGCATTTAAAAATGTAAATCCATTTAAAACAATTTTTGGGAAAATAGAAAACATATATATGTTATATAGAAAACCAAAAGCCCACTCACCTGGAGTCTGCACTACAACTCTCTAGCACAAACATGAAGGTGTCACGAACGATCGGTGCCTAGAAAAATTATCAAATCATGTCTTAGAATTCTTATCAATATAACATATAACTTACATATCCTATTCAAGAAGATCCATAAGTTAGATTCCTAATCTATGAATTTCTAATATCCTCAAATATTATGTACTATAACATGTCAAAGTTTAGTGACGATCCAACGGTTGGATCATCGATTGCTATAATAATCAAGGGCGGACCTTAATGGAACTACGTTCAATTGACGGAAATTTTTCAATTGGACTTCACCAATGGAATCAGGGTATTCAATTTAACCTTGGAAGGTCAAGGGATGTCTCAACCCACGCGCTGCCGTAGGTGGCAGTTGGCCTCCTCGACTCGCCGAAAAATTCAACTATTTTTAAAAATTCTCAAATTTTATAGGAATGAAGATCTCAATGAGTGGAGCAACTTTCATACTTGTGACTAAGTCCAATTTGGCCCGGAAAAGCCTCAATTTCATGAAAACCCCGTCGGAACCCTAGAAATAATTAATTTACTAAAATGCCCGCGAATTTAAACATTAATATATCCTTTTTTATAACTCCAAATTGCATTCTGTTTGCGCTCACGCGTTCGTAGCGACGAGTGCTATGAGGGTATGCCAATAAAACGAGTCTGACATGAAATGACAAGGCAGTCAACAAGAGTCAATGTCTTTGCCTCAAAGGGCATTTTCATAAATTCACTTAATAAAATTATATAAATTGTAAAAATTGGGAACGGGTCATTACACAACGGTTCAAAGAGATGAAATAATTTATTGAATCGTTAATTGCCAAAAAGTGAGCTTGAGGCCGATAATTTTGGATTGATTGTTAGATTAGTGGACTGCCGGTCACTTTAATTAATTCAATAGGTTGAGACCATTTGGGGTCGATTGTAAAAGCAAAAATAATTATCACATATGGGTTAAAATGATTTAAAATACCAAAAATTAGCGTTGAATTCAAAAAACCATAGCCCAAACACGTTGGGCATGGGTGTCGTGAGTAGGGCAAAGCCCTAAAAAGGTTATTAGGCTCGGGTGGCTGCAGAAGGCAGCCCAATGTGTGGCTTCAGGCCACCGGTTGAAAGATGGGAAGCCCAGCAGCAAAATTGCTGGCATTTTGAGCTAGGGTAAGTGCACGGGGCAGGCCTAAAGGCTTGTGGAGGTGCGAGGAAACCTCAGCCAAAGCTGGGTTTCGGTTCTTGGGCCTCAGGGACCATCCCAGCCATCTAGGTTGGCTTCTGGTGTTGCGGGCCGTGACGAGGTCAAGCCTTGCAAGTTGCGGGCTGTGCTGGAATAGGATTTAGTGAATCGGGGCTTCAGGCCCATGTCAGGGACAAGCCCAGCATGCTTCTGGCATGTGGGTGTAGGCTTGAGTTTGAACTTGGGGCTGTAGGCCCGTGTAGAAGACAGTTTAGGCCGAAGCTTGGTTGGGTTCAAGAAAGGCAGCTAGCCCATAGGGCTGGCTCATGGTCTATGGTGTTGAACGACACTGTTCCGCACGCGGCTGGCTTTAGGCTAGCGCAGTGGTCCGTCGATGAGGCCACGGTGGTGCTGCAAAAAAATCACAATATTTTTTAATTCCAGGGTTAAAAACCCTAATTGCTTCTAAATTAATTTCGATTCTTTTACTCGCAATTCCACGTAGCATGAATGTGTAATGCATGAACAAGTACATGTATTGACAAAATATATGAACATATATACAATATATATAATTGGAAGGAAAATATAAATATAGGGGGTTCATGCATCATGGGGAATGTTTTCATGCTTCAATGTTTTTTCAAATATCTTAATTTATTTTAGAATAACCTTATTGGCAGAAAATGATTGAAAGCCTTTGAATTTGGTAAAAGATAGCCTCCTCCTATGATCCTTCAGTTCCTTAATTTGGTAAAAGATAACCTTATTGGCAAGAGCGTGCTGATAACATGTTGTAGGCCTATTTGACTAAACTGTATACAGGACAGAAAAGGAGAGGGGTTGGCGGCAATAGAGAGAGATGAGAGAGATTTAATTCTGAGGTGTGTGTTGTATCACCCCCTTATACCTTTATTTACACACACATTCCTAATCCGATAGGACTGCAACAATTCTTTAATTTATTAATATTTAATTAATATTTCTAACCAATTGGGCTATGGAGTGGGTCCCACTTCAAGCCACGTCAACATTTAATAGAGAAATTAACAGACAAGCTGGTAGAAGTCTGATATTGCAACAAATTCGTTAGATGAGGTATGCCATTGTAATTTTTAAAACATGAGGTATGAAATTGTGGTTCCACCTATAGTTGAGGTAATTTTGTGTAATGGCAAGCTCAACAACTTTAGTGAAGAGGTCATCTCCGAAATTTGCCACCACAATCCCATAAACAATAGATTTAAATTTAACAGTTGATTGTCATTTATGGTTTATGGTTATTCTCCATTCTTCTCAACAAAATTCAGTTTTTTTTTTCTTCATATTAATGACTCTTGTTAGGCGTCCTTAGAAGTCATACATGACACTCTTTCAACGTTATAAAAAATATCTTAAATGATACCCACAAAGATGTCGTTAAACTTTGTGTCATTAAACTTTTAACATGACCCATAAACTGTGTCATGTATGCAAAAATTTGTAGTAGTGATTCTCTTTTTTGGAAACATTAACTTTAGTGAATGCAGAAAGATGAGCGATTTAGCTTGTTGATATCAAGTTCAGATTTTTACGATTAGTGAAAATATTGCTCTAAATTTTTAGAGTCTCTAAAATCTATATAACATTGACTTATTCGAACTGTTCACTTTCTTGCATCAACTAAAATATCATGTTGTGAAAAACAAAAAAAAAAATCTAAAAAACGAAATCCTGTGAGAAGAGTAGAGGGTAAACGACAATGGACCATGATGTCGAATCTTAGAGTTGACCCTTTCACAAAAACTGAAAAGCTTGTCATACAAGTGATTGTATACTTTTTTTTATACATTTTTTTACACTTCTACAAAATTATTTATGAATTTGTATTCTGAGGGTGGGAGGTTTTAAAAAATCTAAACGTTGATGTAGGCATTGTCTATGTGTAGGGGAAGCAATAACGAGCTTGTATATTCTTTCACATTTTCACACTTGTAAATTAATTATTATAAATTTGATTTATTTTAAACTCCTCTAAAACAATATTCAAGAGGGTTTATAGGGTTTTAAAAATTCAATTGACGATGTATCCAATGTCAAAGCGTAAAGGATGCAATCATGAGCGTTTGCATATTTTTTTCACATTTTTCATACTTGTAAATTAATTAGGGTAAATTACACAAAACTACCTCAACTATGGTCAAACCACAAACTCATACCTCATGTTTTAAACATTGCAATGTCATACCTCCACTTATGAATTCGTTGCAATGTCAAACCTCTGTTAAATTTTCTGTCAATTTGGCACTAGAATAATAGTGAAAATCTCACCTCTACAATCGAAAACATTCAATCCAAGTTCAAAAATCATACATGAACTAAATCAGTCATACTAACATCCACTAGCATAAGTATAGTGTCACGCCCCGGACCTGGAGTTGGTAAAAAAAACTCGAACCCGAATCTGAAACGCGAGTTAAAAGTAAAAATAAATAAAAGGAAATTGATACGGGTTGAAAAAATAAACTCCTCTTATTAAAATAACTCCAAAATCCTTACTGGGTGTACAAAAATAATAAATTAAAATCCTTAAACTTCTCCTCAATCACAACCTTAGCTCTTCTAACACCTGTCTTGCCAAATAACTCATATGTAAAATAATAGGTGAGGGGTAAGCAACAACCACCATCACTCAGTGAGTAGAATATGTAATATATCAGTCAAACAATGCCTTTTTACACACATTAGAAAATACAATAATAATATCAAAGCTGTAACCACGTAATTTCATATCACATTATCCCTTACGTGTTCATTACATCCTTCATAAATTGTAACTCACCACGTGACCCCTACTGGCCTTTCCGCCCTAATGTCCCTATGTGCAGTTTACATTTATCCCTCGGATTAATGCAACACTAAAGTTCTCATGCTCCATGAACATATCCAAATAATCCACATATCACCATATTAATGATTCCAAAGGTATTTCAACAAATCCAACATGCTTGACTTAAAATAGATAGAGATTTATAAATAGATAAAACCCATGATAGTTTGTGGTTCTCATTTATCAGAAAATAAGAATATTTTGAAACACATTACATAAACGGCTCACCTCGATAATCCAAGCTTTGGCAAGACAACCCAACCAACATCTCCTCACACCTCAAACTAGCTTTCCCTTTTTCTTTTCTTTCTAAGCTCTCACTCTAACGTATATATAAATATATACGCACAACACATATATATACAAGTATGTATGTATGAATGTATGTATATACACACCAATCTCTGTGTAATGCATGCTCTGCATGTTTCCTTCTTTTTATGCTCCAAAACCAATGGAGCAAAGCTCCTACTTATAGTGAAACAGAACGGCTCCAAGACTTGAGGTCCAAGGAAAATATACAATAAAATATATGAAGTCCTATCCGTAAACTCCTACGTGTGTATGAAGGTGATACTTTTCTTGTGACTGATAGGAGCATATTTATGCGACTGAGTTAGCTTGTTCTCATGCATTTATGTTGTTATTTCTTAGTTAATTATGTATTTTAAGTTATTTTCGTGTGTTTGTAGGTCCAAAGGGTTAATGTGGCAAAGAAGTGCATTTTGGAGCATTTTTGGGCATGGAATGGATAGCTTATGCTTGGAGCAAAAGGAATGGACGAAATTTGAAGTTTGTGCATCATCCTCTCCCTATAAATAACCATTTTAGCACACTCATTTCACCCAACACATTCACCTACCAATACATACACTCATTTCACCTAATACATCCACTCATTACAACCACCCAACACATTTATCTACCACTACATCCACTCATTTCACCCAACACATTCACCTACCACTAGATACACTCATTTCACCTAATACATCCACTCATTACAACCACCCAACACATTTATCTACCACTACATCCACTCATTTCACCCAACACATTCACCTACCACTACATACACTCATTTCACCTAATACATCTACTCATTACAACCACCCAACACATTTATCTACCACTACATCCACTCATTTCACCCAACACATTCACCTACCAATACATACACTCATTTCACCTAATACATCCACTCATTTCAATCACCCAACACATTCACCTACCACTACATACACTCATTTCACCTAATACATCCACTCATTACAACCACCCAACACATTCACCTACCAATACATACACTCATTTCACCTAATACATCCACTCATTTCAACCACCCAACACATTCACCTACCACTACATCCACTCATTACCACCACCCATTACATCCTCTTTCTAGCCTATAAATACATTCATCCACCCTTCATCAAAAAGAGGGGGATATCAATCCAAACACATCCATTCATCTTCACATCCATTCCTCCATACAAACAAACCTTCAAACACGTACCAATACCTTGTGCCGTAGAAAAGGAAGGGAAGGAAAGTGCTTGGACGTGCTTGCTGTCCAACTTGGATCGTTGGAGCGTTTAGGTGTTTTCTTTCTTTTGTTTCCAATGTTTAAATTCATTTTCTTTTGTTTTGTTGTGAATATGAGTGGCTAAACCCCTCTTGGCTAGGGGTGATTTCAAAGCCATGATTATGTGTGTAATATGATTTAATAAATTCCAGTTATGAACTCTTGAATCGTAAATGCAGTTGGCTTAACTATTTGATTGATAACTTATTTGTATTTGTTAATTAAGGGTCGACACTTAATTGGCATGCATAAATCCGTTGCTAGAATATAAGGAAGTTTCACATAATCGTTACAAATTTATATTCACATGTAGTGAAGGTCGCTTATTGATAGGAGCATGTTTATGCGACTTAATTGGCTTGTTCTCATACATTTATGTTGTTTTTCCTTAGTTAGTTTAGTGTTTAAAGTCATTTTCGTGCAATTTCAGGTTTTATTATCAAAGTATGCAAAAAGGAGCATTTTGGAGCTTTTAGGAGCAAAATTGGGCTTGGAATGAAGTGCATATGCATGGAGCAAGGAGTTTGGACGAAATTAAAGATCAAATGAGGCTAGGAACATGCTAAAAATCTGGTGAAATAAATACAAGTTGCAAGAAGGGATAGGTTTCTAGAAGGATTGACCAAAATTTCACTCAAAACCATGCCTACCCCAGAAATTCATCCTTGCCGTGGCCTCCTTGTTACTTCCACCAGAAATTTGAGTGATTGTTCAATACCTAACCCACTAGGAAATTGAGTAGATGATTCATCCCTAAAATCACAGAAATTCACATCCTTGCCGTGGCCTCCTTGTTACTTTCCACCAGAAATTTGAGTGATGATGCAATGCCTAACTCACCATGACATTTGAGATGATGCAATGCCTAACTCACCATGACATTTGAGTGGATGATTCATCCCCAACTCAACAGAAAATGAGTAGATTATGCACATAAATTGAGTGGATGATTCAAGACCTAACCCACCATTATTCCCCACCTTCTTGCCGTGTGTTACCTACTCACTTCCACCAGAAAATTGAATTAAACAAGTCCATCCTCTCCCTATAAATACCCATGGCAGCAGCCTCATTAAAATCATCCAGAAATTAATCATTCTCCAAGCCTTTCCTTGCCTCTCCCTACATATCTAAACTCATTCCCATCCATTCCTCCACATAACCAACCCTTCAAAACATCACTCCAACCTTGTGTTGCAGCAAAGAAGAAGAGGAAAGTTCTTGTACGTGCTTGCTATCCAACATGGATCGTTGGAACGTTTAGGTGTTTTCTTTCTTTTGTTTTCAATGTATAATTCTATTTATCTTTGTTTTGTGAACATGAGGAACTAAACCCCTATTTAGTTAGGGGGAAGTTTGAAGCCATGAACATGCTTGTGATATGAATTGATTTCTTCCAATTGTGATTTGATAAGTTGTGATTACAATTCAATTATCTATTTTCTTCATAACTGATTCTTGTATGTTTATTAAGGATGCATACTTAGTTTTCATACATGAATTAGATGCTAGAATATAAATGAGTTTCACCTAATTGTTACAAGTTTATATTCATGAGTAGTGAAGGTTGCTTGTCACAATCGCGTTAATTGAATTCTTGGCAAACGTATCATGCATTCATAGTTACAATTGCCTCGTCAACACTTATGATTTTCATTGAACGTAATGATCTCTGATTGTATCTCTATTATGCATTCATATAGGGAACTTTTAGAGAATAATTTGGATTGTCGCATGCATTCATCCAATTCAATAAGTAAAGGAAAATCTGAGGGTTAATTTGTGCATCACGGTCAATCTGGGGTGTTGAGCATCATAGTTTATTGAAAAGCAATTGGAAATCGATTCATGTACAAGTGTGTCATGTGTGAAGAACGAACCTCTAACTAATCCATCCATCATCTTATTTTTCAAATTCGTTTTACAATTTGCCTAGCTAAAAATCTATTTAAGTTTTAGTTTATTTGTTTTACTTTCAACTTCACCAAACCCAAATCCCCCTTTTACTTTCTTGTTTTAAAGTCTTTTGTTTACATTTTTAACTTTGTTTCTTTTGTTTTTGAGTCAGTTTAGAGGTTTTAGCAAGCCCTCCTAATCCCCGGTTTAGAACGATCCTTACTTACATCTATACTACAATTGTCAAAAAGGGGGTTAAATTTGTGTGCTTAACTTTCATCGCATCACTTATAAACGATCGCGTTAAGTTCAATTCCTAGCATGAGTGACATGATGCCATAGTTGCAAGTGCTTTGTCAATGCTTATGATTTTCATTAAACGTAATGATCTTTGATTGTATCTCTATTATGATGTCATGTAGGGAACTTTAGAAGAATGTTTTGGGTTGTCGAATGATGTCATCCAATCTAATAAAACAAGGAAAATCTGAGAGTTAATTAGTGATGTCACGATTAATTTGGAGCATTGTCATTCATAATTCAATGAAGTGGTAACTGGAAATCGAGTTATTTGCATACACGTCATGTGTGGAGAAAAAGCCTCTAGCTATCCCATCCATCATCTTATTTCTCAAATTTGTTTTACAATCTGTCTAGTTTTTCATACTTGTTTGTTTGTTTCAACTTCGTCCAAAACTCAATCCCCCCTTTACTTTAGTGTGTCTAATTATTTATAATCTGTTTTAATTCGTGTTTTTAAATGTTTTGATTCAAGTAAAAGTTAATTTTCGTCCAAAGTCATTCCTAGTATCTAGTTTAAGTTTATTTAGTTGTTTTAAGTTGTTTTGAGTATTTTAAGTTTGCTTTAAGTCTTGTGAGTCTTGTTAAGTATTTTTAAGTTTAGTTTTATGTTTTTGAGTCAGTTTAGAGGTTATTAGCAAGCCCTCCTAATCCCCGGTCCAGAACGATCCCTACTTATACTTGTACTACAATTGTCAAAAGAGAGTTAAATTTGTGTGTTAAGATAATTTTTTGCTCTGAAAGGAGACCCATAGACCAAAAGCATCATTCTTTTGCACAAAGTAAGAATCATGGTTGCAAACAACAATCTTGATTTTGTTGAACAAATGTGGTTCCATTCTAAAATGACGTCTGAAGTACGTATCAGGGAATGCACTGTTATGGACAAAATAATTGTCCAATAGCTCTACACCTCGTCGTTGCCTGTTTCTATCAAGGTTTCTAGAACGGCTGGGCCTGGAAATCTGAGCCACAACTTGGATGACTAGACGGGAATGTGAGGCTCTGGCCATTCTTGCTTCGTCATCTCTCCTTCTACGCTCCTCTTTCTCTTCCATCTCATTTCGGCCCACTTGGACATTAAAGATTCATTCTGATTGGTTAAACAATTCTTCCTCTTGCTAATCAATTTCCCACATCATCCTTGATGAAGAAGACATTGTAAGAAGGAAGCAGAAACTATGAATAATGATACAAATTTTGATTTTGGTGAAGAAGGAAGCAGAAACTATGAATAATTAAAGAGATATTGAGAAAAAAGTGTGAGATTACAGAGGATGGATGATGGATTATATGGAGGATTCAGAAAAGATTAGGTTGTAGATAGTGCCACGTAGCATGCCATCACTCTTTAAAAATCTGATCAAAATCTATCATCAAAGATTCTGAAAAGGTAAGGACACGTGGCACGACGAGATTGGATAAAAATCTTATCGAAATCCATCACCAATAATTGTCTTTTCGGGTAATGACACGTGGCGCAACGAGAATGATTAAAAATCTGATCGAAATCTATCCTTAAAGATTCTGAAAAAGTAAAGACACGTGGCACGGACATTGGATAAAAATCTTATCGAAATCCATCACCAATAATTGTCTTTTCGGATAATGACACGTTGCACAACGAGAACGATTAAAAATCTTATCCCAAATTACAAATAAAAAATTATTCTGTATTATTTAAAAAAAATATTATACTTTGTTGCCTATTGCCAGGGCTATTCAAGTGCAACGGTGGAGTTGCAAAAAGTAGTTACTGTTCATTAAGGGCGGTTATTGTTCACATGGTGGATTGAATAGTGAATAGCCTGGGGGGAAGGCACCCACTCTGGAGTTGTTCTAATATATCTCCTAATACTTTATATTGGAATTGAATAAACAAAACACTATAAAGAGAATATTCATTGGAAGGAGGTATAAATGGATGTAGCAGTGGCTTGTCGGAACCCCAGAGTTTTTACTTGATCCAGGATGTGTGATGTGTATGCCATTTCGAAGTGATCTATTAGTCTACTAATAAGATGTTTAATAGCAGTTCCATCTATCACTTTATTGTGAAACTAATCCAATTCGAAGTTGTTGATGTTTATACCGATTGATCATAGAAGAAAAATTATGATTCATTTCATTCCGATTAAGCTTCCTTCCTATTAATCTGGAATCGTTCAGTTCTAGAGCCAAAGATCGTAGTTCTCGACTCTTTTCACCTGTACCATTTCAAGCCTAGCAAAACACAGCAGCAATCCTGCGCCCACCACCGCTGCCGAGTCTCTTGTGAATACAACTTTTTTTTTTCTGGGAAAAAATGAATGGTTTTGCTTTGTTTGGTTGCTCGGAAATTGTGGGAGAAAGGAAATGAATTTTTTTTTATATTCTTAGAAAAGTGGGGTAAACTGGAAGATGGATTTTTGAACTTTTGTTAATGGTGTGTTCTCAGGATTGGTGGGTGCTTTGTTTTTGATGCATGCTTGTAGGTTAGAAATAGAGAGAGCGACGGAGGAAGATAAGAGAGGCACCTGGTGGGAATGAGAGTGGCTAGTTTGGGGTGGGATCTGGGTTTGGGTTAGGGGAAGACGGCAACCCCGTCGGCTCCGACCTTGACAGCTTTCCCTCTCTCCCTTTCTCCTTGACAACTTAGGAGACGGCAACGACGGCGGATCGGCGGTGGGCAATGGAGTGGGAGAGGGAAGCGGGTTTGGGGGGTTCTAGGCACGGCGAGAGAGAGAAGTGGGGAGGAAGGAGACTACGGTGGAGAGGAGAAGGAGATGCGAGAGAAAAAGAGGAGAGAGAGGGTGGTGGATGAAAGTGGGGGGGACAGGTGGGAAGGGGACGGGCAGGTCGGGTGGGAAGGGGTTTTGGGGATGCAGAGAAGAGAGAGAGGCAAGAGAGAGGGGGGAAAGAAAGGAGAGAAAGATATTTAATATGTATATATATATATTTTTTTTTTAATTTTTAATTATTAAAAAATATATTTGATTATATTTTAATCCAGTTGCATTAGTGAGTGACCCCGTATCTAGTCACGTCAGCACTTAAGAGAGAAACTAACAGAAAAACTGACGGAGATATGACATTGGCACAAATTCGTAAGATGAGGTATGACATTGTCATTTTAAAAAGATAAGGTATGAAAGTGTCGTGAGACCAATAGTTGAGACAGTTTTTTGTACCTTACCCTATTTCTTTTTATTTTTTTATTTTTTATTTTTTTGTCGGCACCCATTCCATAATCCACCATTCCATAACCCTTTTTTTTTTCTTTTTTTTTTAAGGTTAATCTTAGTTTACTATCCTGAAGTTTCTTGATTTTCAACATTTGATACATCATGTTTTTTTTGATCCCATAATGGTACCTAAAGTCATAATTTTGGGACACTTTCATACTTCCATTAAGATTGTTGTTAAATCAACCGTTAACTGGTGACATAGAACCCACGTGAACGCCCATGTGAACAATGATTGGATGCCATATGTCAATATAGGGCCCATGTGGATTCAAAAATAAAAAAAATACTATAATAATAATAATAATTATAAATAATTAAAAAAAATTCATCTCCTACCTCATCCTATCGCCTTCCTTGCTTCCCTCCCTTCTCTCCTCTGCACCCACCCAATCCTCCTCTCACTCCCTGCAAATCCACCCTTCCCCCTCCATCTTCTGCCGTGTGCCTCCAGATCTGCGGTGAGATCGAAGCTGTGGCACGCCTGCACTAGTGGCGACATCGATATCTCCTCCCCCTGGCGAACCTAGAAACTGACAAGTTGTTAGCTAAGATTATGAACCCAATCGAGAATTACGAGGTATGTGTCGGAGAAGAAGACTGGTATAGATGCAGATGGGTCAAAAAATTAGGAAAAGCCGGCGTATTTTGCTATGGTGGGGCTCGAAGGTTCGAGCTCACGGGGTTGTCAGAGAGGAAATGAGGGTTAGTGGGTGCAGAGAAGAGAAGGGAGGGAGGGAGAATGGATGGAGTGTTGGGGGAGGGGTTGGGGGTGGTAGAAAAGGACCGTTTTTAATTTTTTTTTTAATTATTTATTTAAAAATGTTTAATCCACGTGGGCCCTATATTGACACATGGTGCCTAATTATTGTCCATATGAGCATCACGTCACCAATTAACAGTTGATTTAACAGCAACCTTAACGGTGGTATGAAAGTGTTCCAAAATTATGACTTTAGGTACCACACTAGGATAAAAAAAAACATGATATATCAAATGATGAAAATCAAGAAACTTCAGAGTAGTAAACTGAGATTAACCCTTTTATTATTATTATTTTTTCTTAGTTTCCACGTGCTTCCGTGCACCTTTGTCTCCATTTCCTTTTTTTTCTTTGTTTATTATTTCTTCCACATGGTGCCGAAGCACCAAAAACCTTTTCTTTATTTTATTTATCTTTTGAGATGGTGGTGTAGGCTCTGGTGTGGTTTTAAAAACCGGTAGACCAGACAAGCTTCCCATTTGCATTTTTGTGCCAGCATGCATCTGCAACTTCTGCAAAAATAGAGAAACAAAAGCTAAAGCCAAGAAAGATCAAAGAAAAGTTTTATACCTTTTGAGTATTTTGCTCCCTTGGGTTTCTTTCCTCCTTGCCGTGAATCTTTCTGTGCTCCTTCCTCTTGGCAGAAGAAGCTCTCCATGTAGAAAAGAAGAGACCAACAGAAAGACCAGCGGAAAGAAAATGAGTGCAGGAAGTAGCAAATAAGTCTGTAATTTGGAGAATAGCTTGATTGATTATCTGCTATATCAATTGGTACATATATAAGTATTTACATCATTGACTTTTGTATAAGAATTACAAGTAAGTAATTATACAATTAATGTAATACAATCAGCAAGTTTAATATGATGAAGAAGATCTTGGCTGAGTGGAGACAATTGAGGGATTGTTTGTCTAGTTAACTTGTGCAACATTCGTCTACAGATTTGGTGGAGTTATTTGTGGCTGTGATAATTCTCTTGTCATCCCCCCTTAAGTGAAACGGAACGAAGAGAAGATTAAGCTTGGAAGTAAGAAAAGATAACCATTCACAAGAAAGGCCTTTGGTGAAGACACCGACAATCTGATTGTGATAGGAGATATGACGAGTTTGAAGTATGCCTAGAGCAAGTAATTCACGAACAAAATGGTAGTCAATTTTGATATGACAAGTACGAGCATGGAAGACAGGATTTGCAGCCATATGTAGGGCTGAAATATTATTAACAAGAATGGAAGGTGGAGTGCGTATGGGAATACCCAGCTCACGAAAAAGATAATTGTACCATTGTATTTCAGCCGCAGTGGTAGCGAGAGCACGGTATTCTGCTTCAAAGCTAGAACGGGACACTGTAGTTTGCTTCTTAGAGGTCCAAGTAAGAAGATTGGGACCCAAAAAAATGCAAGCACCGTTGACGGACCTATGATCATCAACAAAACCAACCCAATCGGCGTCAAAAAAATCCTCGAAAAGAGTAGTCTTTAGAGGAGCGAAAGAGTATTACTTGCTTAACAGTGCCCTTAATATAACGGTAGATGCACTTAACGGCTTGAAATAAGTGTACTTAGGATTATGCATGAATTGACATCCTTGATTAACTGCATAAGCGATGTCAGGATGAGACAAAGTTAAATACTGAAGGCCACTAACCATACTTCTGTTTACAGTAATAACAGCTGGCACTACCAGCTCAGCTTAGCTAATAGGATATTGGTAGTTATGTTAGTTTGGGTTGTTATAACTGACTGATGGAAACGGTGCAAGCTATATAAGCTGTTGCTACATCATTGTAATTACTAAGTCTGATCAATACAAAGTGTATCTCTAAGCATTCATTCATTCTCTCTAGAATTATTCTTTCTTCTTCCTTCTCTCGTTCGCGTATTTCAATAGATTTTCTAGTTTCTGTATATGTTAATATGGTATCATTGCCGTGTGCGTTCCTTGGTGGCCGTTGTCTTCTGCTCATGGTGGTTGTTCTTGGAGGTTCTTCTCGATGCTGAAGATTCATTAAAGATGTGGTGCTAGAGTTCATGAAGTTTGGTCAGCATTATGCGTTCATCTCAGGTTTCTTGAGCTTTTCTGTTTTCTGCACTCTATGTGTTTGTGAAAATGCTTCAAGATTATTTGCTCTGGGTTTGTTGATTTTTGTGCGAAAGAAAACAAGGCTGATGCCATCTTTCTGCAATCTTGATTTAGGATATAAGGCCAAAGCCATTATCTCGGTGTAAGATGTCTGTTTCCTCCACAAGGCCGATAGCCGGAATGAAAAGTTCTATCTCAAATATTGTGTGTTACTCCTTAAAGGCCGATAACCGGAGTAAAGTTCTTGGAAAGTATTGTTTGTTGTTATTGTGTGCAACTCTATTAAGGTCGATTACCGGAGTGTGTTTCTTATTGAAATTTTGATTAGTAATTCTTGTATTTCTGTCAAGATGGCTGAATCGAATGTTAAGATTGAAGGTTTGTCAGGGATGTTGACAATAAAACTGCAAGATGATAATTTTGTTAACTGGAATTATCAATTTTTATCTGTGTTGAGAGGGTATGATTTGTTTGATTTGTTCATTGGAGAATCACCATGTCCACCTGAGTATGTGTTTCATATAGAATCTAGGGTTACAAATGAAATTACTGCTGCTTACGAAAGTTGGGTGAAAATGATTTAGCTTTGTTAAGTTTGCTAATTGCAACTCTTTCGGATGATGTTATGGAATATGTGATTGGATGTAAGACATCTCATGAAGCTTGCAAATGTTTGCAAGAGAGATTTGCCTCTGTCTCAATGGTTCGTGTGAATAAACTTAAAACTGAATTGCACACTGCTCAGAAAGGTGGTGAATCTGTTAAATTCTTAATGAGACTAAAAGGTATGAGAGATCAATTGGTATCTGCAGGTGAAAAGGTTACTAATAATGATTTGATTATTGATGTTCTCTCTGGTTTGCCTGCTGATTTTGAGATGATTAAGACTGTCATATTGGCAATGGACTCTCCTATGTCTCTAAAAGATTTTGGAGCATAATAGCTTGTAGCTGAAGGAAGCATTGAATCTAGAATGCACTCTTTATCTAGTTCTATGTCTGCAATGGTTGTTCAAGGAGAAGGGTCAAATTTACAAGGTTTTCAAGGATATGAACATGGTAAGAGTTCTAATTCTCAAAGATCTCAGGCAAGTCTCAATAATGATCAGTTTGGTACTAACTTTCAAGGAGGAAATGATTTTTCAGGAGTTGGAAATGGTATTGGCAGTAGAGCTTTTTAGTCTTCACAGAGAGGAAACTTTAATAACGTGAGGTTTGGAGGTGGGAATCATAATTCTAGGTTTTCATCAGGGTTTAATAGCAGAAATAAGAATAAGGGTTACTCTGGAAGTGATAAAAGTGTTGCAGGATATGAATCTGTGAGTAATGGGTTTAGGTCAAATAACTCATATATTGGATAAGGCACACATAAGTCAAATTGGAATGGTAATACCAATTCTAAGTATTCAGTATCACCTGAATGCCAAATATGTTCGTGAAGAAGACACTGCACCAAGCTGCTACTATAGAACTGAGAATGGAGGTTCACAATCTTCTGGTTTCTTGGTCTGTCAAATATGTGGAAAGAGAGGGCACATAGCTCTTGAATGCTTTCACATGAACAACTTTGCTTATCAGGGACATCCTCCACCACTACCATCAATTGCAGCAATGACTGCTCAAGCTAATGTAACTCAAATTAGAGGTTCTAGTATTGGTTTTACTGCAGAAGAAAATTGGATCTTGGATTCAGGTGCAACTCATCACATGATTGCAAATTCAAATCATCATAATCATATTACTCTATATAATGGTGATGGAACAATTACTATTAGGAATGGTACTGGTTTAGCAGTGACACATATTGGTTCCACAAGCATTCCCACATCTAATACCTCGTTGGTTTTAAGAAATGTGCTTTGTGTACCTAAAATCACTGTGAATTTACTTTCTGTCAATAAATTATGCAAAGATAATGGATGTTGGCTTATATGTGATGATGTTGTCTTCTTCATACAGGATAAAGCAAGAAGGAAGATATTGTACCAAGGAAATAGTGATGGTGGGGACTTGTTTACAATTCTAGTGAATGTATTTGCAAAGTCTTTTGTTGCAAAGTTGGAGCAATCTGTTGGCTTTATTGGCAAGAAGATTCTAGTGTCAAAGTGACATAAACGGTTAGGCCATCCAATAGAAGAGGTATTTGCTGCAATGTTGAAGAATTCTAATAATAGTGTCAAAGTAGATAGTTGTGAGTCAATGTGCACTTCTTGTATGAGTGGTAAAATGAGAAGACAATCATTCTCTGTAAGATAGAATACTACTACATGTTTGTTTAAGAAAGTAAATACTGATGTATGGGGACCATCTCCAAAGGTGTATGTACAGGGTTATAGGTACTATGTGAGTTTTGTAGATGAATACTCAAGAACAATTCAGTGTGTACTTTTGGGATATATGATGGGATATAAAGGAGTAATGTGTTATAACATCAGTTCAGGGAAGTTAATTTTTTCCAGACATGTTATACATGATGAAGAGATGTTTCCTTATAAGACTGTACAAGTGTCTCAATTACAACAATCTGGATCCTCACATTCACAGAATTCAAGGCCTATTGTGTTCCAATTACCAAGGGATATAACTAGTTCATCTCCAGTGCATCAAGATAGAGGATATGCACCAGCTAAAGAAGTACTTTCACATTCCTAAGGGTCAGATTCATTAACTTTAGAAAATTCAGACACATTAGTATCTCAACACTCTGATTTTGCAGCAATTTAGGATTCTAATATTCAAGCTCGATCTTCTCATCACCATCACTTAAGTACTTCAGATACAAAATCATCTATGTTGCCTATTCAAATTCCTTCACAACTGGAGGTAATTCTACCACTTTCTCCATTAAGTGAATCGAATGCTGATGTTCCACTCAATGTACAGAATGTTAGTGAACCTTCAATGGTGACAAGATTGAAGCCTGGTACTATTCAAAAGAACAATTATGCAGCACTAGCTGCAACTTTTCTTGAGTTAGATACTTTGCAGATAATAGATGATGATCCTTTTGTGGGAGGATTTTCTTTTATTTGAAAGATTACAGACTTATTAGAACCTACATGTTTTAGAAAAACAGCATGTATCTCACATTGGCAAAATGCAATGCAAGAGGAGTATGATTCACTTTGAATTCAAGGTACTTGGGTTTTGGTACCTGCAACAGATCACAGATCAATAATAAGGAGCAAATGGGTGTATAAGGTGAAAAGGAATCCTAATGGGAGTATTTCAAGGTATAAAGCAAGACTAGTTGCTCAAGCATTTTCTCAAGAGCATGGAGTAGATTATTCAGATACCTTTAGTCCAGTTGTGAGACATACAACTGTGAGATTCATTCTTGCTTTGGTTGCAATGAATAAGTGGGAATTGAAACAGCTTGATGTAAAAAATGCCTTTTTGCATGGTGAATTGCAAGAAGAAGTTTATATGAAACAGCCTCAAGGATTTATTGATCCAAGTCATCCAAATTATGTATGCAAACTCCTAAAGTCACTATATGGACTCAAACAAGCCCCAAGGGCTTGGAATTCAAAGTTTACAAGTTAATTGGTGACAATGGGGTTTACTACATCAGTATTTGATACCAGTTTGTTCATAAAAACCGATAACAATGATATCATCATATTATTGCTCTATGTTGATGATATAACCTTGACTGGGTCAAGTGTAACTAAAGTACAACTGATGGTCTAGGAGCTTTCTTCTTTTTTTGTATTTGAAGGACTTGGGGAAGCTGACATATTTCCTTAGTTTACAGATTTAATATAAACCAAGTGGAGACATTTTTGTAAATCAATCGAAATATATAAAGGACTTGCTTCATAATGATGGTCTGGAATCTGGCAAGTCTGCTAATACAGCATGTAAACTACATAATAAAATGATGATGACAGAAGGGGAGTTAATTCCATATCCAAGTTCATATAAAAGCATTGTTGGGTATTTGCAGTATCTTACTTGTACAAGACTGGATATTGCATTTGATGTGAATGCAGTATGTCAACACATGCATTCACCAACTGAGATTTATTTTGGTGCTGTTAAAAGGATTCTCAGGTATCTTCAGGGTACAATGCAACAAGGCATAGTTTATTCCTCATAATCACAGATGCATCTCACAGCTTTCTCTGATTCTGATTAAGCTGATGACCTTAATACCAGAAGACCAGTGACATGTTTTATTGTTTTTCTTGGAGAAAACCCTATCTCGTGGCAGTCAAAGAAACAAACTTCAGTATCTAAAGGCTCCATAGAAGCTGAATACAAAGCTCTTGCTCATACAGTTGCTGATATAGCTTAGGTTAGACAAATTTTGAGAGATTTGAAGTGTATTTTACCTCAACCATCTGTTATTCATTGTGATCACGTGTCTGCCATTGCATTAAGTTGGAATCTAGTGTTTCATTCAAGAATAAAACATTTGGATACAAATTATCATTTTGTAAGGGATAGGGTACATAAATGAAATCTTGAAGTGGCATATGTTCTTACTGACGAGCAAACTACATATGTCCTTACAAAGGGTCTCCATAGTCCTGCATTCATACTGATTGAAGGGGGATGTTTACAATAATAATAGCTAGCATTGCTAGCTCAGCTTAGCTAATAGGCTATTGGTAGCTATGTTAGTTTGGGTTGTTATAACTGACTAATGTAAACGGTGCAAGCTATATAAGTTGTAGCTACATCATTGTAATTACTAAGTCTGATCAATACAAAGTTTCTCTCTAAGCATTCAGTCTTTCTCTCTTGAATTCTTCTTTATTCTTCCTTCTCTCGTTCGAGTATTTCAATAGATTTTCTGGTTTTTGTATATGTTAACAACTTCGATAAGACTCAGGATAAAAAACGAAATCGCCATCATATGCGGACAAGCTGGTGGAGGAAAGAAACGGAGTAGGACTTGGCTTGCACATGTCCATCTTGAATTTCTTGAGCAAGTCAAAAGCATAACGAGTATGAGATAAAGAAAGATGACTTGTTATTCGTGTGACCTCTGTGCCAAGAAAAAAATGAAGATCCCTTTACTGTTAGCAAAAGTGGCGCACAATAAATCAATGAACATGTGAATAACAGCTGAATTAGATCATGTGACAATCAAGTCATCAACATAAACGAGAACATACAATGACTATGTAGATGAGTGATTAATAACTAAAGACGCATCATATTTGTTGTAAGAAAATCCTTGTTCGCATAGGAAAGCATTAAGTCGTTGGAACCAAGCTCGAGGGGCTTGTTTCAAGCCATAAAGAGCTTTATGAAGCTGACAAACATGCTTAGAGCGTTGGGAATCAACAAACCCAGGTGGTTGCTTTATATAAACTTCCTCGTGTAGAATCCCATTAAGGAAAGCATTACGCATATCGAGTTGTTGAAGGGGCCAATTGTTGGAAACAGCAAGGGCAAATATGGTCCGAATAATACCCCGTTTGACCACGGGATTGAAGGTCTCATGGTAGTTAAGGCCTTATTGTTTATTGTATCCTTTGGCAATGAGGCGAGCTTTGTGTCTGTCAATAGAGCCATCCGCTTTCCATTTAACTCGAAAGACCCATTTACACCTTACAATGTTCATATTTGGTGTGGTAGGAATAAGAGACCAAGTATGATTTTGTATAAGTGCTTCATATTCTTCTTTCATTGCTTGATGCCAATGAGGGTGTTTTGAAGCTTGAGTGTAGTTAGTTGGCTCAAAAAAAAAAAGGATCATGGAAAGTTGATGTTAAACCGTGTGGTAGTGGGTGTCTATCTATGCCATAAGTCAAAGCATTGATACTTTTAAACTTTTGATGAGCATGAGAGGAGTCTGGAGAAGCAGCAACTGGGATAGAGGTGGAATTGTGGATGGCATCAGATTGGTCTAATGCATGGTCTGACGTGACTGGAGTATAAGCATGGTTCTTATGCTTCTGAAGAAGCTACGAACTAATTTGGAGAAGCAGTAGCTGGGTGAGTGTCACTAGTAATGGTGCACACTGGGCTGGCGACATGGTAAGAAACGGACAGGGCCTGCTCGTCGGGGCTATGATCAGTAGAGTGAATAGAAGCAGTAGTGCAAGTCTGTGTCAGGGGAAAAAACTCCAAAAAGATTGGGGATAAAATCAATGCTTCACCAGGCTGAGAATGAGACCTGAGTTCTTGGTACGGAAATGTTACTTCATTAAAAGAAACATTACGAAAGATGTAAACTTTACTGGAAGCCATATCAAGACAACGATACCCTTTGTAATTGTTGTTATAACCAATGAAGACACATTTCACTGATTTGGGCATCAACTTGTGTTTGTTGTAGGGAACTAAGTGCGGAAAACAAGTGCAACTGAATGTTCGAAGAAAGCGATAATTCGGAATCATGGCAAATAATTTCTCATAGGCAGAGACATTCCCAAGGTTATGTAGAGGCAACTAATTAATAAGAAATGTGGTGGTTATGAAAGCTTCCACCCACAAACCCTATGGTAGATAAGATTGAGCCAAGAGACAGAGACCCATTTCAACAATGTGGCAATGCTTTCTTTCAACAATTCTGTTTTGTTGTGGTGTGTAAGGACAAGAGAGTTGTTGAACTATCCCATGTTCACGAAGGAAATTCTGGAGAGCCAAACTAGTAAATTCACCACCATCATCAGTTTGTAACATTTTAATTGTGCGATTTAACAGATTCTCAATCATGCGTTTAAAAGTGACAAAGGTAGTCGAGACATCGGATTTGCGAACAAAGGGAAATAGCCAGATGAATCGTGAAAAATCATCGACAATAGATATATAATACTTGTAGCCAAAATTAGACAATGTCGGGGCAGGGTCGCATACATCAAGGTGTAAAAGTTCTAGAGGGTGAGAAGTCATGGTTGTTCGAGCATTGAATGGTAGTCGACACGCCTTGCCTAACGGACAAATGTGACAATTCTTATTAGAAGAAACAGCACTGCCAATGGGGATGTGATATTTATTTACCAAAACACGAAACATAGCATCAGAAGGATGACCCAATCGAGCATGCCACACATCTCGGGTTGGTCGTTCGCCACAGAACACAATCTTGGGAGTGATGTGAGAAGCAGCCGAATATAGTAGTGTTGTGCATATGACTGATGCTACATCTACTGATGCTGTATATGGAGTCTACTACCAAGGTGACCCCTAGGGTAAATATCTAGGGTAAGGCTCATTGTAATCTTTAGGGTAAGGGTATGTAAATCACCTTTCCCTTGATGTAAGGGAGGAGACTGATTGGGGTAATGTTTTTGGGTATGGTTTAGATTAGGTAGGCAACATGCCTTCTTCTTTCTTGTCGGCTGCTTGCTACAGCCATCATTCCCATCCCTTTTTCTCTCTCTCTTCTCATATATACTCGGACTCACTCTTGTACAAATATACATGAAATATACATTGAAACTTTAAACCATAAAATCTACATGGTATCAGAGCAGGTTTTGTAACCTGCCTCTGGCCATTTTTTTCTGCTGCATCTTTCCTTCAATCTTAAGTCATGGCTAAAGAAGATTCAGTAAAGATAGAGGGTGACATCTCACATACCTCTCCTTCAAATTTCTCAAACATCGAGGTTAACACGAATCAAAGTTTGTGTTCAATTCTCTTGAATAAGTTTAATTATCTCCTTTGGTCTTGAGCTGTGTCTCTTGCTCTCGGAGGTAAAGGGAAATTAGGGTTTGTAAATGAAAGTGTGGCAGCTCCAGACATCTCTTCCTTTACATATGGTGCATGGCTTTGCAATGATCAACTTGTCATGTCCTTGCTGCTCAACACCATGGAGAAACATGTTGTTGAGATTTTTATCTACTACAATTCTTCATGTGAGCTTTGGAAAGCCTTGCAGGATATGTATGGAAATCAAAACAACTATGCACGTGTCTTTCAACTTAGGAATGACATTGCTGGTGCCCAACAAGAAGGGAAAGCATTTTTTCAACACCTTGGATGCCTAAAGGCTATGTGGAATGAGTTGGATGTATACCTTCTACATACCACAGATCCTGCCATTCTCCTGAAATGAGCTGAGGAAGACCGAATCTACTAGTTGTTGGGGAGTTTGAACTCCGAGTACGATGATCTAAGGAGTCACGTCTTGATGAGTCAAGAGCATTCCAGAGCATTCCACCTTCAACAATGTTTATGCAACTATCCAACAAGAAGAAGCAAGGAAGAAAGTGATGAATGCTGAGCACAACTCGAGATTGACTGAGACTTGTGCATATGCCTCAAATTACAAGACCTTAGAGGCTAAGGTGTACAAAGGTAGAAATATACACCTAAAATGCAAATATTACAATGGCGTTGGTCATGTGGAAGACAAGTGTTGGGAATTTGATCCTGAACTCAAGCTTATGTTCAGCAAAGATAGAAAAATGATACCAAGGTCCTTATACCAATTGCAACCTCAGTACAAGGCCTAACTTGCTAACGCTCATCCCTCTATTGTCTCATAAGGATCCATGGAGTTCACTGCCAATCCATTGCCTTTTATAAATGAGTTTGCAGCTTATCTTCAAAGCAAGGGACACAGACGAGGTTCGCAAGCTCAAGGAAATGAAGAGAACAATCATGCAGCCATGTTGGGACAGTTTGCTGGCTTTCTTGCTAGAAATAAGAAAGTTTCACGGGATGAAGCACCAGGTATACTCAAAGTATTCACTACTGTCGTGTTAAGTAGTACTGAAAATGATTGTTAGATAATTGATTCAAGAGCCACAGATCATATGACAAACAAAATCACAAATTTGCATCATTTTAAATGTTTTTCAAATCCCTCACATGTGTCTGCTGCAAATGGAAAAACTGTTTTAGTTTTGGGAAAAGGAGAAATAAGCTTACTCTCACACAAAATGTTGTCTATTTAAATCAACACTGATTCTTGCATACCTTTGGTTATATAATGTTTGGATTTGAATGTATATATACCCAAATGGGAATAATTCTTTATCCAAAACTTAGAACAAACCAACTCATCCAAGAACGCAACGAAATTTAGCTGCAACACCAATATAATCAATGTAAATTATTATACTGAAACAATGTTGTGGATGCAAATTTTCGCCTTCTCCTTCTTTGACAAAATTGCACCTACAAAACAATACAACACCTTTGGTCAAGGCCAAGAGCCTCACACACCCACGATGAATAAGGAGGGATTTGGCTGAAAAACCCTCGATGCCAAAGTTAGAATTTAGAGAGAAATTTATTTCCCTTTCCTAAAAGGATCTAATTTCCTATTAAAAGAAAGAATCAACATCAAAATAGGAAACAATTCAAAGTTTCCTAGTGCAAGAAAATCTCTACACCTGTTGCCCTTTTCTGCGAGCAGCCCAACAGGTGTTGGGGCACTTTTTGAGTAAAAAATAATCAAGAGTCGACATGTGGATTTTTAGGTTAAGTGGACAAAATTACCCTGAGACACACCGATTGTCCTACGTGTGAGCAGTGGACAATCATTCTTTAATCAAGCCTACAAAGGTAACCAATTCCAAATTATCTCATCCATCCTCATCTTAGGTAATTACTTCATAACCTACAAACTATTCCATATAAATGGAGATTAAATGGCGAATTAATGGATTAATTCCTAATAAATCCATTAATCACCAATTAAATCACCCATTTTCACACAAAAAACCTCTAAGGGCCTGCCACCTCCATTCCCTATATATATGACCCTATTTTTTCTAAAAGGAGGAAGTCCACACTCTTGCAAAACTCCACAAACTCTCTAAACACTTCTCTCTCTAAATTCTAACTTTGGCATTGTAGGTTCTTCGACCAAAGCCCCCCCCGCCCAATTCATCGTGGGCGCGTGGGGCTCTTGGCCTTGACCAAAGGTGTTGATTGTTTTGTAGGTGCAATTTTGTCAAAGAAGGAGAAGGCAAAAATTTGCATCGGTGCTTTCATTGAGAAAAGAGTCAAACACTCGTAGAAGACTCTCGCATAAAAAGGTTTTTCTCTATTTTCCAGTCCACTTGCATTTTTTCGTACGTTCGTATTATCAGAATTTTTATTTGCAAAGATTCTTTGATAAAACGTAAAAGAGAAATACAATGGCTAGAAATTTAAAAAATTCCACGAGTGAAATTCCAATATTCAAGAAATAGGATTGTGGCGTTCCACAAGACTAAGGGCTGGTTTGATATTGTTGTGCTTATAAAAAAAATTGCTTCTGCTGTGCTGTGAGAATAAGCGGCTATGAAATAAAGCTGTAGAGTGTTTGGTAAACTTTTTTGTAAAAATGCTTTTGAAAAAAAAAAGCCGGTTTTTCAAAGCTGGGTTTTGCAGCTTTTTGTTTTTGGCTTTTTTTCACCCAAAACTGTGAAAAAAAGCTGAAGCTGAATGTTTACCAAACACAAAAAAGCTCCCAGCTTTTTTTCATACCAGTTTTTTTTTAATCACCTCAATCCCAAACTGCACCTAAATGTGATCTTAGGAGGAGCAGCACCACCACCACAAGGTTTCACCATGGCAACCACCGCAGTGGCCACCAAGGCGAGGTCCATGGCTCCACCACCACGGCCCAAGCTGTGCTACCCAAGGCCCACGCCACCAAAGCCATGGCTCGAGCCATGTCACTTCATGCCCAACTCGAGCCCAATGCGTTGCCAAGCCGAGCCCAAGCTTCGCATTCGCAAGCATCACGCACTGAGAAGCCTGCTCTCGCTGCCCAGCCTACTCCCGCGGCCCAGCTTGCTCCCGCCAAGCAGCCCACTCTGATGGCCCAGCCTACTCTCGCGGCCCAACCTGCTCCAGTGGCCCAGCCTGCTCCCGCGGCCCAACCTGCTCCTGTGGCATTCCAAGCAACACAAATCGGTCCAAGATTAGTTTAATCATCCCGACTTCAAATCTATGGGCCTACAATGGAACCGGGGGCATTTTCACCATGTTTCTCCGCTGACTTGACATTTCCTAATTCAAATCTCGTGCTTGGAGCCTACCACTCTTCCAATCTAAATGGCGAACAACACTTGTCTCGACAAGTCATAGAGTTGACGAGCGTCCTTGCACAACAGAAAACTTTGGTGAATCAACTCTTGCAACGCATCGAGATCCAACGTGCCTCGGACGAGGTGTCCCGAAGTAGGAGAAGGGTAGATGAACCTCTCCACTAGCGTCCTGGTAAGCAGCCCATCAATCAGCCACGATCTGAGCATTTTGGAAATTTACGCTCCCGCCTGGGTCTTTGGGATAACGTATAATCTCGTCTTAGCGCGCGGATGAGCGTGCATTCCTGATCAAGCCCATGGACGAGCATACATTCATGGTTGAAGTCACACTTCGATTATCAATATGGACAACCTTCCAGGTGAAGTGTTCATTCATAACTAGGCTCACAAGGAGTATTATCCACCTCACATTTGAGTAGGCAGCACGGTAGACAGAGAGAGGCAGTCACTCAATCCGACTCAAGTTTAACTGACAACCTGCGAGCAGCCTGTTTGCCCGCCAAGAACATGCCACATGCACAGTAACCACGACATAGATGAGTAGATCATAGGGAAGAGTGGCCCAAACCCATAGGTCAAAGCCGGGGGTAGCCGAAAGTTCCACTGCCCCAGCAGAGGCAAATTCAAGAAGAAGTTGAGAGGCTCCTAACTAAACGATTGCGCAATTTCCAACGTAACGAGCTTATTGACAATGCACTTTGATGAGACATGACCAACATAAGCATGTCACCATTCACAAATGAAATCGAGCGGACAGATCCACCTCGCGGGTTCATTATGCCTCACTTCACTCAGTACAAGGGAGACAAAGATCCGGATCGACATCTCAAACATTACCACAGTACCATGATCCTCTACAGGAACAACAACGCGCTTATGTGCAAAATTTTTGTTTCAACTCTACAAGGCGAGGCGCAAGATTAGTTTCACATTCTACTGCAGCAGTCAATCCGGAGTTTCAATGAACTTTCCTTTGTTTTCATTAAGGAGTATTCGTCTAACCGCTCAATCAAAAGGACATTCGACCATCTCTTTAGCATCGTAAAAAACCCTAGGGAGACAATTTGCGACTAAGTCAAGAGGTTCAAAGCTGAGAAGGCCAAGATTGTTGGTTGCAACGAAGACATAGCAACGGTAGCATTCAGAAATGGGCTTCCTACTGAACATCCTTTATTCGGAAAACTGATCATAGGAGAAAAATTGACCCTAACAGCTTCGTATGCTTTGGCAGAAAATATGCATTATGGGACGAAGCCAAACAGTCTAATAAAAATGAGCCGGAAGAGAAGCACATGGAATGTTCCTCGACCAAAGAAGACTCGGGGCCTGAAACATTCACAAAGTTCATAGTTCCAATCGGCTAAATTCTTTGCAAGCTCAAGAACTAACCTTGGTTCGAACTGCCGCCACGCATGAAAGGCGATCTTACCAGGCTGGATCATACAAAGTATTACGCATTCCATCAGGTAGCATTTGGTACGCAGACAAGACCGGACGGGACAGGAAATGATGGGATGGGAAGGGACGGGATGGAACAGATGTTCTGTGTTATGTTTGGTACGCGCAGGACGGAACAGAACCAAAAGATTAAAATGAATAAAATACCCATGTTTCGTCTATTGTTTGGTACAATTTTATGCGTGGAATGGGATAAGACTCTTTTTTTTTAAATTGTTCAAATTTGAACACTATTATCCATTATTTGTTTTTCTTGGTCCAAATTTTAATAGGTATATGTTGTGTTCCACATGCAAACCCCTTTCAAATTTGTAATTTTTAATCTCCCAGTTTTCTATAGCTCCATTCGAATTTTCAGCAGAAACCCATCAAATTTTATTATGCAAATTGCAAAACCCACACCCCAATTCAATTTTTAGTCCCTAATTTTGGTACGTTCAATTGTGGGTTGTTGTTGTTCTAGGAGTTCAGGTTCTGCAAACATTAGAATTGGCCTTGTTTTGAAGGACCCCCCTCTAAATATTCCCCATTGCATTGCGTGGCAAACCACACAAGAGCACATGAGAAATGTTGAAAAATATATAAGTTTAATGATCATGCATATAGTAAACGTCTTAGGGTTTAAACATCCAGAACTTAAACAAAGAAAATGAAACATGCAGAACTTAAACATGAAATATCTGAAATCAAACATTCGTCATGACTTCAAAAATAAATAATGTCTTGCTAAAGTAATAATGAAAACACTATAAGTTGATAAAGTTCATCATACTAAAACCACAAATACTAAAACCCCAAATGCTCAAAGGCTCTCCATAAACACTTTAATGAAATCTGGCTTCTGTGAGTCATCCAAGGTAGTCCAAATACCCATCAGATCGGTATCTTTCACTAAGTTCTTTGAAATTCTTAGCACATGATCGAATGGGAGACGCAAACGTTCAAAAGAACAAAGAATTGAGTCTCATATTCATCCATACCTTCACATGCAAAAATCAACAACACATGAATGAGTGGAGCATCAACATACGCTAAATTCATTTTAGATACTTGGACTTGGTAAAATTAATGATACTTGCACTTAGGAACAAAACCACATTTTGGGAACAAATCAAAATCTAAACCAAGTATCCAAATTCACATTCTCAAACAAGAAAAAGAGGCAATTGAGATATTAAACAACACGAACAGACTCCCTCCAATGAAAAAAATTGAAAGTTGCATAAATAACAAAACACTAAGAAATGGACATCTGACAACGACAGGTCCAAAATAAATACACGAGGTTGAGCTACAAAAGGAAATTAAGCAAACACATACAAGAGCTTCAACACGAAAAAAAAAGAAAAAAAAACCCTAGAAACCATATAGAGCAAAGCACAGCAGGTATATAAACTTGAAAGTGATTTTAAGAAAGAATCAATCATGCAGGAAAGAATCAATCACACAGGCTAAATGTTAGTCTATTGAAGGCTCATCAAATTGTGGAGGTAATAATGATAATATAATGTATAATAAAAAGCAAGGCCCAACAACCTATACAAGCAAACTAAATGCAACCTACTACTTATCTGTCTTCTATAGCAGACAGATTAGAACACATAAACCAACAACTGTTAAAAGATTTAGTAATAAACAACCCAGTTCATGCAAACTACAGCATAGAATAAGTGTAGATAGAGTTACCCAAACTGGATAGGCAGGTTTGACCCTTTGAAAAACAGTCCTAAATAAAGGCTTGGACCATTTTTTAACAAAATACTTTGAAGAAAGCAAAGTTCGAATGAGAGCAGTCACATGCAGATAGAGAGGATTCTCTTTACATCAAACCCCAAACCATCTGATTCATGCAGCTGGGATTTCTATTCCATGGAATGGTAAAATGCCGAACCTAGATCAACAACAAAACTATCTGTTTCCTCACTTAACATATATGGAGAAAACTTCTTATGGACAGATAAAACTTGATTTCAGTGGCACTAAAAATTCACCATGCATAAAAGTGAATATTAATTTTATAGCCATAAAATGAATCAAAAGCAGTGCTGGCCGCAGAGAATATTAACTTGGAAAAGGGAATTGACAACTGAGCTTTAGTTGGAACACAGGAATCATAGGTGTATATAACGAGGGAAACATAACTGGGCAATTCATATCTATACAACCTTGCATGACCCCCATCCTAAACATGTATAGCATTCCAAACCCAAACTGTGCCGGTATCTATATCAAATAAAAAGTACCCATCCATGGAAAGGAAGAAAATAGAAGGGAGATGGAGTGAAACCTTGAGCAATTTGAGCACGCCGCTTTTCTTTGGTTGACTCTTGATAAGCCTGTTATAGATAACAAACCTTTAAGTTTATGAGAACAAATAAGATACTGATAACAGAGAACAAATTAGATCTTACAGAGAGAACAAATAAAAAACATTTGAACAATTGGTTTTCACTGTAATGCCATCAAATTACAAAGAAATTCAACAGAATCAGGAGAGGCTCGAGGATTTGGCAAAATGGAAAGCTCAGTCTGAGCAAAACTTGAAAGTGATTTATATCACATCTGTAATTACAATGGCATAAAATCAACAACGACATTTTCAGCAACCTTCCTCAAGTACGTGGAAATTTCCTGATCTCAAAATTCCTTAAAAATATTCACGGTCAAATGAACCATGGTTTACAAGTCGAAAACACAAATTTCCTAGAAAAAAAAAACACAGCAAGAAAGGTTCTTGGAAGGGTATGCAAGCATATAAACTTGAAAGTGATTTTCTTTTCTACAGGACAATTTTAAGGAATTACAAATGTGGAATAATACGCAAGGACCAAAGAAAATCAAACCAACCAAAGCAGACCAAAACAGGTAGGGGAAATTACAAATGTTTTGCATATTAACTGGGTGTTAATGAAATCGAAACAAGAAAATCAGAAAAGAATAATAATGCCACTTCAAATTTACATCAAAATTAGGACCTCCTAGAAGCAATTTTTTTTTTTTTTTTTACAAAGAAAGAGAGACCGAGAGCTACACAAAAACAGATCGAACCTGGAACGGAGATGCAGAGCTGAAGATGCTACACTGAAGACGATTGATAAGCTCATATTTATATATATTTTAAATTCACTTGTCTTTCTTAATTAGTTCCTTATATTTTTGAGTTATTTACTTTGTTTTTGTGTTTTCTAGGATTTGTCAAGCAAAGAAAAGAAAAATAGCACAAGTGGGATTTTAAGTAACAAATTCGTCAAAACTGCTTGTGCAGGTCAGCTGAAAATGAATTAGAGAATGAGCCTTATATGCTTGGAAAGCTACAGATGTCTATTTTCTGGAGTATTTTGAGGATTGTTAATATCATTTTTGTAGAAGACGTTATGGCTATTTTAACACTGAAATGTTCACAAGAGACTGGGCAGTTTGTAACTGCAATGAAAGCAATAAACCCAATAAATCTAGCAGCCAAAACTGATGCAGCCAAGAACAAGCCAGCTGACACCTATTCAAATATTAGAGAAAATGGAAATAAAGATGAGGATTAAATTGGAGTAATTGGCATAAAGGCTACCCAAAGAGTTACAATTGTTTTACCATTTCCTCTCACTTATTGCCATCACTAAATGACTGTTAGTGGGTGAGTTAAAGGGAAGAAAATGGGGCAGCAAGTTAAAAAGGGGAAAGGTTGCAGGTTACAGGGGAAAAAGAAGAGAAAGGAAAAAAAATAGAAAAGAAAAAGGACAAGGCAGCTTTGCGGAAAGGATTGCAAGTTTGTTATGATTTTTTCAAACTCATGTCTTTCTTTTGGTTTTATTTGATAATAATGTGTAACTAAATTTTTAGTAGTTAGGGGCTGTTTTGAAGCCCCGAATATGATTGCAAGTTTGTTATGATTTTTTGTTTGAATTACTTTTATGAATGGATGAAAATTGATTCACTACTTGTCTCATTGATGAATTCTTTATGTGTTTTCTACAGATGCATACTTAGTAAGCATATCTAGGATTCTAACGCTATGAATATGCGTGCGTCTGCCCTTGTTGAATGAGGACCTACATATATTCTAGAGTAGTACTTGTTAATTGCGATTAACATGTGAACCAATTTCTAGGATAAGTAAGACAACGCCAGTAATTACGATGCCTTGTGATGACTCAAACTCTTTTCGTTCTTAATGATTTCTACTTGTTAAACCTATGAACACGCCATTCTAGATTGCATGCTAGGAACTAAGTTAAGTTGAAAACGCCATTCTCTTAACATACTACATAAGAAAGAGTAATAGGTTGAGTTCTAACATTGAGCCAACTTGAGCATCTTCATCCGAAAATAAAAGGAATTTGAATGAAACATAACATGGTTGCATGATTATTAGGTGGTGGATAGCAATTCCCCTAACTCGTTTTTCTTAATTTGTGAACTACTTAAAATCTGTTTCTGTCATGTTTTTGTTCAATTTAATTTAAATAGAAAATCAACTCCAAAAATCCTAAACATTTGTGTGACTGTAGCTCTGTGTGTCTAGTATGTTCATATAAAATTTCATAGACTTTAGACAAGTGTAAGTCGGTATAATAAATATTTTTCGGTGGCTGGTCAGTAGGGACAACAACCAGTTTTTGTGACATTTTAAGTAGTTAGATAAAACAATCTTTTGCGGGAAATACCCTTATTTTTATGTGCTACTTTGTGGTGTGCTTTTAATCCTATCAAGGATGAGGAGGAAGGTTCGTAAAGCTGCTACACGGAAGAGTTGCAAAGGGGAGATGCAAAGTTGCTACACGGAAGAGGATGAGGAGGAAGGTTGCGAAGGGGAGATGCAGGGGTGAAGAGGCTACACGGAAGAAGATGAGGAGGAAGGTTGCGAAAGGGAGATGCCGAGGTGAAGAGGTTCAACGGCTAAGAAAAAGACAAGGCGCATTTTTGTCTTAAAATGTTATAAATTTGTGTACCACGAACGTGGAACAAGCCGTTCCAGGAGGGAGAGGTGGAACGAAAAATCATCCAAAACTTGTCCCGTGGAACAGCGCGTTCCACTCGTTTTAGGTGCACCAAACGTGAGACGGAACGCCTCGTCTCACTGTCCCATCCCACGTACCAAATGCACCATCAAAGACCAAGCCACACTACCAATGGTTGTCTAAAGTGGAAGCAGTACTTTGAGAAGCTGACAAATGAGGGTCGATGCGATGAGTATCTTGATAGGTCAACGAAACAGTCTACACAAGTAGGGGAAGTCTCCATCACCCCTTGAACTCCATTTGGGCTTTTCCAAATAAGTTCGAAGTCTCAAGCGGCTCAACAAACAAGGCCTCGCAAGCCAAAAATTATCCAATTTGTTATGCAGTTTCTTCCTTCCAGCACAATTGATTTATTTCTTTATTCTCAATGAAGATTCAAGAAGTTACTCATAAGTCTAGCTCAACTGCTGTCCACAACAACTGCTCAAAACCCTTTCTAGGTTTGCTCTCCAGTGCGAGAGGATAAACTAATTGCTCTCTAGTGCGAGAGGGTAAACCAATTCCCCGACAACCATATGGATTTGCTCTCCAATGTGAGAGGATAGACTAATTGCTCTCCAGTGCGAGAGGGTAAAATAATTCCCCAACACCCATATGTGTTTGCTCTCCAGTGCGAGAGGGTAAACTAATTCCCTGACATCCATCTGGGTAAAGCTCTCTAGTGCAAGAAAGCCACATAGCTCAAAAGATCAAATGCTTGAAGATCAACTAGGTAGCAAATGGTCATGGGGCAGCAGCCATTTTTGCACTCAATAGTTCGCTTATTCGACACTTTATCTTTAGCAGCTCCATCCTTGACTGCTCCATCTACGGCAGCTGAGAAATCAAACTGAAGAAGTTTCCTCATTTTTGGTAGGCAACCCAGACGTGGCAGCCCAAACAATTGCCCATGCCACGCCACTTCATCGGCCCATGCCGAACCAATCCTTGGCTTCAATCAAGCTGAGCTATTCAAGCAATGGCCCCTGCCACATCACCTTATTGACCCATGACAAGCCGACTCCTGGCCTCTGCTAGTCGAAGTGCCACACCACCCTGATAACTGCCCCGTGGCAGCACCACCCAAGAAGAAGATAAGAAGAATTAAGTTTTTCTTGCATCGGTGCAGCGCGGATAAGGCGAAGAAAGCAAGGAAAGACGGTCCTTTGCACGGGCAAGTGTAGAAGATTGCTAGGGGAGGGGGAACAAATATCCTCTAAGCTTTCTCTCTCTTGTAGGGTAGAATAAATCGCTCTCCAAAGTTCATTTAACAACCCACTTAAGGTGGACTTAAATAGGCTTTGAGAGAAATTTATTTCCCTTTCCTAAAAGGATCTAATTTCCTATTAAAAGAGGGAGTCAACATCAAAATAGGAAACAATTCAAAGTTTCCTAGTGCAAGAAAATCTCTACACCTGTTGCCCTTTTCTGCGAGCAGCCCAACAGGTGTGGGGGCATTTGTGGAGCCAAAAATAATCAAGAGGCGACACTTGGATTTTTAGGTGAAGTGGACAAAATTACCCCCTGAGACACACCGGTTGTCCTAAGCGCGAGCAGTGGACAATCATTCTTTAATCAAGCCAAGAGTATCCAAAAAAGGTAACCAATTCCAAATTATCTCATCCGTCCTCATCTTAGGTAATTACTTCATAACCTACAAATTATTCCATATAAATGGAGATTAATTGGCTATTAAATGGATTAATTCCTAATTAATCCATTAATCACCAATTAAATCACCCATTTTCACACAAAAAACCTCTAAGGGCCAGCCACCTCCATTCCCTACATATATGACCCTATTTTTTCTAAAAGGAGGAAGTCCACACTCTTGCAAAACTCCAAAAACTCTCTAAACAGTTTTCTCTCTAAATTCTACTTTGGCATCGGAGGTTCTTCGGCCAAAGCCCCCCTCCCCGGTCATCGTGGGCACGTGAGGCTCTTGGCCTTGACCCTAAGGTGTTAATTGTTTTGTAGGTGCAATTTTGTCCAAGATCAAGGAGGAAGAAATTTGCATCCACAAATGTAATCAAACCTAAACAAAACTCCAAAACCACCAAAAGTTAAATTTCTTACCTCGAGTGCAGAGGGCTTCAAAAAACGATGGTGGTCTAGCCTGGAAATAAAACCCCCAAAATCAGAAAAATGAAATTTGCACAGAATTTACAGTTCTAAACACAAAATTACCCACCCCAGATTAGCTAGAGAACTTACCCTCTAAACTCAAACAAAATCAACTCCTAACTTGATTAAATTTGTTTTCTTTTCCAAAAGTTGTCTCAATCTGCAACATAATGACCAGCTTGTTACATAACTAAAGGTCCAAATGATATAAGGTCTAAAAAATGGTTTATTTCCTACCCACAATAGGACATTAATTAGTCATGAATCGTGCTTGTGCATACGATGCCTCACCTGACTCAATGGGAACAGATAGATGCTCAGGTCTTTCTTGGTACAGATACTCATATTGTGCTTAATTAGCATCACATCATGACTTTAAAGTTCTAATCATGTTAGACCTATGCCATGTAGCATATGCATTCAACTCAACCCCGCATTACTCCTTAAGTTAAAAGCATAAATAAAGCTAAACAAAAACCCGAAAATAAGTTTTACATTTATTATTTATACACGCACTCCTCTAAACCATTTCAGGCTACATCGACTTAGTCTTCTCATTCCTACAAACTGGATGACAACATATTCCCTCACGATATGGAGAACTGTTATTACAGAACTCCTACAGTAGACATTTACATGCATGTATCATCACAAAAACAAATGGATAAGAAAAACGAAAAAATAAAATAAAATCAACCCCAAGGAACAACCAAATTCAACTTCAATATAAACTTAAACAAAATCAAACTCCAAGGAGCAACCAAATTCAACTCCAATATAATAAAACTTAAACAAAACTTTAAATCCACCAAAAACTTTAAATTGCTTACCTTGAGTATAGAGGGTTTTAGAAATCGAAGGCGTTCAAGTCTGAAAACAAAAACCCCAAAATAAAAAAAAGGGAAAATTTGCATAGAAAACTCATTTCGAAATTCAAATATACAATTCTAAACATAGAATATTGAAATCACAAAATTATCAACTCCAAATCGGCTGGAGAACTCACCAAGGAATGCAACTTTTTATGGCTTAAAATTTTCTTCAAATCGGGATCAAATTCACGATTTTTTTTATTATAGAATTTCTAGGTTGTCTCCCAATCTCAAAAGTGTGACAACCCGTCCTGAAATATTTTTATCGATGGTGTGAAATGACTTTTATGCCCTTTAATCGTTGAGTTGTGTGTGTGTGTAAATAGTTCTACTCCTAATTAATTGGACCCAATTATAACTAAAAGACTTAAGGTTTTGTTTGATTGGCTGCAAACTGGACACACACACACCCCCTCAAACCCGTTGACCTTTCTCTCTCCTTCCTTTTCGGATTTTCTTTCCTTTTCTGTACAATTGTACGATCAATCTCTCAGCAAGCTTCACCAATCACGGATCGAGGTTGTGGTTGGCATTCTTGGACTCCTTGCAAGCCCAATCTATGCCTTTGGTTGGTCATGAGAACCTCAGAAACTTGAGATATCAAGGTGCTCCGACGAGGTGCACTGTTCATCTGTCATGATCGCAGTGGTTTCATCAAGTTTTAGGACCCTAGGAAGTCTTAAAACTTCTTCACGAAGCTTTTAGAAGGAATTTGAAGTGTTTTGGATGTCAAGAAACTCGAGTTCATCGAGTTGTAGAGGTAGCCAGACTATCGAGATTTTTCTGGCGAAATCCCGTGAGTTTTAGGACCTAACAGTGGTAAGGTTTTGTTCTTCTCGTTTTAAGCTTCATTTTGGTGAAAATTTCATGAATTTTGGTTGAGAAATGGAAGAGATATTGAAGTTCTAAGTTTTTCCAGAATCCGGCAATCACAGAGGTCACCGGCGTCGATGACCGGCACCGGACTCTGGCTAACCAAGATTGAAGAAAGAGAATATTTTGTCAACTTTGACGGAATATACTAACGACGTCAAGTATATTTGACGACATATTCTATATTTTAACAGAATATTCCCTAATGCTGTTAGGGAATCCGTCAGTGTGCCAGGCACGTCCCTGCGCGTAGGTGGGGCGTCTGGCCGTGCCTTGGTCGGCGCGTGGGGCGTCGAAAAAATTTTCTAAAAGTATGGGGATGTTCCTGAGGTTGAGTAGGTCACGGTGGTATATTCAAATACCCTAATAGAGCAATGTATGAGAAGTTATTACTTAGTTTTGATTATGTGCTTAAAATAACATTTAAATAGTTGTTTCGCATATAGGTGAGACCTATCCTGAGGACAAGCGTAGTCAAGCAAGGCTCGGGGGTTACGACCCTTCCACATATCAGTGGGTGGGCTTTTGGTTTTCAGTATATATCTATATACTTGGTATTTTTCCTAGAAAACTTAATTGAATGGTTTGATAACTTTGAAATGCCATGTCAAATGCTCTTATGTTTAATTGTACACTATTATGGTTACATATATGTTGTTGCTCAACGTTGTGGATGCTCAAGTAAGCTTCAGGTGAGTATGTTGATGGTAATGATGGTAGTGAATACATTAGTGCTGAGATATATTTCGAGATTATTATCCTGCACCCCGGTGTTAGTGCTCTACCCGAGGATAGGGCCTAACCTTTATGTGATCGTTCACCTCATGCACCACACACTCACCTTGGATCCAAGGCAGGTGCCAGCCTGTCGTACAGACTACTTTAGGTGGTTCCAACTCGTAGGTGACTTGTGATACTTCGCACAGCCTTCACGTGACCGTAGCACTTAAGTGTATTTATTTACACCTAGCCTGTCGTATAGACCACATTAAGTGGTTCCAACTCGTGTACAGAATTTGATTGATGAGTTGTGGACCTAGCCGTACAGGTCACTTTAGGTGACTCTGGCTGGCTTGCTATTTCATATTGATTTCTTGCATCTGGCTTACTTATTTCTTTATGAGATTTGACATGGTATATTCAGTGGATTGCTGTTTTGTGTATGATTTTGAGATATAATCGTATATGCTATTTTCTGGGAATTATACAGGTTTTACGGCGAGGGGTTACTACTTTTGATGAATGAAATGATTTTGAAAAGCATTGTTTTTGCCCACTCACACTTTCTGTTTTGCGCCCTTCTAGGTTCTAGTTAGGAGTGCTCGTTGGTGGCTAACAAGGAATTCATGGCAGCTTTGACAGATTATCACTATTGTAGGACTATCTTTGGTATTGTATAATTAGTATTCGTCTAGCTAGACTACACCTAGGATACCTATACTCTAGTTATGTGTAGTCACTCTAATATCGCACTTTCACCTTATCTCATTTAGAGTTTAGTCTGTTGGTTTTATTTATTCGCATTTCTTATATCATTATTGCTTCCGCACTGTGCACATGGCTACACATGACGACCAGCATGCCTCGATCTAGGTCGGGGTGTGTCAAAAAGTATTTCGAACCAACCAGAAAATCCAATCAAAGACTACAAAAACTGAATAAAAAGCTTGAGTAAAGCAGTAGTATATAGGCAAAACTAATCTAAGGTGTTATGCAATTCCCTGATATTCTGCGATGGGATATTTAAGGAAGCATGATTGCCATAAGAGATATTCAACAAAAGTAGTGTGATTGTAAACTTTAGAGAAGTATCTGAACATGTAGCATCTGCATACCTTTGCTTTATTCGGACTACTTTCCTCAATTTCATTTTAATTTTCATCACATTCACGAACCTATGCAAGCCAAACAGTGTTGTTGGTGCTTTCTAAGAGAGATAGAGACAATGTGATGTTTCTAACAGCAGTTCCACTCCTAAAAAAATGCGCCCGCACCCAACCCATTTAATCCAATCAGTGAACAGTGATAGATCATAATGAACAGTAATAGGCCAAATGCATCTCTACCCCTAAAAAAATGCGCTATCACCTAGTCTAAAAAATGCGCTGGCACCCAGTCCATTTAAAATATTTTAAATTTTTTATGAAAGAATAAATAAATAAAATAGTTTTAATTTCGGATAGGATTTTTAACCAATCTCGTTACACCACATGTCATTATCCGAACATACTATTTTGTGAATAGATTTCCGCTAAGATTTTCAACCAATTCCAACATGCCACGTGTCACTATCTATTTACAATAATTTAGCCAATATTACGATAAGATTTTCAACCAATCTTGTCACACCACGTATCATTATCCGAACGTATTATTTTGTGGATATATTTCCTATAAGATTTTCAACCAATCCCGACGTGCCACGTGTCACTATCTGTTCACAATAATTTAGCCAAGATTTTGATAAGATTTTCAACCAATCACGTAGTGGCACATGGCATTGTCCAAAACCTCATCCTTTTTTTTTTTTTTATCCATATAAACCCTACATCCTTACATCCATCCTCACACCAAACTCAATCCTTCTTTTTAGCTCAGAATCCTTCTTCATCGTTTTCAAATCTTGAATTCTTACAATGTCTTCTTCATCGCTTATCCATCTCATTACCCGTAATTGGGTCATGAGTAGTGTGAACCCAACATTCACATAACGTAACATCTTCAATGAGATTCCATGAAGTCATTTTTTTTCTCTCAAAGTGTAGAAAATATTGAAATGTAGAAAGTGTAGAAAGTGTAGAAAGTGTAGAAAATATTGAAATGTGGTGTAAGATGGAAGATGAGGGTTAGGTATTTATAGAAAAAAATAAATAAAATTTTTTCTGTATTTTTTAACAATTTTTTAGAATTTGTAATCAATTTTAATTTAGTTAATTAATCTGGACCGTTAGATTTGAAAAATATTCAAATCCAACCGCCTATAAGGTGCCACGTGGTCAACCGTTATAATTCTGACCATGTGCCTCTTTTTTTGGGGGGGAGGGGGGGAACGTGGATCGTTGATCTGTGATCGGATGATCCAGATCAAAATTCAAATTCAAATTTTTTTTTACCGTTGGAAATCCAACGGCCTAGGACGGGTCACGTGGCCTCTCGATTTGTTGGCTGAGTGTGCCTACATGCTTGCCACGCACCTGGCGTAAAAAAAAAGAAATCAAACAGCCTCCGACGCCACGTTGACGTCAGCATGGCGTTAGATGGGCCGTCTTCTTCCTCTGTTAATTCTGGGCCGGCTTATGGCCTGGCTTGGGCTGAGGTGGAGCAAATTTCATGAATGCTGGTCCATTTTTTGGCCTGGGTGTTAGGCTAAGAGCAACGGTGGAACTGCTCTGAGAGAGAAGACAAAATGGAAGCAAAAGTGGAGTTTATTTCGAAGCAGACCCAATTCAGCTACCCTTCACGATGATCGACAAGTGGACAACAGGGGTAAACTCGTAATTTCATTATGCTGAACACAAAAAACAACGGGCCATAGTGATCAAATAAGGGACATTTCGATCAAATGACTGTTAATGAACAGTGATTTCAAAACTGAGCTTAGTATATATAATTTGACAAAATTATTTCTGCTTCATTAATTTTTTCAAATATTATACTCTGTTCCAGATGAGCCCTAATGAAGATTCGATTTGCAATGGTATAAATCTATGATTGAACTTATAATTAATATGTTATTATTGATATTATGGAGAGGGAAAAAGGTATTCCATCATTGTGTTTGAATATCATGTTAGAATATGAGCATAACTACAACTGTATTTTTGGCTAGATAGTTGAATTTTAAATTGGTTTAGAAAAATCTTTTCGGAAAAGACTTCAATGTCTTAGTTTATATACGATTGAAAATAAGAATAACAATAATTGGTATTATAGTTATTATTATTATTGGTATTATTATATGTTATTTTCTGAAATATTGATACGGACCAGTGTTTGATACATTATATCTTGCCATATTTTGGTATGTTATATAATGTTCAATTAACTATGTACTAGCATTCGTATTTTGAACATACCAAAACCCGTAAGTATGTACTAGCATTCATATTTCGAACATACCAAAACCCGTTAGATATGCACCTTTAGGCGGCACACAAAACCACTCCCCCTCAGGTCATAGGCTTGGTCACGGTTATTTATTATTGTTTTGCAAGTAATCGAGTTTCTGTACTTTCACACGATAGTGTGCGAATTTGATTATGAAGAAAGTTGAAGCTCCACCTTAAAACAAATTAACAATATAATAATAATAATAATAATAATAATAATAATAACAAGAATAATAAGAATAATATTATTAATAATACAATAATAATAATAATAATAACAAGAATAACAAGAATAACATGAATAATACGAATAATAACAAGAATAACATGAATAATAATAATAATAATACAATAATAATAATAATAATAATAACAAGAATAACAAGAATAACATGAATAATAAGAATAATAACAAGAATAACAATAATAATAATAATAATAACAACAACAACAACAACAACAACAACAACAACAACAACAACAACAACAACAACAATAATAAGAACAAGAACAATAATAATAAGAACAATAACAATAATAAGAAGAACAATAATAATAATAAGAATAATAATAATAATAATAAGAATAATAATAATAAGAAGAAGAAGAAGAAGAAGAAGAAGAAGAAGAAGAAGAAGAAGAAGAAGAAGAGAAGAAGAAGAAGAAGAAGAAGAAGAAGAAGAAGAAGAAGAAGAAGAAGAAGAAGAAGAACAACAACAACAACAACAACAACAACAACAACAACAACAATAATAAGAACAATAACAATGATAACAATAATAATAATAATAACAAGAATAACATGAATAGTAAGAATAATAACAAGAATAACAATAATAATAATAATAATAATAATAATAATAATAATAATAATAATAAGAACAACAGCAACAACAACAACAACAACAACAACAATAATAAGAACAATAACAATGATAACAATAATAACAATCATAATAATTGACACCTCGACCGAAATCGAGGCATACTGGCCATCACGTGAGGGTGACGTAGCCATGTGCACAGTGCGGAAGCAATAAAGATAAGAAATATACGAATAAATAAAAAACCGAAAGCTAATAATATGCACTAATAAACAGGAAGTGCTAGGAGTGAGATATAAGTTTAAATACTCCTAATCAGAGCATAGAAAGTCTAGGTGCAGTCCAGTAGGACAAATACTAGTTATACAGTGCCAGAAAATGTCCTACAATGATTTTATTATGTCAGAACCGCCGAAATCCTAGAACGCCACCAACAGCAAGTCTACCTAAAACCTGGAGGGGCGCAAAACAGAAAACATGAGTGGGTAAAAACAAATGTTTCAAAATCATGTCATTTCTCAAAAGTTCTAACCTCTTGCCGTAAAACATGCATAATTTTCCCATAAATAAAATATAAACATATGCATAAATATATATATGTAAATATCTCAATTCAAATCATGCTTCACATAATCATATTCATAAGTATGCCATGCCAAATCATAGAAATAGAATAAGTAACTCAGGTGAGAATAAATTCATGGAAAATAACATATTAGCCGGAACCCCTGCATAAGTCTGTACGGCTGAATTCATAGCTCATTATTCAATCTAGCCGGAGTCACTACGTACGATAAGACTGGGTGTAATATAGTTATGCTCAATACTACGCTCTCATAATAGCTGTGCGATAAATCGCTAGTCACCTACGAGTCGGAACCACCTATGATGGTCTATACGACAAGACTGTGCACCTAAATTGGATCCAATGTGAGCATATGGTGCGGGAGGTGACATTATAAACAGGCCTGTACTTCATCTCTAGCCAAAACACAATCACCCTGGGTGCAGGTTTATGAGCTCTATACTTCTCAATTAATCACAACTTTAATCACATTCACAATTCATAACTGACCTGGCTTACCTGAGTATCCACAACATCACAATTATATATTACGCATCATATACTAATGCATATACAAAATATAAATTTATATGCATGGCATTCAAGGCATACTTTCATTTAAACGCATTTTCTAGGAAAATATCAAGTATATAAGTATATACTGAAAACCAAAAGCCCACTCATTAGTATGTCAAAGGGTTGTAGCCCTCGAGTCGCCCTTGACTGCGCTCGTCCTCGGGATAAAAGTCTCACCTATATGCGAAATAATTGAATAAACGTTAATTTAAAGCACATAACCAATACTAGCTAATAACTTCTCATACATTGCTCAAATGGGGTGTTTGAATATACCAATGTGATGTACACAACCTCACGAACATTCCCACATTTTTAGAATAATTTTTCATGACCCCAAGGCACGGCAACACGCGCTGCCCACGCGCAGAGGCCCTAACAGAATCCCTTAACCCCGTTAGGAATATTCTGTGGAATATTTCGTCAAATAGTAATGGAAATCGTTAAACTAACCAACGCCGATAGGAATATTCCGTCAAATTTCGAACTCCGGCGACCGTCGCCGACGCCAGAAACTGGAAAATTCTTTAAACCTTTATATCTTAGTCATTTTTCATCCAAATTTCATGAAATTAGTACCAAATTTAAGCTCTTAACTTGAAGAACATTCCCTTACCATTTTTAGGACCTAAAACTCACGGGATCTTGCTGAAAAAATCCACGATAATCCGACCAAACTTAAAACTCGCCAATCTCACGATCCCGACGTCCAAATTCTTCCAACAAACACCCCGAGCCTCGTGAGGACCTCCTTAAGCTACCTATAAGCTTGAAATCCCCAAAAACACACAATTTTATGATTGCATGAATAGTGACATAAATCGGGTTAGGGTTTTCACGAGTTTTCGAATAAATTCTTACCTAAAAATGGCACCATTCAACTCGTATGAGCCTCAGGAACACGATGGTGTCCTTTAAACCCTCGATCTGCAACCTTTCCAATAGTTTTGTTGTTGATCCGTATGGGAGAAAGGAGAGAGAGTGAGTCAGAGGGAGAGAGTACGAGAGAGAAGAGAGAGAAAGGTACTTCTGTGTGTGTGTGGTCCAAATTGGGCCACTAACCAATAACTACAACTTTAAAAATTTTATTTAGTCCAAACCTTAGCCCATTTATACACACACCACCACCAACTGCTCAAGGGCAATTTCGTCAATTGATGTTATCGATAACTTTAATTAGGGACAAGTTGTGACAATAATAATAATAATAATAATAATAATAATTATAATCATAATAATAATAATTATAATAATTGACACACCCCGACCGAAGTCGAGACATGTTGGCCATCATGAAAGTGTGACGTAGCCTTGTGCGCAAAGCGGAAGCGATAAAGAGTAAGGAAATACGAACAATTTAAAATCAAGCAACTAGTGAGAGTCTAAGTGTATAAATACACTTTCAGAGCATTAAGAAAGTCTAGTTGCAGTCAAATAGGACAATTACTAAGATACAACACCCGAAGGTGAATCCTACTCTTTCGGATTCTCTCAGAACACCATTGGATTCCTCGTGGCCACCAAACTCTGCTACCTAAAACCTAGAGGGGCGAAAAACAAAGTTGAGTGGGTCAGTAAAACACACTTACATGAAAACCTTATTTTCCTTTTAATATACTAACCCCTCGCCGTAAAACAAGTATATAGATACTTTCCCAGAAAATAGAATACATAAATATGTATATATCTCAAATCATGCTCAATAAATCAAGATTCATATTTGTCTATATATATGCCATGAGTATGCCATGCCCAATAACATAAAAATACCAAAAGTAAGCCAAGTGATGCAATTCACAATAACCATCTGCTAGCCGAAGTCACCTGACGTGATCTATATGGCAGAAATCTAGAGCTCATCTCAATCACAACATCAATCTCATATCTCATCAAATAAATCATCATGTATATACGTCACATATCTCATCATAACTCATCATGTATATACATATCTGCACACGAGTCGAAACCACCTCATATGGTCTGACCGACATGACTGGGTGTCAAATAATAATACGCTATAGTGCAACGATCACGTGAAGGCTGTGCGATAAATCGCGGGTCACCTACGAGTCGGAACCACCTATAGTGATCTATATGATAGGATTGTGCACCTAACTTGGATCCAAGATGAGAGTATGGTGCGGGAGGTGAACATCACGTGAAGGACTGTGCCCCTAACTTTGGGCGGGAGCACTAACACCGGGGTGCAGATTATGAGTTCTAATATACATCTCAACATCATCATCATCATCATATCTCATAACCATTACCAGCATAATGTACTCACATGTAGCTTACTTGGGCCTCCACAACACCATGCAACAATATGCATAATTATGATATTGCATACACTAAAATATAAGGCATATATGACATGGCATTTAAATCACATTTCCTTTAAATACGTTTTTTGGGAAAAACGTCAAGTGTATATATATACTAAAAATAACTGCCCACTCACTGATATGTAGATGGGTCGTAACCCCCATGCCTAGCCTGGCTACGCTCGTCCTCCAAATAGGTCTCGCCTATAGGAGAAGTACTGAAATAACGTTATTTCAATGCACATATACCAAACTATGTAATAACTTTTCATACATAGCACAAATTGGGTATATGAATATACCACAGTGACCTACACAATCTTAGGATCGTCCCCATATTTTTGAAATAATTCTTCATCCACCCACGCGCCGGCGAGTGCACCACAAGACGCGCGGCCATACGCAGGGAATCTCAGTAACGGCAGTTAGGGAATATTCCGTTAAATCCTAACAGATTTCGTTAAACTTAACTGACAGAGTCAGAATATTCCGTCATCTTCAACCTCAGACTCCGGCGACCGTCGCCGTCGCGGGAAAACTGGGAATTTTTCAAATCGCTATATTTCACTTATATTTCATCCATTTTCTACGAAATTTGCACCAAAATGAAGTTTACAACTTGAAGAACATTTCCTTACCAATTTGAAGCTCCAAAAGTCACGGAATCTCGTTGGAAAAATTCCACAAAATCTGGCCAAGCTTGAAACTCATGATCCCGACATCCAATTTCACCCAACGAACCACTCCAAGCTTCCTTAGGACCTCCTGAAGCTTCCTATGTCCTTAAAATTCCCTCAAAATCAACATTTTACGTGAGCATGAATAGTACCTAAAATCGGGGTTCGGATTTCATGAGTTTTCAAAGGAGTTCTTACCTAAAAATGGTACCATTTAACTCGTATGGTTCTCACGAACACAATGGTGTGCTTCACACCCTCGATCTTCACACTTTCGATGGGTTTTGGGTGTATTCCATGCAAGAGAGAAGAAAAGAGAGAGAGAGAGAGATTGTGTCCGAGAGGGAGAGAGTACGGGAGGGTAAGAGAGAGAAAGTGGTACTTTTGTGTGTGTGTGGTTTACAAACAACCAACCAATCACCACCAATTTCCTTTAGTCCCAATTGGTCCCAAAAACTTAGGAATTTAACATATTAGTCCACTTCTAATAGCATGTCACACATAACACATCTCAACGCCTAAGGGCATTTTAGTCTTTTCACATCAGCGATAATTTTTTCTCGGGACGGCCTGTCACGATAATAATAATAATAATAACAATAATAATAATAAAAATAAGAATAATAATAATAATAATAATAATAATAATAATAATAATAACAATAAGAAGAATAAAAAGAATAATAATAATAATAATAATTGTCACAGCCCGTCCCGAAATTCTTTTATCGGTGATGTAAAATGACGGTTTTAACCTTGGATATTAAAATTGTAGTGTACGTGTGTGTGACATATTTTGGGACTTAGATATTATTTCCTTGGTTGGTTGGTGACCACGTGGGAGTCACACACACACACAAACCTCCTTCTCTCTCTTCTCTCCCGTGCTCTCTCTCGGATTTCCTGCAACTTTCGTACAAACTCTACGGACAACCTTCGAACTCTCCATTTCAGGTACGAATCAAAGTTTTAAAGGTAAGATTCTTGCTCATTGTAACCTCCTGAGTGCATTGGTACCTTTGTTTGGGCGTGAATGCTTCGAAAAACCCTAGAACCCGTAACCCAAAAATTTAGCACTGTTCATGTGGACGTAAAAATGATTGTTTCAGGGAATTTCAAGCTCATAGGGAGCTTAAGGAAGTCCTTACGAAGCTCGAAGTACTTCGTTTAAAGAAATTGGACATCGGAATCGTGAGAACGAAGAGTTTCAAATTTGGCCAGAATTATCGAGGCTTTTTCCGATGAATTTTCGACGAGTTGGAGGTCGGGGCAGGTATGGTTTTGTTTGTCTTGTTGAGATCTTTATAATGGTACCAATTATGTTGAAAATGGTGCAAAAATGAAGAAGTTAGGACGATTTACGTAATTTTCCAGAAACCGGCGAAGTCATCGGCAATCGGTGACTCGCCGGAGAAGACAGAGAATATTCCGTCAGTTTTGATGGAATATGCTAATGGTGTTGGCTGACGTCGTTAAGAATCTAACGGCATATGCTGGGATTTGACAGAATATTCCTGACGCCGTCAGCGTGCCTAGCATGTGCCCATGCATGGGCCGCGTGTCTGGTCGTGCCTTGGTTGGCACGTGGCGGTGCGTAGGTGGTCCAAAAATTATTCTAAATTTTGGGGATGATCCTGAGGTTGTGTAGGTCACTGTGGTATATTCATATACTCAATTTGAGCATTGTATGAGAAGTTATTAGCTAGTTTTGTCTATGTGCTCTAAAATAATGTTTTTATAGTTAATTCGCATATAGGTGAGACTTATCCCGAGGACAAGCGCATTCAAGGGCGACTCGGGGGCTATGACCTTTCAACATACCAGTGAGTGGGTATATATTTATATACTTGATATTTTCCCAGAAATACGTGTTTAAATGAAAGTATGCCTTGAATGCCATGCATATGAATTTATATTTCGTATATGAATTGGTATATGATCCATTATATATATTGTGTGCTGCTATGGACACTCAGGTAAGCTCAGGTAAGTTATGTTTGGTTATGTGAATCATCGATGATGCGATATATGATTGAATAATATTGACCTCATAAAACTGCACCTAGGGTGATTATGATTTAGCCAGAGTTATGGCATAGGCCTGTTTATTATGTCACCTCCCGCACCATATGCTTATATTGGATCCAATTTAGGTGAATAGTCTTATCGTACATACCTTATTTATGGTTCCGACTCATAGGTGACTAGTGATTTATTGCCCAACTACTATGTAAGAGTAGTATTGAGCATGATTATATTGCACCCATTATTGTCGTACAGACTTTTTTATATGGTTCTGACTCTTGTGCAGTATATTGCCGTATAGGTCATTGTAGTGACTCCGGCTAGATTGACTTTTGAGCTATGAATTCAGCCGTACAGATTACCACAGGGGTTCCAGCTAACATGTTATATTTCTATGAAATTATTCTTACCTGAATTGCTTACTTTGTTATATCTTGGCATGACATACATATGATTATGTGAAGCATGATTTGAAGTGATATGATTACATATATATTTATTTATATGCTTATATCTTGATTCTGGGAAAAATTATACATGTTTTACAGCGAGGGGTTAGATATATTGATAAATGAAATGCTTTTGTAAAACATTTGTTTTTGCGCACTCAAGTTTTCTGTTTTGCGCCCTTCCAGGTTTTAGGTAAGTTTGCAGTTCCTAGGTGCAAGGACTTCGGCAGTTCTGACATATCTAAATAGTAGTAGGATGTTCTTGATACTATTGTTTGGACCCGATTTTACACCATCGGCCTGTGCAATCGAGACCCTTGAATGAGCAGGATTTTAGGCCGGTGGATGATAAAGTGATTAAAATGATTTTTAGTTAGTATTGAGGAATGATATTGTGATTTTAATCATAATATTATCTCTTAATAATAACTAGGATATTTAAACTTAATATGTGATATGTTCGATGTGGATGGTACAATTCAAATGGACTTTGGATTCATGGACAGGGTTGAAGCACGTAGCCTTGTCTTGAGATATGATGATGAATTCCATCAATTGTTTTTTAGAGTTTAAGCTGATGAAGGGATCATCATGCGTGCATGTGGTCTTTGGCAAGGGAAATATACATGATGGATAAGACAAGGAGTCTAGGTAAGCTAGGCTATGATGATAAGAAGACTTTTATTTGGATAGGCTTTTATGGGGTTTGAAAAGTCACAAAAGCTGAAGGATAGGCTTTTGGCATTTCACACGGATCAATTTTACAGAGTCAGAGTTGCAGTCGGAGTTTACACAGTTATCTAGCCGTGCCAAGCAAGTACAAAATACTATAAATACAAGATGCTCTGCGACAGAAAAAGGACCTCCAATTCAACACACAACTGCCCTGCGCAAACTCTCTCAACAACTCTTCAGATTGTTTATTTTCTCTTTTCGCTGACACATCTTCCGTTGGCATCAACAGCACTGTGAAAGCAACCGGTGATATCTTAAGTCGGCATAGATAACTCTGCCACCGTAGAGTCAGCCGATCTCGCAGCATCTTCCGTTGGCATCAACAGCACTGCGGCGAGGACGGTTGGTTACCTATCCAAGTCTCGGTCGAGAAGGATTTCCGAATCCTTATTGATTGAGGTCATCTCATTAGCCTTCTTGGCGAAGTGAGGTGTTACAGTTTACTGAGCTCGGCGCATTGCACCCCGAGTTATTTTATGATTGGATACTCTCAGGTGGGATTTAAAGTTCGGCATTCAGACAGCCGAACCACGTTCACTATTAAGACTTATATTTGCTTTGAGTATTTATGCCCTTACACTTTGGTGTCGATTCGACGTGAGTTTACTCTGACGAATAACATCACTGTGACCGAATCCGACGACGACAATTCGTGAACTTCGTAAGAATAGTAGCCTTGTCTTCGGGTTCGAGAACCCAAGAGGCCGAGACGTGTTCCTTCCTGGGTCGCAATCGCAAGACGCAGAAGTCAGTCGCCCGCCCAACGCAACATCAACAAATTTACTCCTCGGTCGAGCTCGGTCGACGAGTTGGCATGCCCCGCATTCACCGAATGACGTAGTTAGCTTATAGATTACGTGGTCTGCGCGCCACGTAGGCTTGATAGTTTTTAGGATCAACATTTTGGCACGCCCAGTGGGACCCAGTGCTAAACTACGAAGTTCACATTATCTATCTCGATCAGGCTTCATGGGAAGAGTGTCATCTCCTATTAAAGAAGCAAAAACAAGTCCTCGAGAGTTTGGGAAGAATTTCTAAAAGGCAAGAGGCCGAGGGGCAAATTTCCACTCCGGCCACAACCAATATTCGGCCTAAGAAAATTGTTAATTTGGCCGAAGAACAAAGGCCACCTATTTTTTCAGTCGAGATTGAAAGTGTGGTAGGCCTAGAAGAAAATGTTCAAGTTTCTGAGCCACAAATTGACTTGGAAAATGATTCGTCAGAGGAGTGCTCCAATGATGAACAAGACCAAAACATGACTTCTAACCATAAAACCACATCCATTGATATGGTAATTGGAGACATAGGCCTAGCCGAACAAACTACGCTCCTCGATATGATTATTGGGGATAAAGCCGATATGGAGAAATCTCATTCAGCTAAGTTGTTCGAGTTAAAAGCCGAAATTGGCGAAATTATTATGCCTGGGGGGCATAATAATTGTTCTACAAATTTGGCGGCCGATGAAAAATATTCTTTCAAGCCGAACATATTTGGAGATGATCTTTTATTCGGCTTTGGAAAATCTCGAAGTGAAAACTTTAATGTAAAAAGATCTCGGCTCGGAACAAAACATCGTTGGCCCCCTCCACTTTATAGTTTGGCCATTTTTGTTTTCTTTTGTAAAATAAATAACTTATTTTCTTAACCATTTGGCTGCTTGGGCCGATACTTAAGAAAATAGGGGGCAGACAAGCAGAGATTTGATTGCATATTTGCATTACATTTTGATAAAAAAAAAAAGAAAAAAAAAAGAAAAAGAAGATATATATATACCATTCGGCCATTCAGCCGATAGTTAAGAAAATAGTGGGGCACAAGTAGTGGCCGAGCTCGGCAAGCTGATACTTGGCATGCTCATTTTATATATATATGTGTGTGCTCGGCATTAGAATCATTTTATATTTTATATATATATATATATATATATATGTATGTATGTATGCCAATTGCATTAATTATGGCCGACAGATCTCAGGCCATCAGGCTACTTATATTTATATATATATATATATATATATATGTATGTAAGGGGCTGCATTATTAGTGACGAGGCCGAGAGATTCAAGAAGATGATATGGTGGCCCTGTATGCATTGGCAGATTCAAGGTCAGAAAAACAAATTATACATACTTTATGCACACTGTCTCTCAGCTTTTCATCTTGATGTCTGCACGTAATGGATATATATTAGTATTGGGATTCGAGAGGTCCAGCCAAACTGAAGACAGAGTGGGTGCATGGTAGCTGTATATCTATACATCTATATGCAATCACATGACAAAGACAAGCCATTGGGATTTATATATGTGTGTGTGTGTATATATATATGTATATGCATGGCTGAGAAATAAGCTGCCAATAAGATTTTTTCGGCCCTTTACCCCAACTCTTCTCGGCCTATATCATACATGCCAAGCTCGGCGAACTGGTGCTCGGCACAAGTTCTTTATATATATATAGGCCAACTGCTTGGCTGGCAGATCACATTAGACAATGGTGCTACTTTTATAGATACGTATATATCGGCAGGCCGAGCTCCAAGAACGGTTTTTGTCGACCTCAACCCCAGCTCTTCTCGGCTTTACTTTGTCCTCGACCCCAGTTATTCTCCTTCTCGACCTTCTGGCAAAGCTGCCGAGCGTGGTATGGAGTTGTGACAGTCGAGGAAGGTTGCAGCATTAGCAGAACATACATGTTATTGCCGAGAAAACAAAGTTTCTTTTTCGACGATACGACGGGATCTTGTTGGTCACGAACAATTAATTTCCTTAATCATTCGGCTTGCAAGCCGAAGCTCAAGGAAATTGGGGGGGCAATGTTTGGACCCGATTTTACACCATCGACCCGTGCAATCGAGACCCTTGAATGAGCAGGATTTTAGGCCGGTGGATGATAAAGTGATTAAAACGATTTTTAGTTAGTATTGAGGAATGATATTGTGATTTTAATCATAATATTATCTCTTAATAATAACTAGGATATTTAAACTTAATATGTGATATGTTCGATGTGGATGTGTTTGGGCCCGATTTTACAATATCGGCCCGAGCCATCGAGGCCATTGAATGAGCCGGTTCTAGGCTGTTGGATTTCATATTTTTCTAGATATTACTATTGGATTTTCGTAGTAATTATCTTAAGTATATTTTTGGAAGCAAAGGAGATCAATGTCAGTTCAGATTGCTATGCATACACGATGACTGGTTTGAGAGCCAACGTGGTGGGTTAAAAGATTATCTTCCATGCACTTATGAAGATAAAGATGGTGAAATCGGATAAGGGCCAAATTTGCTCGGACCCGTATATGCATGCAAATTACCTCGGTAATGATGGTATCTGATGAGTACCAAACATAAGGAATGGTGGGGTGATCAGATGAGGTAGATAAAGAATATTCCTTGTGTGTTTCTATTTGATCAAAACTACAATTGCAAATTGAATTTGTGTCAGGTAATTTGATCAAAACTACAATTGCAAATTGAATTTGTGTCAGGTAGATAAAGATGAGAAAGGATGGAATTGCATGCAACGTGTGGGGTCAAGGTTTAAAGTGATGCAATTCCATTGGTGCATGGTTGCACTGTTATAGCGAGAAGGTCGCGAAACATTTGGATCACGATTGACTTGCACAAAAATAAGGTGCGCGCCAAAATGCGTGAAACGTGAATTACGTGAGCATGACCCTATAAATACATGAGGCTCTGTTACATTAAAGGGCCCCCTCCAATAGAACACACAACTGCCCTGCGCAAACTCTCTCAACAACTTTGAGATTTTTTATTTTCTCTTTTCGCTAACACATCTTCCGTTGGCATCAACAGCACTGTGGAAGCAACCGGTGATATCTTAAGTCGGCATAGATAGCTCTGTCACCGTAGAATCAACCGATCTCGCAGTATCTTCCGTTGGCATTAACAGCACTGTGGCGAGAACGGTTGGTTACCTATCCAAGTCTCGGTCGAGAAGGATTTCTGAATCCTTATTGGTCGAAGTCATCTCATTAGCTTTCTCAGCAAAGTGAGGTGTTATAGTTATTACATTCGGCACATTGAAAGCCGAATTCGATTCGTGAACTTCGTAACAATAGCAGCCTTGTCTTTAGGCTCGAGAACCCATGAGGCCGAGACGTGTTCCTTTCTCGGCTGCAATCGCAAGACGCAGAAGTCAGTAGCGCGACCCAACGCAACATCAACAAATTTTACTCCTCGGCCGACGAGTTGGCACGCCCCACACACAATTGAAGGACGTAGTTAGCTCATAGATTACTCGGCCTGCGCGCCACGCAGGCTTGGTAGTTTTTAGGGTCAACATTTTGGCATGCCCAGTGGGATCCAGTGCTAAAACTACGAAGTTCACATGATCTATCTCGATCAGGCTTCATGGGATGAGTGTCATCGCCTATTAAAGAAGCAAAAACAACTCCTCGAGAGATTGGGAAGAATTTCTGAAAGGCAAGAGGCCGGGGGGTAAATTTCCGCTATGGCCACAACCAATATTCGGCCTAAGAAAATTGTTAATTTTGGCCGAAGAACAATGGCCACCTAGTTTTCTGGTCGAGACTGAAAGTATGGTAGGCCTAGAAGAAAAAATTTAAGTCCTTGAGCTAGATACAAAAATTGACTTGGAAAATGATTCGTCAATGGAATGCTCCAATGACGAACGAGGCCGAGACATATGCCTAGCCGAAAAAACCACGCCAATTGATATGATTATTGGCGATAAAGTCGATATGGAGAAATCTCATTCGGCTAAGTTGTTTGAGTTAAAAGTTGAAATTGGCGAAATTATTATGCCCGGGGGGCATAGTAATTGTTCAATACATTCGGCAGCCGATGATAAAAAATATTTCGCCAAGTCAAAAGTATTTGGAGATGATTCTTTATTCGGCCTAGAGCAAAATCAATTTCAAAATTTTGTTATTACAAGATCTCGGCTTGGAATAAAGCATCATTGGCCTCCTCATGACTATGGTTCGGCTACTTTTATTTCCATTTAGAAAAAAATAAAAATAAAAAAAGAATAAATTATTTTCTTAATCATATGGCTAATAAAGCCGATGCATAAGAAAATAAGGAGGGCAACAGCACTGCGGCAATCCAAAAATATATATATATATTAGTTGGCCGAGGAAGTAATACAAATTTGCTAAGAAGATGTGATATTGCAGCATGTATTTCATTGTGTGTTTTCATTCGAAAGAATAAAAAAATTAAAAAAAACACTTTCGGCCTTTTAGGCTGAGGGTAAGCAAGAAACAGAAGGGATTTCAAAGGTCGAGAGTCAGGAAGAAAATTCGGTGGAATTGGATTTTGGTGGGTCTGCACGGCCTTGGATCTCACTGAGGTGAGGTTTGCTGGTTGGTATTCGACCATAGTGATCACGTCACTTGCTTTCAAATTACACTCGGCCGGGTCTCACGTCCGGAAATGTGATTATTGGGTCTCTGTTTGCACATGGCTGCACATGACTGGTCTGAGAGCCAACGTGGTGGGTTAAAAGATTATCTTCCATGCACTTATGAAGATAAAGATGGTGAAATCCGATAAGGGCCAAATTTGCTCGGAACCGTATATGCATGCAAATTACCTCGATAATGATGGTATCTGATGAGTACCAAAAGATAAGGAATGGTGGGGTGATCAGATGGGGTAGATAAAGAATATTCCTTGTGTGTTTCTATTTGATCAAAACTACAATTGCAAATTGAATTTGTGTCAAGTAGATAAAGATGAGAAATGATGGAATTGCATGCAACGTGTGGGGTCAAGATTTAAGGTGATGCAATTCCATTGGTGCATGGTTGCACGGTTCTAGCGAGAAGGTCGCGAAACATTTGGGTCACGATTGACTTGCACAAAAATCGGGTGCGCGCCAGAATGCGTGAAACGTGAATTACGTGAGCACGACCCTATAAATACATAAGGCTGTGGAACGTTAAAGGGCCCCCTCCAATAGAACACACAACTGCCCTGCGCAAACTCTCTCAACAACTTTGATATTTTTTATTTTCTCTTTTCGCTGATTAAAACGATTTTTAGTTAGTATTGAGGAATGATATTGTGATTTTAATCATAATATTATCTCTTAATAATAACTAGGATATTTAAACTTAATATGTGATATGTTTGATGTGGATGGTACAATTCAAATGGACTTTGGATTCATAGACAGGGTTGAAGCACGTAGCCTTGTCTTGAGATATGATGATGAATTCAATCAATTGTTTTTTAGAGTTTAAGCTAATGAAGGGATCATCATGCATGCATGTGGTCTTTGTCAGGGGAAATATACATGATGGATAAGACAATGAGTCTAGGTAAGCTAGGCTATGATGATAAGAAGACTTTTATTTGGATAGGCTTTTATGGGGTTTGAAAAGTCACAAACTGGAGGATAGGCTTTGGCATTTCACACGGATCAATTTTACAGAGTCAGAGTTACAGTTGGACTTTACACAGTTATCCAGTCGTGCCAAGCAAATACAAAATGCTAGAAATACAAGATGCTCTGTGACAGAAAAATGACCTCCAATTCAACACACAACTGCCATGCGCAAACTCTCTCAACAAGTCTTGAGATTTTTTATTTTCTATTTTCGCTGACACATCTTCCGTTGGCATCAACAGCACTGTGAAAGCAACCGGTGATATCTTAAGTCAGCATAAATAGCTCTGTCACCGTAGAGTCAGCCGATCTCGCAGCATCTTCCGTTGGCATCAACAGCACTGCGGCGAGGACGGTTGGTTACCTATCCAAGTCTCGGTCGAGAAGGATTTCCAAATCCTTATTGATTGAGGTCATCTCATTAGCCTTCTCAGTGAAGTGAGGTGTTATAGTTTACTGAGCTCGGCGCATTGCACGCCAAGTTATTTTATGATTGGATACTCTCAAGTGGGATTTAGAGTTCAACATTCAGACGGCCGAACAACGTTCACTATTAAGACTTATATTTGCTTTGAGTATTTGTGCCCTTACACTTTGGTGTCGATTCGGCGTGAGTTTACTTTGACGAATAACATCACTGTGACCGAATCCGATGACGACGATTCGTGAACTTTGTAAGAATAGTAGCCTTGTCTTCAGGTTCGAGAATCCAAGAGGCCGAGACGTGTTCCTTCCTGGGTTGCAATCGCAAGACGCAGAAGTCAGCCGCGCGCCCAACGCAACATCAACAAATTTACTCCTCGGTCGAGCTCGGCCGATGAGTTGGCACGCCCCACATTCACTGAATGACATAGTTAGCTTATAGATTACTCAGTCTGCGCGCCACATAGGCTTGGTAGTTTTTAGGGTCAACAACTGTATAATTAGTACTCATCCTACTGGACTGCACCTAGACTTTCTATGCTCTAATTAGGAGTATTTACTTTTGTATTTTACTCCTAACACTTCCTGTTTAGTATTGCACTCTAGTAGTTCAATTTTTAATTATTCATATATTTCTTATCATTATTGCTTCCGCACTGTGCACATGGCTACGTCACTCTCACGTGACAGGCAGCATGCCTTGATCTCGGTCGGTGTCACAGCCCGTCCAGAATATTTAATTTTCGACGATGTGAAATGACAGTTATACCCTTGGACGTGAGTATTATGGTGTGTGCTATGCATGTTACGGGGGTTCAATTAGAACTAAGTGTTTCTCTTAGTTTTGATTGGTGGCTTTTGGACCACACACACACACCCACATTTTCTCTCTCTTCTTCCCGTGCTCTCTCTCTCTCATACTCTCACTCTCTCTCTTATTCGTACGGACCAATCTAGAAACCCTCTCAAACCTTGTAAATCGAAGGTTTTAAGATCATCATTGTGTTCGTGAGGACCATACGAGTTCAAAGATACCATTTTTAGGTAAGGGAACGTTCGATTTCACGTGGAAACCCTAGCTTCGATTTTGTCACTATTCATGCATACGTGAAATCTTGCGTTTCATGGAATTTGAAGTTTATAGGAAGCTTAAGGAGGTCCTCACGAGTTTTGGGGTACTTCGTTGGAAGGAATTGGACGTCGAAGGGCTGAGATCGACGTATATCTAGGTAAGCCGAACTATCAAGCTTTCTCGGGGAAAACCTAGTAGATTTTAAGCCTTGAAACTTGTATAACATGATTCTACATGTTATTAGCTTCATTTTGGTACCAATTTTGTGGAAAATGGTGAAGAAACGAAGGAGAATAGTGGTTTTAAAGTTTTACCCAAAAACCGACGAAGTCACCTGCAACCGGCGACTCAACGGAGAAGAAGGGAGTATATTATGTCAAAGTTGATGGAATATGCTAACGCCGTTAGTCATCTTTAACAGTTACCGTTGAGTTTTAACAGAATATTCCTGACGGCATTGACTAACGCCATCAGTATGTTTGTCACGTGGCAGCGTGTGGGGGCGCATAGGGCTGTGCCCTTGCCGGCTCGTGGCGGTGCGTAAGGTTTCCAAAAATTATTCTAAAAATTTGGGGATGATCCTGAGGTTGTGTAGGTCACTGTGGTATATTCATATACCCAAACTAAGCTATGTATGAAAAGTTATTAGCTAGTTTTGTCTATGTGCTCTAAAATAACGTTTTTGTAGTTAATTCGCATATAGGTGAGACTTATCCCGAGGGCGAGTGTATTCAAGGGTCACTCGGGGGCTACAACCCTTCGACATACCAGTGAGTGTTTGGTTTTCAGTATATATTATATACTTGATATTTTCCCAGAATTATGTGTTTAAATGAAAGTATACCATAAATGCCATTCTTATAAGTTTATAATTTGTACATGAATTGGTATATGATGCATTATATATAATTGTGGTGTTGTGGATGCTTAGGTAAGCTCAGGTGAGTCATGTTTGGTTATGTGAATTATCAATGATGAGATATGTGATTGAATAATGTTGAGCTCATAAAATTGCACTTAGGGTGATTGTGATTTAACCAGAGTTATGGCACATGCCTATTTATTATGTCACCTCCCGCACCATATACTCATATTGGATCCAATTTAGGTGCACAATCTTGTCGTACAGACCTTATTTATGGTTCCGATTCGTAAGTGATTAGCGATTTATCGTCCAGCTATTATATGAGAGTAGTATTGAGCATGATTATATTACACCCATTATTGTCGTACAAACCTTTTCATTTGGTTCTGACTCTTGTGCAGTATGTTGCCGTATAGGTCATTGTAATGACTCCGGATAGATTGATTTTTGAGCTATGAATTCAGTCGTACATACTACCACATGGGTTCCGGCTAACATGTTACATTCCTATGAAATTATTTTTACGCAATTGCTTACTCTGTTATATGTTGGCATGGCATACATATGAATATGATTATGTGAAGCATGATTTGAAGTGATATATTTACATATATATTTATGTATATGCTTATATCTTAATTCTGGGAAAAATTATACATGTTTTACAGCGAAGGGTTAGATATGTTGATAAATGAAATGGTTTTGTAAAACATTTGTTTTTGCCCACTCACGTTTTCTGTTTTGTGCCCTTCCAGGTTTTAGGTAAGTTTGCAATTGCTGAGTGCGAGGACTTCGACGGTTATAACACATCTAAATAATTGTAGGACATCTTATGGTACTGTATAATTAGTACTTGTCCTACTGGACTGCACCTAGACTTTCTATGCTTTGATTATGAGTGTTTACTTCTGTATCTTACTCCTAACACTTCTTGCTTAGTAGTGCACTCTAGTAGTTCGATTTTTAATTATTCATATATTTCTTATCATTATTGCTTCCGCACTGTGCACATGGCTACGTCACTCTCCCGTGACGGCCAACATGCCTTGATCTCGGTCGAAGAAGAAGAAGAAGAAGAAGAAGAAGAAGAAGAATAACAACAACAACAACAACAACAACAACAACAACAACAACAACAACAATAATAATAATAATATTAATAATAATAATAACAACAACAATAACAATAACAATAATAACAATAATAACAATAATAACAATAATAACAATAATAACAATAATAACAATAATAACAATAATAAGAATAATTGACACACCCCGACCTGGAATGTCCACTAGGACTCCGAATCGAGTTGTGCTAGCCGACACCTGGAAGGTGACGAAGCCATAAAGTGTGCTGATGTGAAAAAAAATGTGAATAAATTTAAACCTAAGAGTGTCTATATACCAGAGTGCACCAGTGAGCGGAAATGAACCCACTTCACATGTGGTGTTAGAGCATAAGCAAGTACAGAAGAGTGAATTAAGAATCGTACCCTCAAAATAATCTCCCATACTAAGAATCGCCACGAATCTTCAACGTTAAGAAAGCTCAGCTAATAAGACCTGGAGGGTGAAGACAAGAAAAAGGTGAGCGACCCTCTAAATAAAATTTTAATAGAACCCATATAAAACATTATAACCCCTTGCTACAACACCTGTATAATTTCCAGAAAGATATCATAAATATACCACAATACAACATCTCGTTAGCAATATCAAATAATCATGTGATTAATAACTCATACCAGTACGCAAGTCAGAGTCACCTATGGTGACCTATACGACTTACCCATATCTCATCACATATACTAGTTCATCACATATGCTAGCTTATCGCATATTCATCACATATGCTAGCTCATCACATATTCATCACATAAGCTAGCTTATAAGTCAGAGTCACCTCTAGTGACCTATACGACTTATCCATATCTCCTCGTATATATATGCTAGCATTTCATCACATATACTAGCTTATCGCATATTCATCACATATGCTAGTTTATAAGTCGGAGTCACCTCTAGTGACCTATATGACTTATCCATATCTCCTCATAAATATATGCTAGCATTTCATCACATATCTCATCATAAATATACGCTAGCATCTCATCATATATCTCATCATAAATATATGCTAGCATCTCATCGTATATCATCACATATATGCTAGCATCTCATCACGTATCTCATCATAAATATATGCTAGCATTTCATCACATCTCTCATCATAAATATATGCTATCATTTCATCACTTATCTCATCATAAATATATGCTAGCATCTCATCATATATCATCACATAGATGCTAGCATCTCATTACATATACTAGCCGGAGTCACTTCACGTGACCTGTACAGCTGAATCAATATCTCATCAACATACTCACTACCATCACTATCATCAACATGTACTCACCTGAAGCTTACCTGGGCGTCCACAGCATCATTTGGCACTTCGAAGGTTCAGGTAATACACATATGAATATGTCATTATGCAATCTAAAACTCAACTACAACATAGTATTTTCAAGTATATATATAACATGGCGTGAAATCCATAATCTGTATCCCATTTCTAAACTATTTATTTTCGGGAATAATTATCGGTGATAAGCCCAATTACACACTAGTTTAATTAACTAATATTACTTATGTTTCCTTACTTCAATTCCTTGATTCTTCACACATTGATTTATGAACAACAATTAACTACCAAAATCATAAGGTTAATTCTCACATTTTTCCACCAATGTCCCTCACATTGTTCAATTCCCCAAACAAGGTTATTGTCCCAATTATTTAGTCTCATTTATTATATGGTTGCATCTAACGTCTTATTAGGCTGCCTACATACCCTAAACATGGATCAAGCCATTCGTAGTTCGTAATAGTATTTCAAAGCATTCACAGGAATCATAAGCAATAATCAATTTGTAAACATTTATGGAATTTTCAATCATATATATATATATATATGTGTGTGTGTGTGTGTGTGTGTGTGTGTAATATACGATAGAAAGGAAAATACCCACTCACCTGAGGTCCGCACTAAGACTCCCTAGCACGCATATCGAGACATCACGAATCATTGTCTCCCGTGGCCAAGTATCAAATCACGTCTCATAGTTCTTACCGATAGAATACCTAATTTACATAAAACATATCCTCAAGGACCTTCAAGAATAATTTGAGACCCATTGACCAATTGTCAACTGTCGATCAAAGAACGATGGTTGGGTCTACAACCCTGTAAACTCGCTCCGGAAGATCTGCATATCCGATTTCCAATCCAAACTTCCAAAGATACACATTATGCTTCTAGAATAACATACTAAAGTTTCATTACGATCCAACGGTCAGATTTTCGTCAATTGCCCAAAACTATGTGACAGTTAACATTTATTTTATAAACTTACAAATCCAATTCGGGAAGATCCGTAAGTCGGATTCCTGATTTGTAAGTTCCTATTATCCTCAAATATTATGCACTATAATGTATTAAAGTTTGGTGACGATCCAACGGTCGGATCGTTGATGCATATTTTGACCTATTCACATGTCGAAATGAAACTAAGCCCAAATAATGAAATTACGTCATAGAGATATCAATTATGAACCTAGGGCATGTAATAGTACTTAAACAAAACATCATTGGCCCACAGGCCACGTGCCGCCGCACGCGCCGCTGCAGGTGGCGGTCGGCAGCCCCGACTCGCCGAAAAATTCAACTATTTTTAAAAATTCTCAAAAATTACAGAAATGAAGATCTCAAAGAGTAGAGTAAACTTTATACCTATGGACAAGTCAATTTGGCCTAGAAATACTCCAATTTTTCTAAAATCGTACGAAACCCTATAATTGGGTGTGATTCGATTCGACCTCCAAACTTGCTTCAACGCCTCCACCACTGCTTGGGCTTTATTCCTGGGTTCTAGGGGAGTGTTTTGGTAGTGGTAATTGAAGGAAAACGTTTCACAAATGGGTGAATTTCGAGTAACCTTTCCCGCAGCACCCCTGGTGGTTTTTCCACCAAATTTCAATCAAATTCCTTCTAATTTTTGGTGGAAATGGAAGAGGGAAGGTTATGGAGTAGGTTGCATGTAGTGAGAAGGTTTGAATCGCCGAAAAAATGGCCAAATTTGGTCGGGTGCTTGTCGAGTCGAGCAAGTCAAGGGGGAAACCCTGTTTCCCCTTTCATTTTATTCTTCCTCCTTTCCCTCCTTTCTCCCTTCTCTGGTTGGTCACCTCCTTGATCACTCATATATTTCTTGCATTTATATCATTCATTTCTAAAGTCTTTGTGATGTTTTCGTGTTAAAATTATGGTATTTTACCTTACCTTGTGTTAATGTGCAGTTAAATTTGTTTTAGGATCAATTTCAAGAAAAAATAAGAGCAACAGAAAATAAATGGGACGGAAAGGAAGACACTGAGCAGAAAACAAAGTGAGTGGGGGAGACACTGACAAAATAAATGAGAGCAGGGAGAGACACGGACTGGTGGAGAAAAAGAAAGAAAAGAAAATAATAAAAAAAGAAAATAAAATATTGGGAGACTGACAGGACAAAAAGCAGAGAAGAATAAAATAGAGGGAGGGGCGCAACGGACTCGAAAAGAAAGAAAAACAGAAAAGAATAAAGAAAGACTGAGTGCACGGAATGGAGGGCACACTGACAAACAGGAATAAAATAAGAGAACCGACTGCAAAGGAAAGAGGACAGGAGCAGAAATAATAAGAAGGGGCAGACAATAAGAGATGGAGGGAAGAAAAAAAGCCAGTGCGCAGAAAGAAAAAAAAGAAAAAAAAAAGAGGGAGAAGGAGAGCAGGTCAGAGACGGACAGAAACACAAGGGACTGGAGACAAAGCCAGTGCGCAGGAGGCGCAGAGAGAGAGTAGAGACTGACAACAACAGAAAAAGGAAAAACAGAAAATAAAGGGAGGAGGGCAGAAACAGACGGCAGCAGAAGGAGAAAAGAAGAGGCTTCACTCCATTTTTCTTGGTTTTATCTTCTCAAACTCATGTTTTACTTTTGGTTTAATTTGAGAATAATGTGTAACTAATTTTTAGTAGTTAGGGGCTGTTTTGAAGCCCCGAATATGATTGTAAGTTTGTTGTGATATTTTGTTTGAATGACTTTTATGAAAGGATGAAAATTGTTTCACTACTTATGTCATTGATAAATTCTTTATGTGTTTCTATGGATGCATACATAGTGAGCATATCTAGGATTTTAATGCTATGAATATATGTTTACCTGCCCTTGTTGAATGAGGACCTACATATGTTTTAGAGTAGCACTTGTTAATTGTGGTTAACATGTGAACCGATTTTTAGGATAAGTAAGACAACGCCAGTGCTTACGATGCCTTGTGATGACTCAAACTCTTTTTATTCTTAATGATTTCTACTTGTTAAATCTATGAACACGCCATTCTAGATTGCATGCTAGGGACTAAGTTAAGTTGAAAACGTCATTCTCTTAACATACTACGTAAGAAAGAGTAATAGGTTGAGTTCTAACAGTGAGCCAACTTGAGCATCTTCATCCGGAAATAAAAGGGATTTGAATGAAACATAACATGCTTGCATGATTATTTGGTGGTCGATAGCATTTCCCCTAACTCGTTTTCTTAACTTGTGAATTAAAATCTATTGGTATTATTTAAAACTTGTTGAGGTCCTGTTTTGTCCGATTTAATTTAAATAGCTAATCAACTCCAAAAATCCCAAATATTTGTGTGAGCATATTTTGGTGTGTCTAGTTTATGTGTATAAAATTTAGTTGCATTTGGATAAGTGTAAGTTAGTCTAATAATTATTGTTCGTTGGCTGGTCAGTGGAGACAGCCACCCCGTTTTTGTGACATTAGTATTTGGATAAAACAATCTTATGCGGGAAAGACTCTTATTTTCATATTCTACAATTGACAAATTTTAGTGTTAATAAGGAAAATTAATAGGATATTGTGGGCTACTTTGTGGTGCGTTATAATTACTACCAAATTTTTGGCGCCGTGTCGCCGGGGACTGTTATTTCTAAATTACTTATTTTTCAAAGTGAATGGGCATAGACTCAAGCCATATTACGAGTCTTTTGCGGAGCATGACGTGGAGGTTGTACCTCCCCAAGAACCAGTTCCCTTTGGATGATTACTCTTGGCATCGTCCGGCTGCAAGACGTTAAAGAAAGCGCTTCTTGGGAGGCAACCCAAGCTTTCTATCTTTCATCTTTATTTTGAATAATTTTAAAAGTTCTTGTTCTGTTTTTCTCTTGTTTTTTGGTTTGTGTGTTTAAGTTCTACTTTTGTTCCTTTATGCAGGTAATGATTTTGCAATCTCTACCACAACTTCTTGCAAAGTATTTGTACATTCATAAAAACGAAAGGAACATTAAGTAGATAAATAGAAGAGGGAGCCTTCACATAGGCTGCTTAGGAGAAGTCTCAGTAGTCGGCGGAGCTTCAGCAGTCGACGGAGCCCCAGAAGGAGGAGGCATCAGAGGTTGATCATTTGGAGCTTCACTACGCGGTACAGCCCCAGAAGACGAAGGCAAATGCTGTTGGAACAAACCCACAAACCTCCGATTATCAAGCAAAATCTGACCATCAGATTCCTGCATCTGGTCAATTTTCCTCTTCATGTTTGTGGCATAGTTATGTGCGAGCTTGTGCAACTGTTTATTCTCATGCTTAAGCCCTCTAATCTCTTGCTTGAGACTCATCACTTCAGCCGCCAACGATTCAACTTGACGGGTTCGGGCAAATAGGCGTTGGGCCATGTTAAACACGGAACCTGCACACTGCACACTAAGAGCTAGAGACTCACTAACAGCCAATTCATCAGACCGTCTTGAAAGCAGTCTGTTATCTTTAGGAGTGACAAGGTTCCGGGCCACCACCGCAGCTGTCATATCATTCTTCATCACCGAATCCCCAACGGTAAGGGGGACAGTAGGGGATATGAAGGATGGGCGCCATATGTTGTCTGGAGAAGGCGGAACTGCCTCTTCACCAAGGTTCAAGTCAAAACGATGGTCGGAAGGGCCAGACATTTTTCAGAGGTGTTAAAGAAAGAAGAGGTCGGACAAATCAAGATCGTAGAAATGCAAAGATGGAGTTTTTACAGGCAAAAATTCAAGTGTGCTTTGAACGTCCTGCAAACCTCTATAAAAATTAGTACGCGATGGGATTTCAGAGATCGAAAAGGCAATTCCAGATATCGAAGAGGCCAACTAAAAAAATCAAAGAGGCGCTCGCTTTCTCAAAAGCTGAGCTTGCTCAGAAACCACAGGCCATCCTTTGTTCCAGATTTGTCCGCACTCGTCACATGCAACCTCCGCACTCAACGGAGCTCAGATTTCGAAGAGGCAAGCTCAGAAATCGGAGAGGCATCTGCTTTTCCAGACGTGTCAGCATCTGTCACATGCACACTCAGCTTACGGAAATCACGGGCAATCTGTCGACGATTTCTAGTAAAGTAGAAAACACGTGAAGTTTACTGTTCCATCATCCAACGGTTGACGACAAGAGTGAAAGAACAGTACCGGTTATTATTTCCTATAAATGTCGACCTTCACCCTCCATGACAAGACAGACATACATAACCTCCTTCATCTCCGAGAAGCCTTTCCAACAAACCCTCTCGAGACACTCAGTGTTCCTTATTCCTTGGGGTACCTCTGCAAACAACCCATCCAAAGCAAAAATATTTCATATCATGAAGGTTGAAAGCAAGAGTATCTCATATCATGCTTTCTCCCTGTCCTTCTCCTTGTCTTTGTTTTACGACAAGGAGAAAGAGAGCAATCAGCCAGCACTTGGTATCAATCTTCCGATCTGGAGCCAACTGCCTGGAACCCCTTCCTGATTGGTTACCTAGCCTTGCTCTCGAGTACTCATCTTCATCATCTTATGCTTCTGCTTCGTCTACCACATCTACCTGGGGAACAGATAAGGGAAGTGATAATGATACCTCGAAGCATGTGGAGACAATTTGCCAATTCATCCTCAGCTAGGGACAAGGAGAAAGAAAGCAAGAGGTGGGCACTTGGAAAGATTGAAGAAAGAAATAGACCAACACAGCTACCTTGTGCCAGCCCGCGGTGCAGAAGAAACAAGCAGAGAAGAAACAGACTCACACTGATGCTCTCCTCACGTACACAAATTGGTGTGTTCTTTCCTTTTCTTTATGTGTCTTTATTTCATTTTATATTTCTTTCCTTCCATTTTTATGTCTTATTGTTCAAAAATTCCTTTCATTTTCATTGGGGACAATGCTATAATTAAGTTTGGGGGTGGAAATATATTTCGTTAGTTTATTTATTAATTTAAAAATAATAATAATAATAATAATAAATATATATATATATATAAATAAATAAAAAGTTTTTGCATTTTTATTGTTGTTTGTAGCTACTTCTCAATTCAATGATGAGATTTGATTTTAATTTCCTTCTTACTTTCAAGAAGTCTAAGTTCTTTTCGTTGTCTTTGTGTTAACTGTGATTTCCAGAAATCAACTTGAAAAATAAATGTGCCTAGTCTTGTCAATGTGAAACTTGAGCATGATTTAGCGTTTCATATGTGAATCATGTGAGATTATGTAAACCTTGTGAGTTTTTGAGCCTATACATGATTGAACCATTATGCATCAATCTCATTCCTTCTTGTGCGTATGATCTCACTATACATGTATCTCTAGAACTTGCTTTATACTACTCGATTCATTAATCAATTCATGTAATAACTTGGAAGTTATATAGGCCATCTTTGGATCGTTTGAGCCTTTCATGCCTACCTTATATGCTATGTTTATCCGTAGTAGCCTATTGAGCCTTTAACTAAACCATTTCTTTGTTAGCCACATCTTTTTACCTTGCTCCAATATTGGAGTTGAGCCCATACACAAAAATCGATTCCTTATTGTTTTGAGAAAGTATTACATGGGTTGTGCTTTTGGGGGTTTCATTTATGTAGAAAGATGGATAGAGCATGTGTATTACAATGAAATGTGAATTTGATGTGTGATGTAGCTTTTGCAGATTTGTTTCTCTCATTCAAAAAAAAAAAAAAAACGAAATATATGAAAATTGGAGAGTGTTGATTGTTGAAAATGTGTCGGTAGAGTATAAATTTCCTTTTAAAGTTAAATTTGGGGAGTAACAGGTGCTCGAGGTTTTATTATTTTGCTTTCAATTTGAGGTGGTGTGATATTGAGGTGTTGGAAAACTACCAAAGTGTACTTTCTCAAAATTTTTGATTTCCATATCCTTTCTTTCATTAGCCTATCACCTTTAGCCCCATTACAACCGTAATAAAGTCCTATTGATCCAAGGTATTACTTAAATATTGATAAGCGAGTTAGGTGGACAAGCAAGCATATGGCGGCATGTACAATGAGATCACTTGAGTGAAACACATTAACCAAAAATTATGAGTGAATGAGCGTATGTCTTGTGAGAAACTCACATGTTTGCATATGATGATTTAAAGGAGCTTGGAATTGCATTGACATGGCTAGCTCACACATGGCATTTCAACGTTTTGTTTGAAGGAAATTTGGTTAATTATTGGATGATGTTTTGAGCTCTTGATTAGTTCTTGGTTGTTTGTATCATGATTAGCACTTATATATGAAATCGAATTGAGAAGTTGGCTACTAAGTTGTTGAATCTAGTCTTAGTTGAGTGGTTTTGTTTTGTGTTTTGTTTTGCTAGAGGACTAGCAAAAATGCAAGTTTGGGGGTATTTGATCACTCATATATTTCATGCATTTATATCATCCATTTCTAAAGTCTTTGTGATGTTTTCATGTTAAAATTGTGGTATTTTACCTTACCTTGTGTTAATGTGCAGTTAAATTTGTTTTAAGATTAATTTCAAGAAAAATAAGAGCAACAGAAAATAAATGGGACGGAAAGGAAGACACTGAGCAGAAAACAAAGTGAGTGGGGGATACACTGACATAATAAAAGAATGAGAGCAGGGAGAGACACGGACTGGTGGAGAAAAAGAAAGAAAAGAAAATAATAAAAAAGAAAATAAAATAGTGGGAGACTGACGGGATAAAAAGCAGAGAAGAATAAAATAGAGGGAGGGGCGTAACGGACTCGAAAAGAAAGAAAAACAGAAAAGAATAAAGAAAGACTGAGTGCACGGAGTGGAGGGCACACTGACAAACAGGAATAAAATAAGAGAACCGACTGCAAAGGAAAGAGGACAGGAGCAGAAATAATAAGAAGGGGCAGACAATAAGAGATGGAGGGAAGAAAAAAAGCCAGTGCGCAGAAAGAAAAAAAAAGAGGGAGAAGGAGAGCAGGTCAGAGACGGACAGAAACACAAGGGACTGGAGACAAAGCCAGTGCGCAGGAGGCGCAGAGAGAGAGTAGAGACTGACAACAACAGAAAAAGGAAAAACAGAAAATAAAGGGAGGAGGGCAGAAACAGACGGCAGCAGAAGGAGAAAAGAAGAGGCTTCACTCCATTTTTCTTGGTTTTATCTTCTCAAACTCATGTTTTACTTTTGGTTTAATTTGAGAATAATGTGTAACTAATTTTTAGTAGTTAGGGGCTGTTTTGAAGCCCCGAATATGATTGTAAGTTTGTTGTGATATTTTGTTTGAATGACTTTTATGAAAGGATGAAAATTGTTTCACTACTTATGTCATTGATAAATTCTTTATGTGTTTCTATGGATGCATACATAGTGAGCATATCTAGGATTTTAATGCTATGAATATATGTTTACCTGCCCTTGTTGAATGAGGACCTACATATGTTTTAGAGTAGCACTTGTTAATTGTGGTTAACATGTGAACCGATTTTTAGGATAAGTAAGACAACGCCAGTGCTTACGATGCCTTGTGATGACTCAAACTCTTTTTATTCTTAATGATTTCTACTTGTTAAATCTATGAACACGCCATTCTAGATTGCATGCTAGGGACTAAGTTAAGTTGAAAACGTCATTCTCTTAACATACTACGTAAGAAAGAGTAATAGGTTGAGTTCTAACAGTGAGCCAACTTGAGCATCTTCATCCGGAAATAAAAGGGATTTGAATGAAACATAACATGCTTGCATGATTATTTGGTGGTCGATAGCATTTCCCCTAACTCGTTTTCTTAACTTGTGAATTAAAATCTATTGGTATTATTTAAAACTTGTTGAGGTCCTGTTTTGTCCGATTTAATTTAAATAGCTAATCAACTCCAAAAATCCCAAAAATTTGTGTGAGCATAGTTTGGTGTGTCTAGTTTATTTGTATAAAAGTTAGTTGCATTTGGATAAGTGTAATTTAGTCTAATAATTATTGTTCGTTGGCTGGTCAGTGGAGACAGCCACCCCGTTTTTGTGACATTTTAAGTATTTGGATAAAACAATCTTCTGCGGGAAAGACCCTTATTTTCATATGCTACAATTGACAAATTTTAGTGTTAATAAGGAAAATTAATAGGATATTGTGGGCTACTTTGTGGTGCGTTATAATTACTACCACTCCTCCTCTCTCATTTCCCCTTTCATCTACCCTCTCTCCTTTCCCCATTCCTTAGTGTTAATAAGGAAAATTAATAGGATATTGTGGGCTACTTTGTGGTGCGTTATAATTACTACCACTCCTCCTCTCTCCTTTCCCCATTCATCTACCCTCTCTCTCTCTCTCTCCATTTTCTGATTGGGAAGTAGCCCTTTCTTTTCTTCGTTCTCCCGTTCCCCACACTTCTTCCCCTCTTCTTCCTCTTTTCAAAATAACTAAAAATGAAAAATAATTATAAACATTATAAAAATATATGAAAATATATAAATAGTGAGTAAAACCAAAATACCTCTCAAGTACTTCAAGAAAACGCTAAAGGATTAATTCATACACTTCACTATATGTTGATTCATGAAAGTCAATATGACACATCCCGACCGAGATTGAGGCATGTTGGTCGTCATGTGAGGGTGGCGTAGCCATGTGCACAATGCAGAAGTAATTAAGATAAGAAATATACGAGTAAATAAAAACCGAAAGCTACTAATGTGCACTAATAAATAGGAAGTGCTAGGAGTGAAATACAAGTGTAAATACTCCTAATCAGAGCATAGAAAGTCTAGGTGCAGTCCAGTAGGACAAGAACTAATTATACAGTACCAGAAGATGTCCTACTAAATATATTATTATGTTAGAACCGATGAAGTCCTCGTAAGCCACCAACAGCAACCTTACCTAAAACCTGGAGGGGCGCAAAACAGAAAACGTGAGTGGGCAAAAACAAATGTTTTATAAAACCATTTCATTTCTCGAAAGTTCTAACCCCTCGCCGTAAAACATGTATAATTTTCCCAGAAATAGAATATAAACACATGCATAAATATATATGTAAATATCTCAATTCGAATCATGCTTCACATAACCATATTCATAAGTATGCCATGCTAAAACATAAAAATAGAATAAGTAACTCAGGTGAGAATAAATTCATGGAAAATAACATATTAACCAGAACCTCTGCAGAAGTCTGTAGGGTTGAATTCATAGCTCATTGTTCAATCTAGCCAGAGTCACTACAATGACCTATACGACGTTACTCTGCACATAAGTCGGAACCACTAAAAAGGTTTGTACGACAAGACTGGGTGTAACATAATTATGCTCAATACTACGCTTTCATGATAGCTAGGCGATAAATCACTAGTCACATACGAGTCGGAACCACCTATGATGGTTTGTACGACAAGATTGTGCACCTAAATTGGATCCAATGTGAGCATATAGTGCGGGAGGTGACATTAATAATAGGCATGTGACATATCTCTAGCTAAATCACAATCACCCTAGGTGCAGGTTTATGAGCTCTAAGTTACTCAATTAATCACAACTTCAATCACATTCACAATTCATAACTCACCTAGGCTTACCTGAGCGTCCACAACACCACAATTATATATGCATAATATACTAATTCATATACGACATATAATTTATATGCATGGCATTCAAGGCATACTTTCATTTAAACGCATTTTCTGGGAAAATATCAAGTATATAAATATATACTTAAAACCAAAAGCCACTCACTGGTATGTCGAAAGGTCATAGCCCCCGAGTCGTCCTTGACTGCGCTCGTCCTCGGGATAAGTCTCCCTATATGCGAAACAACTATAAAAAGGTTAATTTAAAGCACATAGACAAAACTAGCTAATAACTTCTCATAAATGCTCAAATGGGGTGTTTGAATATACCAACGTGATCTACACAACTCCACAAACATCCCCATATTTTTAGAATAATTTTCTGACCACCCATGCACCGCCATGCGCCGGCCAAGGCACGGCAACACGCGCCGCCACACGTAGGGAACCCTAATGGAAACCCTAACTGCCGTTAGGAATATTCCTTTAAATAGTAACGGAATCCGTTAAACTAACCAACATCGTTAGGAATATTCCGTCAAAGTTGATGGAATATTCCGTCATCCCCGACCTCAGAACTCCAAAGACCATCGCCGACGCCAGAAACTGGGAAATTCTTTAAACCTTCATTTCTCATCCATTTCTCAGTCAAATTTCACGAATTATATATCAAAATGAAGCTTAAGACAAGTAGAACAAACCGTTACTAGTTTTAGGACCTAAATCTCACAGAATCTCGCCGGAAAAATCCACGATAATCCAGCCAAATTTAAAACTCACCGTTCTTGATACTTCGACATCCAAATTCTTCCAACGAACCACTCCCAGCCTTGTGAGCACCTCATTAAGCTACCTATAAGCTTGAAATCCCCAAAAACATGTCATTTTACGTTTGCATGAATAGTACCTAAATCAGAGTTTGAGAGAAACTAGGGTTTTCGAAGGAGTTCTTACCTAAAAATGGTACCATTCAACTCGTATGAACCTCAAGAACACGATGGTGTCCTTTAAACCCTCGATATGCCAACTTTCTTCTAGATTTGTTGTTTGTCCGTACGGGAGAAAGGATAGAGTGAGTCTGAGGGAGAGAGCATGGGAAAGAAGAGAGAGGAAGAGTTTGTGTGTGTGTGAGTGGTCCACGTGGGTCACCAACCAAAACCACAAAAACTAAGTTCTACTTTGGTCCAAAATTTAAGGAAAAACATAAGTTTGGACCACCCCTAACATGCATAACACACACCACGACACTCACATCCAAGGGTAAAATAGTCAATTCACGTCATCGATAATTTATTTTGGGACCGGCTGTAAGACAATACCCTCGCCTCTAAGGGTATTTTTCGTAAATTCACATTTTAAAATTTATAAAATAATAAAATTTGGAATGGGTTGTCACAATAATAATAACAATAATAACAATAATAATAATAACAACAATAATAACAATAATAACAATAATAATAATAATAATAACAAAGAATAATAATAATAATAATAATAACAATAATAACAATAATAACAATAATAACAATAATAATAATAATAATAATAATAATAATAATAATAATAATAATAATAATAATAATAATAACAATAATAACAATAATAACAATAATAAAAATAATAATAACAATAAGAAGAAGAATAAGAATAATAACAATAATAAGAATAATAATAACAATAATAAGAATAATAATAACAATAATAACAATAATAACAAGAATAATAACAATAATAACAATAATAATAACAATAATAACAATAATAACAATAATAATAACAAGAATAACAAGAATAAATATGGATTTAGACATAACAGTGCTAATAAAATGCATATATTCTAAATTCACAAATAATTATGGTGTTTTTATGTGTTTATATGTTGATAACTTGCTAATTTTTGTACAAACATGAAAGATGTATCTGAAACTAAAGAGTATCTAAATTCTAAATTCAAGATGAAGGATTTGAATGAAGTAGATACTATCTTGGGAATTAAAGTAAAGAAGCATTGTAGGGGTTACGCTTTGTGTCAATCACCTTATATAGAAAAATTGCTTCTTAATTTTAAGCATCTACAAATAAAAGAAGCAAATACCCCTTATGACCCTAACAAGACTTTGCTTAATAATTTTGGTAGGTCCATTGCACTACTTGAGTATGCTAGTGTAATCGGAAGTTTAATTTATGTCATGCATTATACCAGACTAGACAATCATATCTCTTCAAATTGAAGCATTGCAGCTTTTTATTTTGGCTAAAAGACATGATCCATGATCAACTTGTAAAACTTTACTAACATATGACATTTGGGTAATTGGTGCTTTGCATCAAATATATCCATTGGCAAGGTTCTAAAAGACGCTAGACGTTAGTCGGACGATGAGCTGGGGCCTAGCGCCTAGACGGCTAGGGAGACCAAGGCAAACTAGGCGGATTTAAGTAAATCTATTATATTTCGTGTAAATAAGTGTCTGTTTATACTTAAAATATATATAATTTCATTATAAACTATAAAATAGAATAACATATATATTAGGATGTATTGGAACAAAGAAATTTGTTGTCCACACAATTTCCTTGCTCTCTCTTCTCTCTCCATCACATTCATATAATTTCTTTCTAGTTATTTCTAAGAGAATATAATTCGGTTTTGCTAATCGTATATTTCATACTTTGTTGTATCCTGGAAGTGATTTGCCAAGAACCCGTTAGCAAACTCATTTGATTGGGGGCAAAAAACACTTTAAAAAAATGATTCAAATAGTACATCAAAGTCATCCTTCAGTTTATTCTCTATATTTATACATTTACTCCAACAAAACATAAACTACAACAAAATGCTTCACTAGTCACTGATAGCTATCAATAGCTAATATAGATACCCAAAAAATTTTGTTATGTTGGTACGTTAAAATACTAGAACTAGGGATAAGGTGACTTTGAGCAACTACAATGGCCCAATGGGTACGAAAGTGTCCCATGATGAGGATTCTAAATTCAACGTTTGTTTTTAGGATTTTTACGTACGTTTTTTTCTTCTGATTTAGGAATTCTTTGAGGGAAATTAATTAGTGTGCATTAATTATAGTGGCAGTTTGTGTAATTTGGGTTTTAAAAGAGAGTTAGTTATGCACCAAATTGTCAGAAGTATTTTGATCAAAATCCTAAAAGGAAAACATGTTAAATCTAAGTGGTAGGAAGATGAGAGGTCTTAGGTTCAAATCTTGCCAAATGGGAATTTGAACTACATTATTGTTAGCACATTGTGAGCCTAAGCTCACCCCCTTCCCCTTAGAATAGATAATATTGTTTGTTAAAAAAAAATAAAGTAATTTTTAATTGTATCAAAAGACAAAAGAACATGTTCGTTTATATTGAATAATACAGAAGAGACAAAAAGATGTTTGTCTATAAGAGCAAGCCCACTCGTTTTAGGAGGGAAAGGGCAAGGACAAATACATTTTTTTTTATTATGCTTTGTTAGCCTTATTTTTTACGTGTCACTATCGTCTTACTTTTCGGATGAGATTTTCAATTGCTCTCGCCATGCCCTGTGTTATTATTCATTTATAATATTTGCTCAAATTTTTTATAAGATTTTTTATCGTTCATGTAGTGCCACATGATAGTTGGGTATTTATAGAATATATATATAGTACTTTTCTAGTTTCTTGAATTTTGAAAACATATTTCAAATTTGTTTTTCAACATGTATGATTTCATAAAAGTTTTATGAAACTTTGTTTTTCAAAGTTTAACTATGTAGTTGTTTGCTCAAGTTTAATTTGAACTCTACTTCTTTTGGCTAAAGTTGACTACAAGATCATTTCATTGCACGCGGGCTTTTGTCTGTTAAAGTTGACAAAAAAAAAAAAAGAGTCTTAACGAAACACTCTTAGTGCTGTTCACTTTTAATATTAAGAACATTTTTACTTTAAAAAGTCATTCCTGATACTATTCACTTAAACACTTTTTTGTCATTTTCATTAAAACTCAAAATTTTCAAATATTTTTCATTAGTTTTTCTTAAAAAATCTTTGCCCAGCTTGGGCAAGACTTGCCTTGGCACTAAGTTGGATATAGCAGGGCCTACTGAGTGCCCTTCAATTTTTGGGCCGGTGGAGTAATATTTTTTAGTATTGGGCAATATTTGTGTCCTTGCCCTTCAATTTTGGCCCGTGGTGTAATGTTTTTGAGTTTTGGGCAATAGTGGTGCCCTTACCTTCCACCGTTGGAATTGCTCTACTAAAGTTCATAAACTGGGGTGCATGGGAGGCTACATTAAGGTGTTTGTGGATGAGGTTTTGGTGTTTGATGTTGAATTAACAGGTGTTCGAATCCACACGATAACAAATCGGGTCGTTATCAGGTAACCTGATAAGCACCTATTAAGCGATTAGATTGGTTCGAGTATACACGTGGGTAACACGATACAAGATAAGCAAAATATTAATTTTATAATTTTATAACCCTAAAAACAAAATACTATAATAATTATATATATTAATTTAACAATTTTATACCCCTAAAAACTATAATAATTATATATATATATATATATATATATATATATATATATATATATATTTTAAATGAAATTTAAAAAATTGGTGATCATTGGATCAGCTGAGATTAAATCTCAGCCGTCCATTGTGCATTAGGTTGGAGGCTATCATTCTATTCTCTCTCATTCACTCTGATCTCTCCAGTCTAGACTTACTCCAACGTGGTCTCCTTAATCCGCATCTCTCTCACATCCTCCTCCCTTCACTTCATTCAACTCGACTCCGGCAGCCACAAGAAAACCACATACATGCAAGCACACGCTAAAGGTATGAATTTTGTATTTTGGGTATTCTGTATTTTTTTTCAAAAACTAGTGATTTGGGGTTTTCGTTAAAAGTAAAACTAATGGCTGGGGATTTTCTGGGTTTGGGGTTTCTGGGGTTTTCTGATTTTGGAGATTCTGGAGTTTCTGGGTTGGGTCATGTTTGCAAACATTCAAAAAACCCAGCAATCGAGTAAGCGTGCTTCGCGTTGGCTTCGCAAGCTTGAAAATCGCAAAAGGACGAGGCAGAAATAGAATCAAGCATTGGAATTTGGGAGTATAGATGTAGTTATGTAAATTAACTTTATTATGTCATGCCATTTAGTCGTATTGTAAGTCGTAAGGTGAGATTCATAGCAAAGTAGACATAGATGTTCTTTCCTGGTGGCAAATGGAGCGTTTTCATTATCTGATACTTTCTTAGTTAGCACGAGATGTGTTAACAATTCTCAGTTCAACTGTTGCATCGAAATCTGCATTTAGTATTGGGGGTAGAGTACTAGATCAGTATCGTAGTTCATTGTTACTAAAAACAGTTCAAGCTTTGTTGTGCACATGAGATTGACTATTTGGAAAATGAGGTAATATATTTTTATATGGTATAGTACTATTGTTTTATTTCTTTTCATAATTATTTTGGTAAACTTCTCATAACTTGAATGATTTTTAATGTTTGGTTTTTCTATACTTAGTTTATGCGGAAGAGAGTTCTGACGTGGAAAACCTTACTGAAAACATCATCAACATAACTCTTGAAGGCAAAAGATCAAGCCAAAGTTTCAATACAATTTCCTCATGATGATCGATAAAAATTGAGGATTTTGTAAAAGGAATAACATGCAAGCACTACAAGAAAAAGGTCCTTTAACGACACTTTATTTGCGACAGAGCACACAACCATCGCAAATTCTCAATAATATAGCGCGCATGGTGTTTGGGATGAAACTTTTGCGACTCTAGTTTAAGTAACGTCGCAAATGATGTATTTGATACGACGCCCTTCCAAACAATTTCATTTGGCGCCTGATTTTCATTTAACGCGCCCCATCTTTAAAAGAAAGATATTTCACCGTTTTTAATCTTTCGGTAAAGTTAATGGCTGCTTCTCAGATCTACAATCAAGTTGCCCCAAATCAAATCCCCTCTCTCTCTCCGACTCACAGTCAAGCGCCGATTTCCAGCGAAGCTATGCTCTGATCACTTGCCGTATGCTCTCTCTCTCTCTCTCTGTTTGTTTCCTGAGAAAAGTTTTGATGAATGAAAAATACGATTCCGTTTCTTGCGTTTTCTCACTAACCAAACATAAATATCGCTCAGTGTTCATAATTACGGATTGGTCTTTGACTTCTCTTTGTAAATGAAGTTTTGATTTCTCTTTTTGGTGCCAGTGCGTCTAATTATGATTTACAGTGTGAAGGAGTTTTTGGAAGATGGGGTTTATATGTACCCACTGATCTGAAGGTGAAGCAGATGAAGAGGGCAAAGTCGGACTGCGTGACGGTGCATAAGGAGTTTAGCATGCAAGGATAGGGATTCGGTGGTGATTGCTTATGAGGTTAAGGATATACCCTCGGTGTTGAAGGCGGAGGATTGGGACTGGGTTGTGGTGGTTTTCGTCTTGTTGAGATTTTCAATAAGAGTAAGTGGAAACTTTCAGTTCTAAGGTTTTAATTGCATTAAGAAATTGTTATCTTGGTCATTGAGATTGTAGCTTTCTGAATTTGTTTTATGTGACTTTTGAAAGCGCATTCTAGCTGTTATGGATTGTGTTGTTTGTGTATGTTGTCTTGTGATGCAGTTATGGGGGTTTTCATGCGATTCAAAGATGATAGTGTGGAGTCAGAGCAAAGATTGTGAACCCGTGGAATGTGAAGATCATCTCGGTTGGTTGGTAAAATTTATTTGATTTAATGTGTTACCAATAAAAAACTAAGTTATACTTGTAGGAAAAATCAAATTAATTGTCTTAATTTGTTGCTGCAATGAAAAAAAAAAATGGTTCCCTTTCATTTATGCTTGTAGGAAAATCAGAATGATTGCTTTCAAGGTCAATGGTTTGTTAGACCCCTGGAACCATTATGCACACAAGTAGTTAATAGTTACCCCTTCCTTTGTGCTTTAATTATCTTGATTTGTATCGCTACAATGAAATATGATTGCTATTATTTACCTGTAAGAATTTCACTGCATCGAATACGTATATTTACCAAAATAAAAAGTACATGGGAGGGGGGATTGCTCATGAATTTCTAAGATTGGTCCTGATTGTATAATGGCTTGCTCAAATTGGTTGCCTATGTTGTGAAGCCTACATACCAAATAATTTTCACACACCTTATCATTATTTAAGATTTGCATAGAAAAAGGACACACTTGTTATTGCAAAGGGAAACTCTTTTTTGTTAATAGCTTGTGTTATATGAAAGTGTTCTCTCATGATTTTGCGCTTATCCTGTGTTTCTGACTGCAGATTCCTTGTCCGCAGTGATATGCCTCTCAGAGTGCTTCCCAAGTTTATTGGGGTTCAACTTGTTAACTTTCATATTCAATTGTATTTCAAGAACACTACACCTCTCATTGATAAGCAGAGCTGCAGTTTTTTCTTTTTGTTTCCCAAATTATTTGCCTACCTTGTGTTTGTAAGAACTTCAATTCTAGCACTGTTGCAGAGGCTTTGATGTCTGAATTTGATGCGGATAATAAGGGTGACAATGGAGATCTTCACACAGCCTACACTGGCAAAGGGAAAGGAGACGACTCTGAATCATTAATGTGTTACCAGTAAGAGTTCCATTGAATTAGATACTTTTAATTCCCAGTCAATTGGCGGACATACCTCTGTTTTAATTTGAGCCTCTATGAAGAGGACTAAGAGTAGAGCTGCTGCAAGGAGTGACATAATTACTCGCAGGATCAAGGGGAGGAAGTTAGTTGTCGAACTAAGAAACCAATCTGGAGTGACAATTCCTGTAGGATTATAGAAGGTATAAATGTTTAGGATAATGTATATATGTTTAAATACTAGAAGTGAAATACATTCTTCATTCTCAAAGAAACCAAATAAATATTTTTGGATTTGTGAATTATGAATAGTATCAGTGAGGTTGGATTGTTATTTTAGTTTGGAACCTATAGTAAATTTCAAATGAAATAATTTTGGTGAAGCTATTAAAAATAATGTTGTTGTGGCGTCTCATTTGATGCACACTTTTTTTTTTTTTTTTTTTTTTTTTTAACCTGAGACCACTTATTTGCGACGCGTAATCTACTGTCGTAAACCCGTAGTAAATAGTATTTGCGATGCACTAAAAGCGTCGCATATAATCGACCAAACATTTACGACACCACTTTGTTGCGACGCGTTACTAACCGTCGCAAGACCGTCGTTAAAGGGCTATTGCGACGCATTTAGCTACTTTTGCGACGCGTTTTAAGCGTCCCATAAGACCCATTTTTTTGTAGTGAAGTTTTGAGTTCCATTGGCAATGTTTAAACTTTTGAGAAAGGCTTCACAACCTTAAAAACAAAAACTCTTTCATTTTGCATATCCGTGCACATTTAATATTTTGTAATAGAATAGTAGTGTATGGATGTTTTGTTATTATGCTCTTATTTTCAAGTGTAGATGTAGTACTTAAATGACAAATGTGTTTTAATGCTTTGAAGTAATATTTATGTGGCAATGTGTGGTATGTGCAAATTTAAGGGAAAAAATATATATTTTTCTTAACGGGTGTGACACGACACAACTCGTTAAGATAACAGATGTTACATGAAAACAACGCGAACATGACAGACACGACCCATTTGCCAGACCTAAGAAATGTGGTGAACTTAGTAGTGGTTTAAAATTTTTATTTTTAATGGGTGCGTTGCCAGAAATTGGGGTAAACATAAATGAGGAGTGGTGTTTAAATGAAATTTTTTTTAGTTGTAATAAGGATGCAGTTATTTAATTGTATTTCTAATGTAAACATTGGCTTAATTAATTAAAACTCATGTGAATATGTGAATTTTCCTTTATAATTAGTTAATTAAAATCTTGTGATGTTACACTCTGGCCTATAAATGGATATCATGCTCACCTCATCATATGTTTAATCTACACTTCAAAAGTAAAATTTGAATGGATATTTTTGTATAAAAAAAAAAATTTGAAAATGGTAAAATTTGAACGTATAATTCTCCATAAAACTCGAAACTGACTGGATCGCCCTGTTTACTGTGAGAGCTAAATATGTTGTGGTTGTGGAACTCCAAGTTTATTTAGTAATGTTGAATTTTGGAATCTTATTTGGTAATATGCTTAATAATTGAACCTCAACCTACCAAGCCTAAGGGACTTGGAGTTTGATTTAGTTTGTCTCTCAAATAGGTGGTGTTCTTTTCTGTGTACATATACGTGTGACGAATTCTGTGGAACAATATAGTTGAAATGTCCCAGGTGCGTGAAAGTGAAACTCCTGAAGATAAGGTGGTCGAAATTCTGTCCAAGTTGCCGCCCAAGTCTCTGATGAGATTCAAATGCATACGCAAGTCTTGGTGTACTATCATCAATAGTCCAAGTTTTGTGGCCAAACACCTCAGCAATTCCATGGACAACAAACTCTCATCCACCACTTGTATCCTTCTCAACCGTTGTCAGGTTCACGTTTTCGCGGACAGGAGTTGGAAACAAGACGTTTTCTGGTCCATGATTAATCTTTCAATTGATAGTGATGAGCACAACCTTCATTATGATGTTGAGGGCCTAAATATACCGTTTCCAATGGAAGATCAAGATAATGTTGAGCTTCATGGTTATTGCAATGGGATTGTCTGTGTAATAGCAGGGGAAAATGTTGTTTTATGCAATCCTTCAACGCAAGAATTCAGGCAACTTCCCAATTCATCTCTTCTTCTACCCTTTCCCAAGGGAAGATTCGGATTGGAAACTACCTTTAAAGGAATGGGATTTGGCTATGATTGGAAAACTAAAGAATACAAGGTTGTGCGAATTATAGAAAATTGTGATTGTGAGTATTCAGAAGATGGAGAATCGTACTATGAGCGTATTCTTCTTCCTCACACGGCTGAGGTGTTCACCACGAGTGCTAACTCTTGGAAAGAGATCAAGATTGATATATCAATTGAAACTTGTTGGTATTGCATTCCCTATTCTGGTTCAGTATACTTGAAGGGATTTTGTTATTGGTTTGCATACGATAACGGGGAGTACGTATTTTCATTCGATTTAGGTGATGAGATATTTAATAGAATAGAATTGCCTTCTAGGAGAGAATCTGATTTCAAGTTTTATGGTATTTTTCTGTATAATGAATCCATCGCTTCGTATTGCTATTGTCACGAAGAGGATTGTAAATTATTTGAAATATGGATAATGGATGACTATGATGGAGTTAAGAGTTTATGGACTAAACTGCTAACCATTGGACCCCTTAAAGACATTGATTATCCATTGACACTTTGGAAATGTGACGAGATTCTTATGCTTGGCTCATATGGAAGAGCTGCCTCTTCTAATTCTAGTACCGGAAATCTCAAGTATCTTCATATTCCTCCCATTATCAAATGGATGATGGATTATGAGAAAAGTATTGTTTCGGTCAAGTGAATTGAGGGAAAAGTTCCATTTTCTCCTATATAATTTGTATGCATGATACAAGGCTTGAGTTTGCATCTTCGAATTTTGCTTTGTGGCCTTTGTATTTATTGTATAATGGATCCATCGCTTCGTATTGCTCTCATTACGAAGAGGATTCTAAATTATTTGAAATATGGGTAATGGAGGACTATAACGAAATTAAGAGTTTATGGACAAACTCCTAACCGTTGGACCTTTTAAAGGCATTGAGTTTCCATTGACACTATGAAAACGTGATGAGCTTCTTATGTTTGTCTCCGATGGAAGAGCCACCTCTTATGATTGTAGTACTGGAAATCTCAAGTATCTTCATATTCTTGCTATTATCAATAGGAATGGGGTTATAGATTATGCAAAAAATATTGTTCCAGTCAAGTGAGTTGGGGGCAAAGTTCCATTTTCTCCTAATTAATTTATATGCATAATATAAGCCTTGAGTTTACATCTTCTATTTTTGTTTTGTGGCCTTTGTACTATTTTTGCTTATCATGGACTGCCTTTAGTTTTTGGATTTTCCACGTTTTGTAATGTTAAAGCTAATTAATACTATCAATTCCCTTATATTTTATTCGAAATTCCCTTCTTAAAAAACTAATAACTTTGTACTCGTTCAAAATAATCAAGTTAAACCTTCTAGCATAGAAGTGCAAACATTTATTAGTAAAATCCGGGGTGCTAAAAAAATTAAGACAACAAAGAATATTTGTAGCCTTTTAGAGCATCTCTAAAGAAGATGTCAAATATAATATGTCAAAATTTTATTTGATTCTTTTTCAATAGATGTGTCGAATATTTATTTTATTATTTTATTGGACATAGAGTTACATTAACTATTAAAAAATAATCAAAATGAATTTTTGACACACCCAGATCCTAGAATCAAGGCGTGCTGGCCGTCACGTGCGCGTGACGTAACCAAAAGTGCGATGCGGAAGCAAAAGATAAAGGAAATACGAAGGAATAAAAAACCAACTACTAGCAATAAATCCAACTAACATGCTAGAGTGAGTTTAAGTGTGAAACACACATATTCAGAGCATAAGTACTAAGTGCAGTCAAGTAGGATCATAACTAAATTACAACACCCGAAGATAAGTCCTACATTTATGTAGTCTGTCAGTACACCGTGGGAGTCCTCGTGGGCCACCAACGCTGCTAACTAGAACCTGGAGGGGGGCAAAACAAGATTGAGTGGGTCAATAAAACAAAACTTTTCGAAAATATTTCATTTAACAACACTTATAACCCCTAACTGTAAAACATGTATACTTTCCCGGAAAATAGTATATACATAGTCATACATCACAGCAAAACTCAAATCACAAGTCTTTAACACTTTTCAAGAATATGTCATGCTATGAGTCAAAACATGATAAGGATGCATCAATATAACAAGTGAAATAATGAATCAACCGGAGACCCTGCAGCTGTCCTGTACGGTTAATTATATAGCTCAATATCCAACCCAACCGGAGTCACCACTGTGACCTGTACGGCACTACTCTGCACATAAATCGGAACTACCTGAAGTAGTATGTACGACAAGAATGGTGTAAGAATACGCTCTAGTGCTTCTCTCATCAACAGCTGTACAATAATCTAGGATCACCTATAAGTCGGAACCACCTCTAATGGTCTGTACGACATGTCGAAACCCTCTAATAGTCTGTATGACATGCACCTACTTGGATCCAAGGTGAGCGTGTGGTACAGGGTGAATAATATAAGCACAAACATTAGGGATGCAGGTTATGAGCTCTCAACACAATTCACATCATCAATACACCATATAAATAACATAAAACTCACCTGATACTCACTTGTGGGTCCACAGCATCATTTCACATACATGCATCAAATACCAATTCATATATTTCATATAATATGCATGCATGGCATTTGAAAACCTACTTTCATTTAAATTCAATTTCTAGGAAAAATCAATAGTATATAAGTAAATACAGAAAATACTGCCCACTCACTGGTAAGTCGAAGGGTCGCAACCCCCGTGACGCCCTTGAATGCGCTCGTCCTCGGGATAGGTATCACCTATATGCGAAACAACTATAAAAACGTTATTTTAAAGCATACAACCAACAATACGCAATAACTTCTCATACGATGCTCAAATTGGGTATATGAATATACCACAGTGACCTACTCGACGTCACGGACGTCGAGGTACTTTTAGAAAAAAATAAATTTGATGTTGCACGCACCCCCACGCGTCAGGAGGGGCACGGACCCACACGCCCCCATGCGCGTCATCTTCTCCAGTCGCCGTAATGGTTTCGCCGGCACCGGAAAACTGGGGATTTTTCAATCTTCTTGTTCTCCGTCAATTCTCAACCATTTCTTACGCATTTTATATCAAAATGAAGCCCTAAGCATGTAGAATCACGCTATACTACTTTAAGGCTAAAAAACACACGAAATCTCACCGGAGAAAATCCAAGAAAACAGGCCAACTTCGAACCCTATGATCTCGACGTCCAAAACCTTCAAACTAAGTACTCCGAGCTTCTTTGGGACCTCACTAAGCTCCCTGTGAGCTTCAAATTCCCTGAAAATCAACATTTCACGTGTACATGAACAGTGACATCAAACTGGGGTTTGGATTTCACGTGATTTCGAGGGTTTCCAGTTCTAAAAATGGTACCATTCAACTCAGGAGGTTGCAAGGATGAAGAAACTCACCTTTTTGATGTCGATCCGTGAAGATTTGAGGGTTTGGTGCCTTGTCAGTACGATTTTGAGAGTAAGAGAGAGAGAAACTGAGAGGGAAGAGAGAGAGCGCACGGGGAGGTGCTTGTCCCGTGTGTGTGTGTGTGTGGTCCACCCAAAACAAACCATACTTTAATTCCCTAACCACACAAATTGTAAACAACTTTTAATACACTTAAAATTTTCCAAGAATTTAGGAGAGTATGAAATATTCAAATAACATGTTACACGTACCTTAGCAACCGTTAAGGGCAATTCCGTCATTTCATATCCACGAATATGAAATTCCGGAACGGGCTGTGACAATTTTAGTTTTTATTCTATTGGTTGTTAATGAGACCCATGCATTAAAAAATTAAATTGAATATACTTGGCTCCTTCTTTGTTTGTTGTAAAACAAAAAACAAAAAAAAGACAGCTAAAAAGTAAGGAGTCAAATGACTCAACTACCACATCATATATGACATATCAATTTGAGAACACCCTAATGTCTTTTAATCTTAATTGACATATTTGACATCTCTTTTGGAGATGGTCTTAGCCCCCAACTATAGTTAGTAAAATATTATTTGACAATTTGCTAAAATATTACTTTGAAAAATTTGTCCAATTTTTTTAATTTTAATATTTATTTAAATTAATTAATTATTTTAATTCTTAAAAAATATGTGTTGAATATTTGAATTTTATTTGTGTTATTAAGAATTGTGTGACAATAACGTGTATTAAACGGGGTGAAGTACGTATCTATTTTTTTAAAACGTGTATTGTATGTTGGACTTCTAGAAAATGTGCTATTTAGCAAACCGTTAAAATGTGTACGGAAAACAAAAATATTTTAAAAAATAGGTTTGTACGTGTTAATATGCGAATTTACTTACTATGCCCGTAATCTCACATAGTTGGGTATTTATAAAAAATATATATTTTTATATTTTTATTATTTCTCAAATTTATAAAGCATATTTTATTATTTTTTGAACATATGATTGCATAAAAGGTTTGATGAAAGTTTGTTTTTCCTAGTTTAACCATGCAGTTTTTTTGCACAAATTTAATTTGAACTCTCCACCTCTTGACTAAAGCTGACTAAAAAACCATTGGATAATGATAGGGAGATCAATTTTCTAAACTGAAAATTGTATACCAAATGATGTGGATATTGATGATTTGATTATTACTTAAGTGTTAATTAACGTGCTTATTCCGTATTGGTGACAGATCATTTATTTTAAAATTTTAATCTCCTTAACAATATCCAAAACGATTTCTTTCCACATGGACTTTTGTTAGCTAAAGCTTAAATTAACAAAATTAAAAAATCTTTACCCGCAAACAACGACTCAGGCAAGACTTCCCTTGGGGATTTGGATCCTCACCAGATCCTCTCTCTGGGGATCATAGGGATCAACACACGTGGACCGTTGATAAAAAATCATACGGCCATAATTTTTTTATTTTTTATATTTTTCTCTCAAAACGAGGTTGCTTTACTTTTAAAAATATAAAAAGCATTTAATTAGGGCCGCACGATTTTTTATCAATGGTCCACATGAGTTGATCCCTTGGATTCCTAGCGAGGGGATCCGGCGAGGATCCAAATCCTTCCCTTGGCACTAAATTGGGTATGGTAGGGTATTTATTGACCTTCAATATTTGTGCCTGTGGAGCCAATTCTTTTTAGTTTTGGGCAAATATTAGGGCCCTTGCTTCCACCTAGATCTGGTAATTTCTTACATGACCCGTTAACACGATATGTAAATGACACGAAAATAACGGGTTTCAGGTCAACACGATAACTAATTGAGTCATTATCAGGACAGACGATAATAACTCGTTAATAACAGGTCCTTAACAAGTTTACACGAGAGTGACACACGAGTAACCTGTTTCGACACGATAAGAAAAAAGTTATTTTGATGATTTTAATTTTTTAAACTACTAACAAAAACTTACTATAAAATACAATAGATATAATGAATATGTATATATTGTTTATTAATTATTATTCTATATAAATTTAAAATTTTAAGTTTTATTTATTTTTATAGTATATTATAGGAGAATATTGAGATTAAAAATCATAAAACACATTAAAAATAAAAATATCAAGTAATTTAAAAATACCAAACACATTAAAAAATTATGATAATTAATTTACAAGTGCGAAAAATATGAAAAAAATATGCAAATGCTCGTATTCACATCCTATACGCTTTGAGGATGGATATATGATTGTTTGAATTTTTAAACCATACAAACTCTCATGAATAGTATTTTTAAGGGAGTTCAAAATAAACAAAATTCATAATCATTAATGTATAAGTCTGAAAGATGTGAAAGCAAAATAAACGTTCATAATTGCATCCTCAACGCTTAGACGATGGTTACATGGTCATTTAGATTTTTAAAACCCTCCAAATCTCATTAACAATGTGTTTATTTGAGTGCAAAATTAATAAAATTAATAATAATTATTGTAGAAGTGTGAAAAATGTAATCACTCGTAATGAAAATCTTTACAACTTTCATGAAGGGGTCAACTCCGAAATTTAGTATGTATATACTAATTTAGTGTTATGTTTTACATTCTTTTGGGTCAAATTATGTTTTTCATTTTCATTTGTATTGATTTAAAATATATTTTTCTTAACGGGTAACGGGTCGGGTTATATTACCCGTTTACTTTAACTGGTATTACCCGACACGACCCGTTAAGCTATCGGGTATGACACGAAAACGACATGAACATGAGAAACACAACACGAATGCCAGGTCTACTTCCACTGCTAGAAGCCTAGAATTGCTCTACTGAACTTTGGAAATTGGGGGTGCATGGGAAGCTATGTTAGGGTGTTTGTGGATGTGTTGTGGTGTTTGAAGGTATTTTTGGAAGAAATGTGGTGTACATAGAAGAGGTATAAATTTTATATTTTTAAAGGAGCATAGATAGAAATTGGGGTGAAATTAAGGGGGTTTTCAAACTTTGTTCCTTCAAGAAGATTAAAATTTAATAAAAATTTGGTGTTAGATTGGATATTGATTTTAGTCCCTTAATATGTACTTAATTCAAATTTATATTATATTTTTGTTTTAATATTTAATAGATATCTTATTTAATGTCATTACATTAAATTTTAAATTTATTATTATAAACATTTTTTTTGATTAATTTTATTTAGCTTCCTCTAATTAGTGTACCTAAACGTTCGTATCATAATATATTTTACTAATTTAGTGTACCGAAATGTCCATACCTAAATATATTGTAGTAAGTCAGTGGCACATAAGAAAATATGCAAAAATATAAGTGTACCGAAAATTCATTAACTAACTATATGATACTAAACTAGTGTAACGAAATGTCGATACATAAATATATTATAGTAAACTTGTCACAGCCCGTCCCAAATATATATTTTATCGACAGCGTGAATCGACGAAAATACCATTGGACGTTAGTTGTGTAATGTGGTTTAAGTGTGGTTTTGGGTCAATATTCTTAAATCCTAATTGTTTGGAACCAGTTAGGATTAGGTTATGGTATTTTTGGTGGTTGACCAATCCTAGGCCACACACTCACACTCTCTTTCTTCTCTCTCACGTACCCTCTCATCTTTCTCGGACTCCCACTCTCTCTCTCCTTCGAACTCGTACGGACAAGCACCAAAAGCACCTCAAACATCACATATCGAAGGTATTAAGCTCACCATTGTGTTCCTCGAGGCGATACGAGTTCATCCATACAATTTTAGAACGTAGAGCTTTAGAAAAACCCTTAAAACTGAGAGGTCCGTCGAGGTATAGTACCACCGTGGTGATCGTCAAGGTTTCAAACCATTTCAAGGCTCCTAAAGGTATCTCCTCTTCCTCCTAAGTGTTATGGATAAGTTTTGGCTAAGTTTGAACATAAGGAAACCATGGAGATCGAACCTTCGAGGGTGGCACAGTTCACCAACTTTTAAACCTGTGAATTTCTTCAATTTGCAGGACCTTAGCAAGCTCAAGGACCTTCCTTCGATGCTCGGAGTGCACCGTTGGTGAAAATTAGACGTCGGAAAGCCCAGGTTCAAGGAGTTGTAGAGGTCACCGGATTTTCGAGCTTGCTCCAACGTGATCTCGTGGAATTTGAAGCTTCAAATAGGTATAACGTGATTCTACGAACCCTAAGCTTCATTTTGGTAGTAATTGCATGAAAAATGGTTGAAAAATGAGTGAGAATAGTGGGTTTAAAGTTTTACCTAGTTTTTCGGCGACCGGCGACTCATCGGAGAAGATGACTATATATTCCGTCAGTTTGGACGAAATATACTGACACCGTCAGTCAGTTTTAACGGAATCTATTAGGTTTTAACGGAATATTCCATATTCCCTAACGGTGGTTAGGGAATCCGTCAAGTTTGGCTGCGCGTGGGGGCGCGTTTTGCCGCGCCCTTGCCTGCGCGTGGTGGTGCGTGGGAGCTCGAAAAAATTATCTAAAAATATGGGGATGTTCGTGGAGTTGTGTAGGTCACTATGGTATATTCATATACCTATTTTGAGCTATGTATGAAAAGTTATTAGCTAGTTTTGCCTATGTGCTTTAAAATAACGTTTTTATAGTTAATTCGCATATAGATGAGACTTATCCCGAGGACGAGTGTATCCACGGGCGACTCGGGGGTTACAATCCTTCGACATATCAGTGAGTGGGCTTTTGTTTTCAGTATATATTTATATACTTGATATATTTCCCAGAAATGCAATGTTTAAGGAAAGTATGCTTTGAAATAATATGCCAAATGCTTTTATATTTTGAATATGCATTTCATGATTGCATATATATATAAATGTGATGCTGTGGAGGCATAGGTAAGTCCATGTAAGTGATGTTTGGTTATGTGAATCATCGATGATGTGATATGTGATTGAGTAATGTTGAGCTCATAAAACTGCACTTAGGGTGATTGTGAATTAGCCAAAAGTACTTGATAGCCTCCCGCACTATATGCTCATATTGGATCCATCTTAAGTGCATAGTCTTGTCGTACAAACCTTATTTATGGTTCCGACTCGTAGGTGACTAGCGATTTATCACCCAGCTATTATGAGAGAATAGAATTGAGAATAATTATATTACACCCAATCTTGTCGTACAAACCCCTTTTTAGTGGTTCCGACTTATGTGTAGTATATTGCCGTATAGGTCATTACAGTGACTCCGGCTAGATTGAGTTTGAGCTATGATTTTAGCCATACAGACTAGCATAGAAGTTCCTGCTAACATATCATATTTCTATGAAATTATTCTTACCTAGATTGTGTACTTGTTATATTTTTGCATGACATACATATGAATATGATTATGTGAAGCATGAACTGAATTGTTATGATTTCAGATATATTTATGTATATGCTTATATCTTGATTCTGGGAAAATTATACATGTTTTATAGCGAGTGGTTAGTTATGTTGATAAATGAAATGATTTTGTAAAACATTTGTTTTTGCCCACTCACGTTTTCTGTTTTGCGTCCCTCCAGGTTCTAAGTAAGCTTGCTATTGGTGGCTCGGGATCGTCGGCAGTTCTGACCTATTAGATTAATAGTAGGACATTCCTAGTACTGTGTAACTAGTACTTGTCCTACTGGACTGCACCTAGACTTTATGCTCTGATTAGGAGTGTTTACTGTTGTAACTAAGTCTTATCACTTCCTGTTAGTAGTGCACTCCAGAAATGTGGTTTTTAATTATTCGTAAATTTGCTATCTTTATCGCTTCCGCACTGTGCACATAGCTACGTCACTCTCACGTGACAGCCAGCATGCCTTGACCTCGATCGAGGTGTGTCAAAACTAGTGTACCTAAATGTTCATACCTAAACATATTATACTAACCCAGTGTACCGAAATGTTCATACGTAAATATATTGTAATGAATTAGTAACACATAAAACATAAGTGTACCGAAAAATCTCTACAAAAATATTTTTTGTATAAGATACTCACCATAATGAGAATTAAAATTTATAATATTTTCATAAAATTTAATTTATGAACACCATAAAATTATAAATAAAAAAGAGAGACATTGAATACATATGATGGCATTTAATAGAGTCTAGGGACTAAAATCAATTGTTAATCTTGTATAAGTATTTTTCTAAACTTCATCTTATTTAAGGATAAAAATCTAGTTTAATTAAAATTAAATAAGAAGTGGTGTTTGAATGGAAAAACTCTTAATTGTAAACAGGATGCAGCTATATGAATATATTTCAAATAAAAAATTAGCTTCATTAATTAAAACTCGAGTGAATATGTGAATTTTCCCTTCTTAGTTATTTAAAATCATGTGATGTTACACGCTGACTTATATACGGATATTATGCTTACCTTATCATCAATTATTATAGACTTAAAAGGTAAAATTTGAATGGTTATTTTTGTATAATTAAAAAAAATAGAAAAATTGGAACGTATGATCCTCCATAAAATTCCAAACTGACTAGTTCGCCCCTGTTTTTTTCTTCTGAAAATATGACTTTAGCCCTTGAAACTCAAGTTTCTTTACATAAAACCCGACATAGTCTTTTTATCTGAATAAAACCTAATGACTAGGCTCCACATAAGCAAATTCATTAATTTTGTTTGCCTTTACACATTTTACATTTTACAGATGCCTAAAATACCCCTAAAAACCTTTTTAATGTAAACATTTAATTCTATGCAGATTTGAAAGGAGAGATTAATGGAAAAAATGCATTAATATTTAAAATAATAATATGTCATAACAAATTGTATGTTAAGGCAAAAAAGAACGAATAATGTTATACTTTCCTTAAGATTTCGTAATTGTTTTTCAAATTTGCATAAAATTAGACAATTTTAATTTAATCTTGTCATTTTCTTACCAAATGAAAATACTGAAAATATGACTTTAGCCATTGAAACTCAAGTTTCTTTACATAAAACCCGACATAGTCTTTTTATCTAAATAAAACCTAATGACTAGGCTCCACATAAGCAAATTCATTAATTTTGTTTGCCTTTAGACATTTTACATTTTACAGATGCCTAAAATACTCCTAAAAACCTTTTTAATGTAAACATTTAATTCTATGCAGATTTGAAAGGAGAGATTAATGGAAAAAATGCATTAATATTTAAAATAATAATATGTCATAACAAATTGTATGTTAAGGCAAAAAAGAACGAATAATGTTATACTTTCCTTAAGATTTCGTAATTGTTTTTCAAATTTGCATAAAATTAGACAATTTTAATTTAATCTTGTCATTTTCTTACCAAATGAAAATATGAAAGAGCACTATAAAATAATTTAGCTATATTTAAAAAATATATGTAAATTATTTGGACATGTGTATTAGTAATAAATTTGCCCTATATATGTAATGATACATGCAAAATAATTTACTTATAAAACAAAAATTGTTATTTGATTTCAAAATAAATTTATCTATATTTTATATAATAATATAGGTAAATTATTGCACACATATATATTAGTAGTAAAATGTGCCCAATATATATAATAATGCATGAAAATAATTCACCTACAAATAAAGGAAATTTGATTAAAAAATAATATATATACTACTTTTTGTTTATAAATTTCATTTTTTTTTATATTACAAACATAATGTACCTACAATACAATTTACCTATTGTTTAATCTTATATGAAAATAATGTAGCTACTGTTTTATTTTTATTTTTTTTGTCGAATATCTACTATTTTATTTTAATAGAGATAATTTGTCTTGGTTTAATTTTTACGAAATAATTTAGGCACTGTTTAACTTTACCAAAATAATGGAACTACTATTTTAATTTACCTACAAAATAAATGCTATTTGATTCTATTTTACATATAAATATAGATAAATTATTTTTAACAAGCATATATGATAACAAACAAAAAATGCCTAATGTATGTAATAATCTAGGTAAAATAATTTACCTACAAAATAAAAGAATATTAATTAGTTCTTTGTTGTTTTTATCAAACAATATTATTATTTGATGCAAAATAACTGATGGTACAAAGGATTTTTTTTTCCATATGAAAAATGTGCCCATAATTGTTTATGAACATGGCTAAATTAATATATATATATATTCCTAATAGTTACCATACAAGAAAGGTGAAATTTTCCATATGAGTTAATTACTAATCATAATTAGGGTGAGTAATAATATTTATTGACATAATTAGGGTTTTGTGGCATAAGTTGTAAATATGTGATAATAATTGGTTACATATTTGTCTACATGGTAGACTATTTGAAATTTGGGTTTTATTTGGATATTTAATATTAGATGGGTTTTTGTTTGGAAAATAAGAGTTTCAAGGATCTTTTTCTAAAGAACCCTACTCATGAACTCCGGATTGCTCCTATTTGCTTTGATAGCTAAGTATGTTGTCGTTGTGGAACTCCAAGTTTATTTAATACTGTTGAATTTTAGCATCTTATGTGGTAATATGTTGAATAATTGAAGATTTCATGTGTACATATACGTGTGGTAATATGTTTAATAATTTGCTTTGATAGCTAAGTCTCTCTACCTGGTGGTGTTCTTTCCTATGTCATAAACGTGTGAACATTTCCTCTGGAACAAAACAGCCGAAATGACCCAGGTGCATGAAAGAGAAACTTCTAAAGATACGGTGGTCGAAATCCTATCCAGGTTGCCGCCCAAATTTCTGATGCGATTCAAATGCATACGCAAGTCTTGGTGCACCCTCATCAATAGTCCAAGTTTTATTGCCAAACACCTCAGTAGTTCCGTGGACAACAGACTCTCATCCTCCAATGGAATCCTTCTCAACCGTTCTTAGGTTCACATTTTCCCGGAGCAGAGTTGGAAACGAGAATTTTTCTGGTCCATGATTAATCTTCCCATTGATAGTGATGAGCACAACCTTCATTATGATGTTGAGGAGCTAAATATACCGTTTCCATTGGAAGATCATGATCATGTATCGATTCTCGGTTATTGCAATGGGATTGTCTGTCTAATAGTAGGGGAAAATGCTCTTTTATGCAATCCTGCAACTTGGGAATTTAGGCAACTTCCGGATTCTTGCCTTCTTCTACCTTTCCCTCCCGAGGGAAAGTTCGAATCGGAATCGACCTTTCATGGAATGGGATTTGGCTACGATTGCAAAGCTAAAGAATACAAGGTTGTGTAAATAATAGAAAACTGTGAGTATTTAGATGATGAGCGAACATATTATCATGGTATTGATCTTCCTCACACGGCTGAGGTATACACCATGGCTGCTAACTCTTGGAAAGATATCAAGATTGATATATCAAATTATACCTACCACTGTTCTTGTTCATTGTACTTGAAGGGATTTTGTTATTCGTTTGCAAGTGATGGCGAGGAATACATCCTTTCATTTGAGTTTGGTGATGGGATATTTCATATAATACGATTGCCTTCTAGAAAGAGAATCTGGTTGTACGTTTGATAATATGTTTCTGTATAATGAATCCATCGCTTCATTTTGCTCTCCTTACCATCCAAGTGAGGATTCTAGATTATTGGAAGTACTTGAAATATGGGTAATGGACAACTATGAAGGAGTTAAAGACTTCATGGACAAAACTCTTAACCGTTGGACCCCTTAAAGGCAATGAGAATGTATTGACATTTTGTGAAAGTGACAAGTGTCTTATGGTTACCTCCAATAAAAGAGCCATCTTTTATAATTCTAGTAGCGGAAATTTCAAGCATCTTCATATTCCTCCTATTATCAATGAGGTTATAGATTTCCAAGCTCTTATTTATGTGGAAAGTATGGTTCCAATTAAGTGAGTTGAGAGCAAAGTTGTATTTTCTCTTATTTAATTTGTATGCATTATATAAGGTATGCATCTTCTAATTTTACTTTTTGGCCTTTGTACTATGTTTGCTTATCATGGCTTGCCCTTAGTTTTGGGCTTTCCACATTTCATAGTGTATGATAACTATTTTCTTATAGCTAATCCGTTTTATGTTTGTCTCTTTCTTTCCTTTTGTGGTGATGCAGGAATACCTCATTCATTTGAATAAAGCATAAACTTTGAAAACTTCAAGTCTAAAAATTCAAAATGACTCTATCAAGGGAGTTTCCTTTAGCTCATCTTGTATAATACAATTAGAAACTTAGGAGACTCGAACTGTAATAAGTGCGGCCACGATTGGCGGGCTATAGGCTCATGGCGCTCTGACCCCAGAAGTCTAGTGCACCATCCGGCCTCCGAAAAGTTTGTACAACCAGTAAGGTTGTGGGTTATAACATTCAAATAGGGTCTAAGGCATTCAAGGGCGATCCAGAAATCTCCGTCCCTAAGTACGACTACTTCTATCCTAGACCAACATACTAAGTATGTTCTGCGACATCATATCTTAGCGGGTTCGAATGGGCATCCAGACTTGGCAATCCCTAAGTGGAATTTTATTCCAAAAGAGCTCCAATACGCCGAAGAGCTTTGAACACACCAATCAAGGTAGTCCAATTGGAAATGCTTAGGTTCGACACATAGTGTCTGACAAAATGATTCAAAAAGTGTTTTCGACCCACATTTCGACGACGAAGCCCGCAAAGAACTTATTCCTAAGATTCACCGGCGATGGACATGCAATTCAAGCTAATACAAAAACCTTCCCTTAGGCACCAGTTGCAGGTATTGGAATCATTGATCCAAGAATTGGGGTAAGGTAAAAAAAAATTGTTTTGTTCTTCCTAGAATTATTTCAGGTACAACTCAAAGTTTTCCTTTCTTTAATCATATAAATGTATTTGACAAGTACAAAGTAAAAAGTTCTTCATAGGTTTAATGTTTAATTCATGGTACTGGAGTAGGTGGTACTTTGGATATTGTAGTGAGAACCTTTATGGATAGTAAGTTTGGGAGGTAATGTTCTTTCGAAACATCTTTACGGAGGGGACCTTTTGAGCTCTTTCCCATGCCCACAAACTTACTCGTATTCCACTTTGGTACTTGTTTTCTCTAAAATTGTTTACTTTGAGATTCGTCAGATTAAGATTTTTTTTAGCCCAATTACTTTAAGTTTTTATTTAGACACATGTTTATTATCAAAGTCCCAAGAGAAAGGCACGACCAAGTACATCAACTTGGGGGAGATAAGCTCCCACCCCTGACGTAAAAAACTTACCTACAAAGACTATGGAGCAAACTTTGTTGGGATCATCAACTCTGAAGAAGATCAGTCGTCACCTTCATCCATTCCCAAATGTGAGGAAGAAAGCAATGACAAAGGACCCCTTGAAGAATCTCAACACTTTACTAAGATTGAACCTGCATGCAAAGATTGCGAGGTGGGTATTGCATAAGAATGAATATCATGAGAAATAAGGGATGCTACTATAAGATTATGGCTCAACTTGTTTTTGCCTAATATTTTTTGGCATAGGTTGTTAGGAAAGACATGGTTTTTTGGTTTTAATATCCTAAACCTCGTATGATCGAAGAAGGAACTAGGCTCAGTAAGGAGATTAGGGAATGAAGGAGGAGGCTCCATGGTGTTGGCAGAAGATTGGAAGGTTTGATGAAACCCCATCCTAGAGGGAGCTATATAAAGGCAAAGTGCCAGGCGATCCTGTAAACACGAAAATTCTATATCAAATGAAACAAAAAACACGTGTACAAAGTAGATTTGTATTGATGAATTTGTAGGGTTACAATCTCTGTTTACAATTTTCTTCCTCTGATTAAGTCTTCAAATTTGATGTAGATGCTTGATTGTTGATCCAAGGGTTGCGATGACTTGATGTCGGACGAACAGTTGAACGATTGTTTCAAGTTTGAAGTTCAAAAACAATGCATGGATGATCTTCACCTCAAGGGTGCAGCAAAGGTAGTGTTTGATGCGAGATTTTGTTGCTTCAAGGGTCTTGGCGACTTGATCTTGAAATGAACGTCGCTACAAGTTTATAAGCTTGCAACAAAGTCTTAAAGGAATCGGCACGAGCGCTTGTTGATTCTTCAAGGAAGTGCTTCGGCTTTGGTCGAGAGAAAGCTTCAGCTTTTGTTGAATGTTCTTCAAAAAGAGCTTTGGCAGTGTATTAGTCTTCAAAAGTTTGGCAGAGGTTCTTCTGTGTAGAGATTTTTCCACCCTTATGCTTATGGGAAGACCTTGTATTTATAGGCTTTTCAAAGCTTGCCCTTGGGTGGATTTTGCTTTGATTTATGTCCTAATTCGTCCATGGGAGAATTTAGGGATGTTTTGTGTCTTAATTTTAGCCACTTTACTCTCTTGGCTGAAATTGTGAGGTCTTGTTGCCTATTTTATGAGCAATCTTCAATTCTTGCTTGTTTATGATGATGCCTTAACTTTCTTTCCGGTTTTGAGAGTATTTTAAGCCCTTGCCGAATTTAAGAGGGACTCTCCCTTGTTTGCCGAGTTTTTTGGGAAGGTTTCCTACTTCCTTTGCTTGATTTGTGACACATGTCATTGATGACTTGTCCATTTGTGAGGAGTCATATGCTACGTGAAGCTTTGCATTGAATCATTTGTATGCAACAAAATGTACATGTCTACAAATGCCCCCACTTCAAGGTGCATTGTAGGCATGTGCTTGTCACATGTAGGAAACGTGTTTTAAAGTCTTGCAATGTAGGAAACGTAGAGGTGTATTTCTTGAATTGACATGATGAATTTTGTCAAGGGTCGTTGATGCGTATTTCTTGAGTGAAACATTTCTTCAAGGGCCGTTGAGGCTTGGTTTTGAATTAAGGTGATGAATTTCATCAAGGGCTGTTGAGGCATATTTCTTGAACGAAATATTTCTTCAAGGGCCGTTAAGGCTTGGTCTTGAATTAAACGAAAATTTTCTTCAAATGTCGTAGAGGCTTGATCTTGAATGAAATGAAAATTTCTTTTTCAAGGGCCGTAGAGGCTTGATCTTGAATGAAATGAAAAGTTTTTCTTCAAGGGCCGTAGAGGCTTGATGTTGAAAGAAATTTTGAAAATGGATGAATCAGCACATACTTATTATGCGTATTTGTTTTTCCATAATCTTTGACAAAATACATTTGGTGTATTTTGGGACTTGATTTTCTTTTCCTTGTGGGTGTGTAGGAAAAAAAATGTTTTTCCTTGCTTCGATAGGAAAAATATTTTTCCTTGTGGTTGTGGGAAACAAATGTTTTTTCTTCCTTTGGTAGGAATCCTCTTCAATTTTGGTAACGAGAATGACTTCCTTCAAAGTGTTGGAAAGTTTTTGTGACTTCCTTCAAGGTTTTGGAAAGGTAAGTTAGATGTGCATTTTTCACTTTCCCCTGTTTTTTTTTTTTTTCCTTTCCCATGGCAAGGAGGTGTCTTTTCTTCCCCTTTTTGATTTCCTGCAACAAGAAGGGTGTTTTCTTCTTTCCCCTTTTGATTCCCCATGGCAAGGAGGAGATTTGTTTGTTTCTTGTTTTGATTTCCATGGCAAGAAGAACAACTTTCTTTCCTCTTTTTGATTCCCAAGGCAATAAATGAGTTTTTTCTTGTCCCTTTTGATTTCCTATAGCAAGGAGGGATTTTTTTTTTGTTCTTTTGATTCCCCACGACAAGGAGGTATTTTTCCTTTCCTTTTCTTTGTTTTGGGAAACATGTCATCTAACTTGCACGCCCAATTTGAGGCTGATTTCTCTTCTGGAAAATTCTAAAAATATGGGAAACGTAGGTTTATCCCTTATCTTTTCAGGCATATATTGCATGCCACTAGGAAAAATCGAGAAAGCCTTCTACTTTGCATTTTCCTACAGCTATGCAATCCTGACGGGAAAACAACTTATGCGGGAATAACTTTGAAAACTAGAAAGTTTGGCTTTAAGGAAAATTATTAAATTTGAATACAATGATCCTCAGCCACTTACCTTCCTTCTCCAATTGACCCTACATTAAAACTCCTTTGAAAAGTTGAATTATCACCAAAAACGTCTTGCTTGCACAAATTGGCTGAAACTTGCCTTTTTTTTTTTGGAATTTGCTTCCTTGTTTTGTTGGAATGTGCTTCCTTGTTTTGCTTTTGGGTATATATTTCCCTTATAGCATTAGGAAGCAATTGACCCCTATTTATAGGATAATTGGGTGTGCATTTTTTTCACATATAATTCCTACTATGGGCTTTCTTGGAGCTTTTGTCGTGGGTTTTGTTTGTTGTTACTGCTTGGAGCTTGTTGCAGTACGTCATTGCTTACCACATGGTGCTGTGCAAAAGACAACAGCGTGTTTATGTTGTGTAGTGCCTTTTGGTCACAGTAGTACCTAGGTAGTGATGTTGTCGTGTGCATTTGTTGTTGCTGCTGCCATGTACATTGTTGCTACTCCTTACCGTGCCCCTTGTTGTTGTTTGGTGCGAGTTGTAGCTGCTTGAAGCTTGATGCAGTGTGTCACTTTTACCGTGTGGTGCTGTGCAAAAGATTGTAACGAGTTTATGCTATGCAGTGCCTTTTGGTCACATTTTTCCTTGATAGTGACGTTGCCGTGCAGTGCAAGAAACTGCTTGCGTAATCGTTGCAGGGTTGCGTAGTGTGATTACGTGACATTTTGGTTTTCTTTGCTACTGTAGCATGCTTTGAAAGACCATCTTGTAGTTGCCCTCTTCGTTACGCAGTGCAAGAAACTGATTGCGTAATCATTGCGGGGTTGCGTAGTGCGATTACGTGGCATTTTGGTTTTCTTTGCTATTGTAGCGTGCCTTGAAGGACCGTCTTGTAGTTTCCCTCTTTGCCGTGTTTGATCAAGCTTCATGGCTGATGCCTTCTTGTTGTTGTGATGTTTTCATCGCTATTCTTCAATGTTCACGAGGTTTGTCTCGCATGTCTTTTGCTTTAGTGAAACTATTTTTTTTCCTTTCTTTGCTGCCCCACTTTTGTGCTTTTGTTGCTTTGTTTATTTTGTTACATCCATGGTATTTTTCAAGTGCTTTAAGAATAATACCATTACAATTCTTGTGAAGGAAGGCAATTCGCAAGATAAGGGGACGACGTTGAAGCTTTGCATGCCGTTAACTGGCCCTAAGGTGTTTGTTCTTCCTACAAAAGACAAGTTAATGCATATCAAGTTGTGGCCTTCTAAAGTGTCTTGGGAGGTGACAGACTTCAGTAGATCAGCTATGAAGAAGAAGGTGTGTACATCGAGGATCCTTATCTTGAATCCTTCGCACCATGCTCGTGACAATTCATCAGCTTCGTTTGAGTTTCTTTGCGATCATATCCGTAGAGGAGCTATGACTTGGCATAGCACTTTGCCAACTGCTAGAGAACCCATCTTTGTCGAGTTTTACTGGGAGTGGCTTGAAGATGACTTGAGCTGATCCAAAGATGTGCTTACTAATGTGGGCCTTTATCACACTGTGTACGCATCTTTGTTTAGCTACGATCGCCATCCTTCCATCCTTTGTGCATTCTTCGAGCATTAGTGTTCAACAACCAACACACTTCACACAGCTCAAGGGGAGATGTCGATTTCACTTTGGGATCTCCACAAGATAGGAGGCTTGTTGATCCAGGGCAAATTTTACGATGAGGTTGTTCTTAGTATGGAGAAGTTTTCTCATTGCAATAGCTGAGGATTACCTGCGAGTTGCAGCTATTTGTTTTGGGCGTACCACAAACCTTCCCATGAGGCTCAGGGTAAATCAAGCGTGAAGATTTCTTCATGGATCCGATTTTGGTATTGGGATGCCATGAAGTACAAGTGGCATTCAAAGAAAACTGGCCGCAACAAGACAACCAGGTCGAAGGGAAACTCGGATCCGTTAGGTGTCATTGGTCCAGCTGGGCGCTGTTCCTTTGTCGAGTTGAGAGCACTTAGAAGAATCTTATCTAGTCATTTTCTTAACTTGTTGTCTTTGTAAGTTTATTTTCCTTAAAGACGACATTAACTTTATCCATCCTAAAGTCTTCAAAGTTGCTAGCAAAATGGATGTGGGTGAATTCTTTAGCCTTGCTATTCCAGTCTTAGCCAACATTTATAACGGCTTGAGTGTTGTTTCAAACTCGGCTAGCATCGAAAATCGTGATACGGTACTTCCCTACCACTATGTGTACGATTGGTTGGGTGAGTACTTTGACACTCATTTTTCTACATTGACTTTAGACAAGTCCGGGCCTTCTTCCCCAATTTTAGTTAAGCCAGGGCCTTTGATGACGAAGTATTTTTGTGTGCTTTCTGCGAAGAGTTTTGATGATTCGCAGGCTCAAGCGTTGCTTAGAAGTTATGATGGCTTGAGGATGGACCACCTAGCGAGAGTTGGCTCGGCGCAGCGAGGCCTCATAGATGATTCACACCTTTGTTCTTCCGATTTGTCTTATCTTACGAGTCTTTGCTCGGGGTATGTTTCTTTGCGGCAAGGAGACCGATGCGTTGTTCAGCCGTATAGTCCTCACCGTTTCAACAGACAATTTAGTTTTGTCCAACATGTGCCAGTCAAGTTGAAGAAAAACACATAGTTGGTGGTCGAAGGTGCACCCTAAAGACTTGGGGACGGCAGGTGGTACTAATTCTTCTCATTCATGCAATGATAAGCCAAGATAGGATTGTTTCACTAAACTTACACAGCTAGTGCCTTTTGATTATGCTAGTGCAGCTCCTTTGCAAGATGGATTCACGATTTTAGCCCCTCAATACCCGTGCTTGTCTTCTCAATGTTTGCATGCTTTTGAAGAGGCGGGTGACGAAGTTGACTCGCTCGAAGATGGGCTTGTTCTGCAGCAGCGTCAATAAATTTTGAACAAGCAACCGCATGAAAGTGCTTTGGATAATAGTGATGTCAATTTTCGTCATAAGAAGAAGAAAGTGTTTAATCATCCTCAATTTGACTCGGCGAACATGGGCATTCATTCCTATATGGAGATGCTATTTGGATGCAATTTACCTACAGATGAGGAGATTGGGGATCCGCCTGTTGTAGAGCTTGTAATCCGCCAATTTGCCCAAGCTTGCCGTGTGTGAGTGAAGGTATGCAAGAGCCCATTATGTGTCAAACACCTTTGCCAGCTAGCTTTGAGATCTCTATGAGATGGCCAAACCTTAGTGGCCACATTGAGAAGAGGATTTCAAAATGCCATTTGGAGGACCTTGCTTTATTTAAGGAGGACTTGTCAAAGCTTGTTTCTATGATTGACAACCTTAACATTGACTGTTCACTCTTTAGAGTCAAGATTGCCAAACTTATGGCTACCTTAACTGAGTATTCTTCCTTTCATGCTATTTCCTTGAAGAAGTTGAGTCTAGAGATTAGAGCTCAAAAACTTGCCGCAATAGATTAATCAATTGCCCAAGTTTGGTCTTCTCAACAAGCTGTTTCGAAAGGTTATCAAGCTACATGGACCTCTTTAACTTTGATCTAGGTGCGTCTGGAAGTGTTGGCACGAGAGCAAGGGCAGTTGGAAGTTGAAGCATCACGACTTCAAGACGTTCTCTCGGAGCATGAAGCTACACTTTCTCAGCATGAAGAGGAGATTTTGCGCTTAGAGTAAGAGAAAGGTGCAATCATGGAAGTGCCTGCCTTATCTCCCACCGATGTAGAGACTTTGAAGACTTTGGAAGGCTTGCTTGAAGAACGTCGTCGTAGTTTTAGAGATATAGTTCTTCAGTAGTGTCTTCCATTTTTTGTGCTTGAAGCCTTCTTTGTTTTTGCTCATTTTGTGATAAGGCTTTGTAGCCAAATTCTTCCTTTAAAGAAATAAAGTATTCACATTTTGAATTTGTTCTTTATTCTTCAAAGTGTTTGTATTTTTTGTTGATGATGTGACTTTACTTAAATTTTTTGAAGTTTCACGTTGCCTACATACCCTCAGTTGATGAGGGATCAAGTCACAGCGTAATTCAAGGGAGTGATGGGTTTTGGCGATTTTGATGGTGATCTTGATGGTGATTTTTTTTTTGTTTTGCTTTGCCGTACACAATTTATGCTCTTGGGGGCCAGGATTATGGCCAAGAGCGTCACGCGCCCATGATGAATTGGGGGGGTCTTTGGCAGAAGAATCTCCGATGCCAAAGTTAGAATTTTAGAAATAAAGTGTTTAGGGATTTTTAGGGAGAGATTGGACTTGCCTTTTGGTGTGAAGATGGGGCTATATATAGGGGTTTGGCCAGCCCTATTTGAAGAAAGAGGAACCGGCCACTTATGTTGGTGTTTTGAATATAATTGCGAGATATTATGTCAAATAATATCTTACAATTAATTTAGTAATTAATCCCTATTTGAATGGAATAATTAGGAGTTACCTTGTGGGTGAGGATTTGGTGAGGAATGATAAGAGGGTTTTGAATAAATACCATTTTGATCACCTTTGACCTTGATTGAGCCGCTATTGTCTGTTTGCACGTGGGAATCCCGGTGTGCCTCGAGGGTAATTTTGTCTTTTTAACCCAAAAGTCCACATGTTGCCTCCATAATTTTCTTCATTATTTTTGGCTCCACAAATGCCCCCACACCTGTTAGGCTACTTGCAGGAAAGGCAGTAGGTGTAGAGATCATCTCTTGTTTTAGGAAACATAGGATTGTTTCCTATTTTGATGTAGATTCCTCTTTAATTGGAAATTAGATCATTCTAGGAAAGGGAAATAAATTACTTCTAAAGTCTATTTAAATCAACCTTAAGTAGATGATTAAATCAACTTCAGAGAGCAATTCATTCCACCCTACAAGAGAGAGAAAGCTAGAGGATATTTGTTCCCCTCCCCTAGCAATCTTCTACACTTGCCCGTGCAAATGATCGTCTTTCGTTGATTTCTTCGTCTTCACGCCGCACCAAGGTAAAAAAAATTAATTTTCCTTTTCTTATTAATTTTTGGGAGCCTCGTGGCTTGAAATTTGGGTCGACAAGGGTTGAGAAGGTTTGAAAAATGGCTTGGAAAGGCCACGACACTGTTGCCATGGGTAGCATGGTGCAGTGGTGGCTCGGCTTAGGCCGAGGGCTGGCGGCGCGAGCATAGGGCTCAGAGCATGGCTGTCTTGGGCTAGAATGTTGAGGCGCTGGACTGGACTTAGCACATGCCAGGTTGGTGATGGACTGGGGCGAGGAGGTACGGGCCTCATTTCTTTCTTTTTTATTTTATTTTTTGCTGGGCTCGGGCCCGTGTATGAGATGAGAGATAGAGAGGGAGGCGTGGGGGCACTAGCCCAGCTGCATTTGGATTGGGCCATAAAGCCATTGGTCAAGAGTGGGAAAGTCCAGGCCATGGGGCCTAGCGCATCTTTTTTTTTTTTTACACAGTCGTCTAACGAATTTTCCTCATGCCTTTGTAGAATTTCTTCAAACATGTCTTCTTCAAGCCACAAAGGTGATTATGGTGTTCCACTGTTGTATCGTTAAGGTAGGTCTTTGAGTAAGGTGGGCTACTTCAAGGTTGTTCACTTTAAAATTAGCTTCGATAACTCATTTAGAGACTTCCTTGAGGGATATAGGCATGCCATTCCCTCGAGGGTGCGCGTGAAGCATGTTAAGGAAGGTAGCAGCCATGAGCCATGTAGTGGGGCTTGGAGAGCCATCAAGTTTCACCCCAACTACTTAGTGTTGGGATTTTCTTTCCCTATGCCACGTTTCTTCCAAGTGCTTTGCTCAGAGATCCATCTAGTTTCACCCCTACTACTTAATGTTCTCCCAATACAGTCTGTGTGATGGTGGGATTCCTCAATCTAAGCCAATTCTTCGACTTGGATTTGACGGTCAACAAATTTTTATACTTCTTTGACATAGGTCATATTGAAGAAGTTGGGTAGTTGTGATCTTGCCATAGGCTTTTTGATCATTCGAGCAAGGGAGATCATGAATAGGCCAAGGAGACTTTTGAGATAAGTGGAGAATGGGAGTCTGATTTTTTCCTTTAACGACGTGTTCCGACGATTTTCATCTTTGGTAAGTAGACTGCTTAATCTCTAGGCTGCTTTGTACTTTTGCTGAGCTGCTTTCTGATTTGTTGATTGTCTTTTTCTGCTTATGTAGATTCAAAATTTAACTCAACTCCCAAGACTTTTCTAGATATGAAGAAGGTTATTCCTTATGAGTATTGTGAGTGGCATTGGCTGCTTAGCCTTTTTCGCCGTGAGAAAGGTAGGCTGCCCCCGAGAAAGGAGATAAAACGAATCAAGGCGGAGGCGTTGGCTCGTCTGATCCCTGTCGTGGAGCTTACTGTGAATGAAAGTGGAAAAAATAGATCTTCCCCACCTACTCAAGAGATACCGGTAGAGAAAAAGTTGAAGACTTCCTTTGCTACCCGTGAGGGTCCACATGATGCTGATAAGCTTGTGATTAACTTGACTTCTTCCAAGGGGAAGAAATATGAGGCTGCTAGATTTGAGCCAGTGACGCCTGCCGTGCCAAAGGTGGCTAGTACAATTGCTGATAGGATTACTCAGGATAGAGGTTATGTTGTGCCCACAATGTCAAAATTTATGCCAAAACATCCGTCGGGGGCTAAGTTTGCTTCACCTTTGGAGAGACTTCCCACTATGAAGAGCGATAAGGTGGACTCTGCTGCTAGAGTGGTGCCAAAACCCATTTCCTTTGTTGCTGAGATTGATTCACCTACTGAGAAAGAGGATACTGCTTGCATGGGCAGTTGTGAGAAATCCACGAAGCTTGTTTCTGGGGAGGCTGCTGAGATTTGTGCACTCTTGAAACTAGATCTGCTTGAAGACATGAATGCGTGTGCTAAGCTTGTTGATGGCTTTAAATGGGTTATCTACCCACGTTGTTTTACGAAGCATATGATTGATTATAGGAGGATTGCTCTGCTGGTTATGATATAGAATACGATGCTTCTGGCAGCCGAGTCTATGCTCATTGACTAAGAAGATACCATGGTTGCCAAGGAGGTGGCAAAGACTATGGCAGCCGAAGCTTATTCCTCGATCGAGAAGATCAAGAGGTTGAAGTCTGAGCTCGTCGCTTTAAAGAGGTCTAATATCTTGGCCCCTACTTCTCTGTAGCTTGAGACCATTTTCCAAGAGATCATTGATTTGAAGGCTATGAAAGTGCAGAGGATGTTGTTCTACATATAGTAGCGTACTACCTTTGTTTGGAGCTTTCTTGACTCCAACCTTTTCGTGAGGAACATACTATTGATAAGGTAGTCTATAATGGAATCTTGCCAGTTTGGAGTTATACTAACCTGTGACACCTCGACTACTAGCTCCGCCTCTATGCTTGGCTTATCTAGATACTTCACTGAAATAGAGCGTTTAAGTTCATGATCGAGGGCGGAGCCTAGGCCAGCCAGCGTGTCTGCATGGGTGTTGTCTGCCCGTGAAACTCGAGTGAGGGTATAAGTTTGAAATGCCTTAAGTTGCTTTTGTACCTTCTCTAGGTATTATGCCATCCTGGGATGTTTTTCCGTGTACTCCCCAATAGTCTGGCTGGTAATTAGCTGGGAATCAGAATGGATTGCAAGCTTTTTTACCACCAAATATTTTGCCATTCGAAGGCCTACTAGTAGGGCTTCGTACTCTGCTTTGTTGTTGGATGCTTTGTAGCCTAGAGTGATTGCCTGCTTGAGCATTAAACCATCTGGGGTACCAAGGACCACGCCTGTTCCCGAGCCTTTGTAGTTGGATGCACCATCAACATGCTAATGCTAAAAGTCTCCATCAGGTGGAACAAGTGAGGCTAAGGCATGTTCGGCTGCTTTCTGGGCGTCGTTGGGCTGCTTTATTACATCCCTAATCTAGGCGTGAATTTTGTTATGAAGTCCACCAAGGTTTAGGCCTTTATTACTGTGTGGGGTCGGAAAACTAAGCCGTATTGGCCAAGTTCCAACGGTCATTTCATTAGTCATTGAGAAGCATTTGGACCATATAGGATTGATTGTAAAGGATATTGAGTCATGACGATGACTGTATGAGCTTGAAAATATGGTCTGAGCTTCCGAGCCGTAACAATTGGCGCCAAAATTATTTTCTCGATCTTTGGATATCTAGTTTCCACATCGAGAAAATCTTTAGAAGTGTAGAATACTAACACTTGGGCCCCCAACTCTTCTCATATGAGGGCAGAGCTAACTGCTACTTCTGAGACTGCCAAGTAAATGTATAAGTCCTCTGCTGCTTCCATCTTGGATAGTAAAGGAGGTGATGTGAAATACTTAATCAGGTCTTTGAAAGCTCTTTTGCATTATGATCCCATTTTTCTCTTTGTGCCCTCTTGATAGCTTTGAAAAAAGGCTTACATTGATCAGTGGACCGTGAGAGGAAGTAGTTAAGTGCGGCTGCTCGTCCAGTCAAGCTCTTATTAACAAATAGGATTAAACTCGTGAACGAAGTACCATATCTCTTAAAAGTGGAAGAATCGTACTCCAGCCGAGTCATGAGATCAGAAGTGTCCGAGCTCTTAGTAGTCGGGCGAGAGGAGAGAGACCAATTATAGGTGATATTAACGACTATGCCTGAGGGCCTTAGCCCGAAGACTTGGGCCATGTTGAGAACGATTGGGGACATGGGACCCATCCTAAAATCAAAGGTGTTTGTTCCATTGTTCCAAAATATAAGAGTTGTGGTCAGTAGCTTAGGCTTGGTAATCACAGTGGTCTTGGAAATCATTATCATCTCGTATATTCCATTGTTCATCTACTTCTTCTTGAAAGTGGCCTCGAGCTCATTTACCCACTGTATCCAGCCCTCATCTTTCATCAAAGGGAAACCTCTTCGATGGTTCGACCACTTGGAGGCCGAAATACTAGCCTCAGCCAAATATAGGTTGGGAGTGAACCAGTTGGCCATGGGCATATTGTTCTCCACATAAATTGGGACTTGAGAGGTCCATGTAGGCCCTAGGGAGTGCACTTCTCCCTCTTCGAAGAAAAGTGAAGTTTGCAAGCCAGCCTGAGGGCGATGGAGGCTGTTGAGCAAGCAGCACATAATGACGATTCCCTCACCAGATTTACAAGAAGGTTGAACAGCTTTGGGTGCCATTGAATTTTGAAAGAAAATGAGAAGAAAATTGGAAATAAAAAGAAAGAATTGTGAGAGCAACAGAGTTTTAAGAAAGCTGGGTTTTCTGGGAATTCGAAGGATTGGAATTGCTAAGGTTATTTGGCCGAGAGGTTTAATTGGAAGTTATATAGTAAGTAGTTAGTTAAAGTTGGAGATCGTGGGTTAGTGCAAAGGTTTAGTTAACGACGACTGATTTAAATGGTGCAAGTTCCAAGTAAAAGCATGCAGCAACTATTTAATCATCATTAACGCCTCAGGTTGCAGACTCAACAATGATTAAAAAGGCACTGTTTGGGTTAATATTTGAATATTGGGCTTAAATGAAAGAAGGCCCAAGGATGCCAAATTTTATAAATTTATACTCTTATAAAAAAAAACATATATAAATATACGCCCTAATAATTTTGGTGCCCCTAATTTTTTTGGGCCCCGGACAATCGCCCTGCTTACACTGGGCCTGGGCCGGCCCTGAAAATGAGCATAACTACAAGTGTATTTTTGGCTAGATAGTTGAGTTTAAATTGGTTTAGAAAAGTCTTTTACAAAAAGGCTTGGATGTTTTAGTTTATATACGATTGAAGCTAAGATTGAATTCTAAACTACTCACTTATATTAAATTGAGCGACAATGTTGGTTTCCTACAAATATTCTAATAGAAGAATCGAAGAGACTGTTTGTCTATATAAATAGTGGTATTACTCTCACAAGAAAACAGGCTCATTATTGGACTAGGAATTTTAATTTTACCAACAAAATTAGTTCGTTGGCAAAAGTCAAAATTGTCAACAAAAGTCAAAATTTGTTGGCCATTTCCTTTAAGAGTTTCCTGAAGAATTTTGTTACTTTGTAGGCTTGGGTTCAACTTTTTCGATAGTCTCTATTTTGTTGGGATTTCTATTTTTCCCAACAAATATTTTCATCCGTACAAGGCTTTCTAGCCAACAAATAATGCTTTTCAGCCTATGTGCTTTTTTTTTTTTTTTAAATCTATCAGACATATGTGTTCGTCATCATGCATGTTTCGTCAGCACTATTTTCTCTCTCCCAACAAGTTAGTTTTGTCCGGAAGACATTTAATTTATAAAAAAGAACAATAAATGCTTTAATGCTCAACTACTACATATGTATACGCAAATATAATACACAAAATTGTTAAGAAATAATATTTTATTGATTGATAAAATTTGAATGTACATCTAGAGTGCTTATACCAAAACATTGTTAGTGACATCTAGATTATGATAAAGAGTAAGATGGGCTTCTTCATTATGTATTAATAATAGTAAGTATCGTGAAACATATTATAGGGTAAATTAAATTTGTCACCTTAATTTTGGGTCCTATAATAAATTCACACCTTATATTTTAAACATTGCAATATCATACATCAAACTTACAATTCATTGCAATGCCAAATCTTCATTAAATTTTCTGTCAATTTGGCCATTAGATGATGACATGCAAGACCTCATTCCTACTCCCACACTCAAATTTTAAAAAATAAAAAGGGCAAATTACATTTTACCAACTTTGGTAACATAACAAACTCGCATCTCACCTTTAGAACATTGTAATGTTATACATCAATTTACGAATTCATTGCAATGTCAGACCTCATTTCCTTGTCCGTCAATTTGTTTGTTAACTGTTAATGTGGTAGGCGTGAGCCCACTCCCTCACCCACTGGAACTCACACACTGCTGACTTGTCCATGGTAGAATGTGGCTAATCTCGTTCGCTAAATATAATCCATTCGCTGAATTGACGATTATCATTACTAACCCGGTTGTTGAACCACGTAGTGTAGCTCTTTTTGTCTTTTGCTCAAATTCATATTCATATTCGTCTCCGTTCTCTCTTTCTCCACCGTCGACTGCTCATATGCTTGAAATTTTTTCATATATGACATTTAGGTAATTGGTGCTTTGCATCAAATATATCCATTGGACATATTGTTGCAATGAGTTGTATCCCATGGTAAAAAGGCATGCTCAAATCAAATGATGTGTCTAACAAGTGAAATACTCTCGGTATATTGGTAATATTGGTAGAAGATAAATTCATTCAAAAATTTGTTGTCTGTACAAATTCCTTGCTCTCTCTTCTCTATTTATCACATTTATACAATTTTTTTCTAGTTATTTATAAGGGAATACAATTCGGTTCTGCTAATAAAATATTTCATACTTTGTTGGAACTTGGAAGTGATTTGTCAAGAATCATTTAGCAAACTCATTCGAGTGGAGGCAAATAAGACTTTAAAAAAACTATTATAGTCGTACCTCAAAGTCATCTTTCAATTTATTCTCTATATTTATACATTTATTCCAACAAAACGTAAACTACAACAAAATGCTTCACTAGTCACTGATAGCTATCAATAGCTAATATGTGGATACCCAATCATTTTTGTTATGTTGGTACGTTAAAATACCAGAACTAGGGAGAAGGTGACTTTGAGCGGCTACAATGGCCCAATGGGTAAGAAAGAATTCCATGATGAGGATTCTAACTTCAACGTTTGTTTTTAGGATTTTTAAGTACTTTTTTCTTCTGATTTAGGAATTCTTTTAGGGAAATTAATTAGTGTGCATTAATTATAGTGGCAGTTTGTGTAATTTGGGTTTTAACATATTAAATCTAAGAGGTAGGAAGATGAGAGTTCTTAGATTCAAATATCATCAAAGACGAATTTGAACCACATTATTGTTAGTCTATTATGAGCCTGAGCCCACCGTATTCATCTTAGCATAAATAATATTGTTTTTTAAAAAATCCTAATTTTATTTGTATCAAAAAGACAAAAGAACATGTTCGTTTATATTGAATAATATAGAAGACAAAAAGATGTTTGTCTACGAGAGCAAGCCCACTCATTTTAGGAGGGCAAGGGCAAAGCAAGGGCAAGGACAAATATATATTTTTAATTTTTTATGCTTTGTTGGCTTTATCCTTTACGTGTCATTATCGTCTTAGATTTCAGATGAGATTTTTAACCACTCTCGCTATGCCCTGTGTTATTATTCATTAATAATATTTGCTCAGATTTTAATAAGATTTTTTACCATTCATGTTGTACCACATGATGGTTGAGTATTTATTGAATATATATATATATATATATATATATATATATATATATATTGTACTTTTCTAGTTTCTCGAATTTTGAAAACATATTTCAAATTTTTTTTTTCAACATATATGATTGCATAAAAGTTTTATGAAACTTTGTTTTTCCAAGTTTAACTGTGTAGTTGTTTGCTCAAGTTTAATTTGAACTCTCCTTTCGGCTATAATTGACTACAAGATCGTTTCTTTGCACGTGGGATTTTGTCTGCTAAAGTTGACAGAAAAAAAAACCTACAAAAATGTTTGCCCACAAGCAGCAGCTCGGGCAAGACTTGCCTTGGCACTAGGTTGGATATAGCAGGACATACTGATTGCCCTTCAATTTTTGGGACGGTGGAATAATATTTTTGAGTATTGGGCAATATTTTGTGCCCTTGACATTCAATTTTTGGCCCGTGGAGTAATGTTTTTAAGTTTTGGGCAATATTTGTGCCCTTGCCTTCCACCGTTGGAATTGCTCTACCAAAGTTCATAAACTAGGGGTGCATGGGAGGCTGCGTTAAGGTGTTTTTGGATGTGGTTTTGGTGTTTATGTGGAAGAAATGTGGTGGACTTAGTAAAGGTTTAAATTTTTTATTTTTAATGGGTGCGTTGACAGAAATTGGGGTAAGCATAAATGAGAAGTGGTGTTTAAATGAAAAAAATCTTAGTTCTAATAAGGATGCAGTTATGTAATTGTATTTCTAATGTAAACATTCGCTTAATTAATTAAAACTCATGTGAATATGTGAAATTTCCTTTATAGTTAGTTAATTAAAATCTTGTGATGTTACACTCTGGCCCATAAACGGATATCATGCTCACCTTATTATCAATTTAATCCAGACTTCAAAAGTAAAATTTGAGTGGCTAATTTTATGTCAATAAAAAAAATTGAAAATGGTAAAATTTGATCGTAAAATTCTCCATAAAACTCGAAACTGACTGGATCGCCCTGTTTTCTTTGATAGCTAAATATGTTGTGGTTGTGGAACTCCAAGTTTATTTAGTAATGTTGAATTTTGGAATCTTATTTGGTAATATACTTAATAATTGAACCTCGACCAACCAAGCCTTAGGGACTTGGAGTTTGATTTAGTTTGTCTCTCAAACAGGTGGTGTTCTTTTCTGTTTATATACGTGTGAAGAATTCCTATGGAACAATACAGTTGAAATGTCCCAGGTGCGTGAAAGTGAAACTCCTGAAGATAAGGTGGTCGAAATCTTGTCCAAGTTGCCGCCTAAGTCTCTGATGAGATTCAAATGCATACGCAAGTCTTGGTGCACTATCATCAATAGTCCAAGTTTTGTCGCCAAACACCTCAGCAATTCCATGGACAGCAAACTCTCATCCACCGCTTGTATCCTTCTCAACCGTTGTCAGGTTCATGTTTTCCCGGACAGGAGTTGGAAACAAGACGTTTTCTGGTCCATGATTAATCTTTCCATTGATAGTGATGAGCACAACCTTCATTATGATGTTGAGGACCTAAATATACCGTTTCCAATGGAAGATCAAGACAATATAGAGCTTCACGGTTATTGCAATGGGATTGCCTGTGTAATAGTAGGGAAAAATGTTCTTTTATGCAATCCTGCAACGGGAGCATTCAGGCAACTTCCCAATTCATCTCTTCTTCTACCCCTTCCCAAAGGAAGATTCGGATTGGAAACGACCTTTAAAGGAATGGGATTTGGCTATGATTGCAAAACTAAAGAATACAAGGTTGTGCGAATTATAGAAAATTGTGATTGTGAGTATTCAGAAGATGGAGAATCATACTATGAGCGTATTCTTCTTCCTCACACGGCTGAGGTATACACGACGACTGCTAACTCTTGGAAAGAGATTAAGATTGATATATCAATTGAAACTCGTTGGTATTGCATTCCCTATTCTTGTTCAGTGTACTTGAAGGGATTTTGTTATTGGTTTGCATACGATAACGGGGAGTACGTATTTTCATTTGATTTAGGTGATGAGATATTTAATAGAATAGAATTGCCTTCTAGGAGAGAATCCGATTTCAAGTTTTATGGTATTTTTCTGTATAATGAATCCGTGACTTCGTATTGCTATCGTCACGAAGAGGATTGTGAATTATTTGAAATATGGGTAATGGACGACTATGATGGAGTTAAGAGTTCATGGACAAAACTGCAAATCATTGGACCCCTTAAAGACATTGATTATCCATTGGCATTTTGGAAATGTGACGAGATTCTTATGCTTGGCTCGTATGGAAGAGCGGCCTCTTGTAATTCTAGTACTGGAAATCTCAAGTATCTTCATATTCCCCCTATTATCAATTGGATGATAGACTATGTGAAAAGTATTGTTCCAGTCAAGTGAATTGAGGGAAAAGTTCCCTTTTCTCCTATTTAATTTGTATGCATGATATAAAGCTTGAGTTTGCATCTTCTAATTTTGCTTTGTGGCCCTTGTATTTATTGTATAATGAATCCTTCGCTTCGTATTGCTCTCGTTACGAAGAGGATTCAAAATTATTTGAAATATGGGTAATGGACGACAATAACGAAATTAAGAGTTCATGGACAAAACTCTCAACCGTTGGACTCTTTAAATGCATTGAGTTTCCATTGACACTTTGGAAACGTGACGAGCTTCTTATGCTTGCCTCCGATGGAAATCTCAAGTATCTTCATATTCTTACTATTATCAATAGGAATGGGGTTATAGATTATGCGAAAAGTGTTGTTCCAGTAAAGTGAGTTTGGGGCAAAATTCTATTTTCTCCTATTTAATTTATATGCATGATATAAGCCTTGAGTTTACATCTTCTAATTTTGCTTTGTGGCCTTTGTACTATGTTTGCTTATCATGGACTGCCTTTAGTTTTTGGATTTTCCACGTTTTGTAATGTTAAAGCTAATTAATACTAACAATTCCCTTATATTTTCTTCGAAATTCCCTTCTTAAAAAATTATTAACTTTGTACTCATTCAACATAATATAGTTGAACCTTATAGCATAGAAGTGCAAACATTTATTAGTAAAATCCGGGGTCCTAAAAAAATTTAGACAGCGAAGAATATTTATAGCCTTTTAGAGCATCTCCAAAGGAGATGTCAAATATAATATGTCAAATTTTTATTTGATAGCTGATGTGGCAAATTGAATACAAATTCTCAAGGTTCTAAAAGATGCTAGTCGGGCAGCTGGCTGGGGCCTAGTGCCTAGGCAACTAAGTGGATTTAAGTAAATCTATCATATTTCGTGTAAATAAGTATCTGCTTATACTTAAAATATATATAATTTCATCATAAACTACAACATAGAATGCATATATATTATGAAGTTTTGGAACATAATGAAAACATGTGAAATAAGGATATAATGTGTGTTCATTTAAGTATGCAATAAGTCTCTTAGAATTTATTGGAAAAAAATAAAATGCAAAATGAAAGTTATCTATTTTATGTCTAAGTGAGTTGCGACCTAGATGGGTTTGGGTGGGCTAGGCAGGTGCCTAGGCGGTCTAGGCACCCTTTCTTAATTTTCAAACGTTTAGGCATTAATCGGGGCAACAGCCAGCCTCCTAGTGCCGCTAGGCTGAGATTTTTAGAATAGTGCAAGTGCTAAATCCTCTTCTTTTCCAATGGATGTGTTATTTTATTATTTTATTGGGCACATAGCTACATTAACTATTAAAAAATAATCAAAATTAATTTTAGTTTTTATTCTATTGGTTATTAATGAGACCCATGCATTAAAAAATTAAATTAAATTTTTAGCAAATCATTAAAACGTGTACGAAAAACAAAAATATTTTAAAAAATAGGTATGTACGTGTATATTACGTGAATTTACTTACTATGCCCGTAATCTCACATAGTTTGCTATTTATAAAAAATAATATATATATATATATATATATATTTTTTTTTTTTTTTTTTTATTGTTTCTCAAATTTATAAAGCATATTTATTATTTTTTTGAACATATGATTGCATAAAGGTTTGATGAAATTTTGTTTTTCCAAGTTTAACCATGCAGTTTTTTGCTCAAATTTAATTTGAACTCTCCTCCTCTTGACGAAAGTAACTAAAAAAAACCATTGAGTAATGATAGGGAGGCCAATTTTCTAAATCAAATTTTGTAAACCAAATGATGTGGATATTGATGATTGAATTATTACTTAAGTGTTAATTAACGTGCTTATTTCTTATTAGTGACACATGTCACATCCCGGCCCGGGCCCCCACCACATCTCAGGCTAAATTTGCCGTAGCACGCCGTCACGGTTTTGTTTCTAGGAACTCACATGAGAACTTCCCAGTGGGTCACCCATCATGAGATTGTTCTCGCGCGAAATCGCTTAACTTCGGAGGTCTGATGGATCCGAAAGTCAGTGAGCTCCCAAAATGTCTCATGCTAGATAGAGATAAAAATATACATATAAGGCTTTGATAGGAGTATATTTATGCGACTTAATTGGCTTGTTCTCGTGCGTTTACGTTGTGTTTCTTTAGTTATTTTAGTGTTTAAAGCCATTTTCATTTGTTTGTATGTCTTAATAACAACCTTGGCAAGAAAAGTGCATTTTGGTGCATGTTGGATCAATATTGGGCTCAAATGGATTGCATGCATGAGGATGGACGTTTTGGGCATATGTGTGTGCAAGTGTGTGTGTGTAATTGCAAGGATAAACAATGACAACTCATACACATGCAAACTCAAGGCAAGAGAGGGAGAAAGCACATGCAAAGAAGCCCACATGCAAAGTGAAAGGGACACACACGGCAAAAGGGGAAGGAAATGGTGTGTTTTGTGGTTGAAATAATGAAGAGCATGTGTGTGTGCAAGTGTGACAGCTTGTACATGTGGAGATGATGACTAGATGGCAGCACACACACATGAGAATGCAAGGAAACACACGGCATGGGCAGCAGGAAATCAGAAAATGAAGAATGAAGATGGGGAAATGATGATTACATGGACAGCCAACAAATTCGTCAAAACTGTCTGTGCAGATTAGCTGACTTTGGAAGCATGTTACGAACAGCTCCGAATGAATGAGAGAATGAGCCTTATATGCTTGGAAAGCTACGGATGTCTACTTTCTGGACCAAGTTACAGATTGTTAATATCATTTTTCTAGAAGAAGTTATGGGCATTTTAACACTGAAAGGTTCAGAAACGGGCTAAGCAGATTTGGCTAATAAAATGAGAAAGTAAAGGCACTTGTTTTGTGTTTTGCTTTGTCATCAACACTCAGCAGCAAATGGGGTTATGATTACACTCATTTGTCTTTGGAGCAAGTGGAAATGCACAGCTAGAAGAGAAGGCACAACACATGCAAAGGAAAGGAGAAACATGGGCTGAAAATAGGTGGATTGGTGGTTGAAATGATGAAGCATGTGTGTGTAAATGTAAAGGAAAACATGGCAGAAAATATGTGTGTTTTATGGTTGAAATGATGAAGCATGTGTGTGTAAATGTAAAGGAAAACATGACAGAAAATATGTGTGTTTTATGGTTGAAATGATGAAGTATGTGTGTGTAAATGTAAAGGGGAAACATGACAACACACACCCACACAAGCTGCACATGCAAAGGAAATGGAGTGGTCCTCTCTCAAAGCCTATAAATACCACCTCCCATATTCATCAAGATAACAGATTTTATCCTTGCCTTAGCCACACCTCTCCATCACCATTCTCTCCAAATTCAGCCAAAAATCACCCCTAGCCACACCACCCATCAACCCTAAACCTTTCCATATCATTCCCCATCCATTCTACACCATAAAAACCACCCAAAACCGTCCAAAACCTCTAGTGCCGCTGCTTGCAAGGAAGGAAAGAGAAGGAACATCTTGTGTCGTGCCTATGCCCAAGCCTTGGGAGTGTTGGAGCGTTTCTAGGTGTTTTCTATCTTTGTTTTTAATGTCTAAATTTATGCATCTTTGCTTTGTGAGTATGAGGAACTAAACCCCTCTTAGTTAGGGGGGGATTCGAAACTATGTTCATGCTTGCAATATGATTTGATTACATCCAGTTGTGATTCATAAGTTGTGAATTCAATTTACTTATCTGTTCGTATAAAAACTGATTTGTGTATGTTGGTTGAGAGTGCACGCTTAATTTTCATGCATGAATTTGACGCTAGAATATAAGGGAGTTTCACCTAATCGTTATGAACTTATATTCACAAGTAGTGAAGGTTGCTAGTCACAATCACGTTAAGTAAATTCTTGGCATAAGTTTCATGCAAATCATAGTAACGAGTGCCTCGTCAATACTTATGTTTTTCATAGAACTTAATGATTCTTGCTTGTATCTCTATTATGCAATTCATGTAGGGAACTTGTAGGGAATGTTTTGGGTTGTCGTATGCAATCATCCAACCCAATAACTTGTGGAAAAACTGAGGGTTAATTAGTGCAATTCACGGTTAATTTGGGGCGTTGAGTATTCATAGCTTATCGAAAAGCAACTGGAAATCGTTTTGTATGCAAGTGTGACATGTGTGGAGAAGAACCTCCTAGCTAGCCTTCCATCCATAAGTTTCATTCAAATTCATTTACAATCTGTTTTGTTTTACAAAGTTTGTTTTGTTTTCAAATTCGTCAAAACCAATTCCCCCTTTATTTTGAAGTGTTAGATTAGTTAGAAATCAATTTAGTTTGTGTTTTTAAGTGTCTTGAGTCAAGTTATAACATATTTTCGTTCAAATTCTTCCTTAGTGTTCAAAACTGCCCATATTGTGTTTTTAAGGCAGTTTTGAGTGTTTAGGTGCTGTTTTGAGTCTTTCGGTTTGTTTTAGTGTTTTAAAATATAGTTATGCATTCTTTGAGTCTATTTTAGTATTTTAAACTTTGTTTTTACATTTTCAAGTCAGTTTCCAAGTGATTTAGCAATCCCTCCTAATCCTCGGCCTAGAACGATCCCTACTTACATACTTGCTACAATTGATAAAAAGAGGGTTTAATTTGTGTGCTTATATATTTCGCATCAGGCTTACATGATCCACTCCCCTGGACGATGTGGGATGTTACAATCCACCCCCCTTAGGGGCCCGACGTCCTCGTCGGCACACTTTCGGCCAGGGATTGGCTCTGAAACCAAATTGTCACATCCCGACCTAGGCCCCCACCACATCCCGAACTCGACTCCGCCGTAGCATTATTTTCTGATTTGGGCCCCGACCATCCTCTTACGGTTTTGTTTCCGGGAGTTCACACGAGAAATTCTCAATGGGTCACCCATCATGGGATTGCTCTCGTGCGAACTTGCTTAACTTCGGAGTTCCGATTAAACTCGAAGCCAATCTCTCAACCTGGTGTACATATACGTGTGGTAATATGTTTAATAATTTGCTTTGATAGCTAAGTCTCTCAACCTGGTGGTGTTCTTTCCTATGTCATATACGTGTGAAGATTTCCTGTGGAATGTCCCAGGTGCATGAAAATGAAATTCCTGAAGATACGATGGTCGAAAACCTATCCAGGTTGCCACCCAAATCTCTGATGCGATTCAAATGCATACGCAAGTCTTGGTGCACCCTCATCAATAGTCCAAGTTTCGTTGCCAAACACCTCAGTAGTTCCAAGGACAACAAACTCTCATCCTACAATGGTATCCTTCTCAACCATTCTTAGGTTCACATTTTCCCGGACCAGAGTTGGAAACGAGAATTTTCTGGTCCATGATTAATCTTTTCATTGATAGTGATGAGCACAACCTTCATTATGATGTTGAGGACCTAAATATACCGTTTCCATTGGAAGATCATGACCATGTATCGATTCTCGGTTATTGCAATGCGATTGTCTGTCTAATAGTAAGGAAAAACGCTCTTTTATGCAATCCTGCAACAAGGGAATTTAGGCAACTTCCAGATTCTTGCCTTCTTCTACCTTTCCCTCCCGAGGGAAAGTTCGAATTGGAATCGACCTTTCAAGGAATGGGATTTGGCTATGATTGCAAAACTAAAGAATACAAGGTTGTGAAAATAATAGAAAACTGTGAGTATTCAGATGATGAGCGAACATAATATCATCGTATTAATCTTCCTCACACGACTGAGGTGTACACCATGGCTGCTAACTCTTGGAAAGATATCAAGATTGATATATCAAGTTATACCTACCACTGTTCTTGTTCAGTGTACTTGAAGGGGTTTTGTTATTGGTTTGCAAGTGATGGCAAGGAATACATACTTTGTTATTGGTTCGCAAGTGATGGCAAGGAATGCATTCTTTCATTTGAGTTCGGTGATGAGATATTTCATATAATACAATTGCCTTCTAGATTGATAATATGTTTTCTGTATAATGAATCCATCGCTTCATTTTGCTCTCCTTACCATCCAAGTAAGGATTCTAGATTATTGGAACTTCCAACTTGGAAGTACTTGAAATATGGGTAATGGACAACTATGAAGGAGTTAAGAGTTCATGGACAAAACTCCTAACCGTTGGACCCCTTAAAGGCAATGAGAAGTTATTGACATGTTGTGAAAGTGACGAGCTTCTTATGGTTACCTCCAATAAAAAAGCCATCTTTTATAATTCTAGTAGCGGAAATGTCAAGTATCTTCATATTCCTCCTATTATCAATGAGGTTATAGATTTCCAAGCTCTTATTTATGTGGAAAGTATGGTTCCAAAACCCTAGTTGAATATCAGAGTGCGTAACGAACAAGACTAATAAAATAATATGAATATTATTAAACAAACTAGAATGCCGGAACAGTTACAAAACCCTAAGAAACTACACTGTGAATAACTTGATTTCTAATGAATAACAAAACACTCTATTTATAATAAACTAACCCTAACCCTAATGCTAACAGGCTAGGCCCAAACTAAACTTATAAGAAAACTCAAACCAAATAATAACTTAAATACTAATATATTCCAACACCCCCCGTCAAACTCACGGCGGTATATGACATGAGTTTGCAAACAAGCAGATGTGGACTGGCTCCATTAGGCGGACTGGCAGGCATGCAAACTTGACTTGACTTAACTGGCAAACTGGTTTTTGATTCTTGATTCTTGACTTGAATCTTGATTTTGGCTAGCAAATTGGCTAGAGTTGAGAGTATGGAAAAAACCTGTCACTAAACGGACGAGATTTCCATATCTCAATTGTAGCAACGAACAAACAAACACAAATACTATCACTCGAGTGGTCACAATTCCAAGCACTTGAATGACGATCACAAAACAATCTCAAACAAGCCAACAACTCGTGTGGCCTAAACACAAACTTAACCATGTTTTTCCCTTTGGCCGTGTGGGCCTAAAACAAACAGCCAAAAAAAAATTTTCCTTTTTTTTTCTCTTTCTTATTTTCTTTTCCTTTTTCCTTTTTTTTTCTTTTTTTTTTCTCATGCCCTTCAACTTCTCTTTTTTTGTTTCTTTCTTTCTGGGCTGAGATTCCAACGGATTCAACATATGGCAAGGTGCAACAACTATCGGTGGAGGATGGAGGTGTTGTGTAGCAGGTCTGATGTGGGCGAGAGTAGCGGGCAGTGGGGCAGATTCTGGTGGGGAAGCAACAGGCCGTCAACACAACTAAAAAAATTAACACATTTTTTTTCCTTACAAACTGTCAACAACAACTAGACAATCTGAACATGAACGACAACAGACACAAGCAAACGGATACCAACCCAAAACAGATTAAATCCCGAAGAATGAAACCTGCTTTGATACCAAGTTGAATATCAGAGTACGCAACGAACTAGACTAACAAAATAATAGGAATATTATTAAACAAACTATAATGCCGGAACGGCTACAAAACCCTAAGAGACTACATTGTGAATAACTTGATTTCTAATGAATAACAAAACACTCTATTCAACAAAACATTCTATTTATAATAAAATAACCTTAACCCTAATGCTAAAAGGCTAGGCCCAAACTAAACTTATAAGAAAACTCAAACAAAATAATACCTAAAATACTAATATATTCCAACACTACGAAGGAGTTAGGAGTTCATGGACAAAACTCCTAACCGTTGGACCCCTTAAAGGCAATGACAAGTTATTGACATTTTGTGAAAGTGACGAGCTTCTTATGGTTACCTCCGATAAAAAAGCCATCTTTTATAATTCTAGTAGCAGAAATGTCAAGTATCTTCATATTCCTCCTATTATCAATGAGGTTATAGATTTCCAAGCTCTTATTTATGTGGAAAGTATGGTTCCAATTAAGTGAGTTGAGGGCAAAGTTGCATTTTCTCTTATTTAATTTGTATGCATGATATATAAGGTATGCATCTTCTAATTTTACTTTTTGGCCTTTGTACTATGTTTGTTTATCATGGCCTGCCTTTAGTTTTGGGCTTTCCTCATTTTGTAATGTTATTCTATTTCAAAGTGTATGATAACTATTTTCTTATAGTTAGTCCGTTTTATGTCTGTCTCTTTCTTTCCTTTTTTGGTGATGCAGGAATACCTCACTCGTTCGAATAAAGCATAAACTTTGAAAACTTTGCATGACTGCAAGTCTAAAAATTCAAAGTGACTCTGTCAAATGAGTTTCTTTTAGCTTATCTTGTATAATACAGATAGCAGCTTAGGAGAATCGAATTGTAATAATTGCAGTCACGATTGGCGGGCTAGGGGCTCATGGCGCCCTGAGTCCAGTGCACCATCTGGCCTGTGAAAAGTTTGTACAACCAGTAAATGTGTGGGTTATAACATTCAAACAGGCTCTACAACATTCAAGGGGGATCTAGAAATCATCCAAGGGTGGCTCTAAACTTCGACCCTAAGTACGACTACTTTTATCCTAGACCAACATACTAAGTATGTTCTAAGACATCATATCTTAGAAGTTCAAATGGGCATCCAGACTAGGCAATCCCAAAGTGGAATTTTATCCCAAACGAGCTCCGATACGCAGAAGAGCTTTGAACATACCAGTCAAGGTAGTCCAATTGGAAATGCTTAGGTCCGACACATAGGGTCTGACAAAAGGATTCAAAAAGTGTTTCCGACCCACACGTTGACGACCAAGCACGCAAAGCAATTTTTTCTAAGATTCACCAGTGACGGACATGCAATTCGGGCTAATGCAAAAACCTTCCTTTAGGCACCAGTTGCAGGTATTGGAATCCTTGATCCAAGAATTGGGGCAAGGTAAAAAAAATTGTTTTGTTATTCATGGAATTATTTCAGGTACAACTCAAAGTTTTCCTATCTTTAATCCGATAAATGCGTTTGACAAGTACAGAGTAAAAGATTCTTCACAGGTTTAATGATTAATTCATGGTACTCGAGTAGATGGTACTCTGGATATTGCAATGAGAACCTTTATGGATAATAAGTTTGGGAGATAATGTTCTTTCGAATCAACTTTACCGAGGGGAGCTTTTGAGCTCTTTCCCATGCCCACAAACTTGTATTCCACGTTGTTACTTGTTTTCTCTAAAACTGTTTACTTTGAGATTTATCAGATTAAGATTTTTTTTTTAGCCCAATTACTTATAAGTCTTTATTCAGACACATGTTTATTATCAAAGTCCTAAGAAAAAGGCACGACAAAGTACAACAACTTGGGGGAGACAAGCTCTCACCCCTGACGTAAAACACTTACCTACAAACACTATGGAGCAAACTTGGTCGGGATCATCAACTTTGAGGAAGATCAGTCGTCACCTTGATCCACTCCCAAACATGAGGAAGAAAGCAATGATGAAGGACCCCCTGAAGAATCTCAACACTTTGTTGAGATTGAACCCGCATGCAAAGATTGCAAGGAGGGTACTGCATAAGAATGAATGTTATGGAACAAATCATGAGAAATAAGGGATGCTACTATAGGATTATGACTCAACTTGTTTTTGCCTAATTTTTTTGGCATAGGTTGTTAGGAAAGACATGGTTTTTTGGTTTTAATATCCTAAACCTCGTATGATCGAAGAAGGAACTAGGCTTAGTGAGGAGATTAGGGAATAAAGGAGGCTCCATGGTGTTGGCAGGAGAATGGAAGGTTAGATGAAGCCCAATCATAGAGGGAGCTATTTAAAGGCAAAGTGCCAGGCGATCCGACCGTTGAATACTAAAAGACTTTGCCTCGAGATTGGTGTATGTGGAGATTGAAGCTAATTAGAGAAATGAATGGCCACCTCTTGCAAAATGTGCCCACATGATATACATAATCATTACGATCTTGATGGCACGGTACTTGATGCTGCACATCTTAATTCGAAATGACTCTTCTACTCCACAAGAAATTGAATCACTTCATAAAGAAGGAAGACTAAACGGCACATAGTCCAACTTATATCGAAAGACATGATCTTTGATAACCATCCATTCTCAAAGGGAATAGGTTGCTGCTGCCCTCATCCTGTTCCGAGGCAATACAGATGGTTGACCTGGACTGGTGGTTTTGGCTGTTTAGGTGGGCCTCACTCACAATGTCACAGATTGAAGAAGATAAGGTCGTTTGTGTGTGCGCCTCCCTGTAGGCTTTATAGTTTTTTTTTGTAAATTTTAGTGATCTTATTTGACAAAATTCTTTCTGCTTCATTAATTTTCTCAAATTTTATACTCTGTAAATTTTAAATCTGTGATTAAACTTATAATTAAGATGTTACTATTGATATTATTGAGAGGGAAAAAGGTATTTAATCATTGTGTTTGAATATCATGTTTGAATATGAGCATAACTACAAATGTATTTTTGGCTAGATAGTTGAGTTTAAATTGGTTTAGAAAAGTCTTTTTGGAAGAGGCTTGGATGTCTTAATATATATACGATTGAAACTGAGATTGAATCCTAAACTACTCACTTATATTAAAATTGAGGGACAATGTTGGTTTCCTACAAAGATTCTAATAGAAGAATCAAAGAGACTGTTTGTCTATATAAATATTGGTCACTACTCTCACAGGAAAACAAGCTCATTATTGGATTAGGAATTTTGACTTTACCAACAAAATAAGTTTGTTGGTAAAAAGTCAAAATTGTTGACAAAAGTCAAAATTTGTCAGCCATTTCCCAATGGGCAAGAATTTTTCTGACGAATTTTGGTACTTTGTAGGCTTAGGTTCAACTTTTTCGATAGACTCTATTTTGATGGGATTTCTAGCCAACAAATAATGCTTTTTTGCCATATGTGGTTTTTTCTTTATCTTTCAACCATTTGTGTTTGTCACCATGAATATTTCGTTGGCATTATTTTCGCTCTCCCAACAAGTTGGTTTCATATGGAAGACATTTAATTTATAAAAAAGAACAATAAATGGTTTAATGCTCAAGTACTACATATGTATATAGAAATATTGACAGGCCCGACCTTGATATTCTCTTAAACACCAGGGTAGGCATGTGCTGGCCGACGCCCGAATGTGACGAAGCCATATTAGAATGCATGAGAACAATAAATAAATAAGACTTATAAATTTAAATGTAATTAATATGCAAATGAGGAACGTGTTCAAAACATACAACTAATTCTATACACTAGAAAAGAAATAAGGAAAACTAATGAAAATGGCTTGAAAACTTTGAATTTTAATGATAAAGACAAAATAAAGGGTAAACTGAATGGTACCATGATTGACTTTTTAGTATAAAAATGTTGTTTTTCGTTAAAGTGAATAGTACCGGGAGCTTTTCGTTAAAGTTCCCAAAGAAATAATATAAAATTGAATGAATAAAAGGATGGGTCCTACACCGAGAGGACTAAAAGATGTCAATGCGGAAGTAACTTGACGTCGGGATTGTATGCCTCGATTCTAAATCTGAAGAGGGCGCAAAACAAACATGAGTGAACCAAGTTGATCTATATATATAATACTGAAATAGTTATCAACGTACTAAACCCCAAAGTTTTATGACTCAATAGCATAATATGTAATAGGTTTTCCGAAAACCCTAGCATGTCATAAAACCTTCATAAAACATGCATCATATATAGTGTGCTAGGTAGTGGTATCATAGTTGCCCGTACTAACATCTCTCGGCCTGAAGCGAATAAACAAGTATCTTCACCCGCAGGCAGAACAGTGACCACTAGATAAGCATAAAAACATTGAATATACTCTTTCCAAAGTAAATCCATATATCCCAAAAACATCTTCATAGCATATAGTCATCCATCATATACACTACAAATAAGTGTAAAAACATGTTTATAAATAGTGTTTGTACCGTACTTGACCAATCCTAAAACTATTGAGCACCGGTCAACGTTATACCGTCAAGGACCCATAAGAGTTTCCCTCCAACCAGGAGGCCAATCACAGTGCGACACGTGTCGACATCAGAAGCCAATCATAGCGCAACACGTGTCAACATCAGAAGTCAATCACAGCACGACACGTGTCAATGTCAGAATGAAACTAGAAACTCTTTTCTATAAATAGAGATCATTCTCTCACAATATTTCCGAATCTCATTTGTACTAAATCATTCATTAGTATTCACTAAAAGAGAGCTTGAACCTATGTACTTGTGTAAACCCTTCACAATTAATGAGAACTCCTCTACTCCGTGGACGTAGCCAATCTGGGTGAACCACGTACATCTTGTGTTTGCTTCCCTGTCTCTATCCATTTACATACTTATCCACACTAGTGACCGGAGCAATCTAGCGAATGTCACAAACTTGACACTTTCTGTTGTACCAAAGTCTTCACTGATTTTGTGCATCAACAAATAGTATATAGTCATCCATCATATATACTATAAAGAACATAAATTCGATAAAGTATGATATTCCAAAATATTCTCAGTAAAACATGATAAGTATAAAGTGTAAATCTAATTTAGTCATAAAACGATTCACAAAACGTAATCATTAAATCATGCTTTCCATGTATGCATTTATAATATTAAAACATGCATTTTAGAAGGAGTCCACTCACATATACTTCGCCGTCGAAAAGCCATGCTACTAGCGAAGACAGAAACTCCACAATTAATTGCACCTAAGCACACAAAGGGTCCAATTAATAAAACTATACTCAAACGATTGAATTTGGTGCTATCCTATAACATTGAAGTTGAAGATTAATAAATTAATGTGAGTTTGCTTCCTTATTTTATCCCTATTTTATCATTTTTATTGCCGTATTTACTTATTCTTTACTTTATCTCTGTTTATTTCAATTTATAATTATTCTGTTGTTATCTTTATACGTGTATTTGCTGCTTGTTTATAGACTTAATAATAGATTAAAACAAGATTAAACATTTTTAATTTCCTTGACGTCTATGGGCTATATATATATATATATATATATATATATATATATAAAAGAAGCCTTTAAGGAAATGGATCCTTTTTTTTTAATTTTTTTTTAATTTTTTTTTATAAAAATGGGGATTAGTTATGGGGTCCACACCACATCGAACTTGAATAATTCGAACTGCCTCTTTTCAAGTTGCACCACATAAATTATCCTTTCAAAATATTAACCAAACTAGAAATGTTCAAGGAGATTAACAAATACTTTGTTATATAAGAAATAATGAGATTTTATCTTGATAATTAAAGAGTGTTACAAGACCCATCATATTGTTTTATTTTCCCACTCACATTATTATTTCACCCCCCATAAAAAGTTAAAAAATAAAATAGCACCCACTATTATTCTTAAAACAACCTTTAGTATATTTCAAAAAAAACCCTCGATCTCCATCCTTAATCTCATCGCCGCATCTTCGTTATACTCTAGCCGCACCAACACATGACGCTCAATGAAACTTTGGATTTGGGTGGTGTGTAGAGGTCCGGCTATTGTGGTCTAGTTGGTGGTTTGTATTTTCTCTGCAGGTCGTTGGTTCTCTGAAACTTTGGATTCAAAACAACCCACCAATGAATTTCAATGAGGTTGTGAGCTTTTGGTGTTGGAAAGATGGAAGCATTTTAGGGAAAATCATAAGTTGGTGCTTTGGTGCTGCCTTTCTTAAGCTTGAGTGCATCTTGTTGAATCCCAGCCACAGTTGACACCTAAACCCCTCACCCACCTGCCTCAAATTTAGGCCTTACCAATATCCACTTTTGCAGATTGGTGTCGCCGAGGACGATGGGTGGTGATTACTTGTTAGTGGCAGGTCACCCGGTTTTCTCTTTTTCCCCTCTCTTATTTCGCCAGTCGTACGACCAAATCCACTCAATCGTGGTTGTTACAAAAATAGTAGCGTTGGCTGCTACGTAGTACCACATAGGGGTTTAAAAATCTTTTAAAAAAGGATAAATATGTTATTAAAATTTTCATTAACAAGTGGGTGGGAAAATAGGACAATGGGGTGGTTTTAACAGCACTTTAATTAAATAGGCAAATGGTTTCTGATTGAGTTGAATTTTTGAAAGGATAATCTATGGACGAGACTTACAAAATAGACGATTTAGATCGTTAAAGTTCTATGTAAAGTAAACCCCACACCTAATCCCTATTTTTTTTTTCAAAAAATAAAGATCCCTTTGCATAAAGGATATATACACACACACACACTATATTTTTCTTGTATCTCGAATTTTAAAAACGTATTTTAATATTATTTTGAACATACCTTTGCATAAGTTTAACTAGCCCGACTTTTTGCATAAAGGTTTGCATAAAAGTTTTATGAAGCATTGTTTTTCTAAGTTTAGCTCGACTTTTGTCAGCTAATGCTGACAGAAAAAAAAAAATTAGAAAATCTAAGCAGCAACTTGGGCAAGACTTGCCTTGGCATCAAGGTATAAAATATCGATGATATCGGAAATATCGGTAGTTCAAAAACACGGAAATTTCAATGGAAATATCGGGATATTATCGATATCGATAAAAATTGAATAAAAACCACGAAAATTGTAAGAAAAACTTGGAAATTTTTATTGAAACTTTGTAGGATGTTTATTTAGTCAATTATCTATTAGTTTATCACAAAAAATTAGAAGGAAATGCATTGCATGATTGATTTAACTGATTTAAGTTGATTATATAGCGAGTTGTCAAACATTGTGAGTGTAGAAAATATGTAGTAATTAATGAAAGAAGTTTAAACACACCATAATTATTTATATATAATGAATTAGTACAATATTTTACACTTTATACATTGCATGGTAAGATACATGAGTGACTTAGTACCATATAGAGTTCCTATGAGGTTCAAAATTTTCACTATCTTCATCATCTCTATGTGTAGAGTAAGTGTATTGTGAAGAGTAGTCAGCAACCATGATAATGGCTTTCAAGAACCAAAACCCAAAAGTCAATGAATAAATAAAAAATAGAAAAAATTAAAAACCACATGCCATTGACTAAGTAATTAATTGACACAATTTAAAATATAATACCACAAAAATTTGGAATATGTGCAAATTTGAAAAGAATTCAAAACAAAACCATATATATAAATATTTTAGCATAATATCACAAAAACATAACTGATATGGTGGTTAAGGCGTTAAGGAGTCTAATGGGAGGGGTTCTAATCCCTCTATGTGTAAAATTGAGACTTTTCAGAAATTTTCAAGTATTTTTGGATTTCAAATCACGATAATATCGATATTATCGCGATATGTTAACGATAATTAAGGGGATAAGTCACGAAATATCGTCATCTCAAAAAAACGATAATATCGGCGAAATATCGCCGATATTTTTGATATTTTGGTCCTTGCTTGGCATTGGGTATAGTAGGGCCTACTGATTACCTTTCAATTTTTGAGCCGGTGGAGCAATGTTTTTTAAGTTTTGGGCAATATTTGTGCCTCTGCCTTCCACTGCTTGAACTGCTCTACTAAAGCCAGAAATTGGGGGTGCTGGGGGGTTGCTTTGGGGTGTTTGTGGATGTGGTGTTGGTGTTTGATGGTATTTTCAGAAGAAATGTGGTGAACTTGGTAAAGGTTTAAATTTTTTATTTTTAATGGATGCGTTTAGACTTGGCAATTTCTTACACGATACGAAAATAACAGGTTTTGGATCAACACAATAACTAATCGGGTCATTATCGGGTCACACGATAATAACCCATTAATAATGGGTCCTTAACGGGTTTACACGAGAGTGACACGAGGGTAATCTGTTTCGACAAGATAAGAAAAAGGTTATTTTGATGATTTTAAATTTTTAAACTACTAAAAAAAACTTACTATAAAATACAATAGATATAATGAATATGTATATATTATTTATTAATTATTATTCTAAAATTTAAGTTTTATTTATTTATTTTTATAGTATATTATAGGCAAAGATTGAGATTAAAAATCATAAAACACATTAAAAATAAAAATGTCAAGTAATTTAAAAATACCAAACACATTAAAAAATTATAATAATTAATTTACATGTGCGAAAAAATATAAAAGAATATGCAAACGCTTGTAGTCGCATCCTCTACGCTTTAAGATTGGGTATATGATCGTTTAAATTTTTAAAACCATACAAACTCTCATGAATAGTATTTTTTAAGGGAATTCAAAATAAACAAAATTTATAATCATTAATGTATAAGTCTGAAAGATGTGAAAGCATAATAAACATTCATAATTGCATCCTCAACGCTTAGACGATGGTTACATGGTCATTTAGATTTTTAAAACCCTCCAAATCTCATGAACAATGTTTTTTATTTGAGTGCAAAATTAATAATAATTATTGTAGAAGTGTGAAAAATATAATCACTCGTAATGAAAAACTTTACAACTTTCATGAAGGCGTCAACTCCGAAATTTAGTATGTATATACTAATTTAGTATTATGTTTCACATTTTTTTGGGTCAAATTATGTTTTTCATTTTCATTTTTATTGATTTAAAATATATTTTTCTTAACAGGTAACGGCCTGGGTCATATTACTTGATAATATTAACGAGTTGATTTCGGGTCGGGTCATATTACTCGTTTACTTTAACGGGTATTACACAACACGATCCGTTAAGCTATCGAGTATGACACGAAAACGACACGAACACGAGAAACTAGACAAGAATGCCAGGTCTAGGTGCGTTGATAGAAATTGGGGTGAACATAAATGAGAAGTGGTGTTTAAATGGAAAAACCTTGGTGTAATAAGGATGCAATTATGTAATTGTATTTGTAAAAATTCGGTTAATTAATTAAACCTCATGTGAATATGTGAATTTTCTTTTCTTAGTAAATTAAAATTGTGTGATGCTTACTTGGTCATCTATTTAATTTAGAATTCAAAAGTAAAATTTGAATTGTTATTTCTGTATCAATAAAAAAAATTTTAAAAATGGTAAATTTGAACATATAATTCTCCATAAAACTCGAAACTGACTGGATCACCCCTATTTTCTTTAATAGCTAATTTTGTTGTGGTTGTGGAACTCCAAGTTTATTTAGTACTGTTGAATTTTGGCACCTTATTTGGTAATATGTTTAATAATTGAATCTTGACCTACCAGGCCTTAGGGACGTGGAGTTTGATTTAGTTTGTTCTCAAATTGGTGGTGTCCTTTTCTGTGTATATATATGTGTGAAGAATTCTTGTGGAACAATACAACCGAAATGTCCCAGGTGTGTGAAAGTGAAACTCCAGAAGATCAGGTGGTCGAAATCCTGTCCAGGTTGCCGCCCAAGTCTCTAATGAGATTCAAATGTATACGTAAGTCTTGGTGCACTATCATCAATAGTTCAAGTTTTGTGGCCAAACACCTCAGCAATTCCATAGACAACAAACTCTCATCCTCCACTTGTATCCTTCTTAACCGTTGTCAGGTTCATGTTTTCCCGGATAGGAGTTGGAAACAAGACGTTTTCTGGTCCATGATTAATCTTTCCATTGATGGTGATAAGAACAGCCTTCATTACGATGTTGAGGACCTAAATATACCATTTCCAATGGAAGATCAAGACAATGTAGAGCTTCACGGTTATTGCAATGGGATTGTCTGTGTAATAGTAGGGAAAAATGTTCTTTTATGCAATCCTGCGACGGAAGAATTCAGGCAACTTCCTGATTCATCCCTTCTTCTACCCCTTCCCAAGGGAAGATTTGGATTGGAAACGGTCTTTAAGGGATTGGGATTTGGCTATGATTGCAAAGCTAAAGAATACAAGGTCGTGCGAATTATAGAAAATTGTGATTGTGAGTATTCAGAAGGTGAAGAATCATATTATGAGCGTATTCTTCTTCCTCACACGGCTGAGGTATACACCATGACTACTAACTCTTGGAAAGAGATCAAGATTGATGTAACAAGTGATACTGATCCGTATTGCATTCCTTATTCTTGTTCAGTGTACTTGAAGGGATTTTGTTATTGGTTTGCAATGGATAACGGGGAATACATATTTTCATTTGATTTAGGTGATGAGATATTTCATATAATAGAATTGCCTTCTAGGAGAGAATTTGATTTTAAGTTTTATGGTATTTTTTTGTATAATGAATCCATCACTTCTTATTGCTCTCGTTACGAAGAGGATTGTAAATTATTTGAAATATGGGTAATGGACGACTATGACGGAGTTAAGAATTCATGGACAAAATTGCTAACCGTTGGACCCTTTAAAGACATTGATTATCCATTGACAATTCGGAAATGTGACGAGGTTCTTATGCTTGGCTCGTATGGAAGAGCCGCCTTTGGTAATTCTGGTACCGGAAATCTCAAGTATCTTCATATTCCTCCTATTATCAATTGGATGATAGATTATGTGAAAAGTATTGTTCCAGTCAAGTGAATTGAGGGAAAAGTTCATTTTTCTCCTATTTAATTTGTATGCATGATATAAAGCTTGAGTTTGCATCTTCTAATTTTGCTTTATGGCCTTTGTACTATATGCTTATCATGGGCTGTTTTAGTTTCTGGGCTTTCAACATTTTGTAATGTTATTCTATTTGACAATGTATAATAACAAAGGTAACTAATACTAACAATTCCTTTATGTTTTCCTTTTTTTTTTTTTTGGTCCTTCGGAATTCCCTTCTTGAAAACCTCTTTTAACATAATCAAGTTAGACATTCTAGCGTACCTAGGAGTGCAAACATTTATGAGTAAAATCCGGGTTGTTAAAAAAAACGAGTACTGTTAAGCCCACCCCAATGTCTTATTTCCACACCTATTATAAAATGATACTCTTATTGATAAATTTATCCTAGTATAAAATGCATGTTGTGGAAGGTGTAATCAAGCTTCACCAGAGAGTAAAGAAAGTTAGTCTTCAAGACTATTATAATGTTGAGATAGATGAGGAGAGAAGCTCATAGTCCAGATTACATTAGGGGACGCATGGATACGACACTTGTTGAACTCCGATTGTGTTTGGTGTTTTAGAACAATTTGGATAACTACCATATACTGAATTTAGAGGAATATGATGTTAGGGAAAGCCAGTGCAGCACCAAACTATGAGTGAAGTGATGTGAAAATTATGTTGACACACAAATTAAACCCTATTTGTGACAATTGTAGTAATGATGTAAGTAGGGATCGTTCTAACCGGGGATCAACTAGGGGTGCTAATCTAATATAAATGGATTTAAAAACACAACAACTAAACTTAAAGACTCTAACAAGACTACTATGACTCAAAACAGATTTGAAACACTCAAAACTGCCTAAAACAATCAAATTGACTCAAAAAGAAACTAGAACTTGAATTGGACGAATTTGAAAGTGTTTATGACTCCAAATGCTTAAAAACACAAAATAAAACAGATTTGCATGACTAAGACTCAACCAAATATGGGGGGATTGTGTTTGGACGAAGTTAAATTAAATGGGCAGATTGTAAAGAAAACAGATTGTAAGACAAAATTGTGATGAATCAATGGATGATGGAATAGCTAAGGGGTTCTTCTCCACACATGAAATATATGCAACGTAAATCAATTTCCAGTTATCAATTTAATAAGTCATGAACCTCGACACTCCAAGTTAATTAGGTCCGCTTAAATTAACCTTCAGATTTCCCTAGAATCATTGAATTGGATGAATATGCATCGCAAACAAATTATTCCTAACAAGTTCTCTATATGAACAGCATGATAAAGACACAAGTTAGAATCATTACGTTCTTTGGAAATCATATGCATCGACAAGGCATTCGTAACTATGAAAAGCATGATACTCTTGCCAGGAATCTACTTAACACGATCGTGACTAGCGACCTTCACTACTTGCGAATATAAATTCATAACGATTAGGTGAAACAAACTTATATCCTAGCACCAAATTCAAGCATGCAAATTAAGCGTGCACTCTCAATCAACATACAAGAATAAGTTCTAAATCAAACGGTTAAGCAAATTGTATTCACGACTTATGCAACGATAACTGGAAGTAATCAACTTATTTCACATATATAATCATGGTTTTGAATACACCCTTAGCCAAAACAAATTTAGCCAATCATACTTAAAGCAAAACAAAGATTACATGAATTAGACATTGAAATATAAGATAGAATACACCTAAAATCGTTCAACAACTCAGAATGAAGAGCCAAACAATTGAGTGAATATGTCCCCTTTCCTTGCTTGCGGCAGATTGGGTGGTGATGATTTCTGGGCTGTTTTGATGATGTAGAATGGATTTTGGGGGGTGTAGAGGCACAGCAAGGGGTGTAGGGTGAGTGTGGAAGATTGTTTGATGGGTGGAAGGTGGTGGAGATCTCGGCAAAGAGGGTGGATGGATGCGGCAGGTTTAGAACTAGGATTTCTGGTGTGTAAACTAATTTTGAATGGGAAGAGGCCTAGGGTTCGGCTGGTTTGCTAGGGTAAAGGATGGGCCTTCTAGAATGCCTTGCAAGGCAAGGCAAAGGGTTTCTAGAAAGGGGAAAGGTGCGGCAGGTTTAGGGTGAGCAGATAGGGCTTCTAGAAAGCCCAAAACCAAGAAGAAATAGGCCCTAACCCATGGCAAGGATGAGAAAATGTTCTAGAACCCTTCTTTGTGTCTTCCAACGCTTAGGAACCTTCTAAGATTGCTTAAACTCAAGGCCATTTAAGTTTAGGAAAGATCAACCCAAAATGGAAACTTTTAGGCTTAGCTTTCCTACTTCAAGTAGGAAACCTCGTTTGAGTAGGAATCTTCGTTCTTCTAGGAATCCCTCTTCAACTAGGAATCCCTCGTTGATTAGGAATTCTTCTTCAATTAGGCCTCCTCCTCGGACTAGGAATCCTTCTTCAATTAGGACTCATCCTCGGACTAGGAATCCTTCTTGGACTAGGAATCCTCAAATCTTCAAATCTTCAATTTCGTCCAAACCTTGTGTTCCAAGCATGTACTTCCTAATCTAAGCTCCATTTTGCTCCAAAAGGCTCCAAATTGCATCATTTTATGTAATATGCCCTTAAAACCTGAAAGCATATGAAACTAGCTTAAAAGACTACTTTAAACTAAGAAAACATAACGAAAATGCATAAGAACTAGTTAACTAAGGCGCATAAATATGCTCTATCAAATTCCCCCACACTTAGCTTTTGCTAGTCCTCGAGCAAAACAAAGAAAAAAGGAAAAACAAACCGAAACAAAATAATGAAAACATAACCTAAACCTTCCAACATTTGCCTCAGGGATTTCCAATGCACATGACAGATTAAAAATCATCATTCCCACAGATTTTAGTCATCTTCACACTTAAGCACATACTTAATCATAGTCACCGCGTACTAGTTCACATTTAACCAATTAAAACATGATTTTGAATGTAGTAACATGCCTTAGAGAATTTGCTCAATTCCTTACTAGATATGCACTCAATTTTCACACAGATTTTCTAACTATACACCCTATACTAGTTATACGTGAGAGGATTGATGTAAATATGAGTACGAATGCTCACATATATATATAACAAAGGAAACACTTTTCAGAGTTAATAAGCATGTTTAGATATAATCTCATGAATGGAATGCTATTACTTAGATGCGAGAACCAGTGACACCATATGCTCCTACCAAATTCAAACTCCACAAATTGAAGCACATAACACTTAAGATTGAAGTCAAAGGTTGTAACGGGGCTTGGGGTGTTGGCTAACAAATGAAGGATAAGGATAACAAACGTTCTTAATGCAATAGCAAGCAAAGTAATGAAATTGAAACTTAGAATTCACTTAGATTGCAGAAATCAACTTTTAGACACGAAGGGAAGATTCAAGCAATATTTAGGGCCGAATTCGATGTTTTGGACCCTTTCTTCAACAAACATATCTTAGAACTCTTTTTCACATCTTTTTCAACTCTTTTTTTTTTTTCATTCTTTTCATAACTTTTCTCTTTTTCTTTTTTCTTTTCTTTTCTTTTCTTTCAATGCCGTGCCTATGGCACACTAATTCACATGAGAACACTTCCCCTACACTTGTTTTCTGCCATACATTAATCAAAAGGAATTCAAATTGAATCATGATTTACTATGCTTTGAGAACAAGGGTATGGATGGTTCTAAACTAGGCTAGGTGAGGATAGTGTGGGTTAACAAAGAATGTCGGCTAACAAGGCTCAATGGGGTTAACTTAAACATAAAATGATATGGGATACACGGCAGTTTGGCTAAGGTGGTGGTAACTACACAACTTCATCTTGAATATGTGTTATGCAAATCAATAACATGCTTTGAATGAAATGGGCATGAGTTCTAGCATTTGGAACTAAATGATGAAACGCCATCTAGTAATAACCAAGCAAAGAATAATGAGATCATGCAACGACTTTAGAAAACAACAATGCTTAGATTTTAACTCTCCAAATAAACGTTTAGGCTCAAGTCTCACAAGGTTGTAGCGTTTGTTTGAGTTCCTTCCTTCAAGCATGTTACAAAAACTAATTTTTTTCTTTATGATTACATGTGAATTCATAAGTTATAACCACAACCAAGCATAAACAAAGAGTAAATCAAACTTTCATCCATGTTAATCATTCTCTTTAACAGCCATGCAATTACAAACCGAATCCTCATCATTGTGTTGGAAGGTACCCTAAGACACAAACACACACACACAAACAAATAAAAAACAACTCTTTTTGGTTTTTTCAAAACAATTTATCAATTTTTTTCTGGGATTTTCGGATTTTTAGAACAACATATACTAAAACACACAAAAACAGCCTAAAAACACCTAAAAACAGCAAGGAACAACATTTGAAATTATGGGTGATAAAACCCTACGAATTTGTATCAAAACACCTTGGTTACCCCCCCCCCACACTTAAATCAAACATTGTCCTCAATGTTTCAAGCATAAACTAACACAAATAACCAACAAACAAAGAAAACAGCAACTAAACAATCTAACATGGCAGAAACGAAATAACAACAAAGAGAAGGGTTTAGGAACGCAAATCTGGAATTGGAGTGTTCTCTAGGTCTTCCTTTGCCTCCCAAGTAGCGCTTTCTTTAACATCGTGCAGTCGGACGATACCACATTGATCAACCTTCATGGGAACCCACGACATAGTGGGTTGTCTCCTCCACTTCATGTTCTATAAAGCTCTCGTAGTAAGGCTTCAAGCGATGCCCATTCACCTTGAACTCTTGACCTGTTTTGAAACTACGAACTTGGACTGCACCATGAGGAAAAACATTATAAATAACAAAGGGTCCAATCCAACGTGAACGTAACTTACCTGGAAATAGACGAAGACGAGAATTAAACAATAACACTTTTTGTCCAACAGAGAAGGACTTGGTGCGAATCATCTTGTCATGAAAGGTCTTCGTCTTTTCCTTGTAAAGGCGAGCATTCTCGTAAGCTTCATTCCGTATTTCTTCAAGTTCATTCAATTGCAGCTTATGATGAAGTCCCGCCTCATCTACATCCATGTTGAACTTCCTCACGGTCCAATGAGCCTTGTGCTCCAACTCCACAGGTAAGTGACATGGTTTACCATACACAAGCCGAAAGGGGGACATTCCTATGGGTGTTTTGTAGGCGGTCCTATAAGCCCACAATGCATCTTCTAACCTCAAGCTCTAATCTTTTCTTGTTGGCCCAACTGTCTTCTCAAGAATCAGTTTTATCTCCCGATTCGACACTTTGGCTTGCCCGCTTGTTTGAGGATGATAGGGTGTCGAAACCCGATGTGTGACATTGTACTTCTTGAGCAGTGCCTCGATTGTTCAATTACAAAAATGTGAACCTCCATCACTTATAAGGACTCGAGGCATTCCAAACCTAGCAAAAATGTTAGACTTCACAAAATCTGCAACCACTTTAGAATCGTTAGTCCGGGTGGCTTTTGCTTCCACCCATTTGGAAACATAATCCACCACCAACAAGATATAGAGAAAACCATGTAAGGAAGGAAAAGGACCCATAAAATCAATTCCCCACACATCAAATATTTCAACAGAAAGTATAGGGTTTTGTGGCATTTGATCCTTAACACTTATATTACCCATTCGTTGACAACGATCACATGTAAGGCAAAATGTCCTAGCATCCCTAAAAATGTTTGGCCAATAAAACCCACATTCTAAGACTTTAAGCGCAGTGCGTTGGGTGCCAAAATGTCCCCCACATGCATATGAATGATAGAATGTTAAAATAGATTGAAACTCAGATTCATTCACACAACGGCGTACAATCTGATCGGGACAAAATTTCCAAAGGTATGGATCATCCCAAACATAAAACCTAGCATCCTTTTTAAGCTTATCACGTTGATTCCTATTAAGTGTGCTAGGGATATGTTTAGACACCAAAAAGTTCACTAAATCTGCATACCAAGGCTCACTTACCTGGATAGACATTAGTTGCTCATCGGGAAAGGTTTCAGAAATTGGCGATACTTCCTCATGCACCATTCGACTTAGGTGGTCAGCCACCACATTCTCCACGCCCTTCTTATCCCGAATCTCAATGTCAAACTCTTGTAGAAGCAACATCCATCGAATTAGTCTAGGCTTGGCCTCCTTTTTCGTGAGTAAATACTTGAGAGCTGCATGATCAGTAAAAATAATAACTTTAGTACCAAGTAAGTATGATCGGAACTTATCTAATGCAAATACCACAACAAGTAATTCTTTTTCAGTGGTTGAGTAATTTAATTGAGCATCATTTAGTGTCCTAGATGCATAATAAATAACATGAGGTTGTTTGTTCTTTCGCTGCCCCAAAACAGCACCAATCGCATAGTCCGAAGCATCGCACATCAACTCGAATGGAAGGCTCCAATCTGGAGGTGTGATAATGGGAGCCGAAGTGAGAGCTTCCTTTAAGTGCTTGAATGCCGTGGAACATGCATCATCAAACTCGAAAGCCACCTCTTTTTGAAGCAATCAGCATAGTGGTTGTGCAATCTTGGAGAAATCCTTTATGAAACGCCTATAAAAACCTGCGTGACCAAGAAACGAACGAACTTCTCTAACCGAAGTTGGAGAGGGTAAGTGACGAACAAGGTCTACCTTAGATTTATCCACTTCAATGCCTTTTTCAGAAATAATATGTCCTAGAACAATACCTTGCTTAACCATGAAGTGACATTTTTCCCAATTAAGCAAAAGATTCGTTTCAACATAGCGTTTCAAAATTAAGGTCAGATTATTCAAGCAATGATCGAATGAATTACCAAACACGCTAAAATCATCCATGAATATCTCAATAATCTTCTCCACATAATCAGAAAATATACTCACCATGCATCGTTGAAATGTCTTAGGGGCATTGCACAAACCAAATGGCATGCGCCTATATGCAAAGGTGCCAAATGGGCATGTGAAGGTTGTCTTTTCTTGGTCTTCCGGAGCTATCACAATTTGGTTATATCCGGAATATCCATCAAGAAAGCAATAAAATTGATAACCGGCTAACCTTTCTAACAATTGGTCTAGGAATGGCAATGGAAAGTGATCCTTCCTTGTCATGGCATTTAACTTCCTGTAATCAATACAAACACGCCAACCGGTCACAACACGAGTAGGTATAAGCTCTTGTTCTTCATTCTTCACCACCGTGACTCCGGACTTCTTTGGAACAACCTGCATGGGTGACACCCAACGACTATCAGAAATAGGATATATAACACCACAATCAAGCAATTTTATAACCTCATTTTTTACTACTTCCAACATAGGTGGATTAAGGCGACGTTGAGCTTCCCGAGATGGCTTGGCTCCCTCCTCCAAAAGGATGCGATGCATGCACGTGGTGGGACTAATGCCTTTGATATCCGCCAAGGTCCATCCAATGGCAGATTTGTGCTCCTTTAACACCCTTATCAACTTGTCTTCTTCTTGGGCCGTGAGTGAGCTAGATATGATGACTGGTAGTGTTTGATCTTCTCCCAAGAAAACATACTTCAAGTGACTAGGTAATGGCTTTAACTCAAGTGTAGGTGGCTGCACAATTGATGGAAGTAACTTGTTAGCCAAAACCGAATCTAAAATTGAAAGTGGAGACTTACCAGATTGTGAGGGCAATGACTTGAGGGCCGCGACCATTTCAAACACTTCACCACAAGGGGGCACGACCATAGGGTCAGATTCCATGCCATGGGGTGCAAGGATTCCCCCACACTTATTTCTTGCTCCTATGTCGTGCACTAGGGCTATTTCAAGTGCATCGTCGTTCATTCGATCCAAATGTACATGTGCCAAAGAATCAACAATGTCAATAGCGAAACAAGAATGGTCCTCAATTGGATATTTAATGGTTTCAGAAAGATTAAAACGAATAATGTCCCCATCAAACTCCATGGTTAATGTTCCCATAAACACGTCTATCTTTGTTCTCGTTGTTTTCATGAATGGTCGGCCTAGCAAGATTGGCAATGATGAAGCATGGCTCGAATCCTCCATTTCTAAGACATAAAAATCTGCAGGAAAGATAAGATGATTGACCTGCACTAAAACATCCTCAAGGACTCCCTTGGGATAAGCGTTAGAACGATTGGCCAATTGAATTATATCGCCATCTTGTTTTAACTCACCAAGGTTCATTGATACATAAATGGAATATGGCATAACATTAATAGAAGCACCTAAATCTAACATGCATTGTTCAAATCTAGTGTTTCCAATTACGCATGGGATAGTAAAGCTCCCTGGATCCTTACACTTTAGAGGTAACTTTCGTTGCAAAACTGCTACCCTTGCCGTGGGGTGAGTTTGCTCATCTTCTTCAATTTGTATCTTCTCATCTTCCTTGTTTCTCACTTCTGTTCCACTTCGTAGTGTGATAGCCTTTGCAGATTCAAAACCACCCTTGGGATTGACCACCGTAGTGCTTGGTAACTTACCATTTTCACGGAATTGTCCCAAAAATTCGGCCATTTGGCCCATTTGCTTCTTTAGCTCATTAACCTCCTTTGCTTGGTTCTGCATTCCCTGCGCCATTGTGGTTAGTAACTGATATGTTTTATCGTCATTCATAGACGTACCTGGGTTGGTTTGGGATGAATGTGCTTGAGGAGGTGGTTGTGGTGCCATTGGCCTTGGAAAGAAACCCGGGGGTTGTCGGAATCCACTTTGTTGGGCATATTGTGGTGCATCTCTCCATCTGAAATTGGGGTGGTCACGCCATCCCTGATTGTATGTATTGGAGAAAGGATCACCCCTTGGTTGGTTTTGATTCTCATAACCCATAGCATTGGCAGATTCCCACCCTTCATTCTCAATTAATTGAGGGCATTGATCAGATTGGTGTCCTTGAATGGAGCATACACCACATATTGTAGTTCCTTACGTTTTGGGGCCTTCAACAAACTACGATAACATAGACGTAAGGTTAGCCATTTGGGATTGTAACTCAGAAATAGAACTTACCTCATTTACATGATGTGGCCATGGGGTGTCTCTTTGCCCAACACCTTCATATTGTTGTGCATTGAGTGCTCGATTAGCAATGAGAGTTTTGGCATCCCTAGGTGTCTTGTCCACTAGAGCTCCTCCCACGGATGCATCCAACATTTGCCGTTCAAGTGGTAAAAGACCTTCATAAAAATATTGAAGAAGTAGCTCCTCCTTCATTTGGTGCTGTGGACATGAAGCAACAAGGGTTTTAAAAAGTTCATAATAAGTTGGAAAAGATTCACCTTGGCTTTGCTGAATTCCACTAATCTTCTTGCGAAGAAGAATGACTCGTGATGTCGGAAAGAACTTCTCTAAGAAGGCTCGCTGCATACTCTCCCATGATGTGACAGTCCCGGGAGCCAACTCATACAACCAATCCTTGGCCTTCTCCAACAAAGAAAAGGGAAAAGCCTTCATCTTCAATATGTTGTTGTCCACGTTCACCGGTGTCATACTTGAGCATACTACTTCGAACTCCTTTAAATGCTTATTGGGGTCCTCCATTGATAACCCATGGAACTTGGGTATATGATGTAGCAAACTTGACTTCAACTCAAATTCATCGGTCTTCTCAAGGGCTGCCCTAGGGTATTGGATGCAAAGAGGGGCTGCATTGGCCAAACCCGAGGCAGAAAGCTCCTTGATGGTTCGATTGTCGGCTGCCATGGTTGGTACTTCCACTTCAAATCTTGTCGTGGCCTCCTCTTCAATTTCCTCTCAAAGTCCTCTCAAAATCACCGTCAAAGTCGAAGATATGCTCACGAACAAGTTGTGAGCTACGGGTCATAAACTAGTACCTGCACACAAGATTGCATAAGGTTAGACTCTTGCAATTTCTTTTTCCTTCTCAAAGTCCTCTCAAAATCACCGTCAAAGTCGAAGATATGCTCACGAACAAGTTGTGAGCTACGGGTCATAAACTAGTACCTGCACACAAGATTGCATAAGGTTAGTAACCAACTTAATAGACTTGGCACAAGTAAGGAAATAAGGTGCCTATACACGGCACAAAAACAAAACACACACACACGGTGCAAAATTCAAAAACAAAACAGAAACTAAACAATTTAAACAAGACTCAAGACAAGGGATTAGCAACTTTGCTAATCCCCGGCAACGGCGCCAAAATTTGATGTGAAAATTATGTTGACACACAAATTAAACCCTATTTGTGACAATTGTAGTAATGATGTAAGTAGGGATCGTTCTAACCGGGGATCAACTAGGGGTGCTAATCTAATATAAATGGATTTAAAAACACAACAACTAAACTTAAAGGCTCTAACAAGACTACTATGACTCAAAACAGATTTGAAACACTCAAAACTGCCTAAAACAATCAAATTGACTCAAAAAGAAACTAGAACTTGAATTGGACGAATTTGAAAGTGTTTATGACTCCAAATGCTTAAAAACACAAAATAAAACAGATTTGCATGACTAAGACTCAACCAAATATGGGGGGATTGTGTTTGGGCGAAATTAAATTAAATGGGCAGATTGTAAAGAAAACAGATTGTAAGACAAAATTGTGATGAATCAATGGATGATGGAATAGCTAAGGGGTTCTTCTCCACACATGAAATATATGCAACGTAAATCAATTTCCAGTTATCAATTTAATAAGTCATGAACCTCGACACTCCAAGTTAATTAGGTCCGCTTAAATTAACCTTCAGATTTCCCTAGAATCATTGAATTGGATGAATATGCATCGCAAACAAATTATTCCTAACAAGTTCTCTATATGAACATCATGATAAAGACACAAGTTAGAATCATTACGTTCTTTGGAAATCATAAGCATCGACAAGGCATTCGTAACTATGAAAAGCATGATACTCTTGCCAGGAATCTACTTAACACGATCGTGACTAGCAACCTTCACTACTTGCGAATATAAATTCATAACGATTAGGTGAAACAAACTTATATCCTAGCACCAAATTCAAGCATGCAAATTAAGCGTGCACTCTCAATCAACATACAAGAATAAGTTCTAAATCAAACGGTTAAGCAAATTGTATTCACGACTTATGCAACGATAACTGGAAGTAATCAACTTATTTCACATATATAATCATGGTTTTGAATACACCCTTAGCCAAAACGAATTTAGCCAATCATACTTAAAGCAAAACAAAGATTACATGAATTAGACATTGAAATATAAGATAGAATACACCTAAAATCGTTCAACAACTGATAGGAGCATATTTATGCGACTTAGTTAGCTTGTTTTCTTGCATTTACATAGTTAGTTTCTATTTATTATAGTGTTTTAAGCTATTTTCGTGTGTTTGTAGGTCCATATGACAAAGTTGGCAAGAAAGTGCAATTTGGAGCATTTTGAGGCATTTTTGGGCACCAAATGGATAGCTTATGAATGGAGTAAGATGGATGGACAAATTCGAAGTTCAAGAGGCTAGGAATGTGCTAAAAAGAGTGAAGAAAGAAATTCAAGTCAAGGAAGATAAGAAATCAGCTCAAAAGAAGGAACATAATCCAAAATCTTATCCAACTTTATCTTATCTTATCCTATCCTAATCCTATCCTAACTTAATTCCAGTTGCAAAGGGGATTTATTTTCAGATTAAAACACATTAAAATAGGTTTCTAGAAGCCCTTATCCGCTCCTACAAAGGTGTTGCACCTTATCCCTTGTTTTTCTAGGAAATCAGCCACAAAACAACCTTTCTAGAAGGCCTTATCTCCTCTCCTAAAAATTTGGCGCCCAAACCTTTCTAAAAGCTCTAGAACCTGCAATCCTTTTCCCTTAGGATTGTGCAATCCTTTTCCCTTCAGATTTTGGTGAACCCTAGTCCTTTTCCTTCATGAATTGTGCCAAATTCACATTCCTTTCCTTCATAAATTCGTGGGTTTCCCTAGCCCTATAAATACAAACCTTTGTGCAGCAATTAAACCACCACCCTCTACCATAAATCACCTACATTCATCCATCACATCATCCACCACAATCCTCTTATGCCGCAACTAAGGAAGGAGAAGAAGGAGCCATCTAGAGCGTTCTAGGTGTTTTCTTTCTTTGGATTTTAATTTCTAAATTTATGTATCTTTGCTTTGCGAGTATGAGGAACTAAACCCCCCTTGGCTAGGGGGGATTCAAAACCATGTTTATGCTTGCTATATGATTTGATTACTTCTAATTGCGTTTCATAAGTTGTGAATTCAATTTACTTATCTATATGAATTAAAACTGGTTTGTGTATGTTGGTTAAGAGGGCCTGGTTAGTTTGCATGCATGAATTTGATGCTAGGATATAAGGGAATTTCAATTAATTGATTGTGAACTTATATTCACAAGTAGTAAAGGTTGTTGATCACAATCGCGTTAAGTAAATTCTTGGCATAAGTATCATGCGCTTTCATAGTTACGAGTGCCTCGTCAATGCTTATGATTTTCATAAAACTTAATGATCCTTGCTTGAATCTCTATTATGCGCTTTCATGTAGGGAACTTGTGGGGAATGCTTTGGGTTGTCGTATGCAATTCATCCAATTCAATAACTTAAGGAAAATCTGAGGGTTAATTTAAGCGGACCTAATTAACTTGGGGCGTTGAGAATTCATGGTTTATTGAGAAGCAATTGGAAATCGTTTTGTATGCAAGTGTGACATGTGTGGAGAAAAACCCCTTAGCTAGCCTTCCATCCATTACTTTAACCAATTTCGTTTTAAAATCTGTTTAGTTTAGTTTACTTGTTTTACTTTTAAATTCGTCCAAAATCAATCCCCCTTTACTTTGTTGAGTCATATTAGTTAGAAATCAATTTAGTTTGTGTTTTTAAGTGTCTTGGGTCAAGTTATAACCAATTTTCGTCCAAATTCTTCCTTGGTGTCAGGAACTGCCCAGAAAGTGTTTTTAAGGCAGTTTTGAGTGTTTGTTTGCTGTTTTGAGTCTTTTGGTTTGTTTTGGTGTTTTAAAGTTTAGTTTTGCATTCTTTGAGTCTAGTTCAGTGTTTTAAACTTGTTTTTACGTATTTGAGTCAGTTTTCAAGTGATTTAGCAATCCCTCCTAATCCCCGGCTTAGAACGATCCCTACTTACATACTTTGCTACAATTGATAAAAAGAGGGTAAATTTGTGTGCTGATATAATTTGCATCAACAACTCAGAATGAAGAGCCAAACAATTGAGTGAATCTGTCCCCTTTCCTTGCCTGTGGCAGATTGGGTGGTGATGATTTCTGGGTTGTTTTGATGATGTAGAATGGATTTTGGGGGGTGTAGAGGCACGGCAAGGGGTGTAGGGTGAGTGTGGAAGAGTGTTTGATGGGTGGAAGGTGGTGGAGAGCTCGGCAAAGAGGGTGGATGGATGCGGCAGGTTTAGAACTAGGATTTCTGGTGTGTAAACTGAATATGAGAGATGGTAATTCGGCCAAGGGGTTATAATGAGTATATATAGACACCCAAAACCCTAGGGCAATAGATTAGGGCTTCTAGAACCCAAATGCATCAGAAAATAGGTTAAAACAATCAGATTTTGAATGGGAAGAGGCCTAGGGTGCGGCTGGTTTGCTAGAGTAAAGGATGGGCCTTCTAGAATGCCTTGCATGGCAAGATAAAGGGTTTCTAGAAAGGGGAAAGGTGCGGCAGGTTTAGGGTGAGCAGATAGGGCTTCTAGAAAGCCCAAAACCAAGAAGAAATAGGCCCTAACCCACGGTAAGGATGAGAAAATGTTCTAGAACCCTTTTTTGTGTCTTCCAACGCTTAGGAACCTTCTAAGATTGCTTAAACTCAAGGCCATTTAAGTTTAGGAAAGATCAACCCAAAATGGAAACTTTTAGGCTTAGCTTTCCTACTTCAAGTAGGAAACCTCGTTTTAGTAGGAATCTTCATTCTTCTAGGAATCCCTCTTCAACTAGGAATCCCTCGTTGATTAGGAATCCTTCTTCAATTAGGACTCCTCCTCAGACTAGGAATCCTTCTTCAATTAGGACTCCTCCTCGGACTAGGAATCCTTCTTGGACTAGGAATCCTCAAATCTTCAATTTCGTCCAAACCTTGTGTTCCAAGCATGTACTTCCCAATCTAAGCTCCATTTTGCTCCAAAAGGCTCCAAATTGCATCATTTTATGTAATATGCCCTTAAAACCTGAAAACATATGAAACTAGCTTAAAAGACTACTTTAAACTAAGAAAACATAACGAAAATGCATAAGAACTAGTTAACTAAGGCGCATAAATATGCTCTATCATGAAGCTCTTCCAATTTAATCACACTCTCTCTTGTGTGGTCTGAATTCAAATTGGAAATGATAGAAATTGGGTACTAGAGCGGTTTTCGAGACGTGGTGATGTAGCAATGGTTGGCGATAGAGGAGGCGCTTGGTGTTGGGGATTTGGGGAGTCGGTAGTGACGAATATGCAAATTTTCTGGGGAGAAGGCTGCTGCTATTGATATTTGGAGTTCTTGGGTATTTTCATTTAGTGATAATTGTTTTTCTTTAATTTTCTTTTTAATTTGTAATAATTTTTTTAAAGCAAGAAAAATTTGAAAGAGAAATATGTAGGGTTATTTTGGAAATAATAGTGGGTGGGAAAAGAATTGATGTATTTTTTCACCTTTTTATGGTGGGTGTAAATATAAGGTGGGTGGGGAAATAAAACATTAGGGTGGGCATATCACCACTAAAAAAAATTAGGCAACAAAGAATATTTATAGCCTTTTAGCCCCTAACCATAGTTTGTAAAATATAGAATGGGTATGATATGTGAAAAATACGTACGTGCATTATTTGTGTATTAAATGTGAAAAGTATGTATGTACATCTTTAACGAATTATTAAAACCTATATAAAAACGGAAGTATTTTTAAAAATATGTATGTACGTGTATAATATCAAATTTACTAACTATGTTGTAACCTCTCATCAATAAAACAATAAAAATTATAAAAAGCTAGATTTGATGAATAGTATCATTTTGAGCGGCAATATATGACGCGGATTTCATGAGTTCGTTAATTTAAAATCATAAAGAAAAAGAATGAGTGTATCCACCATCTAGTATGACTGCACTAAGATGTGAGAATGGGAAGAAATGATCCACATGAAATTTTTAGCAATAGAATACTCCTCCTATATCTAATTAGTTTTTAGATCAAAATTCAACCCATAATAAATGGTTATTGCAAATGCCAATATCCTCGTTAAATTGTCACGTGACTAACCACAACCATCTTTTTAAAGGTATTTTTGTCAAACAAACCCCTCTATTTAATGAGAATATTAACAGATTTTTCATAAAGACATCATTGTGTAGTTAGAAAGATAAGATAATTTTGCCAAGTTCTTCTACTCTGCCTCATCAAAATTATTCCAAAATCTATGTTGGCTAGAAACTGCTAAATTAAATGCATATTTCCAACAAATTAAATGATTGACATGTTGTTTGGGCCCACAAATATTGTTTTGGGCCGAGTTTAGATCTTTCTCCGCCGAGTGTTGGATAGGCCAAGTTTAGATTCTTTCTCGGCCTATAAGTCGGGTACATGTGTCATTGGGAGATATTCAGCCCATGGGCTATGCGGTCGAAGTTGGCCATATCCTATCAGAAATTGGTAATGTGGACGAATCCTGTTATGAGAAGGAGTTTCGACGGGATCAGGATGCTAAGATTGAATACGGTCTGATAACGAGTTATGTTCAAATTCCTAGTAGGAATAGGATTGGCCGAGATAAAGTTGGATCATAAAAAGGAGTTCTAATCCGGGAGTGATTGGGATTCAATATAGATTGGCTGCTATAAATAGGGAGGGAAGACATCGAAACAAACCCTTCCAATTGAACATACAAATTGCCCTGCACATTCTCTCGCTCTATACGAAACCTCTCAACAACCTTGAGATTTTTGTTTTTCCTCTTTTCGCCGACGCATCTTCAGTTTGGATAAACATCATTGTGAAGGCAACCACGAACATCTTCAGTTTGGATAAATAGCACTGTTGCCATAGAATCAGCCGACCGTGGAGCATCTTCAGTTTGGATAAACAGCACTACGACAGGGCCGACTGGTTACCTATCAAAGTCTCAGTCGAGAAGAGTTTTCGAATCCTTATCGGCAAAAGTCATTTCGTTAGCCTTCTCGGCGAAGCGAGGTGTTACAAGTTATTATACTCGACACATTGAACGTCGAGTCGTTTATGATTGGTTATTCGCAAGTAGGTTTTAGAGTTCGGCATTCTGATGGCCGAACCACTTTCACAATCAAGATGTATATTCATTTTGAATACTTGTGTCCTTATCCTTTGGTGTCGATTCAGCGTGCTTATACTCTTACGAATATAATCACAGTGACTAAATCCTGCGCCGACGATTTATGAACTTCGCAGAATTAGTAGCTTTGTCTTTAAGCTTTAGATACTGAAGGCCGAGCCGTATTCCTTACTCAGCCGCAGTCGCACTATCGAGAAGTCAGCTGCGTACCCAACACAACATCAACAAATTTTACTCCTCGGCTGAGCTCGACTGACAAGTTGGCACGCCCCGCATATAACCGAATGCCATAGTTAGCTTACTAATTACTCAACCTGTGCGCCACGTAGGTTTAGTAGTTTTTATGGTCAACATTTTGGCACACCCAGTGGGACCCAGTGCTAAGACTACGAAGTTAATGACCATCGAGACACGATCAGTAAAAAAGAAAACAACCATGGGAAAATCAGCAACGAATCTGCCGGTTCAAAAATCCCAGACAAGAGGTATCACATGTGCGAAATCCTATCATTGCCGTGACTCCTGAGGCTACAAGTGCAACGCATCGAGAAAATGAAGTGTGCCTCGGTGGCCAACCTCGAAATACAGAAGTACTCAACCGAACTGTAGGTGTTCTCATCAAAGGAATAGTGGAGGACTGCGATGAAGATGGTGGTGAAGGCTCTGATCCTTTGACTAGGTCGTTTCTTTGAAGACGACTTGACGAGCAATCTCGACAAGTGGAATAGACAGTGGACCATAAAATGAACCGTTTACTTGAAGCGATACAAAGTACTAAAGAGACCCAAACCTGATTGCTCGAACTAATAGTTAGTAAAGTCTTCGAAGAGAAACCTGTTGATCAGGTTCGGCAGCTTCCACTTAAAAGTAATTCCCTACAGGCCGAAGTGGCGTTTACTCGGCCCAAGACAATTGACTTAAAGAAAATGGGAGGATCGAGTAGTAGGTTAGATGGATCCGACCAGAGAGTGGAAGCAACACCCGTCGATATGACGGAGGTCCAGCACATGATCGATTCGACCATGAAAAAAGGGTCGAAGTTCCCTAAATTCATCCATATGTATCCAACTTATGTGGAAAGGTTCGAATATCATAAAGGTTTCAAAATTCTAGATTTTAGCCTTTTTGCTGGAGAATCGCCTTTATCCTCGTTAGAACGTGTGGCTCGTTTCACCGCGCAATGCAGAGAAGTTAACAATGATTTTCACAAGCTGCGGTTGTTCAACTTTTTGTTGATAGCCTTAGCATTTACCTGGTATATCAACCTCCCACCTAATTCCATCCAAAGCTCAGAGGAGTTGGTAGAGAAATTTCATGAGCGGTTTTATCGGCCAGGGATGGAAATGTCAGTTTCCTCATTGGCGAGGATGGCTCAAGCATCTGATGAGTCACCAATGGATGATCTTACTAGATTTAAATCGGCTAGGAATTGGTGCTGAGTACCTCTCCCTGAAGTCGAGTTTGTTAGGCTTGCTCTGAACGGACTCGACGTAGAATACAAAAAGAAATTCTTGGGGCCAAACTTTCGGGATATGTATGAATTCGTCCAGCATGTCGAGCAATATGATTATTTGCTCAGAGAAGAGAAGATCTCAAAATCCCCATCTTGAGGGACGATTTACAAAAATCCCATGGTCAACTACGCATCGACCAAAGGTGAGGATTCTCAATACGTCAGCATCGACGCGGCCAAGATAGTAATAGATAAACCATACGTTTGCAAGGCATTGACTCAAATTAATTCCAAGGATGTCAAAATGCGCTTGGCCACTGAAGAGATAGCAAAAACATTGAAAGTCTACTCTTTTGACATCATAAAGGCCGAAGCAATTTTCGATCAATTGTTATTAGCAAAGATCATCAAACTTCGGCCAGGGCATAACATTCCCAAGGCTGAAGAGCTTAAAGGAAAGACATATTGCAAATATCATAACTCGACCAAGCATGCCACAAACAATTGTGTCATATTTCATGATGATATCCAGAGCTGGATTGACAAAGGCAAGTTAAAGTTTCCTGAAAAATGCATGACAGTTGATACGGATCCATTCCCTTCGGCAACAGTTGGCATGGTAGATGCCCGTTTGCCCAAGAGCAAAGGGAAATTGAAGGTCGGGTTTGCCCCAGTACAACACATCCTAAAGAAAAATTCCCAGCCTTGACTCAAGATCAACCTATTTTCCAATGCGCCACCTACTGAGCTCTCAGGACCGGCCATAGTTAAATCCATGTCAAGCTCCAGCGAAGAAGAAAATGGTGGGCCTATAGTACAACACATCCTAAAGAAAAGTTCCCAACCTCGACTTAAGATCAACATATTTTCCAATGTGCCACCTACCAAGCTCTCAGGACCGGCCATGGTTGAATCCATGTCAGACTCCAGCGAAGAAGAAAATGGCGGGCCAATAGTTTTGTGCAGCAATTGCCTCAGATGCAGACGCCAACGTCACGACAACAATCGGCGATCACGGTCGCACCTTTAAAGGAACCTAATGAAGGCTAACGCTAGAAAGTATTCGATAGGCTCTGCCCTAAGAAATAGACAGATGGCCTTACCTCGGTCAGATGATGCCTTGATTTCGATGCACCATTTTATAACGAGGATTATTATTCGCGTAATTCCAGTAGCTCAAGTTCATCAACAAATCCAAAAACCTTCAGGCCACCTGAACCACGTGACCAACGTTGGTACAATTACAATTCTCCCACAGGCATTTATACCGCGCTTTCCAAATCTCAGAAACGTCGACGTCGGGGTATAGATTTCTTGGCTCAACTGCAAACGGCCCAGCCTGTTTCGGCCACTAAATGGCAGCCGAAAGAGACTACAGGGAGCGGAGATGATCGTCCAACCTCAACAATCATGGCTGAGTTACAAGGGCAGATTGAAATCAATCGCGACTTCGAAACTACCATTGAAGAGTCTGAGAAGCGCATTAAACTCCTTCTTCGGCCCGGGGAGATGAAAGCTCGCTTCAAGCAATTTAAGAAAGAGGTTGAAAACCAACTGCCCCCATTACCTTTAAAAGAACCGCTAATTAGAGTTCGGCGGAATCTGCACCCCTATTCCTCGTCGAATTGTTGGAATACATGAAAGAGTTTCACAAGAAATATTCTGCCAGCGATTTGTATGGTTTGCCCAAAGCATGCCAAGAAGCTCTTGACCTAGCATTAACTTGCCCTGATGCTGAGCAGATTATCCAAAAAACCATTGATCCAATGATGAAAGCTAGATTCTAGCACATTCGAGAGGCTAAGGTTCTCGGTTTCGAGGTCGACCCATACATGGACATTGACACAGCCGAACTCATTTTTTCTCTTGAAGACCTTCAACACCTTCAATATCACTTCGAAGTCTTTTCAGCCATATCCTTATTCGGTTTAATGATCGATGAGAAAGATCGGGTGGCACATCTGGACACCTACCTGGAGACAAGGAATGTCCAGATCGCCTATGAAGAACGAGCTTGTAAGATGCGGCAGGAGCAGAATCAGACGCCAGATGCATGGAAGCCCGACGACAGTTAAAAGGACACAGAGTCAGATCATATGGAACAAGTGCAAGAGCATGTTGAGACACATAGTAATCAGGCCGAGAATGCTTTAACACACGATGCTATAGTCCTCACCAACCCAGAATATGACAACCAGGATCCAATGGGCCCTTCAGTCTTTAAAAATATGGAAATCAGCATGGTCCATGTTCTACCTGCTGAATTCCAGCTGACTACACACTAACCAAGTTCCTTGGATGGCGATATGGTCGCTGAGGAAGCAACACAAGTTGATTTTGTTACTACCACTCAACATAACCTGGTCGGCTGCCTCAACTACGGGGGGAAGATCAATGGAAGAAGCTTGGGTTGGTCGAGAGTGACTCACCAGCGGAGTCTCATTATTCTCACCATCCTAAAACAAAAAGTGTTAATCATTTTTTGTTACTTAAAAAGTAAAGGGATTTGACGGCATAATCGTACCTCTTCTAAGATGATCGCCGAATGCTTTGGATTCTTAGAAAGATCATTTCCAATTTAAGGGGTCGTCTCCCCCAGAACGGGTACTCCTATTGACCCTGGAGCTGCAGGCAAATCAACCGAGGGGACAACAACTAGCTTAACCACGACCCTGGGGACCTTAGGTATTGGTTGAGCTTGGGTTGCCGGGCTGGTCGAAAAAGGCTGATTATCTGTCAAAGCCTGAGCAACAGGAGCAGGAGGAGAGGCATTCGGAGTAGATGTCCCAATGGTGTGGCTAGAGATAACATGAATCTCCCGTGCTCCCTTATTCACCAATTTCTTGATGCGTTTTAGGGGACGGGGAGTTTCACCTGTTGTCTCAGCGTCCAGGCAAGGTCGTTTGCTTGGTGGGTTCTACTCTGTGGCACTTGTTTTTTTGGAGGAAGGGGCCAATTTTTTCTTGACCACTGTAGGGACGACCATGTCTGCTTGTTTTAGAACCCGACCGTCTAAAAAACCGAAGCTTCGTTAGTAAAATCACTCAAATGTCTAAAGAATAAAGGTGGAAACAAGGGTATACATTGGGGTGCCTCTTTAGGTTAAGGGATGGAAGGTTTTTTAGGCCGATCACCAAAAATTTTGTTGACGACTTCTTCGACCAAAGTGCCAAAAAAGTCGTGAGTATATTCTTCCCACCAGTCGCTGAAGATATCAGTGCTGAGAAATTTAGGAGAATTTGGTCGAAGATGAAATTTCCTACATCGTTCTTGAAATTCTTTCTTGGCGTCTCTACACTCCATTTCTGAAGAACCAGAGATGCGCCCTCGGGTTAGAAGGGAGCGAGAAGAGAGTAAAGGCAACAGGCAACCTTAGAGGTAACCGAGTTGCCGGGCGGCAAAGTGGGGGTGATAAACTTCCCAACTTGCTCGATGAGCATCACAACCAAGGGGAAGGTCACGAGTTAACATGAACGACCCCCAGGCCGATGATATTCTTGACGACGACATATCAAAAATTCATCATTAGAAAGGACATCCAGGCCGATGAGGTGTTTAAAGACTTATTCGACTCAGTGAGGGGGCACTGGTCAGAAGGCCAATTGAAGGCCGAACGCTATAATAGACTGGAGGTCGGAGATTTCTGGTCGAAGCTTTGAGAAATAAACATGCAGCTGGAGTTGGAACACCAGAGAGGTCCATTCTGGTGTGGATCGATCTTGTTGAGGGTCGTCTCTGCCAAGCAACAAAGAAGGTTGGCGAGGATGGCGGGGCTGAGCGCTAGAGAGTGGTCACTAGCCAGGGCTTCCGCCACCGGCATGTTCTCAACCAAGCATTTATTCAACCTTGTACAACAAATGAATTTGTTATACCAGTAAAATAGGAAGGCATCGTGTTCCTCCTTTCGAAGACTCGCCTCTCCTCGACCAACAAAATGAAGGATAAGGGTGTTGTGGTTCAAAAAACTCTTGTGCAATTTCTGAACATCGTTTTTTGAAGGCTTTTGACCTTCCTGGCTTAACATCTCGACGACCCAATCGTTAAACGACGCCTTGAAGGGATATCCAATAAGGGTGGTGTCGACTGGGATGGTGTCGACTGGGATGCCAGAAGGAGAAGTCCCAATGATAGCCAAGATGTCGAGGATGGTAGAAGTCATAGGACCCAAACCCTGTTACAACCCTTGACTTCAATCTTGAGTGTTATGTGTTTCAATTTGTGGAGTTAAATAAGTTATCAATCAAGCAGTTAAACAAATTGAATTCACAACTTATGAAATCACAACTGAAGGTAATCAATTCATATTGCAAGTATGTTCATGGCTTTCAATTCCCCCCTAGCTAAGGGGGGTTTAGCTCCTCATACTCACAAAGCAAAGATAAACAAATTTAGATATTGAAAACAAAGAATGAAAACACCTAAAAACGCTCCAACAATCTAACTTGAGTGGCAAGCACGTCCAAGGGTCCTCCTTCTTCTCTTTGTTGCGGTACAAGGTGTGGTCTTATGGATGAGTGGTAAATTATGGTGGTGGATGGATATAGGTGAGTTATGGTGAAGGGTGGATGGGTAGATTGTGTTCTCTCGGCCAAGGAATGAAAGTGTAAGTGTATGGAGTTGTGAGATGTGAATGTAATGTCTTTTGATGGATCTTTTTCTCCCCCTATTTTGTTATGGTGAAGGGTGGATGTATTTATAGGCTAGGGAGAGGACCAACATCTAATTAAGGTGGTAGTGGTGTATGCTGTGGTAATGAGTGGATGTAATGGGTGTAGCGGATGAATGTTTGGTAATGAGTGGATGTAATGGGTAATGAGTGGATGTAATGGGTGTAGTGGGTGAGTGTTTGGTAATAAGTGGATGTAATGGGTGTAGTAGATGGATGTTTGGTAATTATTGGTCTACACACTTGCACACAAACATGCTGATTTCTAGCCTTCAAATCTTCAAAAATGTCCATCCTCATGTCTCCATGCTTGCATTATCCAATCTTGGCCCAAAAATGCTCCAAAATGCTCCAAATAGCACTTTGTTGCTAACTTTGTTATTTGAACCTACAAACACACGAAAATAGCTTAAAGTACTAAAATAACAAGAATTAAACTAAGTAAATGCCAAGAAACAAGCTAACTAAGTTGCATAAATATGCTTCTATCAAATTCCCCCACACTTAGCTTTTGCTAGTCCTCGAGCAAAACAAAATAAACAAAACAAAACAAAACAAACCAAACAAAACCTAACCTTCCAACATTTGCCTCAGGGATTTCCAATGCACATGACATGTTAAAAATCATCATTCCCACAGATTTTGGTTATCTTCACACTTGAACACAAACTTAATCACAGTCACTACTTACTAGTTCACAATTAACCAATTAAAACAATGTTTTGAATGTAGTAACATGCCTTAGAGAATTTGCTCAATTCCTTACAAGATACTATCTATTTTCACACACATTTTCTGACTGCACACCCTACACTAGAGATTGGGACTCGCATATGTTATAACAAAGGAAGCAATTTTTTGGAGTTATTAAGCATGTTTAGATATGATATCATGAATTGTATGCTACTACTTAGATGCGAGAACCAGTGACAACATATGCTCATACCAATTTCAAACTCCACAAATTGAAACGCACAACACTCAAGATTGAAGTTAAGGGTTGTAACAGGGCTTGGGGGTAATGGCTAACAAAGAAAGGATAGGAATAACAAAAGTTCTTAAAGCGATAGCAAGCAAAGCAATGAAATAGACACTTGGAATCACTTTAGAATGCAGAATCAACTTTTACATACAAAGGGAAGATTCATGCAACACTTAGGGCCGAATTCAATGCTTTGAACCCTTTTTTAACAAACAACACTTTAGAGCTCTTTTTCATACTTTTTTTTTCTTTTCCCTACCCGTGCCTTATTAAGGACTTTGGCACACACACACACAAGAATCACTTCCCTCCACACTTGCTTTCTGCAATACATTGATAAAAAAGGAGTTCATTTTAGGTCATGCTTTACTATGCTTCAAGAACAGGGGTATGGATGATCCTAAAACTAGGCTAGGTAAGGATAGTGTGGGTTAACGAAGAACATAGGCTTAACAAGGCTCAACGGGGTTAAACTTAAACACATAATGAAATAGGGTCACGACAATTTGGCTTTGGTGATCACAACACAACTTCATCTTGAATATGTGTTATGCAAATCAATAGCATGCTTTGAATGAAATAGGCATGAGTTTTAGCATTTGGAACTAAATGATGAAACGCCTTCTAAGTAGCAACCAAGCAAAGAATAATGAGATCATGCAACGACTTTAGAAAACAATGATGCACAGATTATTAACTCTCCGAATAAACGTTTAGGCTCAAGTCTCACAAGATTGTAGCGTTCATTTGAGTTCCTTCCTTCAAGCATGTTACAAAAACTGATTTTTCCTTTATGAATACATGTGAATTCATAAATTATAACTACAACCAAGCATACACCAAAGAGTAAATCAATTTTCATCCATATTTATAACTCTCTTTAACAATCATGTAATTAAAAACCAAATCCTCATCATTGTGTTGGAAGGTACCCGAAGACACAAATAAACACACAAAAACAACTCTTTTTGGGTTTTTCAAAAGAATTTTTTTTTTTCAAATTTTTATGAGATTTTCGGATTTTTATGTCAAAACACACTAAAACACTCCTAAATAGCTGAAAAAGACTTAAAAATAGGAAGGAACAACACTAGAAGTAATGGGTGATAAACTCCTATGAATTTCATGCAAAACAACTTGGTTACCCCACCCACACTTAAATCAAACATTGTCCTCAATGTTTCAAGCATAAACTCACACAAAAACAAGGAAACAAACAAACAACGAATAAACATGACAAGTATGGTAAAGTAAAAACCAGACAGAGTAGAGTTTAAGAACGCAAATCTGGTTTTGGAGATAGATGATCTTGGCAACTTTCCACAGCTTTGATCTCGAACTGGTTTGGAATTCAGAGCGAGGAATATCAGAGTTCCTTGGTTTCAAATCAGACTCTTTCTGCTGGGTTGATTTAATTGTGCAGTCTGCATTCTTCTCTGCTTGTTTCTTCTGCACGGCAGGTAGGCACGAGGTCAAGGTGATGGTCTGTTTCTTTTTTCAATCTTTCCAAGTGCCCACCATATTCTTTCTTTCTCCTTATCCCTAGCTGAGGATGAGTTGACACATTGTCTCCACATGCTTCGAGGTATCATTTTCACTTCCCTTATATGTTCCCCAGGCAGATGTGGTAGACGAAGAGGAAGCATAAGTTATTGAAGATGAGTACTCGAGAGCAAGGCTAGGTAAGCAATCAGGAAGGGGTTCCAGGCAGTCAGTTCCAGATCGGAAGATTGATACCAAGTGATGGTTGATTTCTTTCTTTCTCCTTGTCCCAAAACAACGACAAGGAGAAGGACAGGGAGAAAACATGATATGAGATACTCTTGCTTTCAGCCTTCATGATATGAAATACTTTTTCTTTGGGTGAGTTGTTTGCAGAGGTACCCCAAGGAATAAGGAACACTAAGTGACTCAAGAGGGTTTGCTTGAAAGGCATTTTGGGAGAAGAAGAAGGGTTATGTATGTCTGCCTTGCAATGAAGGGTGAAGGGTGACATTTATAGGAATTAATAACCAATACTATTCTTTCACTCTTGTCAGCAACCGTTGGATGAATTAATAGTAAACTTCACGTGCTTTCTACTTCACAAGAGATCTTTGACAGATTGCCCACAATTTCTGCAAGGCTGAGTGTGTATGTGACAGGTGCTGACACATCTAGAAAAGCAAGTGCCTCTTCGATATCTAGAATCGGCGCTTCGACAAACTGCCTATGATTTTTGCAAAGCTGAGTTTGCATGTGACAAGTGTTGACACGTCTGGAAAAGTAGATGCCTCTCCGATTTCTGAGCTTGCCTCTTCGAGTTCTGAGCTCGCCTCTTCGATCTCTTCGATCCTGTCGAGTGCAGAGGTTGCATGTGACAAGTGCGGATAAATCTGGAAAAAAAATAGTGGTCTGTTGTTTCTAAGCAAGCCCAACTTTTGAGAAAGCTAGCATCTCTTCGATTTTTGAGTTGGCTTCTTCGATTTCTGAGTTGGCCTCTTCAATTTCTGAGCTCGCCTCTTCGATCTCTGAAATCCCGTCGAGTGTTGATTTTTATAAAGTTACGCAGAATGTTCAAAGCACACTTGAATTTTTGCCTGTAGAAACTCCTTTCTTGCACTTCTATGATGTTAACTTGTCCGACCCTTTTCTTTCTTTAACACCTTTGAAAATGTCTGGCCCCTCCGACCATCGTTTTGACTTGAACCTTGGTGAAGAGGGAGTCCCACCTTCTCCAGACAACATATAGCGCCCATCCTTCATATCCCCTACTAGTCTCCTTACCTTGGGGATTCAGTGATGAACAATGATATGACAGCTGCGGTGGTCGCCAGGAACCTTGTCACTCCTAAAGATAACAGATTACTTGCCAAACGGTCTGATGAGTTGGCTGTTAAGGATTCTCTGGCTCTCAGTGTGCAGTGTGCAGCTTCTGTGTCTAATATAGCCCAACGCCTATTTGCTCGAACCCGTCAAGTTGAATCATTGGCGGCTGAAGTGATGAGTCTCAAACAGGAGATTAGAGGGCTTAAGCATGAGAATAAATAGTTGCACAGGCTCGCACATAACTATGTTACAAACATGAAGAGGAAGATTGACCAGATGCTGGAATATGATGGTCAGATTTTACTTGATCGTCAGAGGTTTGTGGGTTTGTTCCAACAGTATTTGCCTTCGTCTTCTGGGGTTGTGCTGCATAATGAAGCTCCAAATGATCAACCTCCGATGCCTCCTCGTTTTGGGGCTCCGCCGACTACTGAGACTTCTAGTGTAGGTGCCTAAATCATCAAAATCAGCAAGTTAGTATATAATAAAATCGAAGTTGGAGAATTTGGCATACTTGCTTACTCCAACACAAACTCAATTACGAACACCACATCAGGGATATGGGACTTGGCCAGATTTGGTGTTTTGAGAGTTATGACTTTTCCCGTGTCATAAAATCCAACTTTTTTGGGAATTTTCGTCTCAAGTGTATCTTCTTTGATGAATTCTAGACATTCCCCATCCACTTCTTGCTTTTGATTCTTTGAAAAGGTTTCGAAGATGCCTTTCTCACCCTCTTCTTCCTTGGATTGCATGATCCTACAAGGAATAAGGACATTTGGTGAAACAGGGTCAGGACAAATTGAATTTAGGCTTACCTTGGTTGTAGTGGATGGCATAGAGGGCATATGGGGTTGCGGCAATTGTGGTTCTTCCCTTGCCATGGCCTTGTTATTCTCCTCTTCTTTGAGCAGCAGTTGTTCATCCATGTTTTAACTTGGTTTGGATGTCTTGGGTTCACCTCCAACCTCCATAGCACTTCCCAAAATGATAGCATCATGGATTTCAAAATCTTCCTTCAAATTTTCAATAGTTGAGTTGGAGAGTTCACTTCGCTCTTGAATTTGTGTCATGAACTTCATAATCTGCCCAATTTGCTTCTCCAATTCACCCGTCTTCTTGGCTTGATTTTGCATCACTTTGTTTCGATTTTCTACTTCCTGGTTCAAAGAGGTGAGTAACTTATTAAACATATCATTATCCAAAGACGTACCTAAATTGAATTGGGCAGATGGTTATGGTGGCTGCATAGGTCTTGAATAAAATTCCTCTTCTTGCTGCCAATACCCATCTTGTTGGAAGTGTTGAGGTTCTCCCCACATGTAATCTGAATAATCTCTCCAATCCGAATTGTAAGCGTTGGAAAACATGTTATCCTATGATTGGCTATGGCCTTGATAACCCCAAGCATCTTCATTTGCAGCGAATTGAGAACATTGATGAGTTAGATATCCTTGTCCATAGGACATACCTTCTATAAGGACACTTTGCATTGTGGTCCTTTCGGCATATTGTGACAATTGAGAAGTAAGTTTCGCCAATTGAGCTTGAATGGTAGCAAAATCCATGTCTTACTTTTCTAGCACCTGAAATCAAGGAAACAAAACTAAATCAAATATCATAAGGAAAAATAAAAGACACAAATATAAACAAAGTCAGCAACTAAAAACAAAAGACACGAAAATAAACAAAAAGAAATAACAAGGGATTAGGATTAGCATCATTGCAAATCCCCGGCAACGGCGCCAGAAGTTTGATGCGAAAATTATCTTAACACACAAATTAAACTCTCTTGTTGTCAATTGTAGTAAAGAATGTAAGTAGAGATCGTTCTAGGCCGGAGATTATGAGGGATTGCTAAAACACTTGAAACTGACTTAAAAACGTAAAATTAAGTTTAAAACACCAAACTAGACTCAAAAGATGCAATACAAACTAAAACGACACAAAACTAGTTTAAAAGACTCAAAACTACTTAAAACAATGAATTAGACTCTAAACTGACTCTAGGGATGGTTTTGGACGAAATTAGGTTCTAACTTGACTCAAGACACTTAAAAACACAAATCAAAACTGATTTTCACTAAGAAAACACTTTAAAGTAAAGAGGGATTTGATTTTGACGAATTTGAAAACAAAACAAACAGATTGTAAACTAAAACAGATTTTGGACGAATTTGGGTAAACTATGGATGATGGGCTAGCTAGAGGGTTATTCTCCACACATGACACACTTGCACATAAACCAATTTTCAGTTGTTCTTTCGATAAATCATGAACCTCAACACCCCAGGTTAATTAAGTCCGCTTAAATTAGCCTTCAAGTTCTCCTTAAGTTATTGAATTGGATGGGCAAGCGCATACAACAATTCAAGCATTCTTCAAAAGTCCTTTACGTGAATAACACAATAAAGATACAATCAAAGATCATTAAGCATTATGAAAACTATAAGTATTGACGAGGCATTCGTTACTATGATGAGTGTGAAACTTCTGCCAAGAATTCATTTAACGCGATCGTTTATAAGCGACCTCCTCTACTTGTGAATATAAGTTTGTAACTATTAGGTGAAACTCCCTTATACTCTAGCATCATATTCATGCATGCAAACTAAGTGTGCACTCTTAATAAACATACACGAATAAGTTATCAATCAAGCAGTTAAACAAATTGAATTCACAACTTATGAAATCACAACTGAAGGTAATCAATTCATATTGCAAGTATGTTCATGGCTTTCAATTCCCCCTTAGCTAAGGGGGTTTTAGTTCCTCATACTCACAAAGCAAAGATAAACAAATTTAGATATTGAAAACAAAGAATGAAAACACCTAAAAACACTCCAACAATCCAACTTGAATGGCAAGCACGTCCAGGGGTCCTCATTCTTCTCTTTGTTGCGGCACAAGGTGTGGTTTTATGGATGAGTGGTAAATTATGGTGGTGGATGGATATAAGTGAGTTATGGTGAAGGGTGGATGGGTGGATTTTGTTCTCTCGGCTAAGGAATGAAAGTGTAAGTGTATGGAGTTTTGAGATGCGAATGTAGTGTCTTTTGATGGATCTTTTTCTCCCCCTCTTTTGTTATGGTGAAGGGTGGATGTATTTATAGGCTAGGGAGAGGACCACCATCTAATTAAGGTGGTAGTGGTGTATGTTGTGGCAATGAGTGGATGTAATGGGTGTAGTGGATGAATGTTTGGGTATTAGTGGATGTAATGGGTGTAGTGGGTGAGTGTAGTGGATGTAATGGGTGTAGTGGGTGAGTGTTTGGTAATGAGTGGATGTAATGGGTGTAGTGGATGGGTGTTTGGTAATTGTAGGTCAACACACTTGCACACAAACATGCTGATTTCTAGCCTTCAAATCTTGAAAAACGTCCATCTTCATGTCTCTATGCTTGCACTATCTAATCTTGGCCCAAAAATGCTCCAAAATGCTCCAAATAGCACTTTGTTGCTAACTTTGTTATTTGAACCAACAAACACACCAAAATAGCTTAAAGTACTAAAATAACTAGAATTAAACTAAGTAAATGCCAAGAAACAAGCTAACTAAGTTGCATAAATATGCTCCTATCAATAACCATTTTAGCACACTCATTTCACCCAACACATCCACTCATTACAACCACCCAACACATTCACCTACCACTACATCCACTCATTTCACCCAACACATTGACCTACCACTACATCCACTTATTTCACCCAACACATCTACTCATTACAAGCACTGAACACATTCACGTACCACTACATCCACTCATTTCACCCAACACATCCATTCACCTACCACTACATCCACTCATTTCAACCACCCAATACATTCACCTACCACTACATCCATTCATTACCACCACCTACTACATCCTCTCCCTAGCCTATAAATATATCCATCCAAAGATACATCGAGGGGGGACAATTTAGGAGAAGGGAGGAAGACACATTTTTCCGCAAGGCAGAGTCTTTTCTTCTTAACCATTCTACACATTCCCACAACAAAAACACAATTCCATGCACCTTCATTTCCCTTTCCTTGCCGTGACCTCCATCCAACCTAAACACATTCAGCCATTCCCTTCCATATATCCATATGCATCCATCAAACCACACCTTGTGCCATTCAAGTTGGATTGTTTGAGCGTTTTTAGGTGTTTTCATTCTTTTGTTTTCAATGTCTAAATTTGTTTATCTTTGTTTTGTGAGTATGAGGAACTAAACCCCCCTTAGCTAGGGGGGGGAATTTAAAGCCATGAACGTACTTGCAATATGAATTGATTACCTTTAGTTGTGATTTCATAAGTTGTGAATTCAATTTGTTTAACTGCTTGATTGATAACTTATTCGTGTATGTTTATTAAGAGTGCACACTTAGTTTGCATGCATGAATACGATGCTAGAGTATAAGGGAGTTTCACCTAATAGTTACAAACTTATATTCACAAGTAGTGGAGGTCGCTTATAAACGATCGCGTTAAATGAATTCTTGGCAGGAGTTTCATGCTCACCATAGTAACGAATGCCTCGTCAATACTTATAGTTTTCATAATGCTTAATGATCTTTGATTTTATCTTTATTGTGTTGTTCACGTAAAGCACTTTTGAAGAATGCTTAAATTGTTGTATGTGCTTTCCCATCCAATTCAATAACTTAAGGAGAACTTGAAGGTTAATTTAAGCAGACTTAATTAACCTGGGGTGTTGAGTTTCATGATTGATCGAAAGAACGACTGAAAATTGGTTTATGTGCAAGTGTGTCATGTGTGGAGAAGAACCCTCTAGCTAGCCCATCATCCATAGTTTACCCAAATTCATCCAAAAAACTGTTTTAGTTTACAATCTGTTTGTTTTGTTTTCAAATTCGTCAAAATCAAATCCCCCTTTACTTTAAAGTGTTTTATTAGTCAAAATCTGTTTGATTTGTGTTTTTAAGTGTCTTGAGTCAAGTTAGAACCAAATTTCATCCAAAACCATCCCTAGAGTTAGTTTAGAGTCTAATTCATTGTTTTAAGTTGTTTTGAGACTTTTAAACTAGTTTTGAGTTTTTTTAGTTTGTATTGCATCTTTTGAGTCTAGTTTGGTGTTTTAAACTTAATTTTACGTTTTTAAGTCAGTTTTAGGTGTTCTAGCAATCCCTCCTAATCCCCGGCTTAGAACGATCCTTACTTACATTCTTTGGTACAATTGACAGCAAGAGAGTTTAATTTGTGTGTTAAGTAATTTTCGTATTAAATTTTTTGGCGCCGTTGTCGGGGATTAGCAACTTTGCTAATCCCTTGTTATTTCTTTTTGTATATTTTCGTATCTTTTGTTTTTAGTTACTGACTTTGTTTCTGTTTGTGTTTTTTTTTTTTTTTTTTTTTTTTTACTTTTGATATTTGATTTAGTTTTGTTTCCTTGATTTCAGGTACTAGAGAAGTAAGACATGGATTTTGCTACCATTCAAGCTCAATTGGCGAAACTTACTTCTCAATTGTCACAATATCTCGAAAGGACCATAAGGCAAAGTGTCCCTACATATGGTGTGTCCTATGGGCAAGGATATCCAACTCATCAATGTTCTCAATTCGCTGCGAATGAAGATGCTTGGGGTTATCAAGGCCATAGCCAATCAAGGGACAACATGTTTTCCAACGCTTACAATTTGGATTGAAGAGATTATTCAGATTACATGTGGGGGGAACTTCAACAATTCCAACAAGATGGATATTGGCAGCAAGAAGAGGAGTTCTATTCAAGACCTATGCAGCCACCACAACCTCCTCCACAACAATTCCAATCAAATTCAAGTATGCCTATGAGTTATGATGAAATTCTTGATGTACTAACCTCGTTGACGGAGGTCTCACAACAAGAAGAATATTTGCCGCCATCGGATGAGTTCTATCACTGGCTATATGAACCATCACAACCACCACAACAATCTGCCCAATTCAATTTAGGTACGTCTTTGGATAATGATATGTTTAATAAGTTACTCACCTTTTTGAACCAGGAAGTAGAAAATCGAAACAAAGAGATGCAAAATCAAGCCAAGAAGACGGGTGAATTGGAGAAGCAAATTAGGTAGATTATGATGTTCGTGGCACAAATTCAAGAGCAAAGTGAACTCTCCAACTTAACTATTGAAAATTTGAAGGAAGATTTTGAAATCCATGATGCTATCACTTTGGGAAGTGCTATGGAGGTTGGAGGTGAACCCAAGACATCCAAACCAAGCCAAAACATGGATGAACAGCTGCTGCTTGAAAACGAGGAGAATAACAAGGCCACGGCAAGGGAAGAACCACCCTTGCCGCAGCCCTATATGCCCTCTGTGCCATCCATTACAAACAAGGTAAGCCTAAATTCAATTTGTCCTGACCCCATTTCACCAAATGTCTTTATTCCTTGCAGGATCATGCAATGCAAGGAAAAAAAGGGTGAGAAAGGCATATTCGAAACCTTTCCAAAGAATCAAGAGCAAGAAGTGGATGGGGAATGTCTAGAATTCATTAAAGAAGATACACTTGAGACGAAAATTCCCAAAGAAGCTGGATTTTATGACACAAGAAAAGTCATAACTCTCAAAACACCAAATCTGGCCAAGTCCCATATCCTAGATGTGGTGTTCGTAATTGAGTTTGTGTTGGAGTAAGCAAGTAAGCCATCTTCTCCAACTTCGATTTTATTATATACTAACTTGCTGATTTTGATGATTCAGGCACCTACACTAGAATTTAAACCATTGCCATATCACGTCAAGTATCACCTTCCATTCAAGGATCAATTCCATATTATGGCCCCTATCCAAGTTTAGAAGGAAGTTTCGTCTAGCTGGAAGACGTTAAAGCAAGCACTTCTTGGGAGGCAACCCATGTATTCAAATAAGAAAGATTTTTTAATTGCTCCACGATTGGTTTTGCGTTCCTAAAGACCTTCCATTTTCTACAGTTTTATTTTGCCATGATTGTCATTTTTATTTGTTGCTTGTTTAATTGTTTTTTGTGTGGGTTTATTTTTGAAACATTGACAGATATGCAAGGTATTTTACATTCATTTTCATAAAAAAGGGGAACATTAAGCAGAAAAATACAAGAAAGAGCCTTCACAAGGTCGCTTAGGAGAAGTCTCAGTAGTCGGCGGAGCCTCAGTAGTCGGCGGAGCCTTAGAAGGAGGAGGCATCAGAGGTTGATCATTTGGAGCTTCATTACGCGGTACAGCCCAAGAAGACGAAGGCAAATGCTGTTGGAACAAACCCACAAAGCTCTGATGATCAAGTAAAATATGACCATCAAATTCCTGCATCTGGTCAATCTTCATCTTCATGTTTGTAGCATAGTTATGTGGGAGCCTGTGCAACTATTTATTCTCATGCTTGAGCCATCTAATCTTCTGTTTGAGACTCATCACTTCAGCCGCCAATGATTCGACTTGACGGGTTCGAGCAAATAGGCGTTGGCCCATATTGGACACAAAACCTGCATACTGCACACTGACAGCCAGAGAATCCTTAACAGCCAACTCATCAGATCGTTTGGAAAGTAGTCTGTTATCTTTGGGAAAGGTTTCGGGCCACCACCACAGCAGTCATATCATTCTTCATTACCGAATCCCCAACGGTAAGAAGACTAGTAGGGGATATGAAGGATGGACGCCATATGTTGTCTGGAGAAGGCATGGATGCCTCTTCACCAAGGTTCAAGTCAAAACGACAGTCGGAAGGGCCAAATATTTTCAAAGTGTTGAAGAAAAAAGAGGTCGAACAAGTCAAGATCGTAGAAGTGCAAGAAGGGAGTTTCTACAAGCAGAAATTCAAGTGTTCTTTGAAACGTACTGCATACCTCTATAAAAATTAGCACTCGACGGGATTTCAGAGATTAAAGAGGCAAGCTCAGAAATCGAAGAGGCCAATTCAAAAATCGAAGATGCGCTAGCTTTGTCAAAAGCTGGGATTGCTCAGAAACCATGGGCCAATCTTCTTTTTCAAATTTGTCCGCACTTGTCACATGCAACCTCTGCACTTAATGGAGCTTAGAACTCGAAGAGACGAGCTCAGAACTCGAAGAGGCAAGCTTAGAAGTCGGAGAAGCATCTGCTTTTCCAGACGTGTCAGCGCCTGTCACATGCACACTCAGCTTTGCGGAAATCACGGGCAGTTTGTCGAAGCGCCAATTCTAGATATCGAAAAGGCATCAGCTTTATCCAGACGTGTCAGCATCTATCACATACATACTCAGCCTTGCGAAAATTACAGGCAATCTATCGAAGATTTCTCGTGAAGTAGAATGCACGTGAAGTTTACTATTTAATCATCCAACGGTTGCCGACAAGAGTGAAATAATAGTACCGGTTATTATTTTCTATAAATGCTAACCTTCATCCTCCATAGCAAGGCAGACCTACATAACCTTACGTCATCTCCCAGAATGCCTTCCTAACAAAACTTCTTGAGTCACTTAGTGTTCCTTATTCCTTGGGGTACCTCTGCAAACAACTCATCCAAAGCAAAAGTATTTCATATCATGAAGGTTGAAAGCAAGAGTATCTCATATCATGCTTTCTCCCTGTCCTTCTCCTTGCCGTTATTTTCATCTGCGGGATAGGGAGAAAGAGAGCAATCAGCCAGCACTTGGTATCAATCTTCCAATCTGGAACCGATTACCTGGAACCCCTTCCTGATTGCTTATCTAGCCCTGCTCTCGAGTACTTATCTTCAACATCTTATTCTTACTCTTTGTCTACCACATCTGCTGGGGAACAGATAAAGGAATTGAAAATGATACCTCGAAGCATGTGGAGACAATGTGTTAATTCATCCTCAGCTAGGGACAAGGAGAAAGAAAGCAAGAGGTGGGCACTTGGAAATATTGAAGAAAGAAACAGACCATCACCTCTACCTCATGCCTGCCTGCCGTGCAGAAGACACAAGCAGAGAAGAATTGATAGGAGCATATTTATGCGCCTTAGTTAACTAGTTCTTATGCATTTTCATTATGTTTTCTTAGTTTAAAGTAGTCTTTTAAGCTATTATCATGTGTTTTCAGGTTGAAAGGGCACATTACATAAAATGATGCAATTTGGAGCTTTTTGGAGCAAATGTGAGCTTAGATTCAAAAGTACATGCTTGTAACACAAGGTTTGGACAAAATTGAAGATTTGAAGATTTGAGGATTCATAGCCCAAGAAGGATTTCTAGTCCGAGGAGGAGTCCTAATTGAAGAAGGATTTCTAATCAACGAGGGATTCCTAGTTGAAGATGGATTCCTAGAAGAACGAAGATTCCTACTCAAACGGGTTTCCTACTTGAAGTAGGAAATCTAAGCCTAAAAGTTTCCATTTAGGGTTGATCTTTCCTAAACCTAAATGGCCTTGAGAGTAAGCAATCTTAGAAGGTTCCTAAGCGTTGAAAGACACGAAGAGGGGTTCTAGAATATTTTCTCATCCTTGCCGTGGGTTAGGGCCTATTTCTTCTTGGTTTTGGGCTTTCTAGAAGCCCTATTTACATTCCCTAAACCTACCGTACCCCTTTCTAGAAACCCTTTTCCTTGCCTTGCAAGGCATTCTAGAAGGCCCATCCTTTACCCTATCCATCCAGCCGCACCCTAGGCCTTTTCCCATTCAATATCTGATTGTTTTAACCTATTTTCTGATGGATTTGGTTTCTAGAAGCCCTAATCTGATTGCCCTAGGGTTTTGGGTGCCTATATATACTCATTAACTCCATTGGCCGAAAATACCACCTCTCACATTCATAAATCACGCCAGAAATCCATTCCACACCTTTGCCATAGCCTTCCACCACCATACTCCCAATTTTCTGCCAAAAACAACCCCTTGCCGCACCACCCATCAACCCTAAACCTTTCCATACCATTCCCCATCCATTCTACACCATAAATACCACCCAAAACCTGTTCGAAACTTCTCTGCCGCAGCAAGGAGGAAGGAGAAATCGTTGATGAGCTTGCTGCCAAGTTGGAGCGTTCTAGGTGTTTTCTTTCTTTGGATTTTAATTTCTAAATTTATGTATCTTTGCTTTGCGAGTATAAGGAACTAAACCCCCTTTGGCTAGGGGGGGATTCGAAACCATGTGTATGCTTGCTGTATGATTTGATTACTTCTAATTGCGTTTCATAAGTTGTGGATTCAATTTACTTATCTATATGAATTAAAACTGATTTGTGTATGTTGGTTGAGAGTGCACACTTAATTTTCATGCATAAGTTTGATGCTAGGATATAGGGGAATTTCACCTAATCGATATGAACTTATATTCACAAGTAGTAAAAGTTGTTGATCATAATTGTGTTAAGTAAATTCTTGGCATAGGTTTCATGCGCTTTCATAGTTACGAGTGCCTCGTCAATACTTATGATTTCCAATGAACGTAATGATCTTTGATTGTATCTCTATTATGCGCTTTCATGTAGGGAACTTTTGAGGAATAATTTGGTTGCGATGCGCTTTTTCCGTCCAATTCATTGACATAAGGGAAATCTGAAAGTTAATTTAAGCGGACCTAATTAACTTGGAGTGTTGAGTATTCATGGTTTATTGAATTGCAATTAGAAATCGTTTTGTATGCAAGTATAACATGTGTGGAGAAGAACCCCTTAGCTAGCCTTCCATCCATTCAATTCAATCAAATTCGTTTTGAAATCTGTTCTAGTTTACAAAGTTTTGTTTTGTTTTTAAATTCGTCCAAAATCAATCCCCCTTTACTTTGTTGAGTCATATGAGTTAGAAATCAATTTAGTTTGTGTTTTTAAGTGTTTTGAGTCAAGTTAAAACCAATTTTCGTCCAAATTCTTCCTTGGTGTGAGAAACTGCCCAGAAAGTGTTTTTAAGGCAGTTTTGAGTGTTTGTTTGCTGTTTTGAGTCTTTTGGTTTGTTTTGGTGTTTTAAAGTTTAGTTTTGCATTCTTTGAGTCTAGTTTAGTGTTTTAAACTTGTTTTTACGTATTTGAGTCAGTTTTCAAGTGATTTAGCAATCCCTCCTAATCCCCGGCCTAGAACGATCCCTACTTACATACTTACTACAATTGATAAAAAGAGGGTTTAATTTGTGTGCTTATATATTTTGCATCAAATTTTTGGCGCTGTTGCCGGGGATTAGCAACTTTGCTAATCCCTTGGATTGTTTTATTTCTGTTTTAATTTGTTCCAGATTCTGAGTTTGTTTTGTTTTCTTGTTTTAGGTACTAGTTTATGACTCGGAGTTCTCATCCAGTTCCTGAACCTAGTGAATCAAGTTCAAGTTCAGAGGCCGATTCTGAATTTGAAGAGGAGGAACCCACGACAACAGTGGGTGAAGAAGAACAAGCCATGGCAGTGGACAACCGAACAATCAAGGAGCTTTCCGCTTCAAGATTAGACAATGCCGCACCTTTATGCATTCAATATCCCGCGGCTGCCCAAGGAAAGACCGAGGAATTCGAGTTGAAGTCAAGTTTGTTACACCACATTCCGAAGTACCATGGGTTGTCCATGGAAGATCCTAACAAGCATTTGAAAGAATTCGAGGTGGTGTGTTCAAGCATGACCCCCGTCAATGTCGATGGGAGTATTTTGAAGATGAAGGCCTTTCCCTTTTCTCTCTTGGAAAAGGCGAATGATTGGTTGTATGAATTGGCTCCCGGAACCGTCACATCTTGGGAGAGCATGAAACAGGCCTTCTTGGAGAAGTTTTTCCCAACTTCTCGGGTCATCCTCCTACGAAAAAGGATAAATGGAATACAACAAGATGAAGGTGAATCTTTTCCTACTTATTATGAACGTTTTAAATCTCTTATTGCTTTTTGTCCACAACATCAGATGAAGGAGGAGCTTCTTCTACAATACTTCTACGAGGGGCTTCTACCAATCGAACGTCAAATGCTAGATGCCTCAGCGGGAGGAGCCTTGGTGGACAAGACCCCTACGGCAGCAAAGACATTGATTGCCAATCGTGCGTTGAATGCCCAACAATACGAAGATGTTGGACAAAGGAGCAACCCACGGCAACACCAAGTCAATGAGGTAAGTGCCATAACCGAACTTCAAAATCAAATGGCTAACCTTACTACTTTGCTTTCTCAGGTTGTGGAAGGACCAAAAGTACAAAATGTAAGTGCTTGTGGCGTGTGCTCCATGCAAGGACATCTCACGGACAAGTGCCCACAATTGATTGAGAACGGATGGTGAGAGACACTCAATGCCGTGGGTTTTGGGCAACCATACCAACAAAGAAATGATCCCTTTTCGAATACATACAATCCGGCATGGAAGGATCATCCAAATTTCAAATGGCGAGAACCCCAACAAGGCCAACAACAAAGCGCATTTAGGCAACAACCCCCGGGTTTCTATCAAAAGCCGTTTGCACCCACACAACCTCAAGCACAACCTACCCAAACCAATTCAGGTTCGTCCATTGATAATGATCAGATTTTTCAATTACTAACTTCTATGGCGCAGGGTATGCAAAATAGAGACAAAAGGATGGATGAGTTGGAGAAGCAAGTAGGGCAGATTGCGGAGTTCATGGGCCAATTTCGAGAGCAAGGCAAGTTGCCAAGTTCAACCGTTGTCAATCCGAGGGGAGGAGTCGAAACTGCCAAGGCCATCACGCTAAGGAGCGAGAAAGAAGTAGGAACTGAGCCACAACCATCGAAATCTGCCCCCAAGGAGGACGAGAAGTTGCAAATTGAGGAGAAGGACCAAGCAAAGGCCACGGCAAGGGTAGAAACACCCTTGCCGCAACCACCCAAGCATTCCAATTCGGCCACCATAGGTAAGGAAGGTCCAATTCAAGTTAATTCTAATGTCATTCTTCCGAATGTACTGTTTCCTAGCAGATTTTTGCAAGCCAAGAACGAAGAAGAGGAGAAAGATGTTCTTGAGACGTTTAGGAAGGTGCATGTCAATATCCCACTCCTTGATGCTATAAAGCAAATCCCGAAGTATGCCAAGTTTTTTAAGAAGCTTTGTACAACAAGGAAACGGATTCGGGAGAAAGAGGTGGTACACGTAAGTGAGAATGTATCTGCATTGTTGCAAAGAAAGTTACCACCTAAATGCAAAGATCCAGGTAGTTTCACCATCCCTTGTGTTATTGGCAATATGAGGTTTGATCATGCTATGTTAGATTTAGGTGCATCTATAAATGTCATGCCATATTCTGTTTATGCATCTATGAATCTAGGAAAGCTTAAAAATGATGGTGTTATTATTCAATTAGCCGATCGATCTAATGCATATCCCAAATGAGTGTTGGAAGATGTTTTGGTGCAGGTAGACCATTTGATTTTTCCTGCAGATTTCTATGTGCTTGATATGAAGGACTCAACCCACTCTCCACCATCACCACTCTTACTTGGACGACCATTCATGAAAACAGCTCAAACCAAGATTGACGTGGCCAAGAGAGCAGTAACTATGGCCTTTGGTGGTGATATGGTTAATTTTAAGATTTCTGAATCGGTGGAGAATACTAATGATGTTCGTTCTTGTTGTGCTATTAATGTAATTGAACATATAGGGCATGAATGTTCAACACTAGTCAAGAAAAATGTACCACAACCCACCATCGAGGAAGGAATTGGAGTAAACAACAAAGAGTGCACGACCCCAACCTTGAAATCACCAAATCTGGCCGAGTGCACCCCTTATGCATCTGTCCATAGTGCTACCACTTCTTTGCCGTACAAAGGTAAGCCACCTATTCCAATTTCAATTCCCATTTCAACTAATAGGTTGTTACCTTGTATGGTGCAGGTACCTAATCGAAGTCAACGTGGTGGGAGAGTTCGTGTTGATTTAGAGAAGCAAAACACGACAATAAGAAAGGATCATTATCCCATCCCATTCAAAGACCCAAAGAATGAAGTATTTCATAGGACAGGTTGTGGGAAAACCCCTCCATGCCGTGGGGTTCCATAAACCTTCAATGGAGCATCGTCCGGCTACAAGACGTTAAAGAAAGCGCTACTTGGGAGGCAACCCATGCATTCAACAAAGGACGACCTAGGGAGCACTCCAATTCCAGATTTGCATTCCTAAACCCTTCTCCTTGTTGATTATTTTGTTTCTGCCATGTTAGGTTGTTTAGTTGCTGTTTTGTGTGTTTGTTTGTTATGTGTGTTAGTTTATGCTTGAAATATTGTGTTTTGATACAAATTCGTAGGGTTTTCTCAGTCATAACTTACAATGTTGTTCCTTGCTGTTTTTAAGTGTTTTTAAGCTGTTTTAGAGTGTTTTAGTGTGTTTTGACATAAAAATCTGAAAATCCCATAAAAATTTGAAAAAAACTGTTTTGAAAACCCAAAAAGAGTTGTTTTTAAGTTGTTTTTGTGTGTTTGTTTGTGTCTTAGGGTACCTTCCAACACAATGATGAGGATTCGGTTTTTAATTGCATGACTGTTAAAGAGAGTTGTAAACATGGATGAAAGTTTGATTTATTCTTTGGTTTATGCTTGGTTGTGGTTATAACTTATGAATTCACATGTAATCATAAAGGAAAAAAAATTAGTTTTTGTAACATGCTTGAAGGAAGGAACTCAAACTAACGCTACAACCTTGTGAGACTTAAGCCTAAATGTTTATTTGGAGAGTTAAAATCTGTGCATTGTTGTTTTCTAAAGTCGTTGCATGATCTCATTATTCTTTGATTGGTTACTACTTAGAAGGCGTTTCATCATTTAGTTCCAAATGCTAGAACTCATGCCAATTTCATTCAAAACATGTTATTGAATTGCATAACACATATTCAAGATGAAGTTAGTAGTTACCACCATAGCCAAAAAGCCTTCATTCCATGCATTTGTTTTTGTAGGTTTAACCCCGTTGAGCCTTGTTTAGCCTATGTTGTTTGTTAACCCACATTATCCTCACCTAGCCTAGATTAGGACCATCCATACCCTTGTTCTTGAAGCATAGTAAAGCATGACTCAATTGAATTCCTTTTGATCATGGTATTGCAGAAAACAAGTGTGGGGGAAGGATTCTTGATATGGGTGTGTGCCAAAGTTCATATTGAGGCATGGCAAAAAAAAATTAAAAAAAATAAAAATTCGTGCAAAATAGAAAGAAAAAAAGAAAAAGTTGTGAAAAGTATGAAAAGGAGTTGAAAGAGCATAAAAATGAGCTCTAAGTTGTTGGTTGTTGAAGAAAGGGTCCAAAACATTGAATTTGATTATAAGTGTCGCATGAACTTTCCCCTTTGTGTTTAAAGTTGATTTCTGCACTCTAAAGTGAATTATAAGTGTTAATTTCATTTCTTTGCTTACTATTGTTTTAAGAACGTTTGTTTATCCTTTACCCTTCTTTGTTAGCCAATACCCCAAGCCCCGTTATAACCCTTGACTTTAATCTTGAGTGTTATGTGTTTCAATTTGTGGAGTTTAAAATTGGTATGAGCATATGGTGTCACTGGTTCTCGCATCTAAGTAGTAGCATTCCATTCATGAGATCACATTGATAAACATGCTTATTAACTCCGGAAAGTGCTTTCTTCGTTATACATATATGTGAGCATTCGTATTCATATTTACATCAATCCTCTCACTTATAACTAGTATAGGGTGTGTAGTTAGAAAATCTGTGTGAAAATTGAGTGCATATCTAGTAAGGAATTGAGCAAATTCTCTAAGGCATGTTACATTCAAAATCATGTTTTAATTGGTTAAATGTGAACTAGTACGTGGTGACTATGATTAAGTATGTGCTTAAGTGTGAAGATGACTAAAATCTGTGGGAATGATGATTTTTAATATGTCATGTGCATTGGAAATCCCTGAGGTAAATGTTGGAGGTTTCATTTTGTTTCTTTGCTTTGCTCGAGGACTAGCAACAGCTAAGTGTGCGGGAATTTGATAGGAGCATATTTATGCGCCTTAGTTAACTAGTTCTTATGCATTTTCGTTATGTTTTCTTAGTTTAAAGTAGTTTTTTAAGCTATTATCATGTGTTTTCAGGTTTAAAGGGCACATTACATAAAATGATGCAATTTGGAGCTTTTTGGAGCAAATGTGAGCTTAGATTGAAAAGTACATGCTTGGAACACAAGGTTTGGACAAAATTGAAGATTTGAAGATTTGAGGATTGCTAGTCCAAGAAGCATTTCTAGTCCGATGAGGAGTCCTAATTGAAGAAGGATTCCTAATCAACGAGGGATTCCTAGTTGAAGATGGATTCCTAGAAGAACGAAGATTCCTACTCAAACGAGGTTTCCTACTTGAAGTAGGAAAGCTAAGCCTAAAAGTTTCCATTTAGGGTTGATCTTTCCTAAACCTAAATGGCCTTGAGAGTAAGCAATCTTAGAAGGTTCCTAAGCGTTGAAAGACACGAAGAGGGGTTCTAGAATATTTTCTCATCCTTGCCGTGGCTTAGAGCCTATTTCTTCTTGGTTTTGGCTTTCTAGAAGCCCTATTTACATTCCCTAAACCTGCCGCACCTTTCCCCTTTCTAGAAACCCTTTGCCTTGCCTTGCAAGGCATTCTAGAAGGCCTATCCTTTACCCTATCCATCCAGCCGCACCCTAGGCCTTTTCCCATTCAAAATCTGATTGTTTTAACCTATTTTCTGATGGATTTGGTTTCTAGAAGCCCTAATCTGATTGCCCTAGGGTTTTGGGTGCCTATATATACTCATTAACTCCATTGGCCGAAAATACCACCTCTCACATTCATAAATCACGCTAGAAATCCATTCCACACCTTTGCCATAGCCTTCCACCACCATACTCCCAATTTTCTGCCAAAAACAACCCCTTGCCGCACCACCCATCAACCCTAAACCTTTCCATACCATTCCCCATCCATTCTACACCATAAATACCACCCAAAACCTGTTCGAAACTTCTCTGTCGCAGCAAGGAGGAAGGAGAAATCGTTGATGAGCTTACTACCAAGTTGGAGCGTTCTAGGTGTTTTCTTTCTTTGGATTTTAATTTCTAAATTTATGTATCTTTGCTTTGCGAGTATAAGGAACTAAATCCCCTTGGCTAGGGGGGATTCGAAACCATGTTTATGCTTGCTGTATGATTTGATTACTTCTAATTGCGTTTCATAAGTTGTGGATTCAATTTACTTATCTATATGAATTAAAACTGATTTGTGTATGTTGGTTGAGAGTGCACGCTTAACTTTCATGCATAAGTTTGATGCTAGGATATAGGGGAATTTCACCTAATCGATATGAACTTATATTCACAAGTAGTAAAAGTTGTTGATCATAATTGTGTTAAGTAAATTCTTGGCATAAGTTTCATGCGCTTTCATAGTTACGAGTGCCTCATCAATACTTATGATTTCCAATGAACGTAATGATATTTGATTGTATCTCTATTATGCGCTTTCATGTAGGGAACTTTTGAGGAATAATTTGGTTGCGATGCGCTTTTTCCGTCCAATTCATTGACATAAAGGAAATCTGAAAGTTAATTTAAGCGGACCTAATTAACTTGGAGTGTTGAGTATTCATGGTTTATTGAATTGCAATTAGAAATCATTTTGTATGCAATTATAACATGTGTGGAGAAGAACCCCTTAGCTAGCCTTCCATCCATTCAATTCAATCAAATTCGTTTTGAAATCTGTTCTAGTTTACAAAGTTTTGTTTTGTTTTTAAATTCGTCCAAAATCAATCCCCCTTTACTTTGTTGAGTCATATTAGTTAGAAATCAATTTAGTTTGTGTTTTTAAGTGTTTTGAGTCAAGTTAAAACCAATTTTCGTCCAAATTCTTCCTTGGTGTCAGAAACTGCCCATAAAGTGTTTTTAAGGCAGTTTTGAGTGTTTGTTTGCTGTTTTGAGTCTTTTGGTTTGTTTTGGTGTTTTAAAGTTTAGTTTTGCATTCTTTGAGTCTAGTTTAGTGTTTTAAACTTGTTTTTACGTATTTGAGTCAGTTTTCAAGTGATTTAGCAATCCCTCCTAATCCCCGGCCTAGAACGATCCCTACTTACATACTTACTACAATTGGTAAACAGAGGGTTTAATTTGTGTGCTTATATATTTTGCATCAAGAATGCAGACTGCACAATCAAATCAACCCAGCAGAAGAAGTCTGATTTGAAACCAAGGAACACTCGCTCAGAATTCCGAACCAGTTCGAGATCAAAGCTGTAGAAAGACAACAAGATCATCTATCTCCAAAACCAGATTTATGTTCTTAAACTCTACTCTGTCTGGTTTTTACTTTGCCATACTTGTCATGTTTATTCATTGTTTGTTTGATTGTTTGCTTGTGTTTGTGTGAGTTTATGCTTGAAACATTGAGGACAATGTTCGATTTAAGTTTGAGGGGGGTAACAAAGTTCTTTTGCATGAAATTTGTGGGAGTTTATCACCCATTACTTCTAGTGTTGTTCCTTGTTGTTTTTAAGTGTTTTTATGCTATTTTGGAGTGTTTTAGTGTGTTTTGACATAAAAACCCAAAAATATCATAAAAATTTGAAAAATTGTTTTGAAAAACCCAAAAAGAGTTGTTTTTGTGTGTTTGTTTGTGTCTTAGGGTACCTTCCAACACAATGATGAGGATTTGGTTTTTAATTACATGACTGTTAAAGAGAGTTATAAACATGGATGAAAATTTGATTTACTCTTTGGTGTATGCTTGATTGTGGTTATAATTTATGAATTCACATGCAATCATAAAGGAAAAAAATCAGTTTTTGTAACATGCTTGAAAGAAGGAACTCAAATGAACGCTACAACCTTGTGAGACTTGAGCCTAAACGTTTATTTGGAGAGTTAATAATCTGTGCATCATTGTTTTCTAAAGTCGTTGCATGATCTCATTATTCTTTGCTTGATTGCTACTTAGAAGACATTTCATCGTTTAGTTCCAAAGGTTAGAACTCATGCCTATTTCATTCAAAGTATGCTATTGATTTGCATAATACATATTCAAGATGAAGTTGTGTAGTGACCACCAAAGCCAAATTGTCGTGCCCCTATTTCATTATATGTTTAAGTTTAACCCTGTTGAGCCTTGTTAAGCCTATGTTCTTTGTTAACCCACACTATCCTTACCTAGCCTAGTGTTAGGACCATCCATACCTTTGTTCTTGAAGCATAGTAAAGCATGACTTAAAATGAACTCCTTTTTTATCAATGTATTGCAGAAAGCAAGTGTGGGGGAAGTGATTCTTCTGTGTGTGTGATATGAGCATATTTATGCGACTTAGTTAGCTTGTTTTTTGGCATTTATGTTGTTAGTTCATAGTTATTTTAGTATTTTAAGCTATTTTCGTGTGTTTGTAGGTCCAAAGGGTTAATGTGGCAAAGAAATGCATTTTTGAGCATTTTGGAGCAATTTTGGGCATGGAATGGATAACATATGCTTGGAGCAAAAGGAATGGATGAAATTTGAAGTTTGTGCATCATCCTCTCCCTATAAATAACCATTTTAGCACACTCATTTCACACAACACATCCACTCATTACAACCACCCAACACATTGACCTACCACTACATCCACTCATTTCACCCAACACATCCATTCACCTACCACTACATCCACTCATTTCACCCAACACATCCACTCATTACAACCACCTAATACATTCACCTACCACTACATCCACTCATTTCACCCAACACATTCACCTTCCACTACATCCACTCATTACCACCACCCATTACATCCTCTCCCTAGCCTATAAATATATCCATCCAAAGACACATCCAGGGGGGACAATTTAGGGAGAAAGGAGGAAGACACAATATGCCGCAAGGCAGAGTCTTTTCTTCGTAACCATTCTACACATTCCCACAACAAAAACACAATTCCATGCACCTTCATTTCCCTTTCCTTGCCGTGACCTCCATCCAACCTTAACACATTCAACCATTCTTCCATACAAACAAACCTTCAAACACTCACCAACACCTTGTGCTGTAGCAAATGAAGGGAAGGAAAGTGCTTGGACGTGCTTGCTGTCCAACTTGGATCGTTGGAGCGTTTAGGTGTTTTCTTTCTTTTGTTTCTAATGTTTAAATTCATTTCCTTTCGTTTTGTTGTAAATATGAGTGGCTAAATCCCTCTTGGCTAGGGGTGATTTCAAAGCCATGATTATGTGTGCAATATAATTTGATAAATTCCAGTTATGAACTCTTGAATCGTGAATGCAATTGGCTTAACTATTTGATTGATAACTTATTTGTATTTGTTAATTAAGGGTCGACACTTAATTGGCATGCATAAATCTGTTGCTAAAATATAAGGAAGTTTCACATAATCGTTACAAACTTATATTCACATGTAGTGAAGGTCGCTTATAAACGATCGCGTTAAGTTCAATTCCTAGCATGAGTGACATGATGTCATAGTTGCAAGTGCTTTGTCAATGCTTATGATTTTCATTAAACGTAATGATCTTTTATTGTATCTCTATTATGATGTCATGTAGGGAACTTTAGAAGAATGTTTTGGGTTGTCGAATGAGTCATCCAATCCAATAAAACAAGGAAAATCTGAGAGTTAACTAGTGATGTCACGGTTAATTTGGAGCATTGTCGTTCATAATTCAATGAAGTAGTAACTGGAAATCGAGTTGTTTGCATACATGTCATGTGTGGAGAAAAATACTCTAGCTATCCCATCCATCATCTTATTTCTCAAATTTGTTTTACAATCTGTCTAATTTTTCATACTTGTTTGTTTGTTTCAACTTCATCCAAATCAAAACCCCCTTTTCGTTTTTTTTGTTTCAAAGTGTTTCAAATCTGTTTTAGTTGTGTTCTTAAGTGTTTTGATTCAAGTAAAAGTCAATTTTCGTCCAAAGTCATTCCTAGTGTCTAGTTTAAGTTTATTTGGTTGTTTTAAGCTGTTTTGAGTATTGTAAGTTTGCTTTGAGTCTTGTGAGTATTTTTAAGTGTTTTTAAGTTTAGTATTATGTTTTTAAGTCAGTTTAGAGGTTATTAGCAAGCCCTCCTAATCCCCTGTCCAGAACGATCCCTACTTATACTTGTACTACAATTGTCAAAAGAGGGTTAAATTTGTGTGTTAAGATAATTTTCGCATCAGTGTGTGTGTGCCAAAGTCCTTAATAAGGCACGGGTAGAAAAGAAAAAAAATTGAAAAAAAAAGTATGAAAAAGAGCTCTAAAGTGTTGTTTGTTAAAGAAAGGGTTCAAAACATTGAATTCGGCCCTAAGTGTTGCATAAATCTTCCCTTTGTAATTAAAAGTTGATTCTACATTCTAAAGTGATTTCCAAGTGTCTATTTCATTGCTTTGCTTCCTATCACTTTAAGAACGTTTGTTATCCCTATCTTTTCTTTGTTAGCCATTACCCCTAAGCCCTGTTACAACCCTTGACTTCAATCTTGAGTGTTAGGTGTTTCAATTTGTGGAATTCGAAATTGGTATGAGCATATGGTGTCACTGGTTCTAGCATCTAAGTAGTAGCATTCCATTCATGAAATCATATCTAAACATGCTTAGTAACTCCAGAAAATTGCTTTCTTAGTCAGAAAATGTGTGTGAAAATAGAGAGCATCTTGTAAGGAATTGAGCAAATTCTCTAAGGCATGTTACTACATTCAAAACATCATTTTAATTGGTTAATTGTGCACTAGTAAGTGGTAACTCTGATTAAGTATGTGCTCAAGTGTAAGGATGACCAAAATCTGTGGGAATGATGATTTTTAACACGTCATGTTTCATTAAAAATCCCTGAGGCAATTGTTGTAAGGTCTAGGTTGCGTTTTGTTTTGTTTGTTTTGTTTTGCTCAAGGACTAGCAAAAGCTAAGTGTGGGGGAATATTATAGGAGCATATTTATGCGACTTAGTTAGCTTGTTTCTTGGCATTTATGTTGTTAGTTCGTAGTTATTTTAGTATTTTAAGCTATTTTCGTGTGTTTGTAGGTCCAAAGGGTTAATGTAGCAAAGAAGTGCATTTTTTAGCATTTTTGGGTATGGAATGGATAGCATATGCTTGGAGCAAAAGGAATGGACGAAATTTGAAGTTTGTGCATCATCCTCTCCCTATAAATAACCATTTTAGCACACTCATTTCACCTAACACATCCACTCATTACAACCACCCAACACATTCACCTACCACTACATCCACTCATTTCACCCAACACATCCATTCACCTACCACTACATCCACTTATTTCACCCAACACATCCACTCATTACAGACACCCAACACATTCACCTACCACTACATCCACTTATTTCACCCAACATATCCACTCATTACAACCACCCAACACATTCACCTACCATTACATCCACTCATTTCACCCAACACATCCATTCACCTACCACTACATCCACTCATTTCACCCAACACATCCACTCATTTCAACCACCCAACACATTCACCTACCACTACATCCACTCATTACCACCACCCACTACATCCTCTCCCTAGCCTATAAATATATCCATCCAAAGACACATCAAGAGGGGATAGTTTAGGGAGAAGGGAGGAAGACACATTCTGCCGCAAGGCAGAGTCTTTTCTTCTTAACCATTCTACACATTCCCACAACAAAAACACAATTCCATGCACCTTCATTTCCCTTTCCTTGTCGTGACCTCCATCAAACCTAAACATATTCAGCCATTCTCTTCCATATATCCATATGCATCCATCAAACCACACCTTGTGCTGCAACAAAGAGAAAAAGGAGGACCATTGGACATGCTTGCCATTCAAGTTGGATTGTTGGAGCATTTTTTGGTGTTTTCATTCTTTTGTTTTCAATGTCTAAATATGTTTATCTTTGCTTTGTGAGTATGAGGAACTAAACCCCCCTTAGCTAGGGGGAATTCAAAACCATGAACATACTTGCAATATGAATTGATTACCTTCAGTTGTGAATTCAATTTGTTTAACTGCTTGATTGATAACTTATTCGTGTATGTTTATTAAGAGTGCACACTTAGTTTACATGCATGAATATGATGCTAGAATATAAGGGAGGTCGCTTATAAACGATCGCATTAAATGAATTCTTGGCAGGAGTTTCATGCTCATCATAGTAACGAATGCCTCGTCAATACTTATATTTTTCATAATGCTTAATGATCTTTGATTGTATCTTTATTGTGTTGTTCACATAAAGGACTTTTGAAGAATACTTGAATTGTTGTATGCGCTTTCCCATCTAATTTAATAACTTAAGGAGAACTTGAACGTTAATTTAAGCGGACTTAATTAACCTGGGGTGTTGAGTTTCATGATTGATCGAAAGAACAACTAAAAATTGGTTTATGTGCAAGTGTGTCATGTGTGGATAATAACCCTCTAGCTAGCCCATCATCCATAGTTTACCCAAATTCGTCCAAAAAACTGTTTTAGTTTACAATTTTTTTGTTTTGTTTTCAAATTCGTCAAAATCAAATCCCCCTTTACTTTAAAGTGTTTTATTAGTCAAAATCTGTTTGATTTGTGTTTTTAAGTGTCTTGAGTCAAGTTAGAACCTAACTTCGTCCAAAACCATCCCTAGAGTCAGTTTAGAGTCTAATTCATTGTTTTAAGCTGTTTTGAGTCTTTTAAACTAGTTTTGAGTTTTTTCAGTTTGTATTGCATCTTTTAAATCTAGTTTGGTGTTTTAAACTTAATTTTACGTTTTTAAGTCAGTTTCAGGTGTTTTAGCAATCTCTCATAATCCCTAGCCTACAATGATCCCTACTTATATTCTTTACTACAATTGACAACAAGAGGGTTTAATTTGTGCGTTAAGTAATTTTCGCATCAGAATGACATCCAGTAAGGGTGGTGTCGACTGGGATGTCAGAAGGAGAAGTCCCAATGATAACCAAGATGTCGAGGATGGTAGGAGTCATAGGACCGAATGGAAGGACCATGATGTTGGTGGCTGAGCACCAGAGGCTAAGAGTTGCCATGAAGAGCTCTTTATCCATTGTAATTTCCATGGTCGAGAACTTGATAGCGTCATAAATACCAAGAGTTTTCCACTCTTTACCGAAGAATCGTTCCATTCGGATTACCCAAGCCACCCAATTTGCATTGGGCGAAGGCCAAGATCCTTGGGGTTTTGTCTGGCACCCCCTCGACCAATCGAATCCTTGTAGCAAACTTGCCAAACAGTATTTTTTGAACAGGTTGGTGATGGATGATGGCACCCTATCCTTAAAGAGTGGGCCCAGAACTTGGTGAGTTATGTTTCACTCACCCTCAAAACGCAGAGTGATGATAACGTGCTGATCGATGAAATCCTTGAAATTGTTGCACTCATATGAGAGTTTTGAGACAAAGGAGGCCATTGAGGAAAGGTTAGAAATTTTTGAGATGAAAGTTTCAGAATCCCTGGTTTTTGAAAGTTTTAAAAGCAGAACGGTAAGAAAATTTCAAAGGTTTGGGAGAGCATAAGGTACGATGGAAGAGATCAGGTATTTATAAACATTTGGGAACGAAAGGCTAAACGATTGATTTTCAAAATGAATTGTAGAATCAAGCGGCAAAGATACTAATCATTGCACATGCTCAGAAAATCAAGGCAAAAAGACCAAGGTTTTCACGGATTGAGGATACACGATGGCATGTTACGACGGATTTAATGCAAGAGAGACATTTCGACGATCGCATGTTTTCGAGGATCATGATTAAAGGCTGCTAGGGTAACAGGAGGTTGACACGTGGTTGGACGATTTGGAAATCGAGATCGTGGAATCACGTCTCATAAGTGCGCATGGTGGAAGTCCCCAAGAGTTGGTTTCACATTTTCAAGGTTAAGGCTCGAACTAAGGAGTATAGGTTGACAACCTCAGAAGTGAAGGGGCAATGTTTGGGCCCAAAAATATTATTTTGGGCCGAGTTTAGATCGTTCTCAGCCCAGTGTTGGATAGGCTAAGTTTAGATTATTTCTCGGCTCAGAAGTCGGGTACAGGTGTCATTGGGAGATATTCAGCCTATGGGCCACGCGGTTGAAGTTGGCCATATCCTATCAGAAATTAGGAATGTGGACGAATCCTATTATGAGAAGGAGTTTCGACGGGATCAGGATGCTAAGATTGAATATGGTCTGATAACGAGTTATGTTCAAAGTCCTAGTAGGAATAGGATTGGCCGAGATAAAGTTGGATCATGAGAAGAAGTTCTAATCCAGAAGTGATTGGGATTCAATACAGGTTGGCTGCTATAAATAGGGAGGGAAGACATCGAAAAAAGCCCCTCCAATTGAACACACAAATTGCCTTGCTCATTCTCTCGCTCTACGCGAAACCTCTCAACAGCCTTGAGATTTTTGTTTTTCCTCTTTTCATCGATGCATCTTCAGTTTAGATAAATAGCACTGTTGCCGCATAATCAGCCGAGCATCTTCAGTTTAGATGAACAGCACGGCGACACGGCTGACTGCTTACTTATCAAAGTCTCTATCGAGAAGGGTTTTTGAATCCTTATCGGCAGAGTTCATCTCATTAGCTTTCTCGGCGAAGCGAGGTGTTACAAGTTATTATACTCGGCACATTGAATGCCGAGTTGTTTATGATTAGTTATTCATAAGTAGGCTTTAGAGTTCGGCATTCTGACGGCCGAACCATTTTCACAATCAAGACATATATTCATTTTCAATACTTATGTCCTTATACTTTGGTGTTGATTCAACGTGCTTATACTTTTATGAATATAATCACAATGATCGAATCCGGCACCGACGATTTGTGAATTTCGCAAAACTAGTAGCTTTGTCTTTAAGCTCTAGCCTGAAGATTGAGGCGTGTTCCTTACTCGGTCGCAGTCGCATGATCGAGAAGTCAACAGCGCACCCAATGCAACATCAACAAATTTTACTCCTCAGTTGAGCTCGGCCGATGAGTTGGCATGCCCCGCATACAACCGAAGAACGTAGTTAGCTTACAAATTACTCAGCCTGCGTGCCACGTAGGTTTAGTAGTTTTTAAGGTCAGCACATGTATATAAAAAACAAACAAACTCATTAGCCATTATATAAAATCTAAAAGTTCATCCTAATATATAATTATATATACACAAGCACAAGTAGTTACTCACAAGAAATTCAAGTTCAGCTGCCGGTATAGTTTTCAAAGTCAAACACAATGACAGGGCCCATAACATATTCAAGCAAGGATTTGCCTATAATAATATTCAAGCAAGAAATCTCAAATTTTGAAGAAATCTCAAATATTGATCGCCTTCATTAGAAGCTACAACATGGAAAGAAAGAAAGAAACGAACAGAGTTTAACACCCTAGTGGTTTAGAACTTCATCAAACACACACAATTTATGAAAACCGTAAAATTAATTTTGTAAGCAAAGAAGGGACATAAACCAGGTACCTCATTTGTGGACCAAAAGGCCGACAACATCACATTGAAATAAATTCAAAAAAAACCCAAAACAATAAATTTAAGTATCCTTTGAGTAAGGAGATCTAGACAAGGTACATACTATTTTTTGCTATAACCATAAGCATGCAGAAGAAGTCAATACTTTGACAAGGTCTTGCCCTTTCATGCAATGGGGCATCAACTAAGTCGGGCCCCTTAAGAAGGCTCAAGGAAACAGGGAGTACATGATAGTGGCAACATACTACTTCTCAAAATGGATAGAGGCATAACCCTTGACAAGAATCACTGACACTATTGTAAATTCTTTCATCTAGAAGAACATTATTTGTCGATTCGACATCCCACATACACTGCCCAATAAAAGTGAGCTATAGTCAGTTTACCAGTTACGAAGTCACAGATTTAAACAAAGAATTGGGAATCCCTCACCTAACTTCCACTCCAAGATACCCACAAGGTAATGTACATGCGAAAGTTTCAAACACACCATCTTGCAATGCTTGAAGAAAGGCTGGAAAAGAAAAGTAAGTTGCTTAAAGAGCTACCTGGAGTCTTATGGGCATACCACATAACAATTTGGATATCTATAGGGGAAACACCGTTCTCTATGGCTTATGGAACATAAGCCATTGTAAGAACGGCCCACCTTAAAAAACGTAAGAATCCTCAAATCCGACTGGACTTCGTGGAAGAACACCAGAAATGCTCTCAAGTTCGATCGGTCGCTTACCAATAGCAAATTCGACCATACTACAAATTAAACCCTCTTTTTATCAATTGTAGCAAGTATGTAAGTAGGGATTGTTCTAGGCCGGGGATTAGGAGGGATTGCTAAATCACTTGGAAACTGACTTGAAAATGTAAAAACAAAGTTTAAAACACTAAACTAGACTCAAAGAATGCATAACTATACTTTAAAACACTAAAACAAACCAAAAGACTCAAAACAGCACCTAAACACTCAAATTTGGAAGAAATTGGTTTACCACTTGACTCAAGACACTTAAAAACACAAACTAAATTTATTTCTAACTAATATGACTCAACAAAATAAAGGGGGATTGATTTTAGACGAATTTGAAAACAAAACAAACTTTGTAAAACAAAACAGATTGTAAATGAATTTGAATGAACTTATGGATGGAAGGCTAGCTAGGAGGTTCTTCTCCACACATGTCACACTTGCATACAAAACGATTTCCAGTTGCTTTTCGATAAGCTATGAATACTCAACGCCCCAAATTAACCGTGAATTGCACTAATTAACCCTCAGTTTTTCCACAAATTATTGGGTTGGATGATTGCATACGACAACCCAAAACATTCCCTACAAGTTCCCTACATGAATTGCATAATAGAGATACAAGCAAGAATCATTAAGTTCTATGAAAAACATAAGCATTGACGAGGCACTCGTTACTATGATTTGCATGAAACTTATGCCAAGAATTTACTTAACGTGATTGTGACTAGCAACCTTCACTACTTGTGAATATAAGTTCATAACGATTAGGTGAAACTCTCTTATATTCTAGCGTCAAATTCATGCATGAAAATTAAGCGTGCACTCTCAACCAACATACACAAATCAATTTTTATACGAACGGATAAGTAAATTGAATTCACAACTTATGAATGACAACTGGATGTAATCAAATCATATTGCAAGCATGAACATAGTTTCGAATCCCCCCCTAACTAAGAGGGGTTTAGTTCCTCATACTCACAAAGCAAAGATGCATTAATTTAAACATTGAAATCAAAGATAGAAAACACCTAGAAACGCTCCAACACTCCCAAGGTTTGGGCATAGGCACGACACAAGATGTTCATTCTCTTTCCTTCCTTGCAAGCAGCGGCACTAGAGGTTTTGGACGGTTTTGGGTGGTTTTTATGGTGTAGAATGGATGGGGAATGGTATGGAAAGGTTTAGGATTGATGGGTGGTGTGGCTAGGGGTGATTTTTGGATGAATTTGGAGAGAATGGTGATGGAGAGGTGTGGCTAAGGCAAGGATAAAATCTGTTATGTTTTTTATGAATATGGAAGGTGGTATTTATAGGCTTGAGAGAGGACCACTCCATTTCCTTTGCATGTGCAGCTTGTGTGGGTGTGTGTTGGCATGTTTCCTCTTTACATTTACACACACATGCTTCATCATTTCAACCACAACACACACACATTTTCTGCCCTATTTTCCTTTACATTTACACACACATGCTTCATCATTTCAACCACCAATCCACCTATTTTCAGCCCATGTTTCTCCTTTCCTTTGCATGTGTTGTGCCTTCTCTTCTAGCTGTGCATTTCCACTTGCTCCAAAGACAAATGAGTGTAATCATAACCCCATTTGCTGCTGAGTGTTGATGACAAAGCAAAACACAAAACAAGTGCCTTTACTTTCTCATTTTATTAGCCAAATCTGCTTAGCCCGTTTCTGAACCTTTCAGTTTTAAAATGCCCATAACTTCTTCTAGAAAAATGATATTAACAATCTGTAAATTGCTCCAGAAAGTAGACATCCGTAGCTTTCCAAGCATATAAGGGTCATTCTCGCATTCATTCGGAGCTGTTCGTAACATGCTTCCAAAGTCAGCTAATCTGCACAGGCAGTTTTGACGAATTTGTTGGCTGCCATGTTTCTCTTTTGCACATGCCTTGTATAATGTTGTCTCCATGTTCTTGTGTATGCTTCAATGTTCTTCTCTTTGCCATGTGTTTGCTTTCTTTGCCATGTGTTTGCTGCCATGTTTTCCCCTTTACATTTACACACATATGCTTCATCATTTCAACCACAAAACACACCATTTCCTTCCCCTTTGCCATGTGTGTCCCTTTCACTTTACATGTGGGCTTCTTTGCATGTGTTTTCTCCCTCTCTTGCCTTGAGTTTGCATGTGTATGAGTTGTCATTGTTTATCCTTGCAATTACACACACACACACTTGCACACACATATGCCCAAAACGTCCATCCTCATGCATGCAATCCATTTGAGCCCCATATTGATCCAACATGCACCAAAATGCATTTTTCTTGCCAAGGTTGTTATTAAGACCTACAAACAAATGAAAATGGCTTTAAACACTAAAATAACTAAAGAAACACAACGTAAACGCTCAAGAACAAGCCAATTAAGTCGCATAAATATGTTCCTATCAAATTCCCCCACACTTAGTTTTTGCTAGTCCTCGAGCAAAACAAAGAAATAAAACGAAACAAAACAAATAAAACACAACCTAAGCCTTCCAACAATTGCCTCCGGGATGTTCAATGCACATGACATGTTAAAATCATTATCCCCACAGATTTGAGTCATCTTCACACTTAAGCACATACTTAATCATAGTCACCACGTACTAGTTCACATTTAACCAATTAAAACATGATTTTGAATGTAGTAACATGCCTTAGAGAATTTGCTCAAGTCCTTACAAGATATTCACTCAATTTTCACTCAGATTTTCTAACTACACACCCTATACTAGTTATATGTGAGAAGATTGATGTAAACATGAAAACGAACACTCACATATATGTATTACAAAGAAAGCGATTTCTGGAGTTATTAAGCATGTTTAGATATGATCTCATGAATGGAATGCTACATCTTAGATGCGAGAACCAGTGACACTATATGCTCATACCAAATTCAAACTCCACAAATTGAAACGCATAACACTCAAGATAAAGTTAAGGGTTGTAACGGGGTTTAAGGGTAATGGCTAACAAAGAAAGGATAGGGATAACAAACGTTCTTAAAGCAATAGCTAACAAATTAATGAACTTGAAACTTAGAATTCACTTAGATTGCAGAAATCAACTTTTAGACATAAGGGAAAGATTTAAACAACTCTTAGGGTCAAATTCAATGTTTTGGACCCTTTCTTCAACAAACAACACTTTAGAACTCTTTTTCATACATTTTCACTACTTTTTTTTTTCTTGATGTATTTTTCTTTTCTTTTCTTTCCACCCGTGCCTATGGCTCACTACTTACATGAGAAACACTTCCCCCACACTTGTTTTCTGCCAAACATTACTCAAAAGGAATTCAATTTGAATCATGCTTTACTATGCTTTAAGAACAAGGTTATGGATGGTCCTAATCTAGGCTAGGTGAGGATAGTGTGGTTTAACAAAGAACGTAGTCTAAACAAGGCTCAACGGGGTTAAACTTAAACATATAATGAAGTAGGATACACGGCAATTTGGCTTTGGTGGTGGTAACTACACAACTTCATCTTAAATATGTATTATGCAAATCAATATCATGCTTTGAATGAAATGGGCATGAGTTCTAGCATTTGGAACTAAATGATGAAACGCCTTCTAAGTAGTAACCAAGCAAAGAAAAATGAGATCATGCAACGACTTTAGAAAACAATAATGCACAAATTTCAACTCTCCAAATAACGTTTTAGGCTCAAGTCTCACAAGGTTGTAGCGTTTGTTTGAGTTCCTTCCTTCAAGCATGTTACAAAAACTGATTTTTTTTCTTTATGATTTACATGTGAATTCATAAATTATAACCACAACCAAGCATACACCAAAGAGTAAATCAAATGTTCATCCATGTTTATAACTCTCTTTAACAGTCATGTAATTAAAAACCAAATCCTCATCATTGTGTTGGAAGGTACCCTAAGACACAAAATAAACAAAAACGACTCAAAACACTCTTTTTAGGCTTTTCACAACAATTTTTCAAAATTTTATGGTATTTTCGGATTTTTATGTCAAAACACACTAAAACACTCCAAAATAGCTTTAAAACACTTAAAACAGCAAGGAACAACACTAGAAGTAATGGGTGATAAATTCCTACGAATTTTATGCAAAGAATTTCTTCAATTCCTGCGAATTTTATGCAAAGAATTTCTTCATGCAAAACAATGGTTACCCCCCCCCCCCCCACACTTAAATCAAACATTGTCCTCAATGTTTCAAGCATAAATTCACACAAACAAACAACGAATAAACATGACAAGTATGGCAAAGTAAAAATTAAACAAAGTAGAGTTTAAGAACGCAAATCTGGTTTTGGAGATAGATGATCTTGTTGCCTTTCCACAGCTTTGATCTTGAGCTGGATTGGAATTGTACGGCGAAGCTTTGCTCTTTGGCGATGTTGTTGAAGCTTCTTGAGTTCTTCAACTCAGACTCCTTCTGCTCTCGAGTTGATTGTGCAGGCTCAATTCCTTATTTGTTCTCCAAGCAGATGTGGCAGCTTCTCTAGTTCTTCAACTCAGACTCCTTATGCTGGGTTGATTGTGCAAGTTGCATTCTTCTCTGCTTGTTTCTTCTGCATGTTGTCTCCACATGCTGCTGGTATCATTTTCGCTTGCCTTATCTGTTCTTCAGGTAGATGTGGCAGCTTCTTTGGAAGTACATCAGCAGTGGAAGACGAGTACTCGAGAGCAATTTCTCCATGTCCTGCAGGTTAGAACAAAGACAAGGAAAAGGACATGGAGAATGCATGATATGAGATACTCTTGCTCTCTACCTTCATGATATGAAATACTTTTGCTCTTGAAGATTTGTTTGCAGAGGTATCCCAGGGGATGAGGAACACTGAGTGACTCGAGAGGGTTCGATGGGAATGCATTCTCAGAGATGACAGAATGTTATGTATGTCTGCCTTGCCATGGAGGGTGAAGGTCGACATTTATAGGAAATAATAACCGGTACTGTTCTTTCACTCCTGTCGACAACCGTTGGATGATTGTACAGTAAACTTCACGTGTTTTCTACTTCAACAGAAATTGTCGACAGATTGCCCGTGATTTCCTCAAAGCTGACGAGGCTGAGAGAGATAGATGGTTGTAATCGGCACTTCAACAAACTGCCCGTGATTTTCGCAAAGCTGAGTTTGCGTGTGACGGGTGCGGACGAGGCTGAGAAAGCTGACACTCTTCGATATCTGGAATCGGTGGTTTGTGAGCAAGCCCAACTTTTGAGAAAAGCTGGTGCCTCTTCGATCTCTGAAAAAGAAGATTGGCCGTGGTTTCTAAGCAAACCCAGCTTTTGAGAAAACTAGCGCCTCTTTGAGTTGGCCTCTTCGATTTCTGAGCTCGCCTCTTCGATCTCTGAAATCCCATCGCATGCTGTTTTTATAGACGTACGCAGGACGTTCAAAGCACACTTGAATTTCTGCCTGTAAAAACTCCCTTCTTGCACTTCTACGATATTGACTTGTCCGACCTCTTCTTTCTTTAACACCTCTGAAAATGTCTGGCCCTTCCGACCGTCGATTTGACTTGAACCTTGGTGAAGAGGCAGCTCCGCCTTCTCCAGACAACATATGGCGCCCATCCTTCATATCCCCTACTGGCCCTCTTACCGTTGGGGATTCAGTGATGAAGAATGACATGACCGCTGCGGTGGTGGCCCGGAACCTTGTCACTCCTAAAGATAACAGACTGTTTTCTAGACGGTCTGATGAGTTGGCTGTTAAGGAGTCTCTGGCTCTTAGTGTGCAGTGTGCGGGTTCTGTGTCCAACATGGCCCAACGCCTATTTGCTCGAACCCGTCAAGTTGAATCGTTGGCGGCTGAAGTGATGAGTCTCAAACAGGAGATTAGAGGGCTCAAGCATAAGAATAAACAGTTGCACAAGCTCGCACACAACTATGCTACAAACATGAAGAGGAAAATTGACCAGATGCAGGAATCTGATGGTCAGATCTTACTTGATCATCAGAGGTTTGTGGGTTTGTACCAACAGCATTTGCCTTCGTCTTCTGGGGCTGTACCGCGTACTGAAGCTCCAAATGATCAACCTCCGTTGCCTCCTCCTTCTGGGGCTCCGCCGACTACTGAGAATTTTCCTAAACAGCCTTTGTGAAGGCTCATTCTTGTAATTTCCTGCTTAATGTTCCTTTTCTACAAAAATCAATGAAAAAAGTATCTTGTTTACCAAAAATCCACACCAAAAGAAATCAAACAAGCAACAACTCAAAATGACAAACAAGGTAAAAAAAACGTAGTAAATGGAAGGTTTTTAGAAACGCAAAACCGATTGTGAAGCGATTCATAGATCTTCCTTATTTGAATACATGGGTTGCCTCCCAAGAAGCGCTTGCTTTAACGTCATGCAGCCGGACGAAGAACGCAATTACTCCCCACTGGAGCCCACAGCATGCAAGGGAATGTCCTCCACAACATGCTCAACAAAGTGCTCATAGATTACATCCTTGAACGGAAATGGATAGTGATGTTTGTTGATGGGTGCGTTGTGTTGCTTAAGGTTCATGTTCATACGCCCACCATCGGGGATTTGCTTGGGTACCTGCACCAAAGAAGGGAACCAGCTATCAACTTTAATGGGAATTGGATTTGGATTAGGTGGCTTACCTATGTGTTGTGATGAAGTGGCAGCAATGTGAACATTCTTCCCCATGGTGCGTTCGGCTAATTTGAGCATTTTGAGGGCAGTGGCCGTATGGTCCTTGTGCTCCACTCCAATTCCCTCGTCTTGCATGGTTCTTGATGCATCATTTGTGCCTAGTGCTGAATGGTCCGGTCCTATCTTTTCTATTTTATCAATGGCACAACAAGAATGAACAACATTAGGAGTCTCAATGGATTCAGAAATTTTAAAACTAATCATGTCACCACCAAATGCCATAGTTACTAATCCTTTGGCCATATCAATCTTCGTTTGAGCCGTTTTCATGAATGGCCTTCAAAGGAGGATGGGCAATGAAGGGGCATGGTCCGATTCATCCATTTCGAGAACATAGAAATCCGTCGGAAAGATTAAGTGATTTACCTGCACAAGAACATCTTCCAAAACTCCCTTTGGATAGGCGTTAGATCTATCGGCCAATTGTATGATTACACCATCATTTTTCAACACTCCTAAATTCATAGATGCATAAATTGAGTATGGCATAACATTTATAGAAGCACCTAAATCTAACATGGCAGATTCAAAGCGAGTGTTTCCAATGACACAAGGAATTGTAAAACTACATGGATCTTTGCATTTGGAGGGTAGTTTGCGTTGCAAGATGGCGGATACTTTCTCGCTTACATGTACCACTTCTTTCTCCCGGACACGTTTCTTTGTTGTACAAAGCTTCTTTAAACACTTGGCATACTTCGGGATTTGCTTTATGGCATCAAGGAGGGGAATGTTGACATGTACCTTTCTAAACGTCTCTAGAACATCTTTTTCCTCCTCTTCGTTCTTGGATTGCAAAAATCTGCTAGGAAAGGGGACATTCGAAGGAAAAACATTAGTAGGAATTGAATTTAACATATTATTACCTTGATTGGCCGAATTGGACAGATTTGGGCCTATGGAAGCTTGCGGCAAAGATGTGTCCACCTTTGTCGTGGGTGGGCTTGTGTCCTCCTCTTCAAATTGTAGTTTTTTATCTTCTTTGAGACCTGATGTAGATGGTTTAGGACCTGCCCCAACTTCTTTTCCACTTCTCAACAATATGGCTTTTGCACTTTCGAAACCTCCTTTTGGATTTGGAATGGTAGAACTAGGAAGTTGGCCTGGGTCCCGAAATTTGCTCACAAAGTCTGCAATCTGCCCAATTTGTTTCTCCAATTGATCCACCCTTTTGTCTTGGCTTTGCATAGCTTTGGTTTGATTTTCTTGCCCCTGAGACAAGTTAGTTAGTAACTTAAGGAGTGTATCATTGTCTAGAGATGTACTTGAAGCATTTGGGGTAGATTGTTGTGGAACATGTGAGGGTGCGTATGGCTTGGTGAAAAACCCTGGGGGTTGTTGCCTAAAGCCTCCTTGTTGTTGGGGTTGTTGGGCCTCCCTCCACTTGAAGTTTGGATGGTCTCTCCAACCTGGATTATATGTGTTTGAATATGGATCGTTCCTTGGTTGGTTTTGGCCTTGAAATCCAATTGCGTTAGCGCTCTCTCATCCACCATTCTCAATGAGTTGAGGGCACTTTTCCGAGGCATGTCCTTGGATAGAGCATACGCCACACACCATTGGCCATTGCATTCTCATTCCTTCGGCCATCTGAGACACAATGGAAGTAAGATTAGCTAATTGTGAATGAATGTCGGATATGGAACTTACCTCATGCACTTGTTGCCGTGGGGGTCCTCTTTGGCCAACACCTTCGTATTGTTGAGCGTTCAATGCTCGATTAGCGATCAAGATCTTGGCAGCCAAGGGTGTTTTGTCCACCAATGCTCCACCCGCCGAGGCATCGAGCATTTGACGTTCAAGTGGTAGGAGCCCCTCGTAAAAGTATTGTAGAAGTAACTCCTCCTTCATCTGATGTTGTGGACAAGAAGCAACAAGTGATTTAAAACGTTCATAATAAGTGGGAAAAGACTCACCTTCCTCTTGCTGAATACCACTAATCTTTTTACGTAGGAGAATGATTCGAGAAGTTGGGAAAAACTTCTCCAAAAACGCCCTCTTCATACTCTCCCAAGTTGTGACAGTTCCGGGAGCTAACTCGTACAACCAATCTTTGGCTTTATCCATTAAAGAGAATGGAAAAGCCTTCATCTTCAAAATACTTCCGTCGACGTAAACCGGAGTCATGCTTGAACACACCACTTCAAATTCTTTTAAATGCTTGTTCGGGTCCTCCATGGACAGCCCATGGTATTTTAGAATGTGGTGGAGCAAACTTGACTTTAACTCGAACTCTTCGGTCTTACCTTGCGCAGCAGTAGGATATTGGATACACAAAGGTGCGGCATTATCTAATCCTGAAGCGGCGAGCTCCTTGAGTGTTCGGTTGTCCATGGCCATGTCTTGCACTACTTCTCCCACTTGTGCCGTGGGTATCTCCTCCTCTTTTGGAACTTGTTCTTCAAGGTTAGGTTCCAGGCTAAGTGGGTTGGACTCTTGTTGGTTCCTTCTTCGTCTCAAAGTTCTCTCAAAATCGTCGTCAAAGTCACGGATGTGCTTATGAATAGGTTGAGAACTTCGAGTCATATAACACCTAAAACAAGAAAACAAGTCAAGTCATCAACTAGGAACAAAAATACATGAAAATAACAAAAAGAAATAACAAGGGATTAGCAAAATTGCTAATCCCCGGCAACGGCGCCAAAAATTTGATGCTAAATAAATAAGCACACAAATTAAACCCTCTTTTTATCAATTGCAGCAAGTATGTAAGTAGGGATTGTTCTAGGCCGGGGATTAGGAGGGATTGCTAAATCACTTGGAAACTGACTTGAAAATGTAAAAACAAAGTTTAAAACACTAAACTAGACTCAAAGAATGCATAACTATACTTTAAAACACTAAAACAAACCAAAAGACTCAAAACAGCACCTAAACACTCAAATTTGGAAGAAATTGGTTTACCACTTGACTCAAGACACTTAAAAACACAAACTAAATTTATTTCTAACTAATATGACTCAACAAAATAAAGGGGGATTGATTTTAGACGAATTTGAAAACAAAACAAACTTTGTAAAACAAAACAGATTGTAAATGAATTTGAATGAACTTATGGATGGAAGGCTAGCTAGGAGGTTCTTCTCCACACATGTCACACTTGCATACAAAACGATTTCCAGTTGCTTTTCGATAAGCTATGAATACTCAACGCCCCAAATTAACCGTGAATTGCACTAATTAACCCTCAGTTTTTCCACAAGTTATTGGGTTGGATGATTGCATACGACAACCCAAAACATTCCCTACAAGTTCCCTACATGAATTGCATAATAGAGATACAAGCAAGAATCATTAAGTTCTATGAAAAATATAAGCATTGACGAAGCCCTCGTTACTATGATTTGCATGAAACTTATGCCAAGAATTTACTTAACGTGATTGTGACTAGCAACCTTCACTACTTGTGAATATAAGTTCATAACGATTAGGTGAAACTCCCTTATATTCTAGCGTCAAATTCATGCATGAAAATTAAGCGTGCACTCTCAACCAACATACACAAATCAGTTTTTATACGAACGGATAAGTAAATTGAATTCACAACTTATGAATCACAACTGGATGTAATCAAATCATATTGCAAGCATGAACTTAGTTTCGAATCCCCCCCTAACTAAGAGGGGTTTAGTTCCTCATACTCACAAAGCAAAGATGCATTAATTTAAACATTGAAATCAAAGATAGAAAACACCTAGAAACGCTCCAACACTCCCAAGGTTTGGGCATAGGCACGGCACAAGATGTTCCTTCTCTTTCCTTCCTTGCAAGCAGCGGCACTAGAGGTTTTGGACAGTTTTGGGTGGTTTTTATGGTGTAGAATGGATGGGGAATGGTATGGAAAGGTTTAGGATTGATGGGTGGTGTGGCTAGGGGTGATTTTTGGCTGTTGGAGAGAATGGTGATGGAGAGGTGTGGCTAAGGCAAGGATAAAATCTGTTATGTTTTTTATGAATATGGAAGGTGGTATTTATAGGCTTGAGAGAGGACCACTCCATTTCCTTTGCATGTGCAGCTTGTGTGGGTGTGTGTTGGCATGTTTCCTCTTTACATTTACACACACATGCTTCATCATTTCAACCACAACACACACACATTTTCTGCCCTATTTTCCTTTACATTTACACACACATGCTTCATCATTTCAACCACCAATCCACCTATTTTCAGCCTATGTTTCTCCTTTCCTTTGCATGTGTTGTGCCTTCTCTTCTAGCTGTGCATTTCCACTTGCTCCAAAGACAAATGAGTGTAATCATAACCCCATTTGCTGCTGAGTGTTGATGACAAAGCAAAACACAAAACAAGTGCCTTTACTTTCTCATTTTATTAGCCAAATCTGCTTAGCCCGTTTCTGAACCTTTCAGTGTTAAAATTCCCATAACTTCTTCTAGAAAAATGATATTAACAATCTGTAAATTGCTCCAGAAAGTAGACATCCGTCGCTTTCCAAGAATATAAGGCTCATTCTCTCATTCATTTGGAGCTGTTCGTAACATGCTTCCAAAGTCAGCTAATCTGCACATGCAGTTTTGACGAATTTGTTGGCTGCCATGTTTCTCTTTTGCACATGCCTTGTATAATGTTGTCTCCATGTTCTTGTGTATGCTTCAATGTTCTTCTCTTTTCCATGTGTTTGCTTTCTTTGCCATGTGTTTGCTGCCATGTTTTCCCCTTTACATTTACACACACATGCTTCATCATTTCAACCACAAAACACACCATTTCCTTCCCCTTTGCCATGTGTGTCCCTTTCACTTTACATATGGGCTTCTTTGCATGTGTTTTCTCCCTCTCTTGCCTTGAGTTTGCATGTGTATGAGTTGTCATTGTTTATCCTTGCAATTACACACACACACTTGCACACACATATGCCCAAAACGTCCATCCTCATGCATGCAATCCATTTGAGCCCAATATTGATCCAACATGCACCAAAATGCACTTTTCTTGCCAAGGTTGTTATTAAGACCTACAAACAAATGAAAATGGCTTTAAACACTAAAATAACTAAAGAAACACAATGTAAACGCACGAGAACAAGCCAATTAAGTCGCATAAATATGCTCCTATCACTACAACAAAGAAATCAAGCTCAAGAGCCTTCAAGTTGGAGATTTGGTCCTAAAAGAAGTCTTCAAAAATACTAAGATCCTAGGAGAAAGGTAAACTCGGGCCAAACTGGGAAATACCATATAAGATCACCAAATATGAGGCAAAGGAACCTACCATCTGAAGCGCATGGATGGAACCCCAATCACCAAGAAGTGGAACATCGCCAAACTCAAGCGATACTACCCTTAGAAGCACCATCTGAATGGCACACAGTTTGATTTCCTTCTTGGGATATGTAGGCAGTCCGTTTCGAACTCAATTGCACTGCCGCCGTTTGCGCGAAAACAAGTCCATGGAGAACTCATGTCCTAACACCCTAAATAGTTTTATCATTAGAAGTGATTCCTAATGTAATTTTTACATTATATCAAATTTTCTTAGAACGATACCAGTGATTTGTTTCTCTTTTTTGGAGATTCTTTTCAGAGGTATGTAGGCAAATCCTTCTCGGATTCAATCGATGACCAAGCCCCCAAAAAACGTTTGCCTAAGATTCACTAGGGATGGGCATGCAATTCGAGCTAGTGCAAAAACCTTCCTTTAGGCACCACGTTGCAGGTATTGAAATCCTTGATCAAAGAATTAGGGCAAGGCAAAAAAAAAATATTGTTTTGTTCTTCATGGAATTATTTCAGGCACAACTCAAAGTTTTCTTATCTTTAATCCGATATGCGTTTGACAAGTACAGAGCAAAAGATTCTTCATCGGTTTAATGTTTAATTCCTGGTAACAAAGTAAGGAGGTACTTTGGTGGTGAGAACCCTTTACAGATATTAAGTCTGGGAGGTAATGTTCTTCCGAATCAACATTATGTAAACGTGAGTCTTTAAAAATAAGTATGTAAATATATTGTAGATATTAGGAATCCTTTTTTAGGAAGGATTATTTGTTGTGTCCTTTTTTAATTATAGTTTCCTTAGAACAAGGATTGTATTAGTATTTATTTCAAGGAAGTAATACAATGAAATTACCTCGTAAAAATTCTATTTGGTATCAAGAGTCGGTGTTGCCGAAACCCTAGTTTTTCCACTGAGCTTGGTTGATTGTTTTTCTGCAAATATTTTGCAGAAAGCAGTAGTGCCATGTGTGTGGGTGTAATCTTGCTGGCATGTGCAGTAGTGTGGGTAGTGCTTTGACTGGTTTCTGCACAGTGGTGCTTCGAGTGGTTCCTGCACAGTCTTGCCGTGTGTCTGTGGTATTGCTACATGCGCAGCAGTGTGGTAAACATCAGTCTTGCTGTTTTTTCAATTTTTTTTGTTTTTACAGTAAAGTTGAATGGCATCAGAATGAGGCAGTGGTGTGTTGAAGTTAGAAGGCAGTAACTCAACCAATAATCCAATATTGAATCCTGTCGTTATTCAGAGTGATACGTCTGCTGTACCAAACACCGTGAAAGTAAATGGATCAAATTATCCTCTTTGGTCCAAGGTTTTGGAGATGCACATCGCTGGACGCTGTAGGAAGGGCTTTGTGACTAGGATTACCAAGGAGCCTGCTGAGGATAGTGCTGAATATATGACATATGAGACAGGGAATGCAATAGTAAAATGGTGGTTAATCAATTCCATGGAACTTGCTATCATGGGATTTTTATTCACCTGCGTACTACTAAAGAAGTTTGGGAAGATATGGCTCGGTTCTAATATGATGGTTCAGATATTTCTCAAATTTATGAATTAAAGGTTAAATCCTTCAGACTCTGTCAAGAGGGCCGGCCAATTGGTATGTATTATGCTGACCTCAAGTCCGTTTGGTAGGAGTTAGATCAAAGGAGACCAATCAAGATAGAGTGTGATGTGGATCTCAAGACCTTGCGAGAAGAGATTCAAATTGATCGTGTGTATGCTTTTTTGGCGGGTTTGGATGATATCTTTGATAAGGTACAGAGTGATATTCTACGTAGTTAACCCTTACCATCTGTTGAGGAAATGTTTTCTGTTGTTCGACGTGAAGCCGAATGACATTCTACTATGATGGGTGGAAGTAACAACCAAGGTGGGCTGCCGTCCATGGCCATGATATCTCGGCCAGCTGTTATCCCTCATCACAATAATTCTTCTAATCACTCTTTAAATTCTCATCCCTTCAACCGAGAAAATAAAGATGATTTGAAGTGTACTTTCTGTGGACAAACTCGTCATATTGAGGATACGTGTTTTGCTAAGCATAGGGTGCCTGACTGGTTTCCAGAATTGAAGAAGAAATTGTGTGCAAAGGAGCGTGGAAGTGCAGGAAATAATGGAGGTCGTGCCTCCCTAGCTACAGCCTCACCAACAGCAAAGAAGGCTGACACTCCTAGTAATGACCCGAGTCAAACCTTGCCGACTGGTTCTACCCATGGTGAGTCATCCTTCACCACAAGTACTATAGGGCATGGTCTTTTGGCCGCTGATACTAAGCATCATACAGGTTGGATTCTGAACTCTGGTGCAACAGATCATATGACATATGATAAGAATATGTTTCAATGTATGACAACATCTCACAAGGAATATATTGCCACCACCAATGGTACCCGTACTCCTGTTATTGGTGCTGGCACCGTGTATCTCACGACTTCTCTCCCTTTGCACCGATGTTTACTTATTCCATCTTTATCACATCATTTACTTTCTATGCCATAGGTTACTGAACAATTGGATTGTGTTGTTCTAATGTATCCGTCCTTTTGTCTACTTCAGGATATTCAGACTAAGGAGAAAATTGGGCGTGGCATTAAGAGAGAGAGGCGTTGTACTATGTGGATGATGTCGTTCCTGGCAGAGCTCATGCAGTATGATTGTTCCGTGATAGTAATCTACAAGAAGTATGGTTATTGAATTGTCGATTAGGGCATGCATCCTTTAGCTATTTACGGCATATGGTCCCTAGTTTATTTAGTGGAATAAATGAATCAGACTTACATTGTGAAGTATGTATTCTTGCTAAAAGCCATCGTGCTTCATTTCCTGATAGTATGAATAAAAGACCTTTTCCGTTTGATCTTGTGCATTCCGATGTTTGGGGGCTTTCTCTAATTACTACATCTTCGGGAATCCAGTGGTTTGTTACATTTGTTGATGATTGCACTCGTATGACATGGCTTTATGTGTTGAAAAATAAAAGTGATGTTAGTGCCATATTTTGGTTCTTTGCTCAGCTGGTTCAGACACAATATTCTTTTGTTATCAAGGTTCTCTGCTCTGATAATGGCGAAGAATACATCAATTCTGAGTTGTCATGTTTTCTACATGATCAAGGGATCCTCCATGAAACCACGTGTCCGCATACTCCGCAACAAAATGGGGTTGCAAAGCGTAAAAATCCCCACATTTTGGAAATAGCCCGTGCCTTGCTCCTTGGGGCCTCCGTTCCTCCGCGTTTTTGGCCTGAAGCAATTGCCTATGCCGTGTATGTTATTAATCGTATGCCTTCTTGGGTGGTTAGTGTTCAAATGCCTTTTCAAGTCCTTACACGATAAGCTCCCATGGTGTCACGTAATACTTTCACTTCTTAAGTCTTTGGTTATGTGGCTTATGTTCATATTCAGAAAATACATCGTAGTAAATTGGATCCGTGTGTACTACGGTGTGTCTTTCTGGGTTTCTCTTCTCACCAAAAGGGGTATCAGTGTTACCATCCTGAAACCCAGCATATGTATGTAACCATGGATGTGACCTTCTCTAAAACGAAATATTTCTACACTTCCGTACCTTCCCATTCAGATCACCAAGGGGAGAACACTGTTGGTAATCTGAGTTGGTTGGATCTAAGGGGAGATGTGATTATTGAACAGCTTGTAGGACCTGGAATTGTTAGTGCCGAATGTACAGTGAGTACCGAGTGTGTTGACAACTTAGATGATGGTGGTGATTTGACCGAACCCATAAGAGAGCCTCGGCTAGCTGCTGCCGAGGAATGTCCTAGTGCTCAACAATCCCTTGTAAGCCCATTACGCTTGTTCTTGCTGAGTCCAGTATCCCTTCTCTTTTTAGTTCCAACGTGCTGCCCAATACGTCTTCTCTGAATATTCCTGAGGTAAGTATTGTAAATGATTGTGTAACTGATCCAAGTAATTATATGAGTACTTATAAATTGCCACTGAGACAAAATCGAGGTGTGCCTCCTGATAGGTTTTCTCCTGAAGGGAGGTGAAGTATCTGATAGCCAATTATGTATCATGTAACAAGCTTGCACTAGAACGTCAGACCTTGGTGAGCAAAATGGAGTCTATTCAAGTACCAACTCGAGTGGAGGAAGCTCTAAAAGATCCAAAGTGGGTGAAAGCAATGGATGATGAGATCTTGGCATTACAGAAAAATAATACTTTGGAGGTGATGATGCTACCCGCATGAAAGAAGACCATAGGATGCCGATGGGTATTTACAGTTAAATATAAGTTTGATGGAACGATCGACAAATACAAAGCAAGGTTGGTGGCTAAAGGGTATACTCAAACATATGGGGTGGATTATCAAGAGACTTTCTTCTCGGTTACCAAGATGAATACGGTATGTGCTCTTATCTCTTTAGTTGCAAATATGGACTGGCCATTAAAATAGTTCAATATGAAGAATGCGTTTCTCTATTGGAATTTGGAGGAAGAAGTATATATAGATTTTCCTTCTCGATATAGCAATGGTGAGAATACTGGAGTATGTCGATTGTGTAAGTCACTTTATGGGCTTAAGCAATTGCCTCGTGCATGGTTTGATAGATTTACTCAAGTGATGAGAAGGAATGGATATCATTAGAGTCATTCTGATCATACGTTATTTGTAAAACGTAAACAAAATAGAGTAACAGCTTTGATTATCTATGCAAATGACATGATTATAACAGGAGATGATGTTGATGAGATGTCCAAGTTGCAAGGAAACCTTACGGCCGAATTTGACATGAAGGATTTAGTAGATTTGAAGTATTTTATGGGAGTTGAAGTTGCTCGCTCGTCTAAAGGTATCTTCTTGTCTCAACGTAAGTATGTGCTGGATTTATTAAAAGAGACTGGTATGTTGGGATGTAAGCCAGTAGAGACTCCTATTGTTGAGAAGCATCATTTGGGTTTGAATCCAAGTTAGAAACCGGTTGACAAAGGTAGATATCAGAGGCTTGTAGGGAGACTTATTTATTTGGCTCATACTCGTCCTGATATTGCCTATGCTGTAAGTGTTGTGAGTCAGTTCATGCATTCACCAAATATGGATCATATGGCTGCTGTTATACGTATCTTGGCATACTTGAAGTTGGCACCTCTGTTTGGGAAACACGGGCATTTGAGAATTGAAGGGTTTACTGATGCAGATTGGGCAGGTGATGTAACTGATAGACGGTCTACTTCTGGGTATTTTTACCTTTGTTAGAAGGAATTTGGTGACATTGCAAAGCAAGAAACAGAAGGTGGTGTCACGATCTTCAGCTGAGGTCGAATATAGAGGAATGGTTCAAGGAATTTGTGAAATCCTTTAGCTACGAAAACTTCTTTTAGGACTTGGGTTTAAACTGGATGAGACTATGAAGTTGTACTGTGACAACAAGTCTGCAAGAGATATAGCTGATAATCCAGTCCAGCATGATAGAACAAAGCATGTGGAGGTGGATTGACATTTTATTAAAGAAAAGCTTGAAAAGAAGATTGTATCAATACCGTTTGTGAAGTCAGAGGAGCAACTTATAATTGTTCTTACTCATGCAATGTGTGGTCGAAAGTTTGGTGACTCACTTGTCAAGTATCTATGCACCAACTTGAGGGGGAGTGTAAACGTGAGTCTTTAAAAATAAGTATGTAAATATATTGTTGTAAATATTAGGAATCCTTTTTTAGGAAGGATTATTTGTTGTGTCCTTTTTTAATTATAGTTTCCTTATAGAACAAGGATTGTATTAGTATTTATTTCAAGGAAGTAATACAATGAAATTACCTCGTAAAAATTCTATTCATTACACCCACAGGTTTTCCCCGGGGGGGGGGGGGGGGGGTGGGCTTTGGAGCTCTATTCTAGGCCCATAAACTTACTCATATTCTGCTTTGTTACTTGTTTTCTCTAAAAGTTCGTTTACTTTGAGATTTATCACATTAAGATTTTTTTTAGCCCAGTTACTTTAATATTTTATGCAAACATATGTTTATTATCAAAGTCTCAAGAGAATGGCACGACAAAGTACAACAGCTTAGGGGAGACAAGTTCTCACTCCAAACATAAAAAAACTTACAAAGTGATTGGAGAAAACTTTGTCGGGATCACCAACTCTAAAGAAGTTCAGTCATCACCCTCATCCACTCCCAAATGTGAGGAAGAAAGCAGTGACGAAGGGTCCCTTAAAGAATCTCAATACTTTGCAGAGATTGAACCAGTATGCAAATACTGCAAGGAGGGTACTAAATGAGGATGAATGTGATGGAACGAATCATGAGAAATAAGGGATGCTACTATAGAATTATGGCTCAGCTTGTTTTTGCCTAATCTTGTTTGGTATAGGTTGTTAGGAAAGACATAGTTTGTTTTGTTTTAATATCCTAAACGTCGAAGGATCGAAGAAGGAACTGGGCTTAGAAATGAGATTAGGGAATGAAGGAAGAGGCTCTATGGTGTTGGCAGAATAAAAAAAGATCTAACGAAACCCCATCCTAGAGGGTGCTATTTTAAAGTGCCAGATGATCCAACTATTGAATACTAAAATACTTTGCCTTGGGATCGATAGATGTGGAGATAGAAGCTAATTGAAGAAATGAATAGCCACCTCTTGTAAAATGTGCCCACTCAATATGCATAATCATTACGATCTTTATGGCACAATACTTGGGACTGCACATCTGAATTCGAAATGACTATACTACTCCACAAGGAGTCAAATCATTACACGAAGAAGGAAGACTAACAATACGTAGTCCAGCTTACTTCGAAAGGCATGGTCTTTGATAACTATCCATCCTCAAAGGGAATAGGTTGCCTTTCCAATGCATAGTTGAGGCAACTATGGGACCATGATTTTCCAAGAACGGAGTAAGGCTGATGTGAATACTGTACCTCAAAAGTATAGTTATGGATTTACTGGCTTTGAGTAGAGTTGGATGAGGCAGAGCAACAGTTCCAACATCATCTTACTCCAGGGCAATAGGCAAAATCTAAGCGACTCTGCTGGAAGACCATGCTTGTCCCACAAGACGCACGATCTGATTCGGAGACGGACTCAATAAGATCCTTACTAAAATCTAGGAATTGGCTTGCACAATAAGTAATCACAACTCCTAAGAGGGTGCAATATCTACTTCTAGATATCCTTTAGGATTCTCCTAGCTTAGAACGAGAATTCTATCATAAAAAGGTCTCTCTCCCCACAGAATTCTAGGGTTCATCTCTTGTAACGCAATACTATACCTCAGAATTCTAGGGTTCATTTCTAGTAACACAATCTTAATACTTTAGTTCTCTTGCCCATTGCTTGAGTCTAAAACTGTTTACTAACTTGATTGTCGGAGAGCCTTTGGCTAGCACACACCCACCTCCGCCCTTAGGCTTGCTTACGATTGTTTTTTGTTTTACAGGTTCTTCGAGTTTTTCCTCCACCATTCGTTGCGGTGCACAAATTTTATTCCAACATTTACCGTCTTGAAGAGAGTGAATTTGATGTTGGTGATATAGATGATCCACTCACCTACCCTCATGCCATGGAAAGTTTTCAAAAAGGTTTATGGTATAATGCAATGAAAGATGAGTTAGATTCGATGTTTAGGAATGCAATTTATACATTAATGGAATCAAAACCTCAAATCAAACCTTTAGTGTGCAAGTGGGTGTACAAAACTAAAAGAGATGCACAAGGGAAGACAAAAAGATACAAAGCAAGGTTGGTTGCAAAAGGGTTTACTCAAAGAAAAGGAGTTGATTATGATGAAACATTTTCTCCTGCTCCTTCAATGGTTTCTATGAGAACAATCATGGCACTAGTAGCACATTATAATCTAGAATTACTCCAAATGGATGTGGAAACTACTTCTCAATGACGATTTAAGAAAACATTTACATGAAGCAACCAAATGGGTTTATTCAAAGGGTGAAGGAAAATACGGTCTACAGACTCAACAAGTCAATCTATGGCTTAAAACAAGTTCAAGACAGTGGTTCTTAAAATTTGATGTTGTTACCCAACAAAGGTTTTGTAGAGAACAATATGTAGATCAAATTTCATGTTCTTGGTATTATATGTTGGTGATATTTTACTTGCCAGCTCTAATATGAAGTTGCTCAAGGATACCAAAGCCATGCTTAGTCATAACTTTAAGATGAGGGATCTTGGAGACGAACTTTATGTACTTGATATAGAAATTATGCACGACAGCCAGAGGGGACTTCTTGGTTTATTTCAAAAGAGTTACATATAGAAGGTGCTTGTGATATTCAATGTGGAGAATTGAAACAAAGGTGAATTACCTATCAATAAAGGTGACAAATTCTCGAAAGCTCAATGTCCTAGAACTATATTAGAATTGGAGAAGATGCAAACTAAGCCTTATGCTTCATTGGTTGGAAGTTTGATGTACACAACAATTTGTACAAGACTTGACATTGCTTTCATACTAGGGATGTCAGGAAGGTTTCAAGCAAATCTAAAAGTAGTACATTGGGTGGCTGCAAAGATGGTCCTAAGGTATTCGCAAAGAACCAAGAATTATATGTTGGTTTATTGCAGAGAAGATGTTATAGAAATTGTTGACCCCACATATTCTAATTTGTGTAATCTCTTGGAAAAGTGCAAAGCAGACAATCATAGCCACATCTATAATGGAGGTGGAGTTTGTGGCTTGCTTTGAATGAATGAAGCAGGCAGTGTAGTTAATAAATTATGTGGTAGACTTGAAAATCGTTGATTCTATACAAAGGCCTCTTAATTTTGTTCTCAGTTAGAATTTTGTTTGTTTTCAAACTGAGATCAACTCTTAAATGTGGAGATCTGTTGTTTTGAAAGAGAAGGTTAAGTATAATTTCCGTTTGAGCAATTGGTGTTAGATTATTGATAAGTCCATGCATTGTTTTGAAGCAGTTATTTAAATTTACTTGTTGTCAATGTTATCAAATAGTGGGAACAAACTTTTGCAGTTTGCTTAAGTCGATTTTGTTCACAATGTTATAAACACAAATTGAATATGTGTAACTTTGGAGTTAGTCTGCATTACGTTTGTAGCAAGATTCCAGAATTCTATATTTTAAAATTTTGGGTCCAATCATAATCTCATATTTCATGTCATACATCAACTTATAAATTCATTGCAATGCCATTATTCTATTAAATTTTTTGTCAATTTTGTTGTTAAGTGATGATGTGGCAGGAATAGGTCCACCCCTCACCCAACTGAATTTAAAAATTAATAAAATATTAATAAGTTAAAAACTTTCAATGTGAAAAATTAAAATCCAATTGAAAAAAACTCTCTCCTCGCGCCTCTCTCCCTCTTCTCTCCCCACTCCACTCCTCACTAAATTGTTATTTTTCCCATTAATTTCTCACAAAAAATTTTAGCCTTCTCTTCTTCTTCTTTAGCTCTGCAAACAATCCAATCTCCAACCCACTTTACCATTTTCTCCTCCAAACCCAAAACCCTCTCATCTATTCCTCCCCCAAGCAAGGAAAACCCCATCTTGTCCTCCTCCAAAACGACATCAAAGGAGACCATCCTCAAGCAAGGAAACCATGCCCATTGGTTTGAACGCGAGATTTCGGTCGAATCTCGCTGGATCTGGAGATGAAAATGACGGCGATATGTTCTTCCCTAACCTCTATGCTCCACCCCCCGTCACACTCTGAGCCTGCCGCCGGAGTCCATCACCTTTTCGATCGTTGTTTTGATTGTAAAATCGACAGAAGCCATTTTCAACGACGATGAGCATGGGAATCAGATTGATTCTCGTTGTAGTTCAAAACCGTATGGTCTCTCTGTCATTGCAACTGTCCCATGCGATTAAATCTGGTACTGAGGGGGTGAGGTGAGGGTGGCGGAATTGGCCGGAGAAAAGGTGGAGGAGGCGGGGGAGGTGGTGATGCTGTGAGATTTTATTTTCTTGGTTTGGGATGTATGATTTTCTGGATTTGGTTTGGGTTAGAAATGATTTTCCGGGTTTGGGAGTTGCGGTGACAATTCGGCAAATGTGGTGGTGGGTGATAATGGCAAGTGGGAGAGAGGAGGATGGAGTGAGGGGAGGACGATGGAACGACGGCGTTCTACGGAGAAAGAAGGCGTTTTGGGGAGAAGGGAGGGGGAGAGATTTTTTAATCAAATTTAATTGTTAAATAAAAATATTAATTTATTATTTTAATTAATTAATTTTTTATTTGAATTGAGTGAGGAATGGATCCGGTGCCTACCACATCATCATTTAATTGACATAAATCATTTAATTGATATAAAATTTAATGAAAGTCTGACATTGCAAGCTACAACGAATTAATAAGATAAAGTATGACATTACAACGTTAAAAGCATAAGATATGAAATTATGGTTTGATCCATAATTTCGCTAGTTTTCTATAATTTGCCCAATACTATAACTAGGGAGAAGTTGACTTTGAGCAACTACAATGGGTACGAAATTATCCCATGATTAGGATTCTAAAATTCAACGTTTGTTTTTTTGGATTTTTATGTACTTTTTCTTCTTCTGATTTAGGAATCCTTTTAGGGAAATTAATTAGTGCGTTAATTATAATGGCATTTTATGTAATTTAGGTTTTAAAAGCGAGTTAGTTATGCAGCAAAATTGTCGGAAGTATCTCGATCAAAATTCTAAAAGGCAAACATGTTGGCTTTAAACGTGAATTAGTTATGCCTCAATGAACTACCCCAAAAGGTGTCCCAGAAGTAGGAAGATGAGGTGCTTACATCTAAATGTCCCAATTTTCAATTCTTTCAAAAGACAACAGAAGAGTTATATTCACAATCAACATGTTGGTTTAGATTGAATAATATAAAATAGACAAAAAGATGTTGGTCCATAATTGCAAGTCCACCCGTTTTAGGAGGTAATGGCATATAAGTTGCCATTCCCATTCACTATGAGCAGCACTTGCTTTTGTGAAACTCTATCCATTTGGAAAGGAGTTGGATTCTCTGCCCTCCAATTTTGGTACCCTTCCCATGCCCTCCTGTTTTTGTGGTCACGGTTAAGTCACGTCAACATTTTATATTAATATTTCTTTTTGTTTTATTATTTTTATAAAAAAATAATATAAAATATTAACGTGGCTTAACCGTGACCACACAAAACAGGAGGGCACGGGAAAGGCACCGAAATGGGAGGGCAGAGAAATCCAAGTCCATTTGGAAATGGTAAGTGTAAGGACAAGTATTGTTCACAATTATATAATTATTTTTTTATTATTTTTTGTCCTCGTGCTTTGTTGGCTTTATCCTCCACGTGTTATTATTGTCTTAGATTTCGGACGAAATTTTCAACCACTCTTGCTATGTCACTTGTCATTATTCATTAATAATATATGCTCAAATTTTTAATAATATTTTCTTATTTACCTAGTGCCACATGATGACTCAATAATTTGCCTTCGACTCCGCTTTCTATTATGTCTTTTCCTTCCCGTGAACACTTCCTGAAGCTTTTATATTTGAGTGAGATTCTCAATCCCTACTATAGAGCTACTCTAAAAGGTGGCTTCACTTTGCTTTCTGTGCGTTGACTCTTCTTGGACCTCTTCTCTGACCCCTTCATGGGTTCCTTAGAAATGTGATTTATCTCTTCCCGTCTGATATCAGCCTACTAGAACACAATAGGATCGGCCAATAGTCGACGAATCAGACTGAAATCAATGTGAAGAAGAGTCATGCAAGGACTAATCAAGAAAAATAATAGTCATGTCCATAAGGAAAAAAGATCATCAACGCTTCTAATGTCTAGAAGAACTAAGTAGGAGGGCCAGAACCAGTGACGAAGCCAGAAATTGTCTAGGGGAGGGGCGACATTTAAAAGGTTTAAGGTCCTAAGGTCCAAGTCTTGGGTTGGCAAGAAGATTATGTGAACTACCCAGAATATTCGTAGGAGAATTTGCACTGACCAAAATATTCGAAATATTCGAAAGAGTATTTGAACTACATTATTATGTGGAGGAGGATTTAAGCATCATTTATCCTTTCTTGTTGTATCATGTCATTACATAACTATATAGCGAGTATAGTTCTAAGACGTAAGTGCTGGATGAGCGGTGGACGTGACCCAACGCTTAGGCGAGAATCTAGATGAACTAGGTTGTACGTATAAATAAGTGTTTATTTATTATATAGTGATAATATCTAAAAAAAATGATTAAAAAACACATAATATATAAAAATATTGACAATTTTATTTGTTATTTGTTGAATTTGATGTAAGACATAAAAATTCAAAGCATTACGAGTTCATAATACAACAAAATATTTTTGAAGCTAGTATGAATTTATAGTTAATTTTAACATAAATAAGATTGGCAAATACGTAGTTTGAAAACTATGTGGGCAAACTAATTAGACAATAACTAAAAAAAATATATAAGAAAAGTACATGTAAATATCAAGTTAGGTGGTGCAAATTGGTTGGACAATAGTTAAAATTGGGTGAATTTTACAAGGACACGTGGGATGGGATGGGAGAGAGAGAGTCTCTTCTTCCTCCCTCGTTTTCTTCATTGGAACCTGAACACCATTTCAGAAACTGCAAATTACAGGTCTCCCTTCCTCCCTTCTTTGGCCTTGGGTATTTTGAAACAAATAGACAGCTCACGCGCAGCCTGCGCTACGTAGCAGAAGGGAAACCCAGAAAGCCAGAGCACCAGACGGAATTTCATCACTTTCAACGGGATCAGAGAGGCAGAACCACCACTCTTGGGCTTGATTTTCGACGAGAAGAGGGGCGGCCGCCCCTCCTCGCCCTTATGTAGCTTCGCCCATGGCCAGAACAAACCTAGAGGACTCTGTGAGACTCAATTCATTTCTTGTCTACCTCTATGAATCCTGAGTTTTTGGAGTAGGAGAGACTTGCACTTTAGCTGCTTCATCTAAAGTGAATAAGGACTAACAAAAGCAATAGCACCAGAAAATTTGCACCCTAAGGTTTGGCTACGATTGCAGCCTACATTTCAATTACATACATGAACTTGTATTTAATTGCAAATTCATTTCATACATCTGTTAGTCAAACCGTTAATTTGACTGTTAAATGATAATGTGGTAAATCTAAGTCTCACTCTTTTGTTGATGTGGCAATAAGTAATATTCCACATAGGAGAAAATGAAAAATACATTTTATAAAAATGTTAAGTTTTGTTTTTTCTTTAACAAACTATATTATTTATGCTAAGGAGAGAGAGTGAACTTAGCCTCACAATGGGCTAACAATAATAAGATTCAAAATCGTCTTTTGGTGAGAATTGAACCTAAAAATGAAAAATAATAGGGAAATACCCTAAAATAGAACAATTTCTTAATCTTAAGATAAAAATAGTACAAACCGGTCATGAACAACTCATGCGCTCAAAATCAAAATTACAAAAATACCCACATATAAATGGGTTATTCCTCCCATTTTTTGATTTCTTTCTCTCTCTACTCTCTCTACTCTCTCTCGCTTCCTCTCTCTTTTCTCACTTTCTGTCTCTCTCTCTCTCCCTTCCTTAGATTTCTGAGCTCCGATTTCGAAGAGATGGAAGTCCAAAGACAGGCCAGAAGAGTGAGCTGGGCTTTGAGTTCACCTCATACATTTGATTTCAAACAAAGGGATGCGAAAGAGAGAGGTGAGAAGTGTGAGCTGGGTTTTGTAATATATTTTCTGTTTTGGCTGGAAAGTTTCATTTTTTTCTGGCTACTGAAGCTTCGACAGACATAGTAAGGTAGGGTGTTTAGTTCAAAGTTCCTTCATATCAAAGATTTATGGAATAAATGAGTTATTTGTAAGATGAATTAATACTTAGAAGTTAAATTAGGGTTTGTGTTTCATGTTGAGGTGTGTGGGTTGTGGAATAAATTTCAAGTTTTGACGTGCTACAAGATTGGGATGGAACAATTTCTGGTTTAAGTGTCCAATTGTAGAAATTTGTGAAATTTTTTCCGTAATGTGCATATGGTGTGCATGGCTACATCTTAATATGAGAAGCAGGAATGTTCACTAGTTATGATGCATGTATGTTATGCCCCATAATTTAGCAAGTATGAATACAACCTAGTTGGCCTAGGTGAAAAACAAAATGAAGAAAAAACTTAGAGGATGTTAAAGGTCATGCGTGTCCGTGAAATAATGACAACGAGTATCATATTTTCCACATGCACGGTTAAACGGCGGTTGATATACGTAATAAGACTTTTCAAACTTTCAATATAACCTTATGTACATAACAATTTTGTTTTAATTGTATCCACTATACCAATATGTTGCCGTTAAAGTTTCTTTCGTTCTGTGCATATCATGTGCATGTATTGTACATATTATGTGCATGTGGTTTGCTATATTGTATTATGTGTTGATGGTACATATTTACATCTTTGATACTCTTCGCATTAACATAGTTTACTACTTTTTCCTTTGATTCAAAGGCAGGCCCTGCAAATACGAAAAAAGCGAACGAGTTCGTGAAATAATTTCATTTGATTTAGTTGGGTTCTTTCTTGCCCATTCAAATTGCAATTTTTTTTTTAAATCCTTGAAATATTTGCACCCAATCAAATTTGATACCAAATTCAAATGTATGAATCTCCGATTGCGTAATTTTTCTGATTTCAAAGAGAGAGCTGTGAGCTTTGGGCTTTTGGGTTGAGCTCAAATCTGTGAGCATAATATGTGCATGTCGTGTACATACAGTGTGTGAGTGAGCTTAATATGAAGAGAGCAAACGAGTAAGTGAAACAATTTCATCTATATCGTTCTCTCTTCCATCTTTCCACTATGATTTCTCTATTTTCCCTCAAATTTATCTCTTCTCCAAAAGGCTACTAACCTTTAATATGTTTTTTTTCATTTAATTGTAGCAAAAGCCAAAGCCTATTTGAGTGCTTGTAAATTTGGATTGAGTGAGGGAGTAGGGGGGAGGGAGAAGACAGAAGAAATGAAAACCCACATATAAATCAAAGAAATGATAAAAAAAAAATTCAAAATTGAAGGATTTGGGTCTCCTCCAATAAATACCAAACCAATCACTTCAACTAAAAAAATCATCAATCAAAAAGCAAAATTAAGCACACCAGTTCATAAAACCTACGAATGAAAAGGTAAAAATCGAAGAAGATTAGTGGCTTAGTGAGAGAGCTCTTGTGCATATTCAAAATCTAGAGAGAGAGGAAAGAGAGGGAGCTTGGATGAAAATGATGGATGGGTTAGACATAGCTCTTGGATGAAGAAGATAGGTGGATTAGGGTTCTTTGAACTAGAATTGGGGGATAGGGATTTTCTCTCTCTACAAAATGAGAAATGAGAGTTGGAATTTCTGGATAACCCATTTATATAGGAGGACAATTTGGTCAATTCAAGGTGTAGAAAAAATTCTATTTATGTCCGATTGTTGTGCATAACATATATATGCTGTGTGCATATTTGAAATGTCCTATTACTATCCCAAGATTAAGAAACTGTCATATTTTTGGGTATTTCCCAAAATAATATGCTACGCAAGTCCCACTCTTTCTCTGCTCTCCTTCCCTCTTCTATTCTCTCCCTCATTTGCATGTTGCAACAACAGTTAACGCAGCAATACGGCGAGGACAGGGCCACTGTCCTCAAACCACTAATGAATCTATCTTATTTCATCGTATTCAAAGTTTACAGCTTCGAATTTCGGATCTAGCAGTGAAAGTTCGTGAGTTTTTTTGCCGAACCCATCATTTCTTTCTACTCGTTGAGGAGCGTGGCTGGGCAGATCAGACGGTGATAATCATTTTAAACTTATAGTTTATTCATATATATAATCATTTAATGTTCACTTGTGTTCGGGCGAAGATTTCTCTAGGGAAGGATCCTCGGACTTCAGTACAGCTCCCCAAGGGATTGATACTTTAAATGTGTAGTTGGGCTCTTGCTTGTTAATGTGCTACAAGAAGAGGACATAATTAGTTTTGAAAGGTGCCTTTGTGGGGCCTTAGGTGCAGGACTTGTGGCTCGCAATCAAAACTAGCTCAGTGCTAGGCAAGCCACTACTATCTCAGTATAGCAGATGTAGAACAAGTGTGTTTAGTCGATTACTTGTGCCCTAAGTTACTCATACTTCTTGTTATCAAATGATCGTTGTGGATGGGTTAAGTCCACATTAAGTTTTTTTTTCTTGCCTTGTAAACAAGGACTTTTAGTTCATAGTCTTGTATGTTCGAATGAAGGGAGTCCAGATCCCCTTAAGTCATTTATTTGGTCCTAGGTTGCTTTCAATGAAGACATATTCATTTAAACTAACCAGATCCAGATACAAACAAGATTATTAAAGTAGGAAAGCAAGTGGATATGACTTGAATACATACTGGAGAATGTATTAAGTAATAGATCTATTAACTTAGAAAACAAACAAAGAGCTTCGGGCAAGATTTCACCTTGTATGGCAAGGTTGAACTTGTTGATGCACAAAACCGGAGGTCTTGGAACAACGTAAATCCGACCGTGAATCTGCAAGTAATGTAAATAACACAAGATGTATCGTGGTTCACCCCAAGGTTTGGGCTACGTCCACACTGATTATGTATTTATTTAAGAGAATAGAGAGGGAGATGGTGAGAGCTTGGAGAGGGGTGAGGAGCCTTATGAATTGGCCTTTGAGGGTGAGAATGAGGCCTCTCCGTTTGTGAGGGTGAGGAGGCCCTTTTATAGAATAAGGGCTCCTCCCCTAATTACATATTTGCCCCTTCCTTTATTACATAATTACATTTAAGTCCCTCGAGTATTTATACGAGGTCTAAATACGAGGCCCTAAATATGGTATAAACAGTAGTCCCCCAAGTCTTCAGTCAAGAGAGTCTTTTGGCTGGAGACTTGAAATTGAATCCATGTGTGGGCCGAAGTAACTAGATGCTGTCTTGAACTGATGTTCGATATGAGGCAGTGCTCAATCTGAAATGACGCTCAACTAGAAGTAGCACACGCTGCGAGGCTGCTCGGCTCGTGGCTTATGTTGCCTTGGTTAGCTCGGCTTGTGGCTTATGTTGCCTTGGTTGGCTCGGCTTGTGGCGTGAGGGAGTCCCTTTTATAGAATAAGGGTTCACTCCTCAATACATAAGTGATGGGTTATGAGTGATGCTCGCGGCGAGGTAGTTGCTCAGCTGGCGGCGGTGCTCTCTAACGAAAGTGAGAGAGTCCCTTTTATAAAATAAGGGCTCGCTCCTCAATACATAAGTAATGGGCTAAGTCCCCCAAGTATTTTTTATGAGTGCTCTTTAATGAAAGTGAGGGAGTCCCTTTTATACAATAAGGGCTCGCTTCTTAGTACATAGATAATGGGCTAAGTCCCCAAGTATTTTTTCATGAGGCCCAATATATGGTACATAATGTAGTCCCCCAAGTCTTCGGTCAATAGAGTCTGTTGGCTGGAGACTTCAAATTGAATCCATGTATGGGCCGAAGTGGCGGTTGTTCGGATGCAGTATTTGTATACCCTGCACTAAAGCTTTGTAAGTGAAGCTTTGCAAGTGAAACTTTGAAGCTAGAGCTCTTTAAATGAAGCTTTTGAAGCTGATTGACATGAGTGATGCTCATGAATGTTTATGTTGATTGACATTAGTGATGCTCATGGATGTTGTCATGAGTGATGCTCATGAATGTTAACATGAGTGATGCTCATGAATGTTGACATGAATGATGGTCATGAATGTTTATGTATGTTTGTCATGAGTGATGATCATGAATGTTTATGTATGAATGACATGAGTAATGCTCATGTATAACTTAGAGTACTGGGCGTACTTTTGATCACCTGGTTGGTGGCATGAATGAGAGTACGGGTTGTACATTTCATCACCTAGTTGGTGGCATGAATGGCTAGTTGCCAAATGATATTAGAGTACGGGTTGTACATTTTATCACCTGGTTGGTGATAATAGCGGCAGATTGCCGAATAATTTTTGAAGTACTGGGCGTACTTTTAGTCACTTGGTTGGTGATAATAGCGGCGGGTTGCCGAATAATTGTGGAGTACTGGGTGTACTTTTGATGACCTGGTTGGTGATAATAAAGGGTCTGGCTCTTTTGGGCATATGAGCCTTCGCCCTCCACATGACATTGCAGCCCATTATTTTGGGCTCCTTCTTGTTTTTTTTTTTTTTTTTTTTTTTTTTTTTTTTTTTTAACCCTCTGATGAGGTTTATACATATTACCCTCTGATGGGGTTTATACAGATGTCTCCGAAAGATACGAAAAAACAAATTACATTATTCTAGTGGGGTGTTTATTCCTCCTTTTTACTTTCTCTTTTGTTTTTTTGCTTTCTCTTTTCTGCTTTGTTCCCCACTGCTTTTCTTGGACAGCCTGATCATTACTTTTGCTTTCTCAGAAATCATTATTTCACATGCATGAAACCACGAGCACATGGCTTGCCTTTCCTTGTCTGCTGGATTTCTTCCGTTCTTTATCTGACTCTCCCTTTTTCTTTTTCAAAAGTGGCGGTGAAGAACATAGGGGTTGAGGAGCATTGAGCAGGAGTTTGTGCTGGATTGGCAACTATAGTCGGTTGCAGAGCATAGAGTGTGGAACAACATGAGTCAACAACACATAAATAAGCATAGTGTTGTATGTGCTTAGGTTGCAGAATGAATACAGTTGCCGTGAGCCCCTTCATCCACTTCTTCTACTATAACATCATTGAATGCCTGCAACAGCATCCTGCAAAGGACTAAGAGTTTGCTGGACAGGTGATAAATTGACTATCTGCTCAAATACATCCACATTTTGCGGGAGATCAATGCTTGAGTTAATCTCCGGAGGCTGAAAGCTACATTCCTTGAATTCAACCTGGACTCTTGAAGGACTTTTAACTTCAAAACTTCAAAAAAGGTGTACTACCTGTTGCCAGAAGTGGCAACATCTCGGAAGATGCAGTGTACAGCAAAACCCAGTTGCCATCAAGAAGGCCCAGATTCTCCGTCGGAGCCGGGTTGGGATTTGTCGCCTCCAACTAACTTACGAACTCCATAACCTCCACTCTCACCTCAGACCTAGCCTAAAACTCGAATTCAGTCCCATAGACCGTGTCTACCAAACCCCTCATGAGCTCAGTAAGCTTAGTGTCCACCTTCTCCTCAATCGCAACCTCAGCTTTAGCTGCACTTCCATTCCCAACTTCTCAATCATTCTCTCTCATCTCCCCAAATCCTAAACCCAAACTCCCCTCCCTCCGCCTACGTTTCTCTCTCTTCGACGACACCCCCACCGATGGCGACCGCCCCACCAATATCACCGACGAGTGGGGCGAGAAGACCAACCCCGAGCTGGAGCCGCTGTCCAAAATCTCTGAATCGGACCCTCCGCAGAACGAGGACGAGTGGGGAGGTGGGGACTCTAAAAAGGCAATGGAGTCGCTAGCTGACCTCCGGTGCGCCCCGCGCTTGGCGGAGGAGAAGTCGAGGAACTCGTCGATCCGGATCTGGGTCGCGGATCAACGGCTGCAACGGGAGAGCAGCTGAGTTGTCTGAGAGCAGTACCGCCACTCACAGTTGAGACCATCGAAACAACCATCTCTTCACTTGAAAGGTACAAATAAATTACCAAAATTTTTGGAAATTAAATCGGGGCTTGGAATTTGGAGAGAGAGAGATGATGACACCTGACGGAGGCAATATCTATCAGAGAGAAAGGAAAGCGAGAGGTTTGGATCTTTTCTGTTTCTGGGTTTTTCTGGGAAAACTTTTGATTGTTGGATTTTTAGAGATTTTGCAGATTCCGGTGGAGGTGAAAAAATGAAAAAGAACCGACATAGTTTTTTGTATCGTTTCCCACAGACGGCGCCAAATGTTGATGCACAAAACCAGATGGTCTTGGTACAACTTAAATCCGACCGTGAATCTGCAAATAATGTAAATGACACAAGATGTATCGTGGTTCACCCCAAGGTTTGGGCTACGTCCACACTGATTATGTATTTATTTAAGAGAATAGAGAGGGAGAGGGTGAGAGCTTGGAGAGGGGTGAGGAGCCTTATGAATTGGCCTCTGAGGGTGAGAATGAGGCCTCTCCGTTTGTGAGGGTGAGGAGGCCCTTTTATAGAATAAGGGCTCCTCCCCTAATTACATATTTGCCCCTTCCTTTATTACATAATTACATTTAAGTCCCTCGAGTATTTATACGAGGTCTAAATATGAGGCCCTAAATATGGTATAAACAGAACTTATTGTAATTACTTCTCTTTCAAATTACAAGGTTTATATGCTCAAAAAGGATGGATGATAAACAAGTTTACACAAGCAAATCGATACTACACGACTAAGGGAGATAACAAAGCTTTAAACTGGACAAGAGATAGGTTGTCACTAAAAAGGACTGAATCTGGGTTGATTTCAACTTTTGGATGCAAATCTGGCTTTAGAACAGAGTTTGTATGTTTGTTTGATTGATTGGTTGAGTGTCTTTGTCTCTAGGGCTTTTTCCTTATTTTATAGATGATTTAGCCCGACTGCTGTAGCTTTGTTCCCGCCCGAAAGCACTTGGAGGGTAGTGAGTCATCAACTTTTTACTGGGAATGCCACTAGAAAGTGTTCTTTGGTTGGTAGTAGGTTAGTCTTCATCACTTGTCACTTCAGTGGCAAGCACGTGGCTTGAATTATGGCTGAGAAGGCTTAAATTTGCTTCTGGGCTTAATGCTGGGCTTTGGGCAAGTCTCCTTTAATTAGGTATTCTTCGGCTTTTCTTCATCTCAGTCCAATATTCAAATATTAACCCAAACAGAGCCCTTTTTAACCATTGTTGAGTCTGCAACCCCGAGATGCTAATAATGATTAAATAGCCATCACACACCTTCACTCGGGACTCTTGCCATTTAAAACAGCCGTTTTTAAGTGGACATTTGCACTAAACCAAATGAGCTTAAAGATTGGAAGGAAATGATTCATTAGAAGAATCAGCTCATTCTGATAGGTACTTCCAACTTATTTTAACTTGCAATTTTATGAAATTTCATGAATCTGTCTTTTTCTAATACTTTTCTTGGTTTCCTTACGCTTGCAGCTCAAGGTAACTCCATGGAAATGGACATCGGGTAGGATGAAGAGGCTGGGGATGCCTTTGTCCTTCAAGAAGATGCAACTGAGGCAGAAAGACAGAGCGTTGGAGCAGGTAGGGATGTCTCTAAGCTATATGGAGACTCAGAGGGCAAGGTTGAGCTCGTTGTGGAAACTCGGGCCACGCGGCGAAAAAGGGCCATAGTAGTAGAATCTTTAGATTCCGAGCCTGAAAAGCAACCTTAGGCTCAGCTTTCCAACCCTGGTCTGTGGGCAACCCCTACAAAGAAAAGAACAAGGGCACATGCTACTAAATCCTTCAAGTTTTTTCCTTCTTGGCTGAAGCAGGCGTGGGTAGGAAGAAACAGAAAGCCTTCAGTAAGTGAACTTCGTTTCACTCATCCCTTCTTACTTTCATTTTTTGTTTAAAAGCTAAAAAACTCTATCACTTTTGGGTTCAGGGCCCCATAAAACCAAGAAACCCACTGTCGCCTCCAAGGATGAGCTATTGGGAGCAAAAATGTATCAATAGGCCAAGGATTTTCAAGATTCTACCCTTGAAGCACTAGATGTATGGCCTGTTTCTCAAGATTATTCCCCTAACCTCTTCCTTTTCTTAATTCTTTGCTTGATTACCTGAAAATAGGCCATACGGGAAGAAAGGATCTCTCTGCCTAAGGCCTCTTCACCTCCAGCTAGAGTGGTACAAACTTCTCCGTCTCAGGCTAAGTTTTCAAAGGTATATTTATTTTTCATTTTTTAGACTTTTACCAATCTCGGAACTTTAACACTTGTCTTTCACTTTTATAGGCTAAGGTTGGAGAGTTCTTTTCTCAGGTCGAGCAAGGTTTTTCTTTTATTCCTTCAACCGTTCCTCCATTGGTGGTGACTCCTACTTCTCAATTTGATCTGTCAACTGGGGAGATGCTACACTTTGTGCAAGATAACAGTAATTTGGTGAGCATTTTGATTTTGATATTTGTATGTTTAAAGTCTTCTCCTTTCATACTTATTCTCCTTTGCTTCTGCTAGTCCTCCCCAACATAAGAGTCTTGCCAACCAATAGCAACAACCTTCGGGGAGACCATAGTCTCTCAGATCCCCGTGGTCTCAGAGGTAACTAGACCGTGGGCTTCTCGGGCAACTTCTCCTGATATAGTTGTTGCTGCTGAAGTGCCCATCTATCAACCTCAGGTAAATTATTATTTAAACTTTTGCTTTCTGTTTTTGTAAACTATTTTGCTGACAATTGTCAGTTTTGATGCTTATAGGCCTTTGGTGAGGGTTCCAGTATTATCCCTCATTCTCCCATACGCAAAGATGATTATTCCTAACAACCAAGTGTCCTTACTGCTCATCCTTCTTCCAAGGCTTCAAGCTCTACTTAGGTAAACTACTTTCCCCCTCTCTTGTTTTCTTTTTTAACTTTGGTTCGAGGGCCACCTCCTTACTTTGTTTTTCTTGGCTTGTGACAGGGTTTTGGAGAAGGCTCGGACAGATCTCCTCCCTTTTTGGTGGGCAAGGTAGTTCTTCCGTGGCCTCCCTTGGCCTCTGGGGTGGAAGGGATTCCCATTCCTCGTCCTAAGAAAAAGGTCAAAGGTGCTACTCCTCCCATTACTGCTTCTGCTCCTGAGATTCTCACCTCCGTTAATTGGAACTGTCCCTTCTCCTATTACTGAAGAAATGCCCCTAACCCTATCAGCTCATCATTGTCCGAACTTGTCAAAAAGTTCGGGCAAATCAAGACCTTCCCAAGTAGGGCTTCACTTCCAAAAGCCTCTAACTGGAGCTCTAAAAGCAAGAATTGTTTTCCACACTATCCTTCCTTGAAGGTCCTTAATTTTACATTTTTGTTGTATGTTTGGGCAACGACTCTCCCTTTCTTGCTTCCTTTCTCTTCCATACACCAATAGTCTTTTGATTAAGGACCTAACTGCAACTACTTGGTCCTTTTTTCCTTGTTTTAACATTACTAGTGTTGGGGAGTTGGGACAATATGGGGCCTATCCCATTATTCATTGGTGAGGAACTTGTTCCAACAACTTTGGGCCGTCACCTTAGTCGGGCAGGTGTTCTCATCAGCTCCTAAGCACTGGAGAATCCCAATACTAGGATTATAAAAGGATTATAAAAGTTGGCTTCTGCCACATTGGCAGTGGGAAGGAATGAACGTGACTTAGCCTTCACCATCTCCCAAAATCCTGGTCTTATGGCTTATTCCTTGTGGTAAATTGCTACTTGTTGGTGCAGGGTGGAAGGCACAGAGAGGCTCTGATGAACCTAATCTCGGCCTAGTAAAGCTTCATAGGTGGAAGTATTATCCATAACGAAAAAGGCTAGCATGATTTTCTTGGAGCCCAAGTTAACCTCTAGAAGCAATATCCCATGAGTTTTGGTGATGACTCTAGAGAAACTGGAAACTGTTTGATTTGTGGGGATGAGATCCTCCTCATTTCTACACACCTATTTCATCTGCTTATAAGTTAATACATTGACCCCTGCTCCTCCATCAATCAAAATCCTATTTAAAGGCACTCCCTCCAGATGAACAATTACATAAATAGGCTTAAGATGGTTGGCTAAGGTCAAACTCGGGCGACTGAAAACTATTATGTTCGAGTATACCCTATCGGGCTTTCTCTTTGTAAGCTCAGGCAAACCTGTTTTGCTTGACTCCTCTTTTCCTGCTTCTTCAACACCACCATGTGCCATCATAGGTTCTGTTGCAAAGTAATTACCCTCCATTATGGTAGGTTGATCATGCTTGGGACAAAAACATGGCAGATAAAACATATGTCATGTTTATGTGGAAGTTGCTAGGTTCAGGTAAGTCATCCTTCTTGCACCTAATGTGGCCCATGAATTCATCTAACCAAGCATGTGCCTCTTTGGGTAGCATTAGTTCAAGCAACGCTTCCTCTTAAGTTATGCCAAAATTTAACATTTGTCCTGGAACTTTACAAAAAGTATCGACCAACAATGGTGAAGGCATTCTATTTTCAGGTGAGATAGTTCCAAAACATATTGGCTCTGAGCTCCATCTTGGTGTTGGCATCATTACCATGTCTTCCTGAGCTCTCCTCAAAATTGTATACTTCCCAGGATGAGGGTTTTGTGGCACATGATCTCCTTCCCCCTCAGTTTTGCTATTAGCTTTGTCTACCTCTTTTTTGGTTCTCCAATGAAGTTGGTTTCTTCCCCCATAAGGTACTTTTTAAAACTTCACATTTTCAGAAGTTTCTGAGGCAGCAGGGACTTTTAATGAGTTCATGTGGGCTTTGTGCTACCTCTGAACTCTCCTGATCATAAAGGCTCCCATTCATTTGACGGGTTTCCATTTTTTCCAACTGCGTACCATTTCTGCCCGAGTCAGGCAGGATTTTTCTTCATGACTGGGTTCACTATCCTCTCCTTTATTCTGACATCTCCACTAACATAGCTTGGCTAGGGTGGCCTCATGTCCACCCATTTTGGTATTTTGGCTTCTGTCTTCCCCTTCTTCAAATGATTCATAATTTATGATACCTCTGACAAGCCCTTTGGTTGAGAATCTCCTCCCAATCGTTGGAAAACATTTCTGGATGTCTCTTTCCCAGCTGCCCGCATGATGCTTCTGCGGGCTTGTCATTCTTTTTTTTTTATATTTATTTTATTTTATTATGAACTCTTGGTCAATAATAGCTCCTGATGTTGGCACATCCAACTCACATTCATACTAGCACTTGTGACACAACACCAGGCCTTTAACTATTGCTGCTTTTGGTTTCTCGAGTAACTTGATAGTTCCTTCTGTCGGTTTCTCATTTGGTCGCCTTTCAATGTTTACTTCCCACATGGCTTTTCCCTTTCCTTTCTCAGCCCAAGTCAAGCTAATCACGTTAATTGGGGCCTCTGGGAAAAGATTTGTGTCAATCATTATATTAGCCTGGGGTTTCTCCAACAGCAACTTTCCCTTGACTATGAGGTCTTGTATTCAATCCTTAAATTGGACACAGTTGGCTATAGAGTGGTTAAACTTGTAGTGCAACTTACAATATTTCTTCTTTCTCAATTCCTTGGGCTTAGGTAATTTTTTAGTGTTGTCGGGCATAATTACTCTTGCCCACACCAACTCTTCATAGATCTCCAAGGCCTTGGTTAAATCAAAAGAATAACTCTGGTATTTAGGGGGTTTCATAGGGACAAATCCACCATCATTCATCACCACTTTCTAATCCTTGACTGGTTGAACTAACCCCCTTCACTATTAAAGGTTTAAAATGGGTAGTCATCTCTGCCGCACACATGTCCACCCCTTCTCTCCTATGGTCATCATTTTCATCTGCTTTTGCTTCTTCGAACTCCACTTCGCGGATTGCGACCTTACTTTTGTAGAAAGGAAACACCTTAGATGAGTGTTTCATTTGTTGTTTTTCAAGCAACAACTTCTCATACTTTGTGGCAGCAATCACCAACTCTGGCAACTTATTGAATTGTACATCATAAAACTTTTTCCTCAAAGGCAAGCTCAAAGCCTTCTGAGCAATGGATATGAGTTGGGTATGATTGATAAGGAATTGGCACCTTATTCTTGTCCTTCTAAACCTCATCATGAAGTCCTTTGTAGACTGATGTTCATATTGCTTCACCTCCACTAAGTCATTGATAGACATCTCGAGCTCCATCCTATAGAACTGCTCATGGAAAGCCATCATTATTTGCCCCCAATTAGCAATAGAATTAGGGGGCAGAAGAGAGTACCACTAAGAGGCTAGACCTACCAACGAGTTCCCAGACAATCTTAGCTTATAATTAGGATTGTCATCGAATGCCACGCAATGGTTAGAGAATTGGAAAGTGTGATCTCTTGAGGACACACTGCCATCTTCTCCACTAAAAGTGGGGAAAGCGAGCATCTTGAAGTTAGGTGGAAACGAATTATGCTCATCGATATGCTCAGGGCATGGCTTCTGGTAGGTGATCTTAAACAGCAGGCGAGACTGAGGTTGAGCATTCTGGACCACCATCCTCCTTAACTCAACCATCCTCCTTAACTCAGCTAACTTATCTCTGAGTTATTGGTTAGCTATATTATTATGTGGGGTATGACGAGGTTCCCACTTCGGGCTACGATAGTTGCCCAAGAATGTCTCATGTCTCATTCCTTGGTTCAGGCTTCCTCCATTTGGACCCTCCTTTCTTATTAGCCTATAAGGAAAAGGCTTGTTTGCCTTGGTAGGCTCGCCTTTTCCATTGGATTCTCTGATTACTTGGGGTATCCCATACTTCGTTCTTTCTTACTCACTATGCCCCCTACTATCCAAGCAAAATAATAAGGGGTTAGGCAGTTATGCTTTTAAGATCTCTTCCAATATTAGCTGACTGGCTCTAGATCCTTCCTTGTTTTTTCCTTTATCCCTCTTTTCCTTAAGCAAATGAAATAGGGGCATAACTGGTTCTTTCTCAGGGCTTTCTTCTCTCATCACTTCCCTAGAATAACCATTTTTTGGAGTAATGTACTCCAGATCTTGGTAGACACTGGGGTGTCCCGTATTCTATATTCCACCTGAAGGTTTTCTCCTTCCTTATTCTTCTTGGCATACAAGATTATAAAGTCCTACCGGGCGTGCCAAAACTATGTTCGGGCGAAGATTTCTCTGGGGAAGGATCTTCAGACCTCAGCACAGCTCCCCAAGAGATTGGCACTTTGGATGTGTAATCGGGGTCTTGCTTGTTGATGTCCTACAAGAAGAGGATAGATGAAAGGTGCCTTTGTGGGGCCTTAGGTGTAGGCCTTGAGATTCATAATCAAAACTAATTGAGTGTTAGGTGTGCCATTATTATCTCAGTATAACAGATGTAGAATAAGTGTGTTTAGTGGATTACTTGCGCCCTAAGTTACTCGGACTTCTTGTCATCAAAGGATTGTTGTGGATGGGTTAATTCCACATTAAGTTCTTTTTCTTGCCTTGTAAACAAGGACTTCTAGTTCATAGTCTTGTATGTTCGAATGAAGGGAGTCCATATCCCTTGTCATTTGTTTGGTCCTAGGTTGCTTTTAATGAAGACATCCTTTAAACTAACTAGATCTAGATACAAACAAGATTCTTAAAGTAGGAAAGCAGGTGGTTATGACTTGAATACATACTAGAGAATGCATTAAGTAATAGATCTATTAACTTAAAAAACAAACAAAGAGTATTGGGCAAGATTTCACCTTGTATGGCATGGTTGAACTTCTTGCAATTACTTCTTTTTGAATTACAGGGTTTATATGCTAACATGTTTATGTATGTTGATTAGGGATGCATACTTAGTTTGCATGCATAAATATGATGCTAGAGTATAAGGAAATTTCACCTAATCGTTATGAACTTATATTCATGAGTAGTAAAAGTCGCTAGTCACGATTGTGTTAAGTAAATCCTTGGCATAAGTTTCATGCAAATCATAGTAACGAGTGCCTCGTCAATGCTTATGTTTTTCATAGAACTTAATGATTCTTGCTTGTATCTCTATTATGCAATTCATGTAGGGAACTTGTAGGGAATGTTTTGGGTTGTCGTATGCAATCATCCAACCCAATAACTTGTGGAAAAACTGAGGGTTAATTAGTGCAATTCACGGTTAATTTGGGGCGTTGAGAATTAATAAGTTATTGAAATGCAATTGGAAATCATTTTGTATGCAAGCAAGACATGTGTGGAGAAGAACCCCTTAGCTAGCCTTCCATTATCCATTCAACCCAAATTTGTTTAAAATCTATTTAAGTTTTTAGTTTATTCGTTTTTACTTTCAACTTCACCAAACTCAAATCCCCCTTTTACTTTCTTGTTTTAAAATCTTTTGTTTACATTTTTAACTTTGTTTTTATGTTTTTAAATTAGTTTTCAAGTGATTTAGCAATCCCTCCTAATCCCCGGCCTAGAACGATACCCTACTTACATCTATACTACAATTGTCACAAGAGAGTTTAATTTGTGTGTCAAGTAAATCTCGCATCAAATTTTGGCGCCGTTGCCGGGGATTAGCAACTTTGCTAAATCCCCCTTGTTTCTTTTTATTTCTTTTTTTTTTTATTTCTTTTTTTTTATTTTTTTATTTATTTTTTTCTTGTTTATTTTTATTTTTTTTTTATTTGTTTTATTTGTTTTATTTTTTTTATTTGTTTTTTTTTATCCATTGTTTTTTTGTTTTTATTTTATTTTATGTTTTTTTATTTTATTTTTTTGTTTTTATTTATTTATTTATTTATTTTTTTGTTTTTTTATGTTTTTTTTTTTGTCTTTTTTTTTTATTTTTTTTATTTATTTATTTATTTATTTTTGCTTTTTGTTTTCGTTTTTTTTTATTTTTTTTTGTTCTTTTTTTTATTTTTTTTTTATTTTTTTTTGTTTTTTCTTTTTGTGTGTCAAGTAAATCTCGCATCAAATTTTGGCGCCGTCGCCGGGGATTAGCAACTTTGCTAAATCCCCATTGTTTCTTTTTATTTCTTTTTTATTTTTTATTTTTATTTTTTATTTTTTATTTATTTTTTTATTTTATTTTTTCTTGTTTTTATTTTTATTTATTTTTATTTATTTTTTATTTATTTTTGTTTTTGTTTTTTTTTTTTTGTTTTTTTTGTTTTGTTTTTTTTTTTATTTGTTTATTTTATCCATTGTTTTTTTGTTTATTTTTTTATTTATTTATTTTTTTTATTTTTTATTTTTTTGTTTTTATTTATTTATTTATTTATTTATTATGTTTGTTTTTTTATGTTTTTTTTTTTTGTTTTTGTCTTTTTTTTAGTTTTTTTTTTTTTTGTCTTTTTTTTTTATTTTTTTAGTTTTTATTTTTATTTTTTTTTATTTTTTTATTTTTTTTTTCTCTTTTTATTTTTTTTTTTTTTGTTCTTTTTTTTTTTTTTCTTTTTGTTTTTGTTATTTTTTTTTTATTTATTTTTTGTTTTTTTTTTCTGTTTTGTTTTTTTTTTTTTTCCTTTCTTTTTTTACTTTTTTTTTTTTTTTTTTTTTTTTGAATGGATGGGAAGGGGTTTTAGATATGTAGGAGAGGCAAGGAAAGGCTTGGAGAATGGTTAATTTCTGGATGATTTGAATGAGGTTGATGCCATGGTATTTATAGGAAGAAGATTGACTTGTTTAACACAAAATGTTGGTGGAATTGAGGAGGTGAGCATGGCAAAGAGTGGGAATTGTTGGTGGGTTAGGTATTGAGTCATCCATTCACATGTCATGGTGATTTAAGCATTGCATCATCCACTCACATGTCATGATGATTTAAGCATTGCATCATCCACTCACATGTCATGGTGAAAGTGAATCAATGCCCACGACATTGAAGAATTTCTTGGTTTTGAGTGAAGTTTTGGTCAATCCTTCTAGAAATTTATCCCTTCTTGCAACTTGTATTTGTTTCACCAGATTTTTAGCATGTTCTTAGCCTCTTTTGTCTTCAAATTCGTCCATCCATCTTGCTCATATCATATGTAATCCATTCCAAGCTCAAAACTGCTCCAAAATGCACCAAAATGCACTTTCCTGCTACCTTAGCCCTTGGGACCTACAAACACACGAAAATGGCTTAAAGTACTAAAATAACTAAGAACTAATAACGTAAATGCAAGAAAACTAGTTAACTAAGTCGCATAAATATGCGTCTATCACTTGAGAGCAGAGTTTGTATGTTTGTTTGTTTGATTGGTTAAGTGTCCTTGTCTCTGGAGCATTTGCTTTATTTTATAGGTGATTTAGCCTGACTGTTGTAGCTTTGTTCCTGCCCGAAAGCACTTTGGCTGGTAGTAGTTTAGTCTCCATAACTTGTCACTTCCGTGGCAAGCACGTGGCCTGCATTTTGGCTGAGAAGGCTTCAATTTTCTTATGGGCTTAGTGCTGGGCTTCAGGCAAGTCTCCTTTAATTAGGTATTCTTGGGCTTTTCGTCATCTAAATCCAATGTTCAAATATTAATCCAAACAACTTATATATATAATCAGACCCACAATTTTTCTTCATTTTTTGTTCGCGTTCGAGCTCTTCTTTAGCAAAAATGGGTAGCGGAACTTTCCGCCACGAATAGTAGGGGAAAAATAAAATAACTTGTTTCTAATTTTTTTAGCAGTATTGAAGAAAACTTAGAAACAAAGTGAATATCTTTAATCTTTAATATTAGAAAGTTAGAAACAGAGTTTGGTGTCTGAAAACTTCACAAAAAATAATTGGACTATAAAGCTCCTCAAACAAAAAAAAATCCACAACTAGCTGCTGAAAATAATAGAAACAAAATAGTAGGGATACTTTTGTCAAAAAGAAAAAAGAAAAAGAAAAAGAAAAGAGAAGATAAACGTGGGGAATAGATTGGAAACTGCTATGCGTCGAACCGGGAACCGTTTTGCAGAAGGAGAGATAAATGTGAACGTGCAGAGTGGGGTTCAAAAGGAAAAGAAACGCCCTAATCATGCAAAAAGAAGTAGTTTTACGGGATGAGAGATATATAGAAGGACACAAAATAAGAACCTGAAAAAAAAAACATAAATAGTTTTGCAGGGGGAGAAGATTATACAAAAGTCATTGCTCGCTCACAATTTGAAGCGAATTATAGGTTTTCTTCTCACCAATTACATGCAGTTGTTGGATGATTCGAGGTCAATATGTTGAATTGTGCAATTTTTCCTTGCGCATTTATTACTCATTCCTTATTTCTCCACATTTTAGCGCTCACAAACAATTCCTCCATGTCTCTGTGCTCACAAACAAAGTGGGGCGGTTAGACGGAAAAAGAAACCACCATTCTTCTCTCAAAATGGGTACAAACTTTAAGGCTCGTTGCCTCATAAACTCGAGAAGAGTAAAGGAATTTCCGACACAAGGAAGGGAGCAGTTGGGTTTTTCGCATGTTTTGCTTCTCCCAACTAGAGCAATTCACTTTCGATATTAGTGGCTGCTTTCAATCACCAGACTCTTTTCATTCCTTCTAGGATGTAGTTTTGTTTTTTTTATCTTGCAGATTTATGAACAAGGATTGGGTATCTCTCTGGTGATTGTGTGGGTGAAGCCGGTTTCATTTCTTCACTTTTTATTGATTTCATTTAAGTTCATCTATGCCATATAATTGTTTTGGGAGTTTATTGCAATTTAATTCAATTCCCCTGTGTTTCTTTTTTTGGTTTCTCTCTTTGGCACACTACCCACGTACAATTGAGATCAAATTGGTATGGTCAGATTTTTCGGGGAAACCTTTTCTCTTCGTCCCCTACTCTATATTTTCATGTTTTTATTGTCTCTTTTGTTTTGTTTTTTGTTACGAGTACTTAATGTTTAATGTGTGTGATTTAATGAAATGTCTGAGAAAAACCATCATGATGCTTGGTAAACTTTTTCTACTAAAAAAATGTTTGACAAGAGAAATCTTGAGCAAAAGATGTCTGTCATTGGGAATTCATTCTCTTTGCATTCATTTTTATGGAGAACTTCTTGCATGGTTGGCTGCCTTTTAAAACTCTTCTGGTTAGATGAATTGCACTCGCTTTACTCTTTGTAGATATAGCATGAAATTAGACATACGCTTTATGCATGTATAGGTAAAAGCTAAAAAAGAAAATTTATCGTTTTTATAGCTTAATTTGGTTGTTCCTACTTTGTTAGGTTCCTTTGTGGTTCTGATGGATTAAAATTTTAGAACAAACACCATCTAAAAATTGTTATATAACTTCTTGCCTTTTAATTGGTGCTTTAGTTGAACCTGATGCAGGATTTCTTGCATCTGTCATGATCAGAACCTCACTTTCAATTGAGTACGCCTACATTACATTTGACAACACTCCAGTTGTTGATAAATTTTTTAGTATGATTGGTACACAGAATGGTACACCACGTGTCACTATACAAATAATGAGATATGTGTGTTAAAAAGCTAATAACGTAAAATATAAAAATTTCCACCACTTCTATAAAAACACGTGGTGTACCACCCGTGTTCCCGTCACAAAAAATTTCTCCCAGTTGTTATTGAAGCATTTAATATGAGCATATTATGTAGCTGCAGGACAAGTTGCTTCTAATAGAAAGGGTATTAATGGCTAAAGGAGATACCGAGAAGATGTGATTGAACAAAGATAAAGTTCCCGGCAATATTGATGTCTTGCCTATTGTTTTGAAGAGAGCACAAGAGTGTCTTTCAAATTAGACCCTCAAAATGGAATCATATATTAGGACATGCTAATACATGTTTTTTAATCAATCAAGATACAGAGTAATATTTTTCTTAGTTTTATTCTTGGCACATATTAAATGTGTAAGAAGCGCATGTTTAAGAAAGTCTCTCACACGCAGTATATAGCCAATTAAAGGAGAAATGATGTATATATAAATCAAACGAAATATAAATGCATAATAAAGAATATGAAAAACTAAAGGACATGTAGTACACAGAAAAACCTAAAATTAAATAAGGCAACATAAATAGTTCATTAGCATACCTTCATAGCTTTTGTTTTACATGCAGACAACACTTTGATAGAGAAACAAAGGAAAACCTCAAATTACACGAGTTATGTACTTAAAAAAAAAAAAAGAGGAGACCCAACTGGATATATATATATATTATAGTCCAAAACCCTAAATTATATTTATTTATTTATTTACGATATATATTATAGTCCAAAACCCTAAATTATATTTATTTACGACTAATCTAAATTGTTTAAGTATGCATTTCTCACTTATCAATTAACTCCTTTTATTTGATTTTAATTTTCTCACTATTGTTTGTAGATTGGCAACGAAAATTTGAAGCATCAATGATGAACTAATGGGTGGAAATTGCAGCATTGATGTCAATATGTAAACTTTCTTTTCAAAAGAAACAGTGACATATAGACTTTATGGGTATTGTGAATAATGTACATATTGTGATGTAGGTTTTATATTTTGACATTTAAGTTGTTTTGTATTTTGTTATGGGTACTTAATGTTTTCATCTACGCTTTTTTTATTTACATCTACGTACTATTGTTCATGGACTTTAGGTAGGAACTTGCATCCAATATCACATGTTGTTTGACAATTGCATGAATAACATGTAAATCATCACTTTACACAAGGGGAAAACGAAAAACATGATAACTTTTTAGGACGTGCATGATAAATAAAAAGTTCCTCTTTGCACAACACATTTAAACAATATCTTGACAATTATAAAGAAAAAAGACTAACACAAAACACTTTTAGGGCGCGTAGCACCCGTGATGCAAAACTGCCTCTCGCACACACATTAGTGCGTGCGGAGAGGCTAGTATGAACTTATATGCATTTGTTAGTTTGTCATATAAATTAATATTTTAAACGATTTGTCCTATAAATTATTTGAAATCATAATTTGTCATCTCATTCGTTCAGTTTTTCATCTAAAATAAGTTTATGTTCAGAGTTATTTCGAACTACTGATCTCCTTTTCACAATTTTTTTTAACTTTTTTATTTTTATACAAAATATATGTACACTAGGAGGGGGTAGTGGGGGACTAAATTGATTTTTAACTTTTGACTTTTTCACAAGTTTTCTGCTTCATTTTGGTGAACTAATAAAAAGTACATTAGGCTCACTAACATAAAGTTTAACTAATTACAAACTTTGAGGATACAACATGGTCAACCATGTCCATTTATTAAAAAGGGAGTTGAAATGGTCGAAATAGCCTTGAAATGTCCAAAATAATCTTGAAGTGGATCGAGTAGGAAGTTGAAATATCCAAAATAACCTTGAAAACATGTCATGTGTGTTGGGTTTCTGGGTATATTTTTGGAATAAATTTAATTTGAATAACTAAATACATAGTAGAAATTATAATAACATACAATATGTCACTCATGATCGATGTAAGACCATCATAAACCGGATTGGAATACGCATACCTTAGAAGTCCGGTCATGGACTCAACAGCCTTTGATCGAAATTGACTAAACGGAGTAGTGATGCCACCATCATCATGTTCCAAGATCAGTGGGCGAAGTCCACGATTTGCTAAGATTGACCATATTGTTGCAGTCATATTTACAATAGGAATGTGATTGGGTAAATCTTAGGGAATTTGGGAAAGTATCTTACATTCCTATTAGGATTAGATTAGCTATTAAATATTGTAATCCTAAAGTGAAAGGTTTTATCCTTCCTACTACTATAAATAAAGGCACAATGCGGTGAATCAAACACACCTCACAATTAAATCAATCTCTCTTCTCTCTTAATATTGCCGAACCCCTCTCTCACTCTCTAAACCTTAGATCGTTCAATCAAATAGGCCTACAACATGTTATCAGCACGCTCTTGCTAGAAGCTGAAGAATTGAAGCATCGTTGGAGGAGGCTATCATTGAAGGATTATTTTGTGAAAAACATGTTCATTTAAGCAACATCTATAGCATGCTATTAACAATTAAAAGGCGGAATCATGCTTTCATGCACTTAAAAACAAAACATTAACCATGAAATTCAAAGCCTAGTAGATTGGTGAACCAAGACTCAACTCAAATCAAAGTGAGTTGAGAAATTTATACCTTTGTAGATTCCTCTTTGCATAAGCAAAGGCTAATCACCCAAAGAGAGGGCCTTCATTCCTTGCATCTTAGATCTATGGATTTGGATGGATGAAATGGTTCTCCAAGTTCCCAAAATTGAGAACCTCTAAGTCTCTTCACCAAGGTTAGATTGGAGAAGAAATGAGTGACCTTGGAGGAGTTGGATTGCTAGCTAATCCCTCCAAGGGGGGGGGGGCGGCCTCTTTAGAGAGAAAGGAGAGCTTTTGTTCTCTCCAATTTCCTAAAAGAAACCCTAAATGAATTTTGGCTATAAAGTCATATTTATACCTTTATTCATTGGAGTGGCAAACTTGTAATTAAGTCCAAAACCCACTCCTTTGACAATATGGCCGGCCATAGGGTTTCATTGGGCTTTTTAGGCCTTTGTGAATTTTAGTCATTAAGTTGTCATACAACTTAAGTCAATGGGCTTGTCGTTCAAAGCCCATTGGGCCTTGAGGCCCAAAACTAACCCGTGGTCTTTTAACGAACTTTATTCGTTTGATTAATTAACATATTAATTAATCCTTGCCATAAATAATTAAACCATTTAATTATTCTTACTCATCTCCATTGTTTCTTCAATCTCCACCTTACACGGTGTACGATCCATTAGGTTCCTTTTAGCGAGGCAGTGGGCGATTAGAACTCTTTCAAATCGATTGTGAATTGAAACTTACTTTCAATTCTCCCTTTAGTGTTTATACACGTTTAGGGCTTTCACAAACCAAGAGTGACACCTAGTAGCATATCATGGTTACCCAAGCTAATCAGAAGAGGTAGAGAACCTATTCAGTTTAGGATTACAAATGCAATACGGTCTTTCTCTAATACAATACTCTTGACCACATTGTTTGGTTTGATAGTTTAGTTTATTCATGTCTACTATCCAATGTGATTCGTGTGCTTATATGATTACCTTGAATGTGATTTGGAACGACTTCCTAAATCTCATTCATACTTTGGCCAGAGATTCTTAATCATATCATAGAGTATTCTCCCTCAAACAGTTTGAAGGTTAGAGATCCCTTGTTGCGCATTCACTTGCCTCCATGGCTAAGTGACTTAACCCGAACGATGTCGTGGACACCCACGAATGGAGTGACGTTTGACATAATCAAAGATCAAGGACTTAACCACAAGACAACGACGATGCCTCAGGTCAAATGACTACTTTGCATTATCCCAACCATGAGTTCTCATGTGACATGAATATGAGAACTCCTCGTTGATCGTGTTTAGTGGACTCATTCGCTATTGAGCACCTACATGCTTGTCTTGATGTCACACACACCAATGACTCGAGACTAGTCACTCTCCCTGAGAGAAGACATAACACGTACTGATCTTAACGGACTGTCAATGCCCAATTGGCAATCCTATGATCAGGAACGTTTAGGATGTGTCTACGAAAGAATGGTCTCATGAATCTAACTTCTTTAGATTGCATTCTCCCAATCACATATTCCTTGGACTTTATCGTTTAAGCATATAACATTTATATGAGATGGCTTAAACAATAATCTTTTCCCTTGATATATTAAACTAGATTAGTTTAACATGTGAAATGTCCGTAAAGTATCATCATATGATTGGTTTTAGGGCACATTTCCAACAATCATCCACCAAATTCAAATGGTTATTTGTTTTCTTCTAATCAGGTACGCTTAAAATAAAGGAAGATATTTGAAACGTCCACGAAGCATGAAAACATTCCCCATAATGGATAAACCCCTCTATGTTTATATTTTCCTTTCAATATATATGTTGTATATGTTCATATATTTGTTTCATACATTGCACAATTAAATTGTCATGTGGAATATCTGAGTCAAAGTACAAAATTAAATTAGAAGTAAATATAGGTTTCCTAAACCCTAAGGGATTTGAAAAAAAAGAAGGGAAAATTGGGCATGGTGCGGTACACCCACCGCACCACCACTATGCATACTGATACCAAGCCTCGGCCTGGGGTCCAAATGGATGGGCCTGCAGCCTTTCACCCTCGCACCATGGCCCGTAGCCATGCAACAAACCCAGGCCCGCAGCCTTCATTCAAATCCAGCCTAGTTGGCTGGGTGTTTCCCACGGCATGCACCAGCCTACAAGGCTGAGCCTTTTCTCCTGTAACTTAAACCTGCAGGCTAGCTTTCACTGGACCTGCCCGTGCCTCCCCGTAGGCCCTTAGGCCTGTCTTGTCTCTGGACCCGTGGCCTATAGCCACCCGAGCTTTTTGCTCACGGCACCAAGCCCAAATTACTTTGGGGCTATATTTTCAATCCAATAATATTATTTTAATATTATTTAGCTTCTACAATCGACTCGGTATGGCCCGATTTATTGAATTTATTAAAAGTGACTTGCAGTCCATTAATCTGATAATGAATCCAAAATTATTGACTTGAAGAGATCTTTTGGACATTAACAATTCAATATTTTTTTTTTACTTTGAACTGTCACATACTTTCGTAGTAAGGAAGCTCTCACACTTGAGTTCTCGAAGAACCTCAAATCCACTATATCCAAATTAGTATATTGCATTCTATGTTTCTTGCAGGAACCTCTCATTATGAACTAATTGTTCATAAACTAAATTGAACCTGTAGTTTCAAATTTAGTGCCTTTGAAACCCGAAGTTTTCATTCAAAATATACCACATGAAACCCGTAGTTTTCATGCATAAATTAAACCATTACATGTCTATAGAACCTGTATGTTTTACGATATATGTCTATGGCTTACCATATGACTAATCACGTTTTCTCCCTCCGTTTTAGGGACATTTCAAACTTGAACAAGCTCGATTTCTCCACTCTAGAAGTCTATGGAAGAAACTATCTGAAGTGGGTTTAAGACGTGAAGCTCCATCTCATTGCAAAGGGTATTAGAGCCACCATCGAGGCACCTATCACCTACAAACCTATTGACGAAGCTCAGAAGGCTACTGGAATGATCTTCATCTGAAGATATTCATGATGCACTACAGACTAAGTATCTCACTGAGGAGGACCCACGCACCATCTGGCTTACTCTGGCCGACCGTTTCGATGACCAGAAAGACATCTACTTGCCTGAAGCAAGACACGACTAGCAGCATCTTCGCTTCCAGGACTTTAAGTTCATGAATGAATACAACTCTGAAGTTTGTAGAATTCATTCTCTATTGAAATTCTGCAAAGTGGAACTAACCGAATCAGATTTCTTAGAGAAAACCTATTCGACCTTCCATGCCACTAATATTGTCCTGCAGCATGTGTCGAGCAGCTGAAGAAGGGATACATCAAGGGAGACAACACCAAGCACATAGCGCCGAAGTTTTTTTACTCACACCAACAACAGCAGCATCAGAACATTGAAGTCAAGCAAATCCATTCCCATGACAACCTGGCCGATCTCTTTACCAAGTCATTGCCCAAGTCTACATTTCATAAGCTCGTCTAAGGAATTGGTGTGCTTAAATTATCTGAGTTAAATCGCTTGTAGTTCTCTTATTTAGAAGTTATGTCTAACTCAGGGGGAGTATCTAGAAGCATACTCACATGATCTTAATATATTTTTTTTCCTACGATTAGGAGCATTTTTTCCCACTGGGTTTTTGTGACCTAACGATGTTTTAATAAGGCAACCATCCTGGGATGATCATACTCCGTTGAGTTTACTACCTTCGTCCAGTTTGACGTTTGTTTTAGACATTATGCATACTTCTCACTTTTCTCCTTAGTCTATGGGTTTTCCCTATGCCTTGGGTTTTACCATAGCGAGGCTTTGTAAGTTTTAATACAAATGCATACTTCACTTAAATTTGAGACTCGCGATCACCTATTGTGCCGATGACTTCATCAACTATTCTACCTAATCTGCTGAAGATCTGCTGCGATGGTTTGTTGAGTATTTACACACTAAGGGGGAGTGTTGTAGTCATATTTAGAATAGGAATGTGATTGTGTAAATCCTAGGGAATCTGGGAAAGTATCATATATTCCTATTAGGATTAGATTAGCTATTAAATATTGTAATCCTATAGGGAAAGGTTTTACCCTTCCTACTACTATAAATAATGGCACAATGGGGTGAATCAAACACACCTCACAATTAAATCAATCTCTCTTCTCTCTCAATATTGTCGAACCCCTCTCTATCTCTAAACCCTAGATCGTTCAATCAAATAGGCCTACAACACATACTTGTTTTTATAATAAAGTTGAAAAAGAATACTAGAGAAGGTTCTGGTTTTTGCGTGAAAATTGCAGCATCTAGTTCTTTCTAGTTTATTCATAGGGTTTTTGAACTTTAATCTTGAAAAAGATTAAAATTTAATAAAAATCTGGTGTTAGATTGAATATTGATTTTAGTCCCTTAATGTGTACTTAAATCAAATTCATATTATATTTTTTTTAATATTGAATAGATATCTTATTTAATGTTATTACATTAAACTTTAAATTTATTATTATACACATTTTGTTTCATTAATTTTACTTAACTTCATCTAATTAGTCCATATCCTAATATATTTTTTACTAAATTAGTGTATTGAAATGTACCGAAAATTCTATGTCTAAATATATAATACTAAACTGGTGTACCAAAATGTCGGTACCTAAATATATAATAATAAACTAGTGTACCTAAACATATCATACTAACCCAGTGTACCGAAATGTTCGAACCTAAACATATTATACTAACCTAGTGTACCGAAATATTCGCACCTAAATATATTGTAATGAATCAGTGACAAGTAAGAAAATATGCAAAAACATTAGGGTAACAAAAAATCTCTACGAAAATGTTTTCTTACATAAGATAGTTACCATAATGAGAATTAAAATTTATAATATTTTCATAAAATTAAATTTATGGACACCATAAAATAATAAAAAAAAAAAGAGACATTGAAAACGTATGCTGCCATTAAATAGAGTCTAGAGACTAAAATCAATTTTTAATCTTATATAAGACATTTTTCTAAACTTCATCTTATTTAAGGATTAAAATCTAGTTTTCTATTATTCATATATAATCATATAAAACTTTTAAAAGTGAAATTATATTTCCAAAAGTTGAAAAACGAAATGGAGGAAGAGGTGATTGCAATGTGGAATCTGGAAGGGGAAGGGAAGGCAGCAAAGATATGGGAAAATGGTGAGCAGTGCCACCGGCGGTGCTGGCTGTTGCAGCGTGAAAGAGAGAAAGGGAGATAGAATACCTGAGGGAAGTTATTTTTTGTCCTATTTAGGATGTGCATATATTGACTGCCGCAAAAGAGTTAGACATGTAGTTGGTGTGGATGTAAATTTCCGCCTTAGAGAATTTTAGGGAGAGAATGAACTTTGCTTTTTGGAGAAAAATAGGACTATTTATTGGGGTGTGGCCGGCCTTATTTGGAAAATTATGGACCGGCCACTTATGGTGGTATTTTGAATATAATTGCAAGATTTCATGTCAAATAATATCTTTCAATTGATTTGGCAATTAATCCCAATTTGAATGGAATAATTCGGAGCTACCTTGTGGGTGAGGATTTGATGAGGAGTGATAAGAGGGTTTTGAATAAATACCATTTTGATCACTTTAGACCTTGATTGAGTCGTTATTGTCCGTTGCATGCACGTGGGAATCCTAGTGTGCCTTGAGGGCAATTTGGCATTTTCATCCAAAAGTCCACATGTCGCCTCCATAATTTTCTTGATTATTTTTTGCTCCACAAATGCCCCTACACCTGTTGAGATGCTCGCAGGAAAGGGCAACAAGTGTAGAGATTTTCCCTTGCTTTATGAAACGTAAGATTGTTTCCTTTTTTTATTTAGATTCCCACATTAATTGGAAATTAGATCATTCCAGGAAAGGGAAAAAAATTGCTTTCAAAGTCTATTTAAGTCTACCTTAAGTAGATGATTAAATCAACTTCAGAGAGCAATTTATTCTACCCTATAAGAGAAAGAAAATTAGAGGATATTTGTTCCTCCTTCTTTAGCAATCTTCTACAATTGCCTGTGCAAATGACCATATTTCGTTGCTTTCTTTGTCTTCTCCGTGCCGCACCGAGGTAAGAAAAAAAATTTAGTTTCCTTGTCTTCTTCTTGGATAGTGTTGCCACAGGGCAGCCGTCAGGGTGGTGCGGCACTTCGGCTGGCAAGGGCTAAGAGTGAACTCGGCATGGGCCAATGAGGTGTTTTGGTAGGGACCACTGCTTGGGCTGCTCGACTAGGCTAAAGCCAAGGGCATCTATGCAGTTGGGTTTGCAGATTAAGGCGCTAGGGCGTAATACTAGGCGATCCGCATGGCTCATGTCTATTAGGTTCTTGGACCTGACACAAGCCATACTGGCTTTAGAAAACTGAGGAGGTCTCAAGCTTCATGGAATGTTGGGCATGCAGGTCTCCTACCTACTGGTCCAAGAGAAAAAATGAGGGAAAAACCATCATAAGTTGAGCTCCCCTACTGAGTACCTTGAATGGAGTTAGCTGCTTAGTCTTCTTCGCCAAGAGAAAAGTGGGCTGTTCCCGAGGAAAGAGATAAAGATGATAAAGACAGATGCATTGGCTCGTCTGATCGCTGTCGTGGAGCCTATTATGAATGAAGGTGGAAAGAATAGATCTTTCCTGCTTGCCCAAGAAATGCCGCTTCAGAAAAAAAAATGAAGACTTCCTTCGCTGCTCGTGAAGGTCCACCTGTTGCTGAGAGGCTTGCTACTGGCTTAACTTCTTCTAATGGGAAGAAAAATAAGGCTGGTAGATCTAAGCCTGTGATGCCTGCCATGCCGAAAATAGCTAGTATGATCTAAGCCTGTGATGCCTGCCATGCCGAAAATAGCTAGTATGATTGCTGATAGGATTGCTCAGCGTACAGATTCTGTCATGTCTCTAGTGCCAAAGTCTATACCAAGACATCCGTTGGGAGCTAAGTCAAGTTCACTTTTGGAGAGCGATAAGGTGGACTTTGCTGCTAAAGTTACACCAAGGCCTATTCCTCTTGTTGCTGAGACTGGTTGGTTTATTGAGAAAGATGAGATTGCTCGCGTGGGCAGTTGTGAAAAATCCACCAAGCATGTTTCTGGGAAGGTTGTTGAGATTTGTACGCTTTTGAAACCAGATCTGCTTGAAGACATGGATGTGTATGCCAAGCTTGTTGATGGCGTTAAAAGGGTTGTTTGCTCAAGTTCCTTTGTGAAGCATGCAACTGAATACAGTAATTCCAGTAGTCAAGTCTATGCTCTTTAACCAAGAGGATACCAAGGTTGCCAAAGAGGTTGCAAAGACTATGGTAGCTGAAGCTTATTCCTCTGCTAAGAAGATCAAGAGGTTGGAGTCTGAGCTTGTCGCTTTAAAGGGGTTTAATATCTCTACCCCTACTTCTCTGCAGCTTGAGGCTGTTCTCCAATAGATCGTTGACTTGAAGACTAGGCTTGACGTAATCAAAGTTAAGTATGAAAGTACAGAGAAGGATATTGGATGTTACATATCTTAGATTCAAGATCTTAAGTGTGCCATTTTTTAGATTTGTTTTACTGCTTATACAAAGGATGAAGAGTTGATTGCCGCTTACAATCAAGTGGTCCACTTCAAGAAGATCATCGATAGGCTCGAACCCCAAGTGTTGGAACTCCAAGGTTCATTGAAGATCAACGAAAATATGAAGAATGAAATGGATAAGCTGCAACGCATCCATATTGGTCTGCTCGAGGAGAACGAGCAGCTGAAGGGTGAGAAGGCTAGGCTTGAGGTTTTGCATGTTCAGAATCAGGTCAATTTCAACAAGCTGGATTATGTATATTATCTCTTTTGTAGGCTGTCTGACTTTGAGTTTGCTGGGAAAGACTTCGAGACCTTTTCTATTTCTCTAGAAGACTTAATTGCCTTTACTTTGGAGGCTTCCATTGGTGAAGTAGTTGGAGAAGTTGGTACCCAGGCTGGGACAGTCAAGGGTGAAGTGACGGATAATGCCGCTGCTGAGAGCATTGTGGTTGCTGAAGGTGTGGCGATTGAGTAGTCGTGGGATGTCCAAGCTATTGAAGAGTAGTATTCTAGGTAGCCTTTAAGATTTTCTTTGGTTTCCTTGTTGCTTTTTGCTCTGCTTGAACTCTTTTGGCCTTTGCTATTTGTTTATCAATTTTGCTAGAAAATTTAATAAACTTGCTTTCTTCGCTTTTCTTCATCTTCGCTTCTTTTGTTTACGCCCAACCTTTGACCTTTAAACCAGTGACAGGCATGCTACTTTTCTATAAGCAGACAGGCCCGTGTAGCCTATGTAGCTGTAAGTGTTAGTGTAGAACTTTTGCAAAGTTGTTAGTGACAAGAGCATATTTTTACTGCTAAGTTAGCTTGTTCTTGTGTATTTATGTTGTTAATTCTTAGTCAATTATGCATTTTTAAGCTATTTTCGTGTGTTTGTAGATCCTAATAACAAAGTTGGCAAGAAAGTGCATTTTGGAGCATTTTTGAGTCAAGATTGGATAGTGCAAGCATAGAGACATGAGGATGGACGTTTTTGAAGATTAGAAGGCTGGAAATCAGCATGTGTGTGTCCAAATGTGTTGATTTTGGGCTGAAATGGTGAAGAGCATGTGTGTGTACATGCAAAGACAACGTGCATACACACATATGCAAACTGCACGGCACATGGGCAAAAGGAAACACACACACATGGACAGCTTGGCATGGGCAAAAAATTGGTGGATTGGTGGCTAAAATGATGAAGAACATGTGTGTGCAAATGTAAAAGGAAACACACACACATGGGCAGCAGAAAATAAAGAATGAAGGAGTGGAAATGATGAGTACATGGACAGCTTGGCATGGGCAGAAAATGGGTGGATTGGTGGCTGAAATGATGAAGAACATGTGTGTGCAAATGTAAGAGGAAACACACACACAAGGGCAAAGGAAAGGCACGACATGGGCAGCCACATTCCCACATTCAGAAACCCATTCAGCCATTATTCCATTCCCTAGCTGTGACCTACGCCTACTCATCCACCCACTACACCTATTACATTCACTCATTACAAATCCATACACTCCTCTCCCTAGCCTATAAATACATCCACCCTTCACCATAAACAGAATTCCAATTCCCTAGCCGTGAGCACCTTACATTCATCCATATATTCCCACATCCCAAAAACACATACAAATCCATTCCCTTGCCATGGCACTCATCCAACCAAAAATGAAACACAAATCCATGCATTCTCTTCAACCTTGCCAAGGCATCCATCCAACCTAAATACATTCATAACCTTTCCATAAATCCATACACATCCTTAGATACTTGTGCTGCAACAAGGTGGTGAAAATGAAGGTCCTTGGTGTTTCAAGCTTGAAACTTTGGAGCATTTTAGGTGTACTTCGTTCTTGCTTTCAATATATACTTTGTTATTTTCTGATTTTGTTGCAATTATGAGTAACTAAACCCCTTTTAGCTAGGGGGAAATTCAAAGCCATGAACATACTTGCAATATGAATTAATTACCTTCAGTTATGATTTCATAAGTTATGAATTCAATTTGTTTAGCTGCTTGATTGTTAACTTATTCGTGTATGTGTACTAAGAGTGCACACTTAGTTGCATGCATGAATATGATGCTAGAATATGAGGGAGTTTCACCTAATAGTTACAAACTTATATTCACAAGTAGTGGATGTCGCTTATAAACGATCGCGTTAAGTGAATTCTTGGCAGGAGTTTCATGCTCATCATAGTAACAAATGCCTCGTCAATACTTATAGTTTTCATAATGCTTAATGATCTTTGATTGTTTCTTTATTGTGCTGTTCACGTAAAGGACTTTTGAAGAATGCTTGAATTGTTGTATGCGCTTTCCCATCCAATTCAATAACTTAATGAGAACTTGAAGGTTAATTTAAGCGGACTTAATTAACCTGGGGTGTTGAGTTTCATGATTCATCGAAAGAACAACTGAAAATTGGTTTATGTGCAAGTGTGTCATGTGTGGAGAAGAACCTCTAGCTAGCCCATCATCCATAGTTTACCCAAATTCGTCCAAAATCTGTTTTAGCTTACAATCTGTTGTTTTTTTTTCAAATTCGTCAAAATCCAATCCCCCTTTACTTTAAAGTGTTTTATTAGTCAAAATCTGTTTTGATTTGTGTTTTTAAGTGTCTTGAGTCAAGTTAGAACCTAATTTCGTCCAAACCCATCCCTAGAGTCAGTTTAGAGTCTAATTCATTGTTTTAAGCTGTTTTGAGTCTTTTAAACTAGTTTTGAGTCTTTTTAGTTTGTATTGCATCTTTTGAGTCTAGTTTGGTGTTTTAAACTTAATTCTACATTTTTAAGTCAGTTTCAGGTGTTTTAGCAATCCCTCCTAATCCCCGGCCTAGAACGATCCCTACTTACATTCTTTACTACAATTGACAACAAGAGGGTTTAATTTGTGTGTTACGTTAATTTTCGCATCAAATTTTTGGTGCCGTTGCCAGGGATTAGCATTGCTAATCCCTTGTTATTTTTTTTTTGTTTATTTTCGTGTGTTTTTATGTTAGTTACTGACCTTGTTTGTTTTCTTGTTTTAGGTACTAGTTTATGACTTGGAGTTCTCATCCGATTCGTGAGCATATCTTGGACTTTGACGATGATTTTGAGAGGACTTTGAGAAGGAATAGGAATCAGTAAAATCGTAACCCACCTATTCCTGAACCTGAGTTTGAAGAACATCCACTTGAAGAAGAAGAGGAAGATCTCAACATGGCAGCAGACAATCGAACAATCAAGGAGCTTTCCACTTCGAGATTGGACAATGTCGTTCCCCTATGCATCCAATACCCCCTGGCTGCCCTAGGGAAGACGAACGAGTTTGAATTGAAATCAAGTTTATTGCATCACATTCCTAAGTTCCACGGGATGTCCATGGAAGATCCTAATAAACACTTGAAGGAGTTTGAGGTTGTTTGTTCGAGCATGACCCCTGTGAATGTTGATGGGAGCATTCTGAAAATGAAGGCTTTTCCCTTTTCTTTCTTAGAAAAGGCTAAAGATTGGTTGTATGAGCTAGCCCCTGGAATTGTCACATCATGGGAGAGTATGAAACCGTCATTTTTGGAGAAGTTTTTCCTAACTTCTCGAGTCATTCTATTACGCAAAAGGATTAGTGGCATTCAACAAAACCAAGGTGAATCCTTTCCCACTTACTATGAGCGTTTTAAAACCCTTGTTGCTTCATGTCCACAACACCAGATGAAGGAGGAGCTTCTTCTTCAATATCTACGAAGGGCTTTGGTGGACAAAACACCCATGGCTGCTAAAACCTTAATTGCTAACTGAACATTGAATGCTGAACAATATGAAGGCGTTGATCAAAGGGACACCCCACGGCAGTAAGTGAATGAGGTAAGTTCCACATCTGACATTCAATCATAGTTAGCCAATCTCACTTCCATTGTGTCTTAGATGGCCAAAGGAATGAGGATGAAAGAACTAAGTGTATGTGGTGTGTGTTCTATCCAAGGACATGCCTTTGAAAAAGTGTCCTCAATTGATTGAAAATGATGGGTGGGAAAGCACTAATGCAATTGAATTTCAAGGCCACAACCAACCAAGGAACGATCCATATTCTAATACGTACAATCCAGGCTGAGAAACCATCCAAATTTCAAGTGGGGGGAGCCCCAACAATCCCAACAACACGGAGGCTTTAAGTAGCAACCTCCGGGCTTCTATACCAAGCAATACGCACCAACACAAGCCCCATAACAACCTGCCTAAAACACCTCAGGTACATCTTTAGATAATGACACACTTCTTAAGTTACTTACCAATTTGTCTCAGGGGTAAGAAAATCAAGCCAAAGCAATGGAAAATCAAGCCAAAGCAATGGAAAACCAAGACAAAAGGGTGGACCAAATGGAGAAGCAAATTGGGCAGATTGCGGAGTTTGTAGGATAATTCAGAGAGCAAGGTAAGTTGCCTAGTTCGACCGTTGTCAACCCGAAAGGAGGATTCAAATCTGCAAAAGCCATGAGTTTGCGAAGTGGAAAACAAGTTGGATCTGATCCCCAACCGTCTAATTCACATTCCAACGAGGTTGAAGAGTTGATTATTGAAGAGTAGGAGCAAAGCACCCCCACGGCAAGGGTGGAAACATCTTTGCCGTAGGCCCCAAAAGCTTCTAAACTATCCAATTCGGCCAACAAAGGTAAGGAAGTTCCAATTTTGATTAATTCTAACGTTGTTCCTCCAAATGTACCCTTTCCTCGTAGGTTTATGCAATCAAAGAAAGAAGAGGCTGAAAATGATATTTTGGAAACGTTTAGAAAAGTTCAAGTCAATATACCACTTTTAGATGCAATTAAGCAAGTTCCAAGGTATGCCAAGTTTTTTAAAGAACTTTGCACAACTAGGAAGAGAATTTCGAGCAAGAAGGTTATCAAGGTAAGTGAAACTGTCTCAGCTGTTTTACAGCGTAAACTGCCCACTAAATGCAAAGATCCGGGTAGTTTTACCATTCCTTGTGTAATTCGGAATACTCGTTTTGAATCTGCCATGTTAGACTTAAGTGCATCCATAAATGTCATGCCTTATTCAATCTATGCATCTATGCACTTAGACGAATTGAAAAAGGATGGTGTGATTATACAATTGGCCGATAGATCTAATGCCTATCCAAAGGGAGTTTTGGAAGATGTTTTAGTGTAGGTCAATCACTTAATCTTTCCAACCGATTTCTACGTGCTTGAAATGGACGAGTCGGACCACTCCCCTACATTACCTATCCTCCTTGGATGGCCATTCATGGAAACTACCCGTACTAAAATTTATGTGTTTAGTGGAACTTTGACGATGGAATTTGATAGGGAAGTTATCAATTTCAATCTTTCTGATTCTATCCAGTATCCTAGTGAGGATCACTCATGTTTTTCTATTGATGTATTTGCTTCTTTGGCGCAAGACCATTTTGAAAAATTGAATGACGATGCACTTGAATTTGTCATTGCACGAGGAATGGACATTTAGAACAATGAAGCGGTGGTCATGCACTCCCACGGCATGAATGATTTTTCCCTTGTCGTACCCCCTAATGAAGACGTGATGGAGATGGTGGCTGCCCTCGAATCATTGCCACTACAATCTGAGAAGTTTTTGGACCCAATTTCCATTTCAGTTTTGGCTAATAAGTTACTTCCTTCAGTTGTGCAGCCACCTACACTTGCACTTAAGCCATTGCCAAGCCATTTAAAGTACGTTTTCTTGGGCGATGATGAGACATTGCCCGTCATCATCTCAAGCACACTCACGGCACAAGAGGAGGACAAGTTGGTAAGGGTACTAAGGGAGTACAAAATAGCAATTGGGTGGACATTGGCAGACATAAAAAGAATTAGTCCCACCACTTGCATGCATCGCATACTTTTGGAGGAGGGGTCTAAAACATCTCGAGAGGCTTAACGCCGACTCAACCCTCCGATGATGGAGTTGTGAAGAAGGAAATAATCAAGCTTTTAGATTGTGGAGTGATCTATCCTATTTTCGATAGTCGTTAGTTTCGCCCGTTCAATATGTCCCAAAGAAATTCGGAGTAACTATGGTGACAAATGCCGAAAATGAGCTTGTGCCTACTCGAATCCAAACAGGTTGGAGGGTGTGTATCGATTACATGAAGCTAAACGCCACCACTAGGAAGGACCACTTCCCTTTGCCATTCATTGATCAAATGCTTGAGAGGTTAGTGGGTTATGCTTTCTATTGTTTTCTTGATGGTTATTCTAGTTATAATCAAATTGTCATAACACCCAAGGACCAAGAAAAAACCACTTTCACATGCCCCTTTGGTACATTTTCTTATCGTCGCATGCCATTTGGTTTATGTAATGAACCTGCCACATTTCAAAGATGCATGATGAGCATATTTTCTGATTATGTTGAGAAAATTATTGAAGTTTTTATGAATGATTTCAGTGTTTTTGGTGATTCATTTGATGGTTGTTTGCATAATCTCAGTTTGATCTTAAAACGATGTGTTGAAACTAACCTTGTTCTTAATTGGGAAAAATGTTATTTCATGGTTAAACAAGGCATAGTTTTAGGACATATCATCTTTGAAAAAGGAATGGAGGTTGATAAATCAAAGATCAATCTTGTACGTCACTTACCTTCTCCTATTTCGGTTAGAGAGGTTCGTTCTTTTCTTGGACATGCAGGTTTCTATCGAAGATTTATCAAAGATTTCTCAAAGCTTTCCCAACCTCTTTGCCGTCTCCTTCAAAAAGATGTGGCGTTTGACTTCAATAAGGAGTGCACGGCATCCTTCACACAACTCAAGGAGTTCTGACCACAGCTTCCATTATTGTTCCACCAGATTGGAGCCTTCTTTTTGAGCTCATGTGTGACGCATCCGATTATGCTTTAGGGGCTGTTTTAGGACAAAAGAAGGATAAGAGGCCGCATGTCATCTACTATGCTTCACGGACGTTGAATGATGCCCAATTAAACTATTCCACAACGGACAAAGAACTTCTTGCCATTGTCTTTGCTTTAGATAAATTTCGATCATATTTAATTGGTACTAAAGTAATTGTTTTCACTGATCATGTAGCTTTAAAATATTTGCTCAGCAAGAAGGAGGCCAAGCCAAGGCTAATTTGATGGATATTGCTTCTCCAAGAGTTTGACATTGAGATTCGAGACAAAAAGGGAAGTGAAAATGTGGTGGCTGACAACCTAAGCCGTATGATGCATAGTGAGGAGTCCCTACCCATTGCTGAAACGTTTCCTGATGAACAATTGATGTCCATTAAGGTAAGTGAACCTTGGTATGCTGATTTGGTTAACTTTTGGGTGTTTAAACGAATTCCAAGCACTCTCACTAGACACCAGCATGATAAGCTTAGAAATGACGCACGGTTTTATGTATGGGATGATCCATATTTGTGGAAATATTGCCCTGATCAAATTGTCTGTCGATGTGTGCATGATTCTGAGTTTCATTCCATTTTAAGCTTTTGTCATACATATGCATGCGGTGGTCATTTTGGCACATAAAGAACAGCACTTAAGGTGTTACAATGTGGGTTCTATTGGCCTAGTATCTTTGAGGATGCTAGAACTTTTTGATTAACATGTGATAAATGCCAAAGAACAGGAAATATAAATGCAAAGGATCAAATGCTGCAAATTTCCATCCTCAATGTTGAAATTTTTGACGCTTGGGGTATTGATTTTATGGGTCCCTTTCCTTTCTCGAATGGTTTCATGTATATTTTGCTTGCAGTTGATTATGTGTCAAAGTGGATGGAAGCAAAAGCCACCCGGACTAATGATTCTAAAGTGGTTGCAGATTTCATTAGAACTAACATATTTGCAAGGTTTGGCATGCCACGAGTAATCATCAGTGATAGAGGGTCTCACTTTTGCAATCGGACCATTGAGGCATTATTGAGGAAGTACAATGTCAACCATAAGGTTTCTACACCTTACCATCCTCAAACAAATGGCCAAGCTGAGGTTTCGAATCGAGAGATCAAACATATTCTAGATAAGACTGTTAGGCCAACAAGGAAGGATTGGAGCTTACGCTTAGATAATGCATTGTGGGCGTATTGTACTGCCTACAAAACACCAATTAGGATGTCACCATTTTGGCTTATCTATGGGAAACCATGTCATCTTCCCATTAAGTTAGAACATCGTGCACATTGGGCCGTCAAAACTTTCAATATGGACATTGATGTTTTCGGTCTTCATAGAAAGCTTCAATTAAATGAACTTGAGGAAATTAGGAATGAAGCTTATGAGAATGCTCGTATTTACAAGGAGAAGACGAAGGTATTCCATGACAAGATGATTCGTAGCAAGACGTTCTCTATAGGGCAGAAAGTGTTACTCTTCAATTCCAGTCTTCGTTTGTTTCCGGGTAAGTTGCGTTCCAAATGGATTGGTCCTTTTCTTATTACTAATGTTTTTCCTCATGGTGCAATCCAAATACAAAGTTTGAAGATGCAACAAGAATTCAAGGTGAATGGGCATCTTTTGAAGCCCTATTATGAAGCCTTTGAGGAGCATGTTGTGGAGAACGTACCCCTCCATGTCGTGGGCTCTGTTCAAGCTTAAATGGACGTATCGTCCAGCTGGAAGATGTTAAAGCAAGCGCTTCTTGGTATGAGCATATGGTGTCACTGGTTCTCGCATCTAAGTAGTAGCATACCATTCATGAGATCATATTTAAACATGCCTATTAACTCCAGAAATTGCTTTCTTTGTTGTAACATATGTGAGTACTAGTCTTTCGTGTTTACATCAATCTTCTCACATATAACCAGTGTAGGATGTGTAGTCAGAAAATGTGCTTGAAAATAGAGAGTATCTAGTAAGGAATTCAGGGAATTCTCTAAGGCATGTTACTACATTCAAAATGTTGTTTTAATTGATAAAATGTGAACTAGTGAATGGTGATTATGATTAAGTATGCTCGAGGGTAAGGATTACTTAAATCTATGTAAGTGATGATCTTTGGTATGTCATGTTTCATTAAAAATCCCTGAGGCAAATGTTGGAAGGTCTAGGTTATGTTTTGTTTGTTTCGTTTGCTTTGTTTTGCTCAAGGACTAGCAAAAGCTAACTGTGGGGGAATTTGATAGGAGCATATTTATGCGGCTTAGTTAGCTTGTTCTTGTGCATTTATTTTATTAATTCTTAGTCAACTGTGCAATTTTAAGCTATTTCGTGTGTTTGTAGGTCCTAATAACAAAGTTGGCAAGAAAGTGCACTTTGGTGCATTTTGGAGCATTTTTTAGCCAAGATTGGATAGTGCAAGCATGGAGACATGAGGATGGATGTTTTTGAAGATTAGAAGGCTGGAAATCAGCATGTGTGTGTGCAAATGTGTTGATTTTGGGCTGAAATGCTGAAGAGCATGTGTGTGCACATGCAAAGACAACATGCATACACACACATGCAAACTGCACGCCACATGGGCAAAAGGAAACGCACACACATGGATAGCTTGGCATGGGCAGAAAATGGGTGGATTGGTGGCTAAAATGATGAAGAACATGTGTGTGCAAATGTAAGAGGAAACACACACACATGGGCAGCAGAAGATAAAGAATGAAGGAGTGGAAATGACGAGTACATGGATAGCTTGGCATGGGCAGAAAATGGATGGATTGGTGGCTGAAATGATGAAGAACATGTGTGTGCAAATGTAAGAGGAAACACACACACATGGGCAAAAGAAAGGCACGGCATGGGCAACCACATTCCCACATTCACAAACACATTCAGCCATTATTCTGTTCCCTAGCCATGACCTACACCTACTCATCCACCCACTACACCCATTACATTCACTCATTACAACTCCATACACTCCTCTCCCGAGCCTATAAATATATCCACCCTTCACCATAACCAGAATTCCAATTCCCTAGCCGTGAGCACCTTACATTCATCCATATATTCCCACATCCCACAAACAGAAATCCATACATTCCCTTCAACCTTACCGTGGCATCCATCTAACCTAAATACATTCATAACCTTTCCATAAATCCATACACATTTTTAGACACTTGTGCTGTAACAAGGTGGTGAAAACGAAGGTCCTTGGTGTTTCAAGCTTGAAACTTTGAAGCGTTTTAGGTGTACTTCGTTCTTGCTTTCAATATCTACTTTGTTATTTTCTGATTTTGTTGCAATTATAAGTAACTAAACCCCCCTTAGCTAGGGAAAATTCAAAGCCATGAACATACTTGCAATATGAATTGATTACCTTCAGTTGTGATTTCGTCAGTTGTGAATTCAATTTGTTTAGCTGCTTGATTGTTAACTTATTCGTGTATGTTTATTAAGAGTGCACACTTAGTTGCATAAATGAATATGATGCTAGAATATGAGGGAGTTTCACCTAATAGTGACAAACTTATATTCATAAGTAGTGGAGGTCGCTTAGAAACGATCGCGTTCAATGAATTCTTGGCAGGAGTTTCATGCTCATCATAGTACTCGTCAATATAATAGTTTTTATAATGCTTAATGATCTTTGATTGTTTCTTTATTGTGCTGTTCACATAAAGAACATTTGAAGAATGCTTGAATTGTTATATGCGCTTTCCCATCCAATTCAATAACTTAAAAAGAACTTGAAGGTTAATTTAAGCGGACTTAATTAACCTGGGGTGATGAGTTGCATGATTCATCGAAAGAACAACTAAAAATTGGTTTATGTGCAAGTGTGTCATGTGTGGAGAAGAACCCTCTAGCTAGCTCATTATCCATAGTTTACCCAAATTCGTCCAAAATCTGTTTTAGCTTACAATCTATTTGTTTTGTTTTCAAATTCGTCAAAATCCAATCCCCTTTTACTTTATAGTGTTTTATTAGTCAAAATCTGTTTTGATTTTTGTTTTTAAGTGTCTTGAGTCATGTTAGAACCTAATTTCGTCCAAACCCATCCCTAGAGTCAGTTTAGAGTCCAATTCATTGTTTTAAGCTGTTTTGAGTCTTTTTAGTTTGTATTGCATCTTTTGAGTCTAGTTTGGTGTTTTAAACTTAATTCTACATTTTAAAGTCAGTTTCAGGTGTTTTAGCAATCCCTCCTAATCCCCGGTCTAGAACGATCCCTACTTACATTCTTTACTACAATTGACAACAAGAGGGTTTAATTTGTGTGTTAAGTTAATTTTCGCATCAGTTAGCCATACGGTTAGTAGCCGGACACCTTACTTACAAAAGTAGATGAGTCTGTGTGACCATTTGGTTATTGACCTTTGCTTGTAGGCGTTCTACTGTTTTTTGATCTCAATGTCTTTCATAGTGGCGAGGGCGTAACTATCCTTGCCGCCTACTCTGCTGATCTTGTACTAACCTTCCTAGATGAAATCCATCTTTTTGGAGCCTTCTTTGCTGAAAGTGACGAAGGCTTTTCTTAGGACTAGATCTTCAGGCTGGAACAACCGGATCTTGGCCCTTTTGTTGTAGCTAGAGATGAGATGTTGCTGGTAAGCTGCGATGCGGGAGATGACCTTCTCGCGTTTCTCCTCTGCCAAATATAAGTTTGTGGCCATCTCTTTTTTATTATGCATGATGCTTGGCAGTAGAGTGCTGATACTTGGCACGATGACATAGGGAGGAATGATTGCTTCTAAACCAAATGCCAAAAAGAGACGAGTCTCACCGGTTTCTCTTCATTTGGTTGTGCGATATGCGCATAGACATCTGGGAAGTTCTTTTGGCCATTTTCCCTTATTGTCGGAGAGCACTTTTTAGAAGCATGTCCTTGGATAGAACACACACCACATACACTTGGTTCTTTCATCCTCATTCCTTCGGCCATCTGAGACACAATGGAAGTAAGATTAGCTAACTACGATTGAATGTCGGATGTGGAACTTACCTCATTCACTTACTGTCGTGGGGTGTCTTTTTGACCAACGCCTTCATATTGTTGAGCATTCAATGCTCAGTTAGCAATTAAGGTCTTGGCAGCCATGGGTGTTTTGTCCACAAAAGCTCATCCCGCTAAGGCGTCTAACATTTGGCGTTCAATTGGTAGAAGTCCTTCGTAGAAATATTGAAGAAGAAGCTTCTCCTTCATCTGGTGCTGTGGACATGAAGCAACAAGGGTTTTAAAATGCTCATAGTAAATGGGAAAGGATTCTCCAAAAATGCTCCTTTCATACTCTCCCATGATGTGACAGTTCCGAGGGCTAGCTCATACAACCAATCTTTAGCCTTTTCTAAGAGAGAACAGGGAAATGCCTTCATTTTCAGAATGCTCCCATCAAAATTCACAGGGGTCGTACTCGAACAAACAACCTTGAATTCCTTCAAGTGTTTATTAGGATCTTCCATGGACATCCCGTGGAACTTAGGAATGTGATGCAACAAACTTGATTTCAATTCGAACTCGTCCGTCTTCCCTAGGGTAGCCAGGGGGTATTGGATGCATAGGGGAGCGGCATTGTCCAATCCCGAAGCGGAAAGCTCCTTGATTGTTCGATTGTCCGCTGCCATGTTGGGATCTTCCTCTTTTTCTTCAAGTGGATGTTCTTCAAACTCAGGTTCAGGAATAGGTGGGTTACGATCTTGCTGATTCCTATTCCTTCTCAAAGTCCTCTCAAAATCGTCGTCAAAGTCCAAGATATGCTCACGAATCGGATTAGAACTCCAAGTCATAAAGTAGTACCTAAAACAAGAAAACAAACAAGGTCAATAACTAACATAAAAACACACGCAAATAAACAAAAAAGAAATAACAAGGGATTAGCAATTGTAGTATCTCCGGCAACGGCGCCAAAAATTTGATGCGGAAATTACTTAACACACAAATTAAACCCTCTTGTATCAATTGTAGTAAAGCATGTAAGTAGGGATCGTTCTAAACCAGGGATTAGGAGGGCTTGCTAAAACCTCTAAACTGACTTAAAAACATATAAACAAAGTTAAAAACACTAAACTAGACTCAAAGAACTTAAAACAAACTCAAAGAACTCAAAACAAGCTAAAAACGCTGAAATCTGCCTAAAAACACAAACTGGACAGATTTGGACTCTTACGCACTTTTGGGACACCTAAAAACACAAATCAAAATAGATTTTGACTAATAAAACACTTTAAAGTAAAGGGGGTTTTGGTTTTGACGAATTTGAAAACAAAACAAGTAAATTAAAGAACTAATGAAATCTGCACGAATTTGAGTAAATTGAATGGATGGAAGACTAGCTAGGAGGTTCTTCTCCACACATGACACACTTGCACATAAACCAATTTTCAGTTGTTCTTTCGATAAATCATGAAACTCAACACCCAGGTCAATTAAGTCCGCTTAAATTAACCTTCAAGTTCTCCTTAAGTTATTGAATTGGATGGGAAAGCGCATACAACAATTCAAGCATTCTTTAAAAATCCTTTATGTGAACAACACAATAAAGATACAATCAAAGATCATTAAGCATTATGAAAAGTATAAGTATTGACAAGGCATTCATTACTATGATAAGCATGAAACTCCTGCCAAGAATTCATTTAACACGATCGTTTATAAGCGACCTCCACTACTTGTGAATATAAGTTTGTAACTATTAGGTGAAAGTCCCTTATACTCTAGTGTCATATTCATGCTTGCAAACTAAGTGTGCACTCTTAATAAACATACACAAATAAGTTATCAATCAAGCAGTTAAACAAATTGAATTCACAACTTATGAAATCACAACAGAAGGTAATCAAATCATATTGCAAGTATGAACATGGTTTCGAATCCCCCCCCTAGCTAAGGGGGGTTTAGTTCCTCATACTTGCAAAGAAAAGATAAACAAATTTAGACATTGAAAACAAAAGAAAGAAAACACCTAAACGTTCCAACGATCCCAAGTTGGACAGCATGCACGTCCAAGCACTTTCCTTCCCTTCCTTTGCTACGGCACAAGGTGTTGGTGAGTGTTTAAAGGTTTGGTTGTATGGAGGAATGGATGTGAAGATGAATGGATGTGTTTGGATGAAAGTTGTATTAAATTGGGGATGAATTATCAAGCAAAAACTGAATGTAATGGCTGCCACACACACTTCCTTTTATAGAGGAAGTGCACGGCATAAAGGGATGCATGGTGGTGTGAGCAATGATTCAAGGGTGAGAGTGAAGTAATGATGCAAAGGATGGGGGGTGAAATGGAGTGATGTTACAACTATGAATGCAAGTGGGGAACATGAATGATTGTGCACATGGTAGATAAAGGAAAGGGAGGTGGAATGGTGCAGAAATGAGTCATAGGTGCATGTGGATTCATGATGCACGGCATGGGCAAGGAAAGTGAAAGAGTTGTGCATCAATGAGTGCATGTAGTGGAGGTGAAAGTGAATGAAATCTGATGGGTGAAGGGGAAAAGGGATGTGCACCACTTGGGGGCAATGATTAAATGTAATGGTGCATGGAAACATAAATAATGAAGGGGACAAGGGTGAATGTTGTGGTAATGAGTGAATGTAGTGGTGTATTTTCTGCCCATGCCATGCCTTTCCTTTGCCCATGTGTGTGTGTGTTTCCTTTGCCCATTTTCACACACATGTTCCTCATCATTTCAACCACAAAACAAACACATTTTTTGCCCTCTAACCTGTCCATGCAGTTTGCATGTGTGTGAATGTCATCCTTGCATGTGTGTAAGCTGTTTGATGTCTCCTCCCTTTGCATGTGTTTATGCTGTCACCTTTGCATAAAAAGACCCTCACCTTGCCGTAGTTTGCATGTATGTGTGCTATCCATGTTTACCTTTGCATTTGCACACACACATCTTCATCATATCAGCCACTAATCCACCTATTTTATGCCCATGCCAAGCTATCCATGTGTGCTTTTCTCTTTGACCATGTGTGTGTGTTTCCTTGGTTTCATTTGCACACACATATGCTGATTTCCAGCCTTTTAATCTTCAAAAATGTCCATCCTCATGTCTCCATGCTTGCACTATCCAATCTTGGCTAAAAAATGCTCCAACATGCACCAAAATGCACTTTCTTGCCAATTTTGTTATTAGGACCTACAAACACACGAAAATAGCTTAAAAATACATAATTGACTAAGAAATAACAACATAAATGCACAAGAACAAACTAACTAAGCCGCATAAATACGCTCCTATCAAAAGCCCCCTAAATACCAGAGTTATTCTTTTGATTTGACCAAGGCCTCGGAGATCTATGAAGAGTTGGTGCGGGCAAGAATAATTATGCCCAACAGCACTAAACAACTGCCCAAGCCAAAGGAATTTAGATGGAAAAAGTATTGCAAGCGGCACTACACTTTTAGGCATTTTATAGCTAATAGTGTCTAGTTTAGGGATTGGATATAAGACCTAATAGTCAAAGGAAAGTTGTTGTTGGAGAAACCCCAGGCTAATATGATGATTGACATAAATCCCTTCCCTGAAGCCCCAATTAACATGATCAACTTGACTTAGGCTGAGAATGGAAAAGGAAAAGTCATGTGGGAGGTAAACGCTAAAAGGTGACCAAATGACAGGCCTATTGAAGGAATTATGAAGTTGCCCGAGAAGCCCAAAGCAGCCATAGTTAAAGGGCTAGTGTTGTGTAGCAAGTGCCAATGTGAATGTGAGTTGGAAGTCCTAGTATCAGGAGTTATTATTGATCAAGAATTGATCAAAAAAAAAGAGAAAGATGAGCAAGAAGCCCATAGAAGCATCACCTGGGCGGTTGAGAAAGAGACATCCAGAAATGTTTTCCAATAGTTAAGAGGAAATTCGTAGCCAAAGGGCTTGTTAGAGGTATTTAGAAATTATAAAGCCTCTGAGAATGTGAAGTTTGAGAAAGTACCTCATGAGGGAAGAAAGCAACTTCATTGGAGAACCAAAACCCTCATCTTGGGAAGTATAGAATTTTGAAGAGAGCTAAGGAAGACAGGTAATGATACCAACATCAAGATGGAGCCCAAAGCCAATATGTTTTGGAACTATCTCGCCTGAGAGAGGAATACTCTTACCATTGTTGGTCAATACTTTTTGCGAAGTTCCAGGACAAATGCCAAATTTTGGCATAACTCAAGAGGAAGCGCTACCCGAAATAATACTGCCTAAATAGGAACAGGCCTGGTTAGATGAATTCATGGGCCATATAGGAAGCAAGAATGAGGACTTACCTGAACATAGCAACTTCCACGTAAAAATGACATATGTTTTATCTACCATGTTTTGTCCCAAGCATGATCAACCTGCCCCAATGATGGGTGGAGGATGATTAGTTGGCAACAGAACCTATAATGGCACATGTTAGTGTTGAAGCAGCATGAAAAGAGGATTTGGGCATAATAGGTTTGCTTGAGCCCAAAAAGAAAGAGCCTCAGAGGGTGTACACAGACAGAATGGTCTTCAGTTGCCCGAACTTGACTCTAGCTAACCATCTCAAGCCCATATATGTAACTGCTCATTTGGAGAGAGTAACTTTTAAGACGGTTTTGATTGATGAAAGAGTTGCGGTCAATGTGTTCCCATATAAGCAAATGAAAAGGGTGTGTAAAGGTGAAGAAGATCTCATCCTCACAAATCTAACAGTTTCCAGTGTCTCTGGAGCCATTACCAAAACTCGTGGGATATTGCCCCTAGAGGTTGACTTGGGCTCCAAGCAAATCATGCTAGCCTTCTTCGTTGTGGATAGTACTTCCATTTATGGAGCTTTACTAGGTCGATAGTGGATTCATCAGAGTCTCTCTATGCCTTCCACCCTACATCAACAAGTAGCAGTTTACCATAAGGAAGGAGCCATGAGACTAGGATTTTGGGAAATGGTGGAGGCCGAGTCACGTCCATTCCTTCCCATAACCAATGTTACAGAAGCCAGCTTTTACAATCCTAGTATTGGGATTCTCTAGCGCTTAGGAGATGATAAGAACGACTGCTCGACTAAGGTGACAACCCAAAAACTTCTGGAATAAGGATTGTTCCTCACCAAGGAAGAATGGGATAGGCCCCATATTGTCCTAACTCCCCAACTCCAGTAATATTAGAATAAAGAAGAAAGGACCAAGTAATTGCAGTCAGGTCCTTAATCAAAAGACTGTTGGTGTATGGAAGAGAGATAAATTCAAGAATGGAAAAGAGTTATTGCCTGAGCATACTATAAAAAGGTGAGGTTGAAAAACTTCAAGAAAGGAGAATTAGTTTGGAAAGCAGTTTTGCCCTTAGGAGCTTAAGTAAAAGGCTTTGGAAAATGGAGTTCTACTTGGGGGGGGGTCTTTTTATTATTCACCAAGCACTAGATAAGGGAAGGTATTACTTGACAGATCTGGAGGGAAACTTTCAAAAATATCCAGTTAATGCTAAGTTGTTAAAGAAATACCATCCAAGTTTATGGGATATGAGGGATTGTTATATTGAGGAAGCCTAAGCAACTTGAGAGAGGTTGGAGTTAAATTACTATTAGGAAAACTTCAATGTAAAAAAAACAAGTGAGGATAGAGAAGAAGTATGATTCATTTCATTTTGTAACAAATTACAAGAATCCTAATCTAACAACTTTGTATCCTCGGCCAAGGCAGCTATTATAGAGAAATAAGTCTGCATAATAGTAAATGTTCTATATGGTTCTCCTAGATAAATATTGCTATTGGTATGTTAGGACTTTCAATCCTTCACTTCTTGGGAGATCTTCTCCATATCCTCTACATTCTTGGAAAAATGAGTGGTTAAAGTCATCTTCTCGACCTTGAGTGAAGAAATCTACTCTTCCAATCTCTGGATCTCAGAATCAACCACTGCAATCCTATTTTTCATCAATGATCCTTCCTCCACCAACTGCTGGAGGGTAGCTAAGTTCTTCATGTGTTTTTTCTGATAACACTTCACTCTATTGGATGCCCGCTTTGTTTTTTAATGCGGGTCCCTTAGTGCCCGCAAGTTCTTAAAAAAGTTAAAAAAAAGACTCATACTGAACCTTGGACAAAGACTGTGCCTTGTGAAGTTTGGTCAAAGCCTTTTCTACATCATGAAGAACCTTAAGGCTAAAGGAAGCAGTGAAGTCTCTCTTCATCTAATCCTTGAAGAATCGATAAGCATTTTGAAGGAGAAAAGACTCAGGTGAAGGTGAAGGAAATTGCAGCTTGGTCTTGATCTGCCTGAGCTTCTTGACCTGTTCGGGCAAAGACGTTGTTGAAGAAGATGATGACGAAGGTGGGGGCATCTCTCCAACACCTTCAGCAATAACAAAAGGGGTAGCCTCAGTTGGCGGAGGAGGAAGAATATCAGAAGCAGGAGTAGTAATGGAAGCAGCACCAACTTTGACCTTCTTCTTAGGCTGAAAAATAGGAGTCCCCGTCATTCCAAAGGCTAAGGGAGGCCTTGGAAGATCTGCCTTGCCCACCAAAGGCGAAGGAGATTTGCCTGCGCCTTCTCCAAAACCCTATCACAAGCCAAGAAAAACAAAGTTAGGAGATGACCCTTGAACCAAAGTTAAAAAGAAAAAAAAAAGGAGGAAAGTAGTTTACCTGAGTAAAGCCTGAAGCCTTAGAAGAAGGAAAATGAGTGATGACACTTGGTTGTTAAGATGGATCATCCGTGCTTATGGGAGAATGAGGGATAATACACGAGCCCTCACCAGAGGCCTATAAACAAAAAAAAAAAGAAAAAAAAGACAAGTGTCAGGAGAATAGTTTGCAGAAATAAAAAGCAAAAGTTTAGATAAAAATATACCCAAGATTGAGAGGTGGGCACTTCAGAAGCAACAACTACAACAAGAGAAGCTGCCCGAAAATCCCTCGAGCTAGTTGCCTCTAAGACTACAGGGATATTAGGAACTACGAGCTCCCCAAAAGTAGGCGTGGTCAGTTGATAAGATTTTTACGCTGGGGAAGGCTAAAAAGGAAAATGGTAAACGAGCATAAGTGTAGTAGAAGAAAGGAACTCTAAACAGAAGAATGACAAGATAAGTACTCATTGGGTTGCTATCATCCTCTACAAAGTGTAGTGTCTCTCCAGTGCTTGGATCAAATTGAGAGGTAGAAGCCACCACCAAGGGAGGAGAGATTGAAGGAATAAAAGAAGAGCCTTGACCAACCTAAAAGGCGGGTTCTCCAACATTAGCCTATAAAAGTAAGAGACAAGTGTTAAAACGTTGAAATTGGTGAAGGTATAAAATTTAAAGAATGAAAAGAGGTGTACCTTCGAAGATTTAGCCCGAGAAGGGGAAGTTTGTACCGTTCGGGCTGAAGGTGAAGAGGCTTTAGGCGAAGCGATCCTTTCTTCCCTTATGGCTTATTTCAGGCAATCGGGCAAAAAGTTAAGAAAACCAAGAGGTTAAGGGAATAATCTTGAAAATCAAGTTATACCTCTAATGCTTCAAGGGTAGAATCTTGCATTTCTTTGGCATGTTGATACATCTCAGCCCCCAGATGATCATCCTTGGAAACAACAGTAGGCTTTTTGTTTTGTAGGGCTTTAAACCTAAAAAAAATGGAGTTCTTTAGCTTTTAAACATAAGATGCAAGTAAAAAGGAAAGGTCGAAACAAAATTGACTAACTAGAGGCTTTCTATTTCTTCCTACCCACGTCCGTTTCAGCCATAGAATCAGAAGACTTGGAAGATTTAGCGACTTGTGCCCTTATTCTCTTCTTTGTAAGGGTTGCCGTAAACCAAGGTTGGAAAGTTGAGCCCGAGGTTGCACTTCGGGCTTGGACTCTGAAATTCTAATACCGTCATTCTTGTCCACCGTGTGCCCCGGGTTTCCATAATAGGCTAAAACTCACCCTCCGAGTCTCCAAATAGCTTAGAGACATCCCCACCTGCTTCAACGCCTTGTCTTTCTGCCTCGGTTGCAGCTTCTTGGAAAACAAAGGCATCCCCAGCCTCTTCATCCTGCCCGACGTCCATTTCTGTGGAGTTACCTTGAGCTGCGAGTGTAAGGAAACCAAGAAAAGTGTTAGAATATGGTAGACTCATGAAATTTAATAAAATCACAAATTGAAAAAAGGGTAAGAGGTATCTATCAAAAGGAGTTTGTTCTTATAATGAATCATTTCCTTCCAATCTTCAAGCTCATTTGGCTTTGGATAAAATTTGATTGAGAGTTGCTTAAAGATGCAGTTATGGACCTCGCGCAAATGTCGCCCATATTTCTTGGTCCATGTTATTTCCCACCAAAAAGAAAAGCTTGAAGTGCATTTAAAGTTCAGGGCCATGGGCTTTCGGGCTACCTTGCATAGTACCTCAAGACTTTGAAGGACAGCTCGAAATATGACTTCTTATGGAAAGTGAAGACGATAAGAGGTGCTGCAATGAACGGAGCCGAAGAAGGGTATCGGGATAGCTTGTCTAAACCCCAACTGTCTATCCCAGAAGTTGGAGTGGTAAACTTCCCACCATAGCTCATAACTGTTACTCCTTACTCCCCATGCTAGGTTCCTCGGTTGAATACAACTGATAAATCTCTCTCTGCAGAAGGGACTAACGTCTTCTCCAAAGGCATCTTGAAAAGCTTGATCAGAAAAACAAGGATACCTCGTAAGAACTGAAGCTCCCCACTTCGGATCTGCTCGAGTCCTGCAGACTTTGAAGAAATAGAGACAAGCCAATGTAGAGTGATTGGTTGGAGAAGTTTCAGATAGAATTCGGGTAAGAGCAACACCCTTAGGGAATCCAAGGTTGGGAGCCTGACGCTCGGGGAAATACCATTGAAGCCAAAGTTGAATCATCCAAGTTAGACCATTTTGGTTGGTTTCAAATGGCTCACCCTTGGTAATCTCATATAGGAGATGATAGAGATGAGCAAGGAGGAAGGTCCCATTGCCATATCATCAAAATTATGCAGAGCTTCCATTAAAGGGATCCATTCCACTTTCACTCCCTTGGACTTATTTGGAAACACATGTTTATTGAGCCAGTACAACAAGAAGTACATGTGCTCTCGGTCTCTGTTGGCTTTTGAGGAAAATGGGCCAAATTCTTTCTTGGCAAATGGGATAAAACCCATGAAGGAGGTTCCATAACTCTTGAAGGTCACAGAGTTATACTCCAATTGAAGAAAGGGGACAGAGTTGCATGAGCTTTCAGCGGTTAAGCGAGAATGAGGTGCCTATTTGTGAGTGACATCTATAACCCTACCTGAGGGCCTTAGCTTGAAGACCCGTACCATGTCTAGGATGGTCAGGGACATGGGGGCTATCTTAAAGTCAAAAGTATTGGTGCCCGAGTTCCAGAAGAGAAGTGCATTTGTCAGCAGCTGAGGCTTAGTAATCACAGTCGATTTGGACAACATTATCAGCTGATAAATTCCATTGTTCATCCATTTCTTTTTAAAGACAGGCTTAAGTTCGTTGATCCATTGCGTCTATCCTTTATCCTTCATCAAAGGAAACCCACAACGGTGGTTCGACCATTTGGTGGATGAAATGACTGACTCAGCCAAGAATAGGTTGGGAGTGAACCATTTCTCTTTAGGCATGTTGCTTTCTATAGTTACAGGAACCTAAGAAGTCCATGCAAGTCCCAAGGAATGTACTTCTCCTTCCTCAAATGAGAGTTCAGTGTGTAACCTGCCCAAGGGCGATGAAGGCCATTGAGCAAATGGCGCATGGTGGAAATCCCTTCACCAGTCTCGCAAGAGGATTGGGTTCGAGCAGTTGTTTTTAGTGCTACTGGATTTTGAAAAGAAGTCGAGGTTGGGGAAGCAAAGAGAAAATTCTAAAAGTTCTGAGGATTCTAGGAAGTTCAGAAAATCTAAAGGCTTGAAATGGCTAAGATACTTTGTCAAAGAGTTTATGAGAGGATTACATAAAAAGTGGGTAGTTAACGTTTGTAATCGTGGGTTAGTGCAAAGGTCTAGTTAACAATGGCTGTTTTAAATGGCATAAGTCCTGAGTGAAGGCGTGTGGCAGCTATTTAATCATTATTAGCATCTTAGGTTGCAAACTTAACAATGATTAAAGGGGGCATTGTTTGGTTAATATTTGAACATTGGACTTAGATGAAGAAAAACCCAAGATTATCTAATTAAAGCAGACTTGCCCGAAGCCTAGCATTAAGCCTAGAAGCAAATTGAAGTTTTCTCAACCAAAATCCAAGCCACGTGCTTGCCACTAAAGTGACAAGTGATGGAGACTAACCTACTATTAGCCAAAGAACAATTTCTAGTGGCATTCTAAGTAAAAAGATAATGACTCACTACCATCCAAGTGATTTCGAGCAGGAACAAAGCTACAGTAGTCAGACTAAATCGCCTATAAAAGAAAGAAGAGGCCCCCAAGACCAGGACACTCAACCAATCAAACAAACAAACATACAAACTCTGCTCTCAAGCCAGATTTGCATCCAAAAGCTGTAATCTGCCTAGATTTCAGTCTTTTTCAGGATTATTTCCTACAAAAGCCATCTTTGGTCTAGTTTAAAGCTCTGCTATCTCCCCTAGTAGAGTAGTATCAATTCCCTTATGTAAACTTGTTTACCATCCATCCCTCTTTAGCATATAAACCCTTGTTAATTCAAAGAGAAGTGATCGCAAGAAGTTCAACCTTGGCAGACAAGGTGAAATCTTACCCGAAGCTCTTTGTTTGTTTGTTTTCTAAACTTGTAGATCTATTACTTAATGCATTCTCCAGTATGTATTCAAGTTATATCCACCTGCTTTCCTACTTTAAGAGTCCTATTTGTATCTAGATTTGGTTAGTTTAAATGAATATATCTTCATTAAAAGCAATCTAGGACCAAACAAATGACTTAAGGGGATATGGACTCCCTTTATTCGAACATACAAGACTATGAAAATCCTTTGATAACAAGAAGTTTGAGTAACTTGGGGCCCAAGTAACCGACTAAACGCACTTGTTCTACATCTGCTATACTGAGATAGCAGTGGCACACCTAGCACTTAGTTAGTTTTGATTGCAAGCCTCAAGGTTTACACCTAAGGCCCCACAAATGCACCTTTCAGAACTAACTTTGTCTTCTTCTTGTAGCATATCAACAAGCAAGAGCCCGACTACACATCCAAAGTGCCAATCCCTTTGGGAGATGTGCTGAGGTCTACGGATCCTTCTCCAGAGAAATCTTTGCCCGAACAACTTCAACTTTCTTCATGGTATCAGAGCAGGTTAGCCCACACGTGAAACCCAGCAGCCACACTTGCTCCACATCACCCAGTTCATGTTGTCCACATATTTGGTTTGAAAATTTGCCATACGTAAAAAGGCGAGTGAGAGCCGACTTTGGGAGTAGATCGACAACAACTTTCAAAAATTAGAGAAATCGAAGCTAGCCAACTGGTTCAATGTAGATCTGAGACAGAATGGGCCAACGGATTCGGAGAGCGCGTTTTTAGATCCAAATAGAGCTATGCTACTTGGTTCAACAACATAAATAATTTTCCTAATAGAGCTACACTACATGGTTCAACAACACAAATAAATTTCAAGCAGATGAGCAGCCAACGGTGGAGGAAGAGAGAACGGAGATGAATGTTAATATGAATATGAATTTGAGCAAAAGACAAACAAAGCTACGCTACCTAGTTCAACAACCGGGTTAGTACTTATAATCGTCAATTTAGAAAATGGGATATATTTAGTGAATGAGATTAGCTAGCCACACTCTACCATGGACAAGTCAATAGTGTGGAGTTCTAATGGGCATGGGAGTGGGCTCGAGCCTACCACATTAACAATTAACAAACAAATTGACTGACAAGGAAACAAGATCTGACATTGCAATGAATTCGTAAGTTGATGTATGACATTGCAATGTTCTAAAGATGAGGTACGAGTTTGTTATGTGACCAAAGTTGGTAAAATGTAATTTGCCCAATTTCTTTTTTAAAATTTGGGTGTGGGAGTAGGCACGGGATCTTTCATGTCATCATTTAACGACCAAATTGGCAGAAATTTAATGGAGGTTTGGCATTGCAATGAGCTATAAGTTGATTTATGACATTGCAATGTTTAAAAGATATGGTATGAGTTTATTATAGGACCCAAAATTAAGGTGATAAATTTAATTTACCTTATTATTTATAATATGTTTCAAGTTACGTACTATTATCAATACAAAATGAATAAGCCTATCTTACTCTTTGAATTTGAGAAATCACTGTGAGTAGGCATCATAGAGCTCGTTTAGATGTTCTTTTAAAATTACAGAAAGCTCTTTTGGTGAAAATGTTTTTAAAACCAATCCTTAGTAAAAATGAAAGTAAATCCTTAAAAAAAGCATGTAAAGTGCTTCTTGGAAAAAGCACATAATTGGTGCTTCTTGCAAAAAGCACTTTAAGTGCTTTTGGAATCCAAAAATATTTTCTCAACAAGTGTTTTCAGTAATTTTAAAAATACATCCAAACAAGCCAATATTCTATGATGTCACAAACGATGATTTTGTACAAACACTTTAGATGTACATTCAAATTTTATCAGTCAATAAGGGAAGCTCATCGGTTAGGGACTTGCAAGATCCAAGCCGCTGAGTAATCACGAAACTTCTAAGTACCAAAGTGTGGTATCGTCTTCACTTGCCTTATCTGTCCCATAGGTAGATGTGGCATCTTCTCTGGAAGTACTTTTCCTCCATCCAGGGGTGGTATCTTTAACCAGTGAAGATGCACAAGGTAATGTGTCAATTTGAGTTGAAGCTTACAAACCATGTAGTATCAGGCTTGGTCAAACACGATACAAACCATGTAGTAGGAGTCCCCCAAGTCGCCGAGTTAGGAGATTTGCCAAAAAAATGTGACAGACAAGGTAAGCAATCAGAATTCCAAGCAATCAGTCCCAGATTAGAAGTTTGATTTTGAGTTCCGCTGATTGTTCTCATTCTCCCTATCTTGCAGGCAGCAAGAAGGATAAAGAGAAGAAAAAGAAGAAGAGATGATATGAGATACTTTTTCTTTTGAAAAAGTAACTTTCCACAAGCTTATTCTTGAACTGGGCTGGAGGGTTTTCTGGTTTCCTCCAGAATATGAGGCCGACTCAAGAATTTGAGGGTCAAAACAAGACCATCAAATTTAGAGTACGTTTGACCTTAATGATATGGGTTACTTTTGCTGTTGACAAAGTAGTGGATGTATCGGCACGTGTTCTGTTACGCTTGTCTCCACATGTTTCCTTGTATCCTTCTTACTTGCCCTATCTGTTCCTCAGGAATATGTGGTATCTTCTCTGGAAGCATAAGATGTTGAAGATGAGTACTCGAGAGCAATGTCAGGTAAGTAATCAGGCAAGGGGTTCTAAGAACAAGGCCATATGTGCTCTATTTCTCCTTGTCTTGCACATAAGAATAAGGCCAAAGGAAAAGACAGAGAAAAAGCATGACATGGGAACTCTTGCTTTTAACCCTGATGATATGAGATACTCTTACTCTGGTGTGGCTTTTTTGCAGAGGTATTATCTGGGGGAAAAGAAGCTGAGTATTTCGAGAGACTTTGCTAAGAGTGCCCTCTCGGATGTGAAGAAAAGTTGAGCATTTTTTTTATTTGCATGTCTGCTTGGCTGTGAAGGATGGAGGTCGACATATATAGGAGTCTCCCTAACAACAAGTAGTATTGCTATTCCTTTACCCTTCTTAGTCATAGCAATGTAGTGGAAACTGCAAGCTTCACGTGTTTTAACTTTGTCAGAGCACTTTGAAAAAATGGTATGTGGTATCTAGAAAGCTAATGTTGCGTGTGAATATTGCAAACAAGCTTTATCCAAGGAAATCTGGCTCTCGAAGTTTGGAGAGCGGTGCCTCTTCGGTTTTCAAACAAGCAATCATGTCGGGGATCTGGCTCTCAAGATTCAGAGAATGGTGCCTTTTCGATTTTTAAGAAAGCAATTATGTTGGGAGTCTGACTCTTGAGATTCGAAGAGTAGTGTCTCTTCAATTTTTTAGAAAGTAATCCTATTAGGAGTCTGGCTCTCGAGATTCGGAAGGCGGTGCCTCTTCGATTTTTGAGCAAGCAATCTTGTTGGGAGTGTTTTCTTGAATGTGAGTAAAGGTTGGGCATTTTTGCCAGTCTACCTTGCCACAGAGCACGGAGGTTGACACACATTGGGACTTTCTAGTTATCAAGCAGTGGTGCTATTCCTTTACCCTTGTGGGTAATAGTATAGTGGCTGGACCTTCAAAATTTATATGTCTAAACTTTGTCAGAGATCTTTGGCAAAGTAATATTTGGTACCCGATAAGGTGATGTTGCGTGTGGAAAGTGGTGCCTCTTCGGAATCTGGAGAGTGGTGCCTCTTTGATTTTTGAACCAACGGCCTTGTTACCCTTTCTTTTATAAGGGCACCAATTGTGTGCAAGAAGTACATTTAGAGAGTTATTGCTTGTAGGAATTTTCCCCTGACTTCAGAGATTTATTGCACCTCATTTCTCCTTCATCATTTCTAAGAATGTCTGGCCCATCCGACCATAATTTTGACTTGAACTTTTGTAAATAGGTAGCCATGTCTTCTCAAGGCAACATATGGTGCCCATCCTTCTTATCCCCTACTGGTCTTCTTACCGTTGGGGACTATATGATGAAAAATGATATGACCGCTGTGGTGGTGGCCAGGAACCTTCTCACTCCCAAAGATAACAGACTACTTTCCAAATGGTCTGATGAGTTAGTTGTTAAGGATTCTCTGGCTCTCAGTTTTCAATATGCAGTTTCTGTGTCTAATATGGCCCAATGTCTATTTGCTCGAACCCACCAAGTTGAATCATTGGCGGCTGAAATGATAAGTCTCAAACAGGAGATCAGAGGGCTCAAGCATGAGAATAAACAGTTGCACAGGCTCGCACGTGACTATGCTACAAACATAAAGAGGAAGCTCGACCAGCTGCAAGAATCTGATGGTCAGATTTTACTTGATATCAGAGGTTTGTGGGTTTGTTCCATAGGCATTTATTGCCTTCGTCTTCTAGGGCTGTACCGCGTAATGAAGCTCTAAATGATCAACCTTCGGTGCCTCCTCCTTCTGGGGTTCTGCCTAGTACTGAGGCTCCGAATAATCACCCTATGGTGCCTCCTCTTTCTGGGGCTCTGCCGACTGCTGAGACTTCTCCTGAGCAACCTTTGTGAAGGCTCCCTCTTGTTTGTTTATTTTGATTCATGTATATGTACATATTTGTAACTTATCGGAGATATCAAGTGCTGATTTTTATAGAGGATAAGCAGTTTGTTTCTAAGCACACTTGAATTTCTGCTCGTAGAAACTCCCTTCGTTGCACTTCTAAGATCTTGATTTGTCCGACCTCTTCTTTGTTCAACACCTTTGAAAATGTCTGGCCCATTCGACCGTCGTTTTGACTTGAACATTGGTGAAGAGGCATCCATGCCTTCTCCAGACAACATATGACGCCCATCCTTCATATCCCCTACTGGTCCTCTTACCGTTGGGGATTCAGTGATGAAGAATGATATGACCGCTGCGGTGGTGGCTCGGAACCTTGTCACTCCCAAAGATAACAGACTACTTTCCAAATGGTCTGATGAGTTAGCTGTTCAGGATTCTCTGGCTCCCAGTGTGTAGTGTGCGGTTCTGTGTCTAATATGGCCCAACGTCTATTTGCTCAAATCCGTCAAGTTGAATCTTTGGCAGCTGAAGTGATGAGTCTCAAACAGGAAATTAGAAGGCTCAAGCATGAAAATAAACGGTTGCACAAGCTTGCACATAACTATGCTACAAACATGAACAGGAAGATTGACCAGATGCAGGAATCTGATGGTCAGATTTTACTTGATCATCAGAGGTTTGTGGGTTTGTTCCAAGAACATTTGCCTTCGTCTTCTGGGGCTGTATTGCGTAGTAAAGCTCCAAATGATCAACCTCCGATACCTCATCCTTCTGTGGATCCGCCGACTGCTAATGCTCCGCCGATTACTGAGACTTCTCCTAAGCAGCCTTTATGAATGCTCCCTCTTGTATGTTTCTGCCTCATGTTCATTTTCAACGAATTTTAATGTAAAATACCTTGCATATCTGTCAATGTTTCAAAAATAAACCCACAACAAAAACAATTAAACAAGCAACAAATAAAAATGACAATCATGGCAAAATAAAATTGCAGAAAAGGGAAGGTTTTTAGGAACGCAAAACATGGGTTGCCTTCCAAGAAGCGCTTGCTTTAACGTCTTGCAGCCGGATGAAACTTCCTTCTAAGCTTGGATAGTGCCCACGACACTGAGTGGGATTTCTTCCACAATCTGCCCCACATCACTCTCATAGTATAGCTTCAGGCGATGCCCGTTCACTTTGAATTCGTCGCCGTTCCTTAAGCTTTTAACTTGGACTGCACCATAGGGAAAAACATTAGTGACAACAAATGGCCCAATCCACTTAGACCATAACTTACCAGGGAACAATCGTAGACGGGAATTGAATAATAGCACTTTCTGTCCAATTGAGAATGTTTTTCCCCGAATCATTTTGTCATGAAATGCCTTTGTTTTCTCCTTGTAAATTCGTGCATTCTCATAGTCCGCTTTGTGCTCCAGTTCCACAGGTAGGTGACATGGCTTGCCGTAGATTAGTCGAAATGGAGACATCCCTAGAGGTGTTTTGTAGGTAGTGCGATATGCCCATAGTGCATCATCTAAACGCAAGCTCCAATCCTTCCGGTTTGGCCCAATAGTCTTCTCGAAGATTTGCTTGATTTCTCTATTCGAGACTTCAGCTTGGCCACTTGTTTGAGGGTGGTATGGCGTGGAAACCCGATGCTTCACATTGTACTTTTTAAACAGCGCCTCAATGGTGCAATTTCAAAAGTGGGAGCCTCCATCGCTTATGAACACCCTCGGCATGCCAAATCTGGAAAAGATGTTAGCCTTGATAAAATCTGCCACCACTCTAGAATCGTTAGTATGGGTGGCTTTGGCTTCCACCCATTTCGACACATAATCAACGGCTAGCAAAATATAAGTAAAACCATATGAAGGTGGAAAGGGTCCCATGAAATCCATACCCCATACATCAAAGATCTCCACATTAAAAATGGGGGTTTGTGGCATTTGGTCTTTGGCACCGATTGTACCTGTTCTTTGGCATCTATCACAAGTTATACAAAATGTTCTAGCATCCTTAAACAATGTAGGCCAATAGAAACCACTCTCTAAAACCTTAAGGGTTGTCCTTTGGGTGCCAAAATGACCCCCACATGCATAACTATGGCAAAATGCAAGAATTGAATTAAACTCGGAATTGTGCACATATCTACGAATAATCTGATCAGGACAATACTTCCACAAATATGGATCATCCCACACATAAAATCGTGCATCATTTCTGAGTTTATCATGCCTGTATTTATCTAGAGTGCTAGGAACTTGTTTTGTGACCAAATAATTGACCAAATCAGCATTCCAGGGCCCACTTACCTTTAGGGACATCAATTGCTTGTCAGGGAAGGTCTCTAGAATGGGTAAGGAGTCATCCTCATGCACCAAACGGCTGAGGTGGTCAGCCACCACGTTTTCACTCCCCTTTTTGTCTCTTATTTCAATGTTGAACTCTTGAAATAGGAGCATCCAACGAATCAACCTTGGTTTGGCCTCCTTCTTGGTGAAGAGGTACTTCAATACTGCATGGTCAGAATATACAATCACTTTAGTGTCAAGTAAGTATGAACGAAATTTATCTAAAGCAAATACAACTGCAAGAAGTTCTTTCTCAGTGGTAGAATAATTCAATTGAGCATCATTTAGTGTCCGGGAAGCGTAGTGGATGACGTGGGGCTGTTTGTTCCTCCTTTGGCCTAAAACAGCACCAATGGCATAATCGGATGCATCACACATTAGCTCAAATGGAAGACTCCAATCTGGTGGCATGATGATGGGGGTCAAAGTCAACATGTCCTTGAGGGTTTTGAAAGCGGTCTCATACTCCTTGTTGAACTCGAATGCTACTTCCTTTTGGAGTAAACGACAAAGGGGTTCGGCGATTTTTGAGAAATCCTTGATGAATCTCCTATAAAATCCTGCATGGCCGAGAAAATAATGAACCTCCCTCACCGACATGGGAGAGGGTATGTGACGTACAAGATCTATTTTAGATTTATCAACCTCAATCTCTTTTTCTGATATGATATGCCCCAAAACTATACCTTGTTTTACCATAAAATGGCACTTTTCCCAATTCAAAACAAGATTAGTTTCGATGCATCGTTGTAAGATTAGAGTAAGATTATTCAAGCATGCATTAAATGAGTCACCAAGGACACTAAAGTCATCCATAAACACTTCAATGATTTTTTCCACAAATTCTGAAAAAAATACTTACCATACACCTTTGGAATGTGGCTGGTGCGTTGCATAGCCCAAATGGCATGCGTCGATAAGCAAAGGTACCAAAGGGACATGTGAAGGTAGTATTTTCTTGGTCATCGAGAGCTATCACAATCTGATTATAACCCGAATAGCCATCAAGAAAACAATAAAATGAATGACCAGCTAACCTTTCCAGCATTTTATCAATAAAGGGCAGCAGGAAGTGATCTTTTCTTGTCGTAGCGTTAAGCTTCCGATGGTCAATACAAACTCTCCATCCAGTTTGGATTCGGGTGGGAACGAGCTCATTATCTTCATTTTTTACCACAATGACTCCGGACTTTTAGGAACAACTTAGACCGGCGAACCCAATGGCTATCAAAAATTGGGTAAATCACTCCACAATCTAGTAGCTTAATGATTTCCTTCTTCATAATGTCCATCATGGGTGGATTGAGTCGGCGTTGTGCTTCTCTAGATGGTTTGGCTCCTTCTTCCAAGAGTATTCGATGCATGCAAGTGGTAGGGCTAATTCCCTTGATATCGGCCAATGTCCACCTAATGGCAGTTTTGTATTCCCGAAGCACCCTCACCAACTTGTCCTCCTCTTGTGCAGTGAGTGAAGAAGAGATGATGACGGGCAGCGTCTCTTGCTCTCCCAAAAACACATATTTCAAATAGCTAGGCAATGATTTAAGCTTTAGGGAAGGGGGCTGGATTACAGAAGGAAGCAACTTGTTAGTCGAAATGGGAATTGAAATTAGGTTAGGAAACTTACCAATATGCCTTGGATTTGACTCTAGGGCAGTAACCATCTCCACCAATTCTTCTTGAATAAGCATGGCAAGATGTTCCTTGTTGTTGCCGTGTGCATGCCTAAGTGCTAACCCTTCGTGTTTGAGTCAAATGCTTTGCGTGAGAGTTTTTTCAAGTGCATCCTCATTCAAATCATCAAGGAATTCCTGCGCCCAATAGTCAATCACATCAATAGAGAAACAAGAGTGACCATCATGAGGATATCTCATAGCATCAGAAATATTGAAATCAATAACTTCCCCATCAAATTCCATGGTCAATGTTCCCTTGAATACATCTATCTTTGTACGGGCAGTCTTCATGAATGGTCGGCCAAGTAATATTGGTAATTGAGAGGAATGGTTTGAGTCTTCCATTTCAAGCACGTAGAAGTCCGCCGGAAAGACTTGGTGATTCACCTGCACTAAAACATCCTCCAAAACACCTTTCATAGATGCATTAGATCTATCGGCCAGTTGAATGATCACTTCATCATTTTTTAATTCTTCCAAGTTCATATATGCATATATTGAATAAGGCATGACATTTATTGATGCACCTAGATCTAACATGGCAGATTTAAAGCGAGTATTTCCTATAACACAAGAAATTGTAAAACTGCCTGGATATTTGCACTTAGGAGGTAGTTTTCGTTGCAACACAGCTGAGACATTCTCACTTACCCTTACCACCTATTTGTTTGAAGCCCTCTTCCTTGTAGTGCATAGCTTCTTCAGGAACTTAGCATACTTTGGGACTTGTTTAATTGCATCTAGAAATGGAATGTTGACTTGTACCTTTCTAAATGTGTCAAGGATGTCTTTATCACTCTCATCCTTCTTTGATTGCTTAAACCTGCGAGGAAAGGGTGCATTGGTTGGAATGGAATTAGAAGTCATGGAATTTGAACCCAACTTACCTTTGGTGGTCGAATTATGGCATGTAGGTGGCTGCGGCAAAGATTGCTCATTCCTTGTCGAAGGTAGGCCTTGCTTTTTCTCCTCATATTGCATCTTTTCGTCCTCCTTTTGATTAGATTTAGATGGGTTGGGATCAGATCCAACTTCTTGTCCACTTCGCAAGGTGATGGCTTTGGCAGATTTGAAGCCTCCCTTTGGATTCACATCCGTTGAACTAGGTAACTTACCTGGCTCTCTACTAAATTGCCCTATGAACTCAGCCATTTGTCCCATCTGTCTCTTCAATTCAGTCACCTCTCGAGCTTGATTTTGCACTTCCTTGGTGTAATTATGCATATCTTTGGCTTGATTTTCCTGACCCTTCACCAACGTAGTTAGTAACTGAATAACTTAAGCATTATCAAAAGACGAACCTAAGTTATTTTGGGTAGGTTGTGTTTGGGGTTGTGCGGGTGCATACGGCCTTTTGATAGAATCCCGAAGGTTGTTGTCTGAATGCACTTTGTTGTTGGGTTTGTTGGGGCTCCCTTCATTTGAAATTTGGATGATCTCTCCAACCTGGATTGTATGTATTCGAGAACGGATCATTCCTTGGTTGGTTTTGACTCCTAAAACCCATGACGTTGGCAGATTCCTACCCTCCGTTCTCGATCAATTGAGGGCACTTATCCGTGAAATGTCCATTCATTGAGCACACGCCAAAAGCAGCTACACTTTGTTCTTTTGGTTTTTCAACCACCTGTGAAAGAAGAGTAGTAAGATTAGCCATTTGATTTTGAAGTTCGGAAATAGCACTTACCTCATTAACTTGTTGCTGTCGTGGGTTGTCTCTTTGACCAACGCCTTCATATTGTTAAGCATTCAATGCTCGATTAGCAATTAAGGTCTTGGCAGCCATGGGTGTTTTGTCCACCAAAGCTCTTCCCTCTGATGCGTCTAACATTTGGCGTTCAATTGGTAGAAGCCCTTCGTAGAAATATTGAAGAAGAAGCTCCTCTTTCATCTGGTGCTGTGGACATGAAGCAACAAGGGTTTCAAAACGCTCATAGTAAGTGGGAAAGGATTCACCTTGGTTTTGCTAAATGCCACTAATCCTTTTGCGTAGTAGAATGACTCAAGAAGTTGGGAAAATCTTCTCCAAAAATGCCCGTTTCATACTCTCCCATGATGTGACAGTTCCGGGGGCTAGCTCATACAACCAATCTTTAGCCTTTTCCAAGAGAAAAAAGGGAAAAGCCTTCATTTTCAGAATGCTCCCATCAACATTCACAGGGGTCATGCTCGAACAAACAACCTCGAACTCCTTCAAATGTTTATTAGGATCTTCGATGGACAACCCATGGAACTTTGGAATATGATGCAATAAACTGGACTTTAATTGGAACTCGTTGGTCTTGTTTTGGGCCGCCCTTGGATATTGAATGCATAAAGGCAGAGCATTGTCCAATCCCGAAACGGAAAGCTCCTTGATTGTTCGATTGTCTACTGCCATATCTTGGACTTCTTCAAAAGTCCTTGACGTGGCCTCCTCTTGCTCTTTTACTTTGTCTTCTTCAAGATCTGGTGCAGGTTGAAATGGTTGGGGATCACGTTGATTCCTTGCTCGTCTCAAAGTTCGTTCAAAATCATCGTCAAATTCAAAGATGTGCTTATGAACAGGTTGAGAACTTCGAGTCATAAACCACCTAAAACAAGAAAACCAGTAAAATCAGCAACTAGGAACAAAAATACATGAAAATAAACAAAAAGAAATAATAAGAGATTAACAAAGTTGCTAATCCCCGGCAACGGCGCCAAAAACTTGATGCGAAAATTAACTTAACAAACAAATTTAACCCTCTTTTGACAACTGTAATATAAGTATAAGTAAGGATCGTTCTGGACCGGGGATTAGGAGGGCTTGCTAATAACCTCTAAACTGACTCAAAAACATAAAACTAAACTTAAAAATACTTAACAAGACTCACAAGACTCGAAACAAACTTAAAATACTCAAAACAGCTTAAAACAACTAAATAAACTTAAACTAGACACTAGGAATGACTTTGGACGAAAATTGACTTTTACTTGAATCAAAACATTTAAAAACACAAATTAAAACATATTCTAACTAATTAGACACACTAAAGTAAAAAGGGATTGAGTTTTGGACGAAGTTGAAACAAACAAACAAGTATAAAAAACTAGACAGATTGTAAAACAAATTTGAGAAATAAGATGATGGATGGGATAGCTAGAGGCTTTTTCTCCACACATGACATGTATGCAAATAATTCGATTTCCAATTACTACTTCATTGAATTATGAACGACAATGCTCCAAATTAACCGTGACATCACTAGTTAACTCTCAGATTTTCCTTGTTTTATTGGATTGGATGACATCATTCGACAACCCAAAACATTCTTCTAAAGTTCCCTACATGACATCATAATAGAGATACAATAAAAGATCATTACGTTTAATGAAAATCATAAGCATTGACAAAGCACTTGCAACTATGACATCATGTCACTTATGCTAGGAATTGAACTTAACGCGATCGTTTATAAGCAACCTCTACTACTTATGAATATAAGTTTGTAACGATTATATGAAACTTTCTTATATTCTAGCAATGGATTTATGCATGCCAATTAAGTGTCGACCCTTAATTAACAAATAGAAATAAGTTATCAATCAAATAGTTAAGCCAATTGCATTTACGATTCAAGAGTTCATAACTGGAATTTATCAAATCATATTACACACATAATCATGGCTTTGAAATCACCCCTAGCCAAGAGGGGTTTAGCCACTCATATTCACAACAAAACAAAAGAAAATGAATTCAAACATTAGAAACAAAAGAAAGAAAACACCTAAACGATCCAACGATCCAAGTTGGACAACAAGCACGTCCAAGCACTTTCCTTCCCTTCCTTTGCTACGGCACAAGGTGTTGGTGAGTGTTTGAAGGTTTGTTTGTATGGAGGAATGGCTAAATGTGTTTAGGTTGGATGGAGGTCACGGCAAGGAAAGGGAAATGAAGGTGCATGGAATTGTATTTTTGTTATAGGAATGTGTAGAATGGTTAAGAAGAAAAGACTCTGCCTTGCGGCAGAATGTGTCTTCCTCCCTTCTCCCTAAATTGTCCCCCTCAATGTGTCTTTGGATGGATATATTTATAGGCTAGGGAGAGGATGTAGTGGGTGGTGGTAATGAGTGGACTGTAGGTGAATGTGTTGGGTGGTTAAAATGAGTGGATATGTTGGGTGAAATGAGTGGACGTAGTGGTAGATGAATGGATGTGTTAGGTGAAATGAGTGGATGTAGTGGTAGGTGAATGTGTTGGGTGATTGTAATGAGTGGATGTAGTGGTAGGTGAATGTGTTGGGTGGTTGTAATGAGTGGATGTGTTGGGTGAAATGAGTGAGTGTTTGGTAATGAGTGGATGTAATGGGTGTAGTGGATGGATGTTTGGTAATGAGTGGATGAAATGGGTGTAGTGGATGAGTGTTTGGTAATGAGTGGATGTAATGGGTGTAGTGGGTGAGTGTTTGTTAATGAGTGGAAGTAATAGGTGTAGTGAATGGATGTTTGGTAATGAGTGGATGTAATGGGTGTAGTGGATGGATGTTTGTAGGTGTAGGTCAACACACTTGCACACACACATGCTGATTTCTAGCCTTCTAATCTTCAAAAATGTCCATCCTCATGTCTCCATGCTTGCACTATCCAATCTTGGACCAAAAGTGCTCCAAAATGCTCTAAATAGCACTTTGTTGCCAACTTTTTTATTTGAACCTACAAACACACGAAAATAGCTTAAATTACTAAAATAACTAGAATTAAACTAAGTAAATGCCAAGAAACAAGCTAACTAAGTTGCATAAATATGCTCCTATCAGTACCATGAATTGATTTTGCTTCACACTATCTGGATCAAGATAGCGTGAAGTTTTTAAGAATTTGTAGTTGTCCTCCATTGATGAAGCTTTTGTTGGTGAAGCTTTTGTGGTGAAGCTTTGTTACGTACCACAAATTGATTTTGCTTCGCACTATCTTGATCAAGATAGTGTGAAGATTTTGAGAATTTGTAGTTGTCCTCCATTGATGAAGCTTTGTTGAATTTCCCTTTTTTTTTTTTTTTTTGGGAAACTAGAAATTTGAAAATGTGGGAGAGACAACATATACAAATTTTGCTTCCACACTGTTGACCAAGAGATTGTGATGGAAGCCACACCTTATAGTAGTCAAAGGTTTGGATGAACCATATAAATTGAATTTGCTTCGAACAGTCTAGAATTTGCTTCGAAGGTTTGAGAATTGTAGTTGCCCTCCATTGATGAAGCTTTTGTTGGCACCATATATTGGTTTTGCTTCACACTGTCTTGATTAAGAGTGTGTGAAGCTTTTGAGAACTATGGTTGCCCTTTATTGATGAAGCTCTTGTTGGCACCATAAATTGGTTTTGCTTCACACTGTCTTGATCAAGAATGTGTGAATCTTTTGAGAATTGTGGTTGAACTCCTTTGATGAAGCTCTTGTTGGCACCATAAATTGGTTTTGCTTCACACTGTCTTGATCAAGAGTGTGTGGAGGTTTTGAGAATTGTGGTTGCCCTCCATTGATAAAGCTCTTGTTGGCACCATAAATTGGTTTTGCTTCACACTGTCTTGATCAAGAGTGTATGAAGCTTTTGAGAATTGTGGTTGCCTTCCATTGATGAAGCTCTTGTTGGCACTATAAATTGGTTTTGCTTCACACTGTCTTGATCAAGATTGTAAAGCTTTCTACGAGTTGTAGTGTTTGCATTGTTACAGAAGGGAAATATCTGAAGCAGATGCAAGAGGGCTGAATAGCTTGATCTTCGTTTGCCATGCACTGAAGTTGTTGTTGGCTTGCAATAAGACTTTGTTGGTGACTATAACTCTTATTGGGCATAAGTGGTCCCCTAGTTGAGTTGTCAAGCTTAAGCGTTTTTAATTATTTGTGAATGTTAGGAGTTCACATGTACAAGTTGTACCACTCGTCTTCTGGTAGGTGGCATGAATGATGAGTTGCTTTTATCACTTGGTTAGTGGTACGAAGGTGAGTTCCTTTATCACCTTTCATCACATTTCATCACTTGGTTGGTGGCACGAGAATGAGTTCCTTCTTCACCTGGTTGGTGGCATGAATGGTAAGTTGCCAAATGATATTAGAGTACGGGTTATACATTTCATCACCTGGTTGGTGGCATAAAGGAGAGTACGGGTTGTACATTTCATCACCTGGTTCGTTGCATGAATATGAGTTCCTTCTTCACCTGGTTGGTGGCATGAGTGGCAAGTTGCCAAATGATATTAAAGTACGGGTTGTATATTTCATCACCTGGTTGGTGGCATGAAGGAGAGTACGGGTTGTACATTTCATCACCTGGTTGGTGGCATGAATGGCAAGTTGTCAAATGATTTTAGAGTACGGGTTATACATTTCATCACCTGGTTGGTGGCATGAAAAAGAGTACGGGTTGTACATTTCATCACCTGGTTGGTGGCATGAAGATGAGTTCTTTCTTCACCTGGTTGGTGGCATGAGTGGCAAGTTGCCAAATGATAATAGAGTACGGGTTGTACATTTCATCACCTGGTTGATGGCATGAAAGAGAGTACGGGTTGTACATTTCTTCACCTGGTTGGTGGCATGAAGATGAGTTCTTTCTTCACATTTCATCACCTGGTTGGTGAGAATAAGGGCAAGGTGTCTAGGCACATTGTCGCAGGTGTCAAATGACACAAAGTATGTTGAACCCTTTCAAAGCACAGTTGGCTTATGTATGAATGTATTGGAATGTATGATTGAACGAATATATTGTGAAGCTATTCGTTTATTTGTATAGTCTTGTTGACATATACTTAAACTTTGTTTCATGTTGGAAGCATTCATGTTGAAGCTTTGAACCCGAGTGTTGCATTGCTAGGAATGTAAGAGGATTAGGACCGAGTTATCTAAATCACCTCTTTATTGAATTCATGCCAAATAGTCTTTGTTACATAGGATGCCGAACGGCTGAAGCTTAACACTTGTACAATGTGAGTTTACTTGTAATAGTACTTCAAGTGATCAGCGTTCCATGGATCGCCAAGGGTCTTGCCATCGGAGCTTCTAAGCTTGTAGAAGCTAGGGCGACTGATGCCAACAACTTCAAGCAGTCCATCCCAGTTTGGACTAAGTGTTCATTTACTCGGGACTCTGTCGCAGAGTAATCTTTTCTTCAATACCCAGTCCCCCACTTTGAAAGAACGAGGTTTAAACCTTGAGTCATAGTAGTTAGAGATGTGCTGCTTGTAGGTGACATTCCTCAAGTGAGCTTGATTTCTGTGTTCCTCGACTAGATCTAAGTTGAGGGTAAGTTGTTTTTCATTTTTGCTTTACACGTAGTTCTGGACTCGGAACGTTGCTTACTCAAGCTCAACTGGGACAACTGCCTCTATACCAAAAGCAAGTGAGAATGGGGTTTCTCTTGTTGATGTCCGATACGAAGTGCTGTCTGACCAAAGAACTTGGGGTACAAATTCTAGCCAACAACCTTTAGCCTTGTCCAAGCTGGTTTTCAAAGTTCGCTTGATTATTTTGTTGATGGCTTCAACTTGTCCATTAGACTGGGGATGAGCTAGGGAGGTAAAACATAAGTTGATGTTGAACTTAGAGTAGAACATCCTGAACTTATTATTATCGAACTGTCGCCCGTTATCAGTGACTATCACATTGGGAATACCAAATCTACAAAGGATGTTCTTCCATACGTAGTCTTCTATTTTTTCCTCAGTAATGGTTGCCAAGGGTTCTACTTCGGCCCATTTTGTGAAGTAGTCAACTGCAACGATTGCATAGCGAACCTTGCCCTTCCCTGCAGGCATTGGGCCGATCAAATCAAGTCATCATTGGGCGAAAGGCCAAGGGCTGATCATAGGAGTGAGCGGCTCGGGAGGGGAGTGAGGAATAGTTGCGTAGTGTTGACACTTATCACATAAGCGGGATATTCTGATGGCACCTTGGTGGAGTGTTGGCCAGTAATATCCTTGGCAAAAAGTCTTGTGTATTAGGGATCGAGATCTAGCATGATCTCCATAGACTCCTTCATGTATTTCCCGAAGGACAATTTCCGCCTCTGTCGAGGTAAGGCATCTTAGGTATGGTAGGTTAAAACCCCGCTTGTAGAGTTGATCATTAATGATCAAGTAACGGGTAGCCTTATATCGAATCTGCTTAGCTTGGACCTTGTCATTTGGAAGGGTGCCATGAGCAAGGAATTTATAAATCGGGATAATCCAACTATTTCTATGTTGTAAGTTGCACACTTCTGCAGCCATGGTGCTTGGTGCTGCCAACAATTCGACCTGAATTTTTCTCCCAATCTTGTCTTCCATTGCTGAAGCGAGGCGAGCCAAAGCATTTGGATGACTGTTTGCCGCTCGAGGAATTTGGGTGATCTAGTAGTGGAAGTGTTTGAGCAACAATTGTGTTTGTGCCAGATATGCTGCCATGAAGCTATCCTTAGTGTCAAAGTTGTTAGTGACCTGGTTAACCACCAATTAAGAGTCACTGAAGATATCAATTTGTTTAACCCCAAGATGTTTGGCCAAATGTAAGCCTGCTAGGAGGGCTTCGTATTCGGCCTCATTGTTCAACGCTTTGAATTTGAAATGAAGAGCATACTCCATCGTCACTTTGTCAAGGGTCGTAAGAACTAGTCCTGCTCCACAACCCTGTTGGTTGAACGAGCCATCAATATATAGACTCCATGATGGGGCTGTTGGTTCTATTTTCTGAGCTTCTGAGGGTAATGAAACCGCTTCTTTAGGCATAGAAACAATGTCAACAAGATATGTGAAGTCGGCGATGAAGTCTGCTACTGTTTGGCCCTTCTCAGCTGGCTTTGGTTGGTAGGAAATGTCAAACTCACCCAATGCTATCGCCCATTTGATCATTCACCCGGAAGTGTCAGGACTTTGGAGTATCTGTCGAAGAGGATGATTGGTAAGCACAATGATGGAGTATGCTTGGAAGTAAATGCGAGGTTTTCGAGCAGACATGACCAATGTTAAAGCCAATTTCTCAATGTTGGAGTATCATCTCTTTACATCTTGTAAGGCATTACTAGCATAGTAAACAGGCCGTTCGACATTACCATCCTTTCAAATGAGAACGGAACTTACTGCTGAAGCCGATACTGACAGATAGATAATGAGAGTGTCACCAACCTCAGGTTTGGATAGCAGAGGGGCTTTACTCATGTAGTCTTTGAGGTTCTTGAATGCCTCGACACATTCATTAGTCCATATAATGTACTTCTTACTTCCCTTAAGTGCTTTGAAGAAATGAGCACATCTATCTGTGGCCTTAGAGATGAACCTAGTTAAGGCTGCTACTTTGCCAGTAAGGCTCTGGATGTCTTTTGAAGTTACCAGTTCTTTCATGTAGAGGATTGCTTTGATCTTCTTGGGATTAGCCTCAATGCCTCGTTGGCTTATCATGAAATCTAAGAATTTGCCAGAGCCTATGCCGAAGGCACATTTGTTAGGGTTTAACCTCATTCGATACCTCTTCAGAATGGTGAAAGTTTCAGATAGGTTGGTGATGTGTTGGTTAGCATGTTTGCTCTTGACTAGCATATCATCAACGTAAGCTTCCATGCTCTTCCTAATCTGTTCGGCGAACATTGAATTGACCAGTCTCTGATAAGTCACTCCTACATTCTTTAGGCCGAAGGGCATGACTTTATAGCAATATAGTCCCTTGTCAGTAGTGAAGGCTGTGTGTTCTTGGTCCAGAGGGTTTATGAGGATTTGGTTGTATCCTGAGTAAGCATTCATGAAGCTCAGGAGTTCACACCCTGCTGTAGAGTCTATAAGTCTGTCTATGAGAATAAGAGGAAAGCTATCCTTCGGGCATCCTTTGTTTAGGTCGGTGTAATCGACACACATTCTCCACAAGACCTTTTGGAGCATGAGACTTTCCTTGGTCGGATTCTTCTTAACTATGACAACATTTGCTACCCACATTGGATAATTAACTTCGTGGACGAAGCCTATGCCTTTAAGTTTTTCAACTTCTGCCTTCATTGCCTCGTACCGTTCAGCGTCATAAGATCTTCACTTCTATCTCACTGGTTTGGTCTTGGGGTCAATACTTAAGCGATGACAGATGATATCGGGCGAAATGGGTGGCATGTCCTCCTATGACCAGGCGAAGACCTCAGTGTTCTCTTGCAAAAAAAGAGATCAATGCCAACCGAATAGGTGGTGACAAGGTAGTGCCAATCTTCACCATGCGATCTGGATATTCTTTTGAGATAGAAACCTTCTCCAACTCTTCAGCGGGTTGTGCTTGCTGGGTGAAAGAGTCATCTCTAGGATCGTCGGGTTAATTGTTGCCATCATGAAGATCCAAGTTGGCTTTGTCCAAGCTAGTCTTTATTACTTGGTCATGTATAGAAAAGGTTTCCTTGGGCACATGCAAGTGTTATTGCTTGACCGAAGTGTTGTAACATGACCGTGCACTAAGTTGATCTCTTCTGATGTAACCATTGCCATAGGGGGTTGGAAATTTCATCAACAACATATGTGTGGATACCATGGCCTTGAGATCATTGATGCATGTGCATCAAAGATGACATTGTATGCCATTGGGCAATCAACCACCAGGAAGTTAGTGGTAATGGTAGCTATGTAAAGGCCTGTACCAATGGTGAAAGGTAAATGTATGCTCCTTAAAGGTTGCACGATATCACCGGAGAAGCTAATCAGAGGAGAAATCTAGCGATCGAGCAAGTGTTCAGCTACATTAAGTGCCCTAAAAGCTTCAGCAAACATGATATTGACAGAAGCCCTCATGTCTACCAGGATTCGTTGTACTTCAAAGTTGGCTATGTGAGCCTCCACGATCAGTGGGTCGTTGTAAGGGTAGATGATACTTCTTTCTTTCTCAGGGTAGAAACATATTGGATCCCAGTTAGGCTTTCGAGGTAGGGCCTGTCCTAACATGTGTTTGGCCCACTGTGTTGACTGCCTGGGGGTGGGCATTATCGTGGCGATACCCTTGGTTATCGCGATAATGTCCTTTATTCCTTTTACTAAAATGGGACTGGTGAGGATGGAAATCTTTCCTTTTGCCCTGAGATTGATATGTCTGTTGACTTAGCGAAGTATTAAGTAAGGCAGGGGGAGGAACTGCTGCCGTTTGGAAGGTCGAGGTCTTCTCATTTGGTTGGATCTGGCTTCCACTCCCTACTTGCTGATAAAGGGTGGCTGTGGGGGGTTTCCCTTGATATGTCCTTGCCTCAGCGGAGGCATGGTTGTAAGCATGTGCCATCACCTTAGAGTAAGTCTTCTTCCAAGTGTTGGCATTGATCATGTACTTAAAGAAACAGTCACGTAAGCCTGCCGTGAAGGCTTTGAGGGCAGTCTTGTCATCTACCTCGGCACAACGGGAATACTCATAGCTAAAACGGCCAGCATACATACATAATGACTCGTCTGGCTTCTGACAAATAGTGTACAAGTGGTCTGCAGAGTGTAAGTGATCGGTCTGGAAAATGTGTTAAGAAACAAACAGTTTCCTCAATTCCTCAAATGAGTCTACCGTCTCATGTGGAAGACAACAATACCAGTTTAGAGCTCCACCAGAGAGGGTAGAGGGGAAGAGAAGCCATCGCTCTTCGTCGGTGTGCATCTAGTATGCCATGGTGGACTCAAAAAGGTTAAGGTATTCAATCGGGTACTCCTTTCCAGTATAGAGTTGCAAGCCAAGCTTCTGCTTTGTCTTTGCTTGGAGGGGGGTGTCAAGGATCCTCCTTGTAAGAGGGTTAGGCCTAGGTTGGTTCCAATCAAGTATCTCAGCTTGTCGTTCGACCTTCAACTTGTTTACTTCCTTAAGAAACTGTAGGACAAGAGGGTCCTAAGTGGAGTCATTTACCACTAGAGCTTTCTTTCGTAAATCTCCATCTCCTCTTGGAAGTATGAAGGTTTGATCAAGAGTTTTTTTTTCCTGGACTCACTATACTGACTTCTAAGGTATGTTTGTCGAAACATCTCTGAGTCCCCCATACCTTTGTGTTTCTCTAGGACTTGTTGCCCCTTCCACAAATTGGTAGCCGACCTGGGACAAGGGAGGGGACCGAGTCTTTCAGAGACCCTTGGGTCATTGATCTTCGAGCTTACATGGATGGGATTGTCTCGACGTTGCTTTAGGAAATCTCGACAGTCGTAAAAAATGACTTTTGATCCTTCCAATCCTTTTGTAAGGAGGTGTCTTCCTCCACTTCTCCTGCTTCGAGTCGAAGCAGCTGGGTTGAGAGAAGTCTCATGTTGATCAATGTTCTGATGATTAGCTCACTCCTCATCAGGGATACCCATGTCGAAGGAAGGTGACCTTCCGTGTCGGGGGGCACCCAGATGATGGTTGATATCCACAAGAATAATGAGCTCACGTGTTTGAGTACGCCTAGTTTCGTGGAGCATCTCAAAGAGCTTCTCATACTGCTCCTGGAGGACCTCATTCTTCATTGCTATCTTATTGTTCTGAGCTTCTAGCTCATCGACTTTAGCTTGAAGAGCAACCCTATTTCCTTCATTCTTTCGTTGCCTCACACCAAGTGCAAGAGAGGTGTCATTCTGCGTGTTGTGGCTTCCTTTGCTCCCCATGTTGGAGAGGGATGCCTGGTCAAAAGAGAGTGTACGAATGGTGGAAACCACCTTAACAAAGCTGAAGAGAGTGAGAATAAGTGTCGTTCCCACAGACGGCGTCAAATGTTGATGCACAAAATCAGTGAGGACTTTAACACAACAGAAAGTGTTAAATTTGTGACCTTCGCTAGATTGCTCCGGTCACTAGTGTGGATAAGTATGCAAATGGATAGAGACAGGTAAGCAAACACAAGATGTACGTGGTTCACCCAGATTGGCTACGTCCATGAAGTAGATGAGTTCTCATTAATTGTGAAGGGTTGACACAAGTACATAGATTCAAGCTCTCCTTTAGTGAGTACTAGTGAATGATTTAGTACAAATGACATTAGGGAATATTGTGGGAGAATGATCTCCTTTTATAGAAGAGAGTTTTTAGTTTTGTCCTGACATTGACACGTGTCGTGTTGTGATTGGCTTCCGATATTGACACGTGTCGTGTTATGATTGGCTTCTGATGTCGACACATGTTGCTCTATGATTGGCCTCCTGGTTAGAGGGAAACTCTTCTAGGTCCTTGACGGTATAACGTTGACCGGTGCTTGGTAGTTTTGGGATTGATCAAGTATGGTACAAACAGATTCAATCCCAGTTTCAATCACATAAACTAAGACATCCAAGCCTCTTCCACAAAGGCTTTTCTAAACCAATTTAAACTCAACTATCTAGCTAAAAATACACTTGTTATGCTCATATTGTAACATGATATTCAAACACAATGATTGAAGACCTTTTCCCCTGTACATAATATCAATAATAACATCTTAATTATGAGTTCAATCACAGATTATATCCATTGCAGATTGAATCATCTTGAGGTCTCATCTGGAACAAAGTATAAAATTTGAGAAAATTAATGAAGAAAGAACTCTGTGGAATAAGATCCAATAAAAAAAATAAAAACTATAAATTCTACAGTTAGGCGCAGACACAAACGACCTCATCTTCTTCAATCTGTGACTTTGTGTGTGAGGCCCACCTAAACAGCCAAGACCGCAAGTCCAGTCAACCTTCTGCAATTCCGACCTCCCCATGGATCGGCTACTATATCTACGCCCATCTTCTGCCATTACCAGGGGCCTCCTCTCTCTCTCTCTCTCTCTCTCACTCTTTCTCTGTCTGTCTGTCTGTCTGTCTCTCTCTCTCTCTCTCTCGTGCAGAACGAGAAAACCTTGTTGCGCAAAGAAGGCACAAACAAAGTAGCTTTGTCTAAACAAGAAGACCCAAAACTCATTGATTACATTAAAATGTTGAAGAGTAAGGATTGTTGCAGGAATCAACGTTGCAGGGATGCATCAGAGTGCAATTCACAAGCTTGTTTTTCCATGCTTCACGGATCTGCGTTCACACCAGAACAGTAATCCAACTTTACTGTCAATGAAACAATGAGCTATGAACCTCCATTCCTTCCTTTCTCTGAAAATTTCTGGATTTCTACTTACTACAATAATCAATACATTCATCATATAAACAAAGAAATGGCCTCAGTGTTTGGTTCGATTTGAATCAAGGGGCATTCACTGTGAAATTTGAATCTAATTGAGTTCCAACGAAGAACCAGTTAGATTGAGTAGCAAAATGTCTGGATCTAGAGCTAAGGTTCGAGCTCCAGTGTTCACCAAAGTCAACTATGACTTCTGGTGTATCAAGATAAAGACGACTTTCAAGTCTCATAATCTGTGGAAGATTGTTGAAGAAATCTATGAACTGCCTGTAGAAACTGGAAATGAACAGACTAAGAAGAAGCAAATTGCAGCTCAGGATCTGATTTGTGGTGACGGTAGAGCTCTTGGATTGATTCAGAGTGCAGTATCTGATGAATCTTTCCAAGGCCTTCAAATCAAGAGACGTAAGAAGGCATGGGACACCTTGAAGCAAGAGTATAGAGGTGTTTCTCAGGTTTGAGATGTGAATTTACACGGTGTTAGAAGAGATTTTGAATAAACTAGAATGACAAAAGATGAGATGCTATCCACTTTTTTGACTAGAATGTTTGATCTGATTAACCAAATGAAAATGTATGATGAGGAGTTGTCAAACAGGAGAATAGTTGAGAAATTGTTAATAAGCCCTACTCTTTACTATGATAATATTGTCTTTGTGTTTGAGGGGACAAAGAAATTTGACGAGATTAATCCTACTAAGGTTGTTGCCACTTCAAAACAATTTGAGCAAAAGTTGCTTAGGCATGATGAGGAGAATGAAGTCACTGAGAAAGCTTTTAGTAGTTTGCTCATAGGCTCCAAAGATAGCTAACAAGAAAATAGCTACAAAGGAAATAAGCCTTGGAAGAAAAAGGAAAGGAAATAAGCCTTGGAAGAAAAAGGAGAAGAAGGGAGGATTTAAAACTGGTGATAGAACTAGTTCATTTGTCAAGCATGGTGGAAATAAAGAGAATGCTAATTATGTGTGCAAACATTGTGACAAGTTACACTATGGTACTTGTTGGTTCAATGATAAGCCAAAGTGTCATAATTGCAACAATTTGGTCATATAGCAAATGGCTGCAATAGCAAGGTGAATCAACTTGTTCATCATACCGAACATGTGAAAGAAAAGGCTTCAATGTTCTATGCTTGTCATTCAGCTGAGGTTGTGAGGAACAAACCTAGTGTTTGGTACATAGACAGTGGATGAAGCAATCCATGACATCACAAGAGTCTTTAATGTTGATCAATGTTGATCAATTTGTGACATTCAAAGTGAAATAGGAAATTGTGGATTAGTGGAGGATACTGTAAAAGTAACCTTGGTGATTGAAACCAAGAATGGAACCAGCTACATGAAAAAAGTATGCTAGTGCCGGGAATTGATGAAAACTTTTGAGTGTTCAAAAAATGGTGCAACCTGTCTATTTTTTGTTGTTTGGTGATGATATGGTTGAGATCTTCGAAGACAGACAATGGAATATCTGGTGGAAACAGTTCAAATTAGTGGCTGTAACGGGTTCTTAACAGGTTTACACGCGGATATTCCGTTTTAACCCGGTAAGAAAAAAGTTTGATATTTTTAAACTACTAAAAAACCTTTAGAAATACAAAAGCACATTAAAATTTTCATAATAATTAATTTTCAAGTGTGAAAAATGTGAAAAATATGCAAACGCTTATGATTACATCCTTTATACTTTGAGGATGGGTGCTTCATCATTTAAATTTCTAAAACCTTACCCTCCTGACTGGTGTTTTTGGGGGAGTTTAAAATAAATAATATTCATAATAATTAATGTACAAGTGTGAAAAATGTAAAATAATAAACAAGCTCGTGATTGCTTCCCCTACATGTAGATGATGTTTACATCGTTGTTTACATTTTTAAAACCTTCCAAACCCTCACAGATAATGTTTTTTGTTTGAGTGCAAAATTAATACAAAATCATAAATATTTTCATAGAAGTGTAAAAAATGTAAAAGAAAAATATACAGTCATTCGTAATAACAAACTTTATAACTTTCGTGAAAGGGTCAACTAAGAAATTCAACATCATAATCCATACGCACTACATTAATTAATATATAACCGTCGATTGTCGTTTAACCTCTACTCTCACAAGATTTCGTTTTTCATATTTTCTTTTTTGAAAATATTATCTTTTAGCGAATGCAGGAAAATGAAAAATTCGGATCGTTGATATCACGTCCTATGTTTATGGTTAACTAAAATATAAGTCGATGTTATATAGTTTCTACATACTTTATAAACTTTGAGCAATGCTTTCACTAACCATAAAAATTTGAACATGATATCAATCATTTGAACAGCTCATTTTTCTACCTCTGCTAAAACTTAATGTTTTCAAAAAAGAAAATATGAAAAAACGAATTTCGTTGAGAAGAATGAAGCATAAACGTAAATGACTATCAATGGTTAAATTTAAATAAATGATTTATGGGATTACAATGGCGAATTTTGGAGTTGACCTCTTTACAAAAGTTGTTGAGCTTGCCATCACGAGCGTGTGTGTGTGTATGTATTTCTATATATTTCACACTACCTTCTTCTTTTTTCATTGTTTACTGATTTATAATATATTTTATTTCGGGTCGTATAACACGGGTTGAGTTGGGTTCGGGTCATATTACACGACACGACCTTTTAAGTTACTAGCATTTTAAGAAGGGAATTCTGATGAAAAAAAAATGAAAACATAAGAGAATTGTTAGTATTTAACTTTAAAAAAATATTTATTGTACACTTTCAAATGGAACAACATTACAAAAATGTGGAAAGAACAAAACTAAAGCAGTCCATGATAAGCAAACATAGTTCAAATCCCATAAAGCAAAAGTTCAAGATGCAAACTGAAGCCTTATATCATGCAAAGAAATTAAATAGGAGAAAATGGAACTTTGTCCTCAACTCACTTGACTGGAACAACACTTTTCACATAATATACAACCTTATTCCAAAAGATAATAGCAGGAACATGAAGATACTTGAGATTTCCAGTACTAGAATTATAAGAGGTGCCATTTCCATTGAAGGCAATCATAAGAAGCTCGTCACATTTCCAAAGTGTCAATGGAAACCCAATGCCTTCAAAGGGTCCAGCGGTTAGGTGTTTTGTCCACGAACTCCTAACTCCGTCATAGTCATCAATTACCTATATTTCAAATATTCTAGAACACTCTTCGTAACTAGTGCAATAATAAGTGATGGATTCATTACACAGAAAACTATCATCAAGCGTAAGACTAGATTCTCTCCTAGAAGGCAATTCTATCCTATCGAATATCTCCTTACCTAAATCAAATGAAAATATGTATTCCTCTTCATCGACTGACAACCAATAACTTAATCTCAAGTGCACTGCACAAGAAAAGGGATAGGTAGAAAATGATAATAGTTTACTTGATACATCCATCTTGATCTCTTTCCAAGAGTTAGCAGCCATGGTGTATACCTCAGCTGTGTGTGGAAGAGCAATACGCTCATTATATGTTTCTTCATTTTGAATACTCACAATCATAATTTTGTGTAATTCGCACAACCTTGTATTCTTTAGTTTTGCAATCATAGCCAAATCCCAATCCATTAACGGTCCTTTCGAATCCGAATTTTTCTTTTACCCTGGGAAGGAGTAGAAGAAGGCATAAATCGGGAAGTTGCCTGAATTCCTTGTTGCAGGATTGCACCCAAAAAAAAAATAAATAAATATATCCTCTACTGTTACACAGACAATCCCATTCCAATAACTGTGAATCTCTACTTGATGATGGTCATGCCACTGCAATAACGGTACATTAGTTAGGTCCTTAACATTATAATGAAGGTTGGCCACAAATCGTGGACTGTTGATGAGAGTGCACCAAGACTTGCAAATGCATTTGAATCACATCAGAGACTTGGGCGGCAACCTGGATTTCAACCACCTTATCTTCAGGAGTTTCACTTTCCCGCGCCTGAGACATTTTGGCAGTTTTGTCTCACAAGAATTCTTCACATGTATATATACACAGAGGAAAGAACACCACTGGATTGAGATCAAAACTAAATCAAACTCCAAATCCCTAAGGCCTGGTAGGTCGAGGTTCAATTAATAAACATATTATCACATAAGATACCAAAATTCAACATTACTAAATAACTTGGAATTCCACAACCACAACCTATTTAGCTGTTAAAGAAAACATGTGCGATCCAGACTTGGCAAGTTTTCTATGTAAACATGGGCGATCCAGTCAGTTTTGAGTTTTATGGAGAATTATATGTACAGATTTTATTGTTTTTCAATTATTTTATTGATACAAAAATAACCATTGAAATTTTACTTTTTAAGTCTAGATTAAATTGATAATAAGATGAGCATGGTATCCATATATGGGTCAGCGTGTACTATCACATTTATTTTAGTTAACAAACATAAGAAAATTCACATATTCACATGAGTTTTAATTAATTAAGACAATTTTTTCATTAGAAATACAATCACATAACTGCATCCTTATTACAACTGAGAGTTTTTATTTTTAAGTGCCACTCATTCAAGTTTACCCCAATTTCTTACGCCCCATCAAAAATTTAAGATTTAGATCTTTTTTAATTTCACCACATTTCTTCCAAAAGTACCATCAAACACCCTAACGCAGCCAGAGTAGTTCCAGTGGGGGAAGGCAAGGACACAAATATTGCCCAAAACAAAAAAAAAATATTGCTCCACTGGTCTGGTCTCAAAAATTGAAGCCATACTGTACCCAATTTTTTTTTTTTAGTACATCGATCTTTTACATTAAGGAAAGAAAGAGTTCGGCTAAGCAACATAATAGGTAGCCTAATTTGGTATCGAATTCGTCATTCATGATATTTGAACCTAAAACCTCTCATTTCTAAATGAAGAGAAATACCACCAAACTGTAATAGTGAATGACTATTGTACCCAACTTATGCCGGGCAAAGTCTTGCCCGAGCTGCTGCTTGCAGGCAAACTGGTTGTTTTTGGTTGGTTTTTTTTTTTTTTTTTTTTAGCTGACAAAAAGCTCACGTGCAAAGAAATGGTTTTCAGTCAGCTTTAGCCAAAAGTAGGAGAGTTCAAGTTAAACTTGGGCAAACAACTGCGTAGTTAAAATGGAAAAGCAAAGTTTGATAAAACTTGTGTGCAATCATTTGTTAAAAAAAAAAAAAAATTAAAATGATAGGAGTACAAAAATAACCATAACTATTTTTCTCTCCTCTTTAGCCTTTAGCCTTAAGCTTTTTGATATATTTCTCTTCCCTCATTTTCTCTTCTCTCTCTCTCTCTCTCTCTCTCTCTCTTCTTTCTTCTCCTCTCTTCCGTTTTCTTTTTGTTGCTAGTGGTCTTGACCTTCATTATATAGGCAAATGAATAAGTAATGACATCATTGCTTGCACAGGCATGATATCATTGCTTGCACATGCATGATGTCATCCACTCAAACTCAACAATGAGCGCATCCATATTCACAACATAAAATATGTTTTAAAATTCGAAAAACAAGAAAGTGTAATATATATTTTCTATGAATACCAAACTATTATGTGGCATTACATGAATGGTTGAAAATCTTATTAAAATTTTGAACAGATATTATTAATGAATATGGACACATGACACAGCGAAGGTGGTTGAAAATGTAATCACAAATCTAAGGTGATATTGACACGTAAAGATAAGTCCAACCAAGCATAAAAAAATTAAAAAATATATATATTTGTGAATAGTACTAGTCCCTGGCCTTGCCTTTGCCCTTTCCAAACAAGTAGAGTTGCACAAATGAAAGTACTGTTCAGAGTGAATAGTAAGGGCTGCCATTGTCTTGGGTTGCCCTCCTAAAACAGGTGGACTCGCTTGTGTGGACCAACATCTTTTTTCTCTCTTATGTTTATTGAATATAAATCAACATGTTTATTCTGAATAAAACTCTTCTTTTGCCTTTTGGTACAACTAAAAATAGGTACATTTACATGTAGGCGCCTCATCTTCCTACTTCTTAGAATAAACATGTTTACCTTTTAGGATTTTGATCAAAATACTTACTACAATTTTGGTGCATAACTAACTCTTTTTTAATCCACTACAATTAATGCATAATAATTAGTTTCCCTAAAGAATTCCTAAATCAGAAGAAAAAAAAGTACATACAAATACTTAAAACAAACTTTGAATTAAGAATCCTAATCATGGTATACTTTCGTGCCCATTGTAGTTGTTCAATGATAAGCCAGAGTGGCATAGATGTAACAATTTGGTTATATAGCAAAGGACTGCAATAGCAAGGTGAAACATCTTGTTCATCATGCTAAGCATATGAAAGAAGAGTCTTCATTCAATGTTGTATGCTTGTCATTCAGCCGAGGTTGTGAAGAACAAACCTAGTTTTTGGTACAAAAGTACTGGATGTGACAATTACCAGACATCATAGGATTCCTTGTTGATCAATGTTGATAAATCTATGACGTTCGAAGTGAAAATGGGAAATGGTGAATTAGTGCAGGCTACTGGAAAGGTACCTTGGCGATTGAAACCAAGAATGGACTACCTATTGTAAACACGAATTTTCCTACGATGAAACGGGACAAGAACACGTGTACAAAATAATATTTTGTATTAATGATTTTGAGGGTACAATCTGTCTCAAATTTGATCATTTGATTCGGGTTTGGTGTACAAATCTGCCTCCAAAATTAATTAGGGTTTTAACTCTCTTTCCCTATATATATTAACCCTTGCCGCAACCTTTAAACATATCCTATCCTTCATCATACTTCACACCTATCATCTAATTCACTCAAACCTTCACCCACACCTTGTACCGCAGCAAAGAAGAAAAAGGAGGACCCTTGGACGTGCTTGCCATTCAAGCTTGGATTGCTGGCACATTCTTAGGTGTAATCCATCTTTTGTTTCCAATATTTAAGTTTAATTATCTTTGTTTTACGAACATGAGGAGCTAAACTCGTTTTAGTTAGAGGAAAATTCAAAGCCATGAACATATTTGCAATATGAATTGATTACTTCCAGTTGTGATTTCATAAATCGTGCATGCAATTTACTTAACTGTTTGATTCAAAACTTATTCTTGTTTGTTGATTAACGATGCATACTTAGTTTGCATGCATGAATTTGATGCTAGAATGTAAAGGAGTTTCACCTAATTGTTAGGAATGCCTTGTCAATGCTTATGATTTTCACAAAGCTTAATGATTGTATCTCTATTATGCTGTTCATGTAGGGAACTATTGAAGAATAGTTTGGTTGCCGATGCGTTATCCATCCAATTCAACGACTTAAGGAAAACCTGATTGTTAATTAGTGTTGTTCACGGTTAATCTGGGGTGTTGAGGTTCATGGTTTATTGGAAAAGCAACTGGAAATTGATTTGTATGCAAGTGTGTCATGTGTGGAGAATGACCCTCTAGCTAGCCAATCACCCATATTTTCCCCTAATTTCATGCTAAACTTGTTTAAATCTTTAATCTACTTGTCTTTACTTTAAATTCGTCAAAACCCCAATCCTCTTTACTTTGTTGTGTCAAATTAGTTAGAATTTGTCCAAACTTGTGTTTTTAAGTGTTTTTAGTCAAGTTAAAATTAATTTTCGTCCAAATCACCCTTTAGTGTCTAGTTTGAGTCTATTTGATTATTTTGTGCTGTTTTGAGTCTCTTTAGTTTGTTTTGAGTTCTTTGAGTCTAGTTAAGTGTTTTCAAGCCTAGTTTTATGTTTTTGAGTCATTTTTAATTAGATTAGCAATCCCTCATAATCTCGGGCCTAGAACGATCCCTACTTACATCTTTATTACAATTGTCAATAAGATGGTTTAATTTGAGTGCTAGTTTATAACACATCAGCTTTTGGGCTTGATCTTGAAGAATGATTGTGCGGATTTGTTGATGTTGTTGATCCAAACGGTCGTTGGGTCTTGATCTTAGGATGAACGGATGATGAACGATGAACACTTTCTTCAAGGGCCGTCAGGGCTTAATCTTGAATTGGTGAAGGTTCTTCAAGGGCCTTAGGAGCTTGATCTTGAAGGTTGATGAATGAACAGATCTTCAAGGGCTTTTGGGCTTGATCTTGAAAAACGGTTGTGAGGATTTCGTCAAGGGCTTTTGGGCTTGATCTCGAAGGTTGATGGATGAACAGATCTTCAAGGGCTTTTGGAATGAATCTTCAAGGGCTTTTGGGCTTGATCTTGAAGAATGGTTGTGCGGATTTGTTGATGTTGTTGATCCAAAGGGCCGTTGGGGTTTAATCTTAGGATGAACGGATGATGAACGATGAAAACCTTCTTCAAGGGTCGTCGAGGCTTGATCTTGAATTGGTGAAAGTTCTTCAAGGGGCCGTTGGCGCTTGATCTTGAAGGTTGATTTGATGAAGAACAAAGAGAGCTTTCTTGATCCTTCGGGATTTGCTTGGGAGCTTTAGAGTTTCAAAGCTTCAAGGTTTTGGTGTAATGTGAATTGGTGTCCCTAAAAGGATGAAATGACCTTGTATTTATAGAATTTTTCAAGGCCTAATTTTGAATATAATATTCAGATGAAATAAATCATTTCTGCTAGGTGTTGACACGTGTCCTATTTGATGACTTTTCCGATCTATTTCAATTTTTCGTGGAGTCACATGCTACGTGTAAAATTTATGTGACACGTGAGCGTTGAAATTTTAATTATTGGTCAACATTTATTTCACCGAAATTTCAATGTCTACACCTACATTAAAGAAGTATGGCTAGTACCAGGACTTGATGAAAACTTTTGAGTGTTAGCATGGCTATTTTCTATTGTTTGGTGATGATAAGGTAGATCCTTGAAAACAGAAAATTAGAATATCTGGTGGCAACAGTTCAAATTAGTGGTAGTAATGAACTTTCAACAGGTTTATATGCGGGTAACCCGTAAGAAAAAAGTTAGTTGATAATTTTAAACTGCTAAAAAGAAACTTTCCTATAGTGACCAAAGCACATTAAAAATATCAAACCAATTTAGAAATACCAAAGCACATTAAAAAATTCATAATAATTAATTTACAAGTGTGAAAAATGTGAAAAAAAATATGCAAATGCTAATGATTGCATCCTTTACACTTTGTCGATGAGTACATCGTCATCTAAATTTCTAAAACCCTAGAAACCCTCTTGAACATTTTTTAGGGGAGTTTAAAATAAATAAAATTCATAATAATTAATGTACAAGTGTGGAAAATGTGAAAGAATATACAAGCTCGTGATTGCATCCCCTACACGTAGACCATGCTTACATCGTCATTTAGATTTTTAAAATCCTCCAGCCCTCATGAATACAAATTCATAAATAATTTTGTAGAAGTGTAAAAAAAATGTAAATATATATACACACACACACACACAATCACTTGTATGACAAGCTTTACAATTTTCGTGAAAGGGCAATTCCGAAATTCGACATCATAATCCATTGTCGTTTACACTCTACTCTTCTCACAGGATTTTTTTTTTTTAGATTTTCTTTTTTGACAACATGATCTTTTAGTTGATGCAATAAAATGAACAGTTTGGATTGTTGATATCACGTTTCGATGTTTATGGTAAACTGAAATTTAAGTTAATATTATAAAGTTTCCAGAGACTTTGAAAACTCAGAGTGATACTTTCACCAACCGTAAAAATTTGAACTTCATATAACGATCTGAACCGCTCATAATTTTGCATTCACTAAAAGTTATTGTTTCCAAAAAAAGAAAATTACTACTACAAATTTTTGCTTGCATGACATAGTTTATGGGTCATGTTAAAAGTTTAATGAGGTAAAGGTTTAACGTCATCTCTGTGGGTGTCATTATAGATATTTTTTATGATGTTGAAAGAGTGTCATGTATCACTTCTAACGACGCCTAAGTCATTAATCTGAAGAAAAAAAAACAAATTTTGTTGAGAAGAATGGAGTATAATCGTAAACGACAATCAACGGTTAAATGTAAATCTACGATTTATGGGATTATGGTGGTGAATTTCGGAGTTGACCTCTTCACTAAAGTTGTTGAGCTTATCATTACGAGCATTTCTATATTTTTTTTTCTTCCATACAACTGTGTTTTTCATTTAATTATTTATTAATTTAAAATATATTAGTAATGGGTTGGGTCATATTACTCGTTAATATTAACTGGTCGAGTTCGAGGCGGGTCATACTATCCATTCATTTTAACGCCTGTTATACAACACGACCAGTTAATATATTGATATGTCACGAAAACGACATGAATACGGAAAACACAATATAAATGCAGGTCTAGCTAGAAGGTTTGATTTGATTATGTTAAATGACTAAAAGTTATTAGCTTTTTAAGAAGGGAATTCTGAAGAAAAAAAATGAAAACATAAGGGAATTCTTAGTATTAATTAACTTTAAAAAATTAGTTATCATACACTTTCAAATGAAAAACATTACAAAATGTGGAAAGCCCAAAAACGAAAGGCAGTCCATGATAAGCAAACATAGTTCAAAGGCCACAAAGAAAAATTAGAAGATGCAAACTCAAGCCGTATATCAAGCATACAAATTAAATAGGAGACAATGGAACTTTGCCCTCAACTCACTTAACTGGAAGAATACTTTTCACATCATCTATTATAACCCTGTTTCTATAGATAATAATAGGAATATGAAGATACATGAGATTTATGATACTAGAATTATAAGAGATGGCACTTCCATTGGAGGCAATCATAAGAAGCTCTTCATGTTTCCAAAGTGTCAATGGAAACTCAATGCCTTTGAAAGGTCCAGCTATTAGGTGTTTTGTCCATGAACTCTCCGTCATAGTTATCCATTACCCATATTTCAAATAATCTGGAACGCTCTTCGTAACTAGTGCAATAATAAGTGATGGATTCATTATAACATTAAGCTTAAAGCCAGATTCTCTCCTAGAAGGCAATTCTATCCTATCGAATACCTCATCACCTAAATCAAATCAAAATATGTATTCCTCGTCATCGCTTGACAACCAATAACAAAATCCGTTCAAGTACAATGAACAAGAATAGTGATAGCTATAAAATGATAATATTTTGCTTGATATATTTATGTTAATCTCTTTCCAATAGTTAGCAATTGTTGTGTATACCTCAGCCGTGTGAGGAAGAGCAGTATGTTCAATATATGTTTCTTCACCATCTGAATACTCACAATCATAATTTTCTATAATTCACACAACCTTGTATTCTTTAGCTTTACAATCATAACCAAATCCCAATCCTTTAACGGTCGTTTCCAATCCGAATTTTCCTTTTCCCCTGGGAAGGGATAGAAGAAGGTGTGAATTGGGAAGTTGACTGAATTCCCCCGTTGCAGGATTGCACACAAAAAAAAAAAAACTCCCCCACTGTTACACAGACAATCCCATTGCAATAACCGTGAATCTCTACTTCATGATGGTCTTCCCATTGCAATAACGGTACTCAACATCAAAATGATGGTTGCTGATAGCGATTTTACCACTTGTAAAACAAAGGGTTAAACCATAGAAAATTCTTGCAAGAGAACAAGTGTTTGTAGTATAGAATGGCTCAAGCAAGGTCGATCTCCTCAGGGACTGATATAAACAATTTACGAGTTTTTGTGTATTTAACTTATTTAACTCTAAGAATTACACTAATTTGACGAAACTAAATATTACTGGATGTGACTTAAACAAATATCTAAAATGGGAATTGGTTTATAGGAATAATGATTCAACTTAAACAAAACAAGTAAATAAGGAAATTCAAGATAAAATAAATGATTGAAGAAAAATAGATTGACAATATGCTAGAGTTCAACCTTTACCAACAACACTCCTACGTAGCTATTCCAATTGCTTAAATAATTGAAAACACACATGCTTTGAAGGTTGGATTTTCCTTGTGTATGTTTTACTTGTGACATTCAAGCTAAAACGCATACCACTACATGCAACTTATCCATGACATTTGGATCAAATATAAACATGAGTGATTCATTAATCTTGGTGAAAATCCTTTTGTTAAACCATATAATCCCTAAGAGCATGATATTTACCTTAGGAGAGTACAATCCTCAATCACAAGAAGCACAACCAATTTTAACGTGACATTCGTTCAAAATTGCATCCGATAACTTTTCTAAGCATCCTAATGGTGATCAATCATTAAGACACATAGATAATTTAATTCAGTGATTGAAAATATCAAAACAAGCATGTAACAACACTTAAGCAATTGAAAAATAAAACTACGTATTCATGTTGCGGCTCATGGCCTCACTCTAGCATAATAAATTAGTTACACATAATTATGTTCATACATAAAAATTTATCCATAAAACAAAATAACATAGAAAGAAAACACCCGTTTTGATTTCTCTGCTCTGCTCCTGACTTCCACGTCTGGACTCTGTCTCCTCTGCCCTCTGTGCTTCTCCCTGCGTCAGTCCTGCGCTCCCATCTCTCTGCGCTTCGTTTCTCTGCGCTCTCCCTCTCCCCTACTGCCGTGTCTCTGCCTTCCCTCTATTTTTTTGTTTTTCTTTTTCTGTTTCTGCGCAGTCCTGCGCTTATTCTTTTCTGCTTGCTGTTCTTCTGCTGTGCTGCGGCTTCTCCTTTTCTTTGCCTGCGCCTGCCTTCCCTTTCCTTTTATTTTCTGCTGTGCTCTCTCCTTTCCCGCTGTCAATCTGCCCACTCTCTCCTGTCTTTTAATTTTGTATTTCTTTTCTTTCTATCCTTCTGTTTTTGCAGTAGGAGGACTAACCACATCTTGATCAATATCTTGTCGCTACTCATACCTTTTTGCTTGAAATTGATTAACTGCACATTATTATAAAGTAAGGTAAAATGCCACAATTTTAACCCGAAAACATCACAAAGACTTTAGAAATTGATGATATAAATGCATGAAATATATGAGTGATCAAATACCCTCAAACTTGCATTTTTGCTAGTCCTCTAGCAAAACAAAACACAAAACAAAACCACTCAACTAAAACTAGACTCAACAACTTAGTAGCCAACTTCTCAACTTCGATTTCAGAGATAAGTGTTAATCATGATACAAACAACCAAGAACTAATCAAGAGCTCAAAACATTATCCAATAATTAACCAAATTTCCTTCAAACAAAACGTTGAAAAGCCATGTGTGAGTTAGCCATGTCAATGCAATTCCAAGCTCCTTTAAATCATCATATGCAAACATGTGAGTTTCTCACAAGACATACGCTCATTCACTCATAAGTTTTGGTTAATGTGTTTCACTCAAGTGATCTCATTGTACATGCCGCCATATGCTTGCTTGTCCACCTAACTCGCTTATCAATATTTAAGTAATACCTTGGATCAATAGGACTTTATTACGGTTGTAATGGGGCAAAAGGTGATAGGCTAATGAAAGAAGGGATATGGAAATCAAAAATTTTGAGAAAGTACACTTTGGTAGTTTTCCAACAACTCAATATCACACCACCTCAAATTGAAAGCAAAATAATAAAACCTCGAGCACCTGTTACTCCCCAAATTTAACTTCAAAAGGAAATTTATACTCTACCGACACATTTTCAACTAATCAACACTCTCCAATTTTCTTATATTTCGTTTTTTTTTTTTTTTAAATGAAAGAAACAAATCTGCAAAAGCTACATCACCTATCAAATTCACATTTCATTGTAATACACATGCTCCATCCATCTTTCTACATAAATGAAACCCCCAAAAGTACAACCCATGTAATACTTTCTCAAAACAATAAGGATCGATTTTTGTGTATGGACTCAACTCCAATATTAGAGCAAGGTAAAGAGATGTAGCTAACAAAGAAATGGCTTAGTTAAAGGCTCAATGGGCTACTACAGATAAACATAGCATATAAGGTAGGCATGAAAGGCTCAAACGATCCAAAGATGGCCTACATCACTTCCAAGTTATTACATGAATTGATTAATGAATCGAGTAGTATAAAGCAAGTTCTAGAGATACATGTACAGTGAGATCATACGCACAAGAAGGAATGAGATTGATGCATAATGGTTCAATCATGTATAGGCTCAAAAACTCACAAGGTTTACATAATCTCACATGATTCACATATGAAACGCTAAATCATGCTTAAGTTTCACATTGACAAGACTAGGCACATTTATTTTTCAAGTTGATTTCTGGAAATCACAGTTAACACAAAGACAACGAAAAGAACTTAGACTTTCTTGAAAGTAAGAAGGAAATTAAAATCAAATCTCATCATTGAATTGAGAAGTAGCTACAAACAACAATAAAAATGCAAAAACTTTTTTTTTTTAATAGAGAAATAAACTAACGAAATATATTTCCACCCCCAAACTTAATTATAGCATTGTCCCCAATGATAATGAAAGGAAATTTTGAACAATAAGACATGAAAATGGAAGGAAAGAAATATAAAATGAAATAAAGACACATAAAGAAAAGGAAAGAATACACCAATTTGTGTAGGCGAGGAGAGCAGCAGTGTGAGTCTGTTTCTTCTCTGCTTCTTTCTTCTGCACCGCGGGCTGGCACAAGGTAGCTGTGTTGGTCTGTTTCTTTCTTCAATCTTTCCAAGTGCCCACCTCTTGCTTTCTTTCTCCTTGTCCCTAGCTGAGGATGAATTGGCAACTTGTCTCCACATGCTTCGAGGTATCATTTTCACTTCCCTTACTTGTTCCCCAGGTAGATGTGGTAGACGAAGAGGAAACATAAGATGATGAAGATGAGTACTCGAGAGCAAGGCTAGGTAAGCAATCAGGAAGGGGTTCCAGGCAGTTGGCTCCAGATTGGAAGATTGATACCAAGTGCTGGCTGATTGTTTTCTTTCTCCTTGTCGTAAAACAAAGACAAGGAGAAGGACATGGAGAAAGCATGATATGAGATACTCTTGCTTTCAACCTTCAGGATATGAAATACTTTTGCTTTGGATGGGTTGTTTACAGAGGTAGCCCAAGGAATAAGGAACACTGAGTGACTCGAGAGGGTTTGTTGGAAAGGCATTCTCTGAGATGATGGAAGGTTATGTATGTCTGCCTTACCATGGAGGGTGAAGGTCGACATTTATAGGAAATAATAACTGGTACTGTTCTTTCACACTGTCGGCAACCGTTGGATGATTGAACAGTAAACTTCACGTGTTTTCTACTTTACCAGAGATCTTCGACAGATTGCCCGTAATTTCCGCAAAGCAGACTCTGCATGTGACAGATGTTGACACGTCTGGAAAACAAGATGCCTCTCCGATATCTGGAATTGCCTCTTCGAAATCTGAGCTCCGTCGAGTGTAGAGGTTGCATGTGACGAGTGCGGACAAATCTGGAACAAAGGATGGCCCGTGGTTTCAGAGCAAGCTCAACTTTTGAGAAAGCGAACGCCTCTTTGATTTTTTTAGTTGGCCTCTTCGATATCTGGAATTGCCCCTTTGATCTCTGAAATCCCATCACGTGCTGATTTTTATAGAGGTATGCAGAACGTTCAAAGCACACTTGAATTTCTGCCTGTAAAAACTCCCTCTTTGCATTTCTACGATCTTGACTTGTCCGACCTCTTCTTTCTTTACACATCTGAAAAATGTCTGGCCCTTCCGACCGACGTTTTGATTTGAACCTTGGTGAAGAGGCAGCTCCGCCTTCACCAGACAACATATGGTGTCCATCCTTCATATCCCCTACTGGCCCCCTTACCATTGGGGATTCGGTGATGAAGAATGATATGACAGCTGCGGTGGTGTCCCGGAACCTTGTCACTCCTAAAGATAACAGACTGCTTGCAAAACGGTCTGATGAATTGGCTGTTAAGGAGTCTCTGGCTCTTAGTGTGCAATGTGCAAGTTCCGTGTCCAACATGGCCCAACGCCTATTTGCTCGAACCCGTCAAGTTGAATCGTTGGCAGCTGAAGTGATGAGTCTCAAGCAGGAGATTAGAGGGCTCAAGCATGAGAATAAACAGTTGCACAAGCTTGCACACAACTATGCCACAAACATGAAGAGGAAAATTGACCAGATGCAGGAATCTGATGGTCAGATTTTACTTGATCATCAGCGGTTTGTGGGTTTGTTCCAACAGCATTTGCCTTCGACTTCTGGGGCTGTACCGCGTAGTGAAGATCCAAATGATCAACCTCTGATGCCTTCTCCTTCTGTGGTCCCGCCGACTGCTGAGGCTCCGCCGACTACCGAAGCTCCTCCTAAGCAGCCTATGTGAAGGCTCCCTCTTTTATTTATCTGCTCAATGTTCCTTCCCCTTTTTTTTTATGAATGAAAAAATATGTTGCAAGAAGTTATGGTAGAGATTGCAAAATCATTACCTGCATAAAGGAACAAAAGTAGGACTTAAACACACAAACCAGAAAACAAGAGGAAAAAAAAACAGAACAAGAACATTTAAAATTATTCAAAATAAAGATGAAAGATAGAAAGCTTGGGTTGCCTCCCAAAAAGCGCTTTCTTTAACGTCTTGCAGCCGGACGATGCCTCCAGTTACACTCCCCTAGGTTCCATGGCATGGAAATGATCTTCGAATGGAAGGTGATACTTGAAGTGATCCGGCAATGGTGTAAATTCTAGTGTGAGTGCTCCCAAGAAAGATCTCACATTCTTCACCACAGTAATACCAGTTTTCTTTAGAACCACCTGAGTCGGGCTCACCCATTTGCTATCCGAGATTGGATAAATGATACATGCATCGAATAACTTCATCAACTCAACTCTTACAACTTCCTTCATGATCGGATTTAGACGTCTTTGAGCTTCAACAGTTGGCTTAGTCCCAGCCTCCAGAGCACCTTTTATGTCTTCCTTCGTGTCATTAAGATCAGCAGCAATAATAACAGGCAAGGTTTCATTCACCCCGAGATGAGCATACTTGAGGTGGCTCGGCAGTAGCTTGAGCTCTAACTTCGGAGTTTGCTCACTTGAAGGAAAAAGAGGCTGCTTAGGCACTCCAAGGCTTTCATAAACATGTCGCCACTTTGGATTATGAGTTGGTGCACTATCCAATGCAGCAATGACGTCCACCCCATTTTCTTCCATAGATAAAGTAGCTTCATGGTTGGTGAGGCAAGTTAACAGCTCATCATTAGATGATCGTGAGGCAAAGTTTGCATGCACAATCCCATCCAAAACATCAACACGAAAACACTCTTCAGGTTCAAAAGGACGCTTGACAGCTTCAAAGAGTTTGAATACAACTGATTCTCCTTGCACTCTTAGGGTTAAAGTACCTGCTTCCACATCAATTAGTGTCCGGGCGGTGGCTATGAACGGTCGGCCTAAAATGAGAGGCACTTCCTTGTCTTCCTCCATGTCAAGTACAATGAAATCAGCTGGGAGATAGAATTTATCCACTTTAATAATCACATTTTCCAGAATACCCAAAGGATATGTCACGGACCTATCTGCCAATTGAAGACTCACAGATGTGGGCTTGAGTTCTCCTTCACCTAATTTTTGAAAAACAGAATAAGGCATAAGGTTAACACTTGCTCCTAAATCAATCAATACTTTTTGAAAATCAAGACTACCAATAGTACAAGAGATAGTGAAACTCCCCGGATCTTTCTTCTTGGGTGGTAGCTTATGTAAGAGGACAGCACTGCATTGCTCAGTTAAAATCACCTTCTCATATTCCAAGAACTTTTTCTTTTTAGAACATAGCTCATTCAGAAATTTGGCATATGATGGGGTCTGTTTAATAGCATCTAATAGAGGCAAATTAATTTGCACCTTAGCCAACGTCTTCATGAATTCAATGCATTGTTGATCTTTGGAACGTTGTTGCTGCCTTTGTGGAAATGGCAAAGGTGGCTTGTATGGTGGCTTGTCAGAAGGTGCAAATAAAATACCAAGGCCTTTTTCCTTGTTTGCATCAGAGTTGCGTCGAGATTGCACTTTGTCACTTGCACTAGGATCTGGAATACCTGCTTCAGAAATAGCCTCTGACCGAGACTTTGCAGCTAATAGTGCACTTTCAGTAAACTCTTCTTCTTCCACTTCGGCTTCATGGTGCAACACTTCTCTGTTATCATAGCTTTTGCCACTTTTCAATGTCCGTATTACCTTGCAATGCTCCATCCCTCTTGGATTTTGCTCAGATTGGCTCGGGAACCTTCCTTTCTCTCTTTCATTGAACATGGTAGCAAGCTGTCCAACTTGAGTCTCCAAGTTCCCCACTGATGCCGTGAGATTCTGAATGCTAGTTTGTGTGGATTGGACAAAACTGTTGGTGCTATTAGAGAGAGCAGACATATGTTGAGCTAGCTGTGACATTTGGTCTTCAAGAGATGGTTTCTTAGTCTCACTAGTTGATTGGTAAGACTGTTGGTATTGACGTGGCTGTTGGTTGCCACCCCAACTGAGATTGGGATGGTTCTTCCACCCAGGGTTATATGTATTGGAATAAGGGTCACTTCTGGGTCTAATGAAATTATTCACCATATTCACATGCTCTTGCACAAGCTCAGGGTAGCTATCCTTGTTGGGGCATTGAGTGATGTCATGAGTTGTCTCACTACAAATGATGCACGCTTCTTGGACATTGGGCATGGAAGAGACCTGCATTAAGGCAGCAAACTTGGCATTAAAATTATTTTCCATTTTAGCAATTTGAGCAGAAACATTAGGATAACTCTGAGAAATCTCAAAAACTCCCCTCTTTTGTGTTTGTTCTTCTGTCCATTGTTGGGATTCAGAAGCCATCATATCAAACAACTCAAATGCTTCCCTTGCTGATTTTGACATTAATGACCCTCCAGCAGATGCATTCACGTGACTCTTGGTGGTGGCATTGAGACCATCATAAAATATGTTCATTTGAAGGTTAGAATCAAAACCAGCATGAGGACATTTTGTGTACATCTCATTATACCGTTCCCAAGCTTCATGGAAAGACTCGTCCGACTTTTGAGCGAAAGCCAATATCTCTTTCTTGAGTGCAAGAGTCTTGGATGGAGGAAAAAACTTATTGAGAAATCTTTCTTGCAATTTTGTCCATGTTGTAATGCTATTGGCATGCAGAGAATGCAGCCACGCCTTGGCTTTGTCTTTCAAAGAGAATGGGAACAAACATAACTTGATAGCTTCAGAAGAGAACCCTCTGATTATGGTGTTGTCACATGCCTCAATAAAATCAACCAAATGCATGTTGGGATCACTGTTTGGCAACCCATGAAAGGATGACAATATGTTGAGGATGTGAGGTTTGATTTCAAAGGATGTCCCATCTTCAACATCTGGATATATAATGCACCTTGGCACTGCATTGATTCTCGCCGCCAATGAATTCCTTAAAGGTTGACCTGCTGCAGGTAAGGCTAGGCCCATGTGTGCGACTGGTGCCAAAGGTTGGAAAATAGATATGCTGCTCTCAGGATCACCGAACAAATCCTTAAGAAAAGTATCAACAAGGTTGGAATCTTGTGCTAAATATTTTTCTCTAGCTAACTTCCTTGCACTTCTCTCTGGTTCAGGGTCGTAAGGAATAAGCACTTGATTCTTGGATCTTGTTCCAATTACCATTTACTACACCTGAACAAACAACAGAAATATTAAGCCACAATAAAAATAAAAGTAAAATAAAATAAAACTTAACAAAAACTAACTAAACAACAAAAAGAAAAAGAAAGTAAGTAAACCTAGATGAATTAAAAACACAATTTATGTAAATTGGCAACCACTAGTTAATTAAACGAAAACAAAAATCTCACACCACACATCCACTACACTTAATAAAAGATCAAAACTCAACTAAATTAATTGCTGTTTTTTTTTTTGAAATTTGAATTAATTTTTTTTTTAATTTTAAATAATTTTTTTTTTAAATTTTAATAATACGTGATTTAGAACAGAAATTTGTGAAAGGGATACATAAACAGATTTCTAACGCAAATATACAGCATTATTACGGTACCAAAGTTAAATTCACCACCAATGGGCTTAATCAAAAGGGATTCTTAAATAATTTTTTTTTTTTATGATTAATAAAAATAAGACACAAACATAAGCATAAGAAAATAAACACAAAAACTCGGGAACTGTTGGCACAGTCCCCGGCAACGACGCCAATTTCTTGATAGCGATTTTACCACTTGTAAAACAAAGGGTTAAACCATAGAAAATTCTTGCAAGAGAACAAGTGTTTGTAGTATAGAATGGCTTAAGCAAGGTCGATCTCCTCAGGGACTGATATAAACAATTTACGAGTTTTTGTGTATTTAACTTATTTAACTCTAAGAATTACACTAATTTGACGAAACTAAATATTACTGGATGTGACTTAAACAAATATCTAAAATGGGAATTGGTTTCTAGGAATAATGATTCAACTTAAACAAAACAAGTAAATAAGGAAATTCAAGATAAAATAAATGATTGAAGAAAAATAGATTGACAATATGCTAGAGTTCAACCTTTACCAACAACACTCCTACGTAGCTATTCCAATTGCTTAAATAATTGAAAACACACATGCTTTGAAGGTTGGATTTTCCTTGTGTATGTTTTACTTGTGACATTCAAGCTAAAACGCATACCACTACATGCAACGTATCCATGACATTTGGATTAAATATAAACATGAGTGATTAATTAATCTTGGTGAAAATCCTTTTGTTAAACCATATAATCCTTAAGAGCATGATATTTACCTTAGGAGAGTACAATCCTCAATCACAAGAAGCACAACCAATTTTAACGTGACATTCGTTCAAAATTGCATCCGATAACTTTTCTAAGCATCCTAATGGTGATCAATCATTAAGACACATAGATAGTTTAATTCAGTGATTGAAAATATCAAAACAAGCATGTAACAACACTTAAGCAATTGAAAAATAAAACTACGTATTCATATTGCGGTTCATGACCTCACTCTAGCATAATAAATTAGTTACACATAATTATGTTCATACATAAAAATTTATCCATAAAACAAAATAACATAGAAAGAAAACATCCATTTTGGTTTCTCTGCTCTGCTCCTGACTTCCACGTCTGGACTCTGTCTCCTCTGCCCTCTGTGCTTCTCCCTGCGTCAGTCCTGCGCTCCCATCTCTCTGCGCTTCGTTTCTCTGCGCTCTCCCTCTCCCCTACTGCCGTGTCTCTGCCTTCCCTCTATTTTTTTGTTTTTCTTTTTCTGTTTCTGCGCAGTCCTGCCCTTATTCTTTTCTGCTTGCTGTTCTTCTGCTGCGCTGCGGCTTCTCCTTTTCTTTGCCTGCGCCTGCCTTCCCTTTCCTTTTATTTTCTGCTGTGCTCTCTCCTTTCCCGCTGTCAATCTGCCCACTCTCTCCTGTCTTTTAATTTTGTATTTCTTTTCTTTCTATCCTTCTGTTTTTGCAGTAGGAGGACTAACCACATCTTGATCAATATCTTGTCGCTACTCATACCTTTTTGCTTGAAATTGATTAACTGCACATTATTACAAAGTAAGGTAAAATATCATAATTTTAACCCGAAAACATCACAAAAACTTTAGAAATTGATGATATAAATGCTTGAAATATATGAGTGATCAGTTGCTCTCATCATTATCAATGGAAAGATTAATCATGGACCAGGAAAATTCTCGTTTCCAGCTGTATTAAGGGAAAATGGGCATCTGAGAATGGTGGAGAAGGATACACGTGAAGGATGATAGTTTGTTGTCCACGGAATTGTTGAGGTGTTTGGCCACAAAACGAGGACTATCGATGAGGGTGCACCAAGACTTGCGTATGCATTTGAATCGCATCAGAGACTTGGGTGGCAACCAGCTGGACAGGATTTCGACCACTCTATCTTCAGGAGCTTCACTTTCACGTCTCTGAGACATTTTGGCAGTTTTGTCCCACAAGAATTCTTTTCGCGTATGTATACAGAGGAAAGAACACCCCGAGTTTAAGAGCAAAACTAAATCGAACTCCAAATCCCTAAGGCCTGGTAGATCGAGGTTCAATTAATAAAAATATTACCACATAAGATGCCAAAGTGCAACCGTACTAAATAAACTTGGAGTTCCACAACCACAGGGATTTTTGAACATTAATCCTTGCGAAAGATTAAAATTAAAAAAAAAAAATCTGATGCTAGATTAAATATTCAATTTAATCCCTTCAGTGTACTTTTATCAAAATTTACATTCAATTTTTGTTATTTAATGTGAATTTTTATTTAATCTCTCCATATTAAATTTTAATTTTATTAATATGCACATATTTAGTTTTTTTAATTAGAAATTAATCTAAATGAGAAAATATTAAAAACAATTTGTGATACAAAAATATATAAATACATAAGTGTTCAGAAATGATTGTGCCAAAATATATAAAATTGACTTTTTTGTACCGAAATATTTGTACCTACATGATTGTACCGAAATATATTATAATGAACCTAAATGTATGTACCGAAATGTATTATATTAAATTAATGTACCTAAATGTCAATACCGAAATGTATGTATCTAAATGTCAATACCGAAAATGTATATACCTAAATATCAATACCAAAATGTATGTACCTAAATGTATTTACTGAAATATAATAATTGAATTAATGTACCTAAAAGTCAATACTCAAATGTGTGTACCAAAGTGTACGTAACGACATACATTATATTGACCGAAATGCATTATATTGAATCAATGTAACTACATGTTTGTACCGATGGATATTCCAAAATATTCAAATGCATTAATGTACCTAAATAAAGAACATACAAAATTATTATCGGAATATATATTATAAAAAAGTTAGTTGCCTAAATGTAGACATTAAAATATATTATGATGAATACAACAACAACAACAACAACAAAGCCTTTTCCCACTAAGTGGGGTCGGCTATATGAATCCTAGAACGCCATTGCGCTCGGTTTTGTGTCATATCCTCCGTTAGATCCAAGTACTCTAAGCCTTTTCTTAGAGTCTCTTCCAAAGTTTTCCTAAGTCTTCCTCTACCCCTTCGGCCCTGAACCTCTGTCCCGTAGTCACATCTTCGAACCGGAGCGTCAGTCGGCCTTCTCTGCACATGTCCAAATCACCAGAACCGATTTTTTCTCATCTTTCCTTCAATTTCGGCTACTCCTACTTTACCTCGGATATCCTCATTCTCAATCTTATCCTTTCTCGTGTGCCCACACATCCCACGAAGCATCCTCATCTCCGCTACACCCATTTTGTGTACGTGTTGATGTTTCACCGCCCAACATTCTGTGCTATACAACATCGCTGGCCTTATTGCCGTCCTATAAAATTTTCCCTTGAGCTTCAGTGGCCTACGACGGTCACACAACACGCCGGATGCACTCTTACACTTCATCCATCCAGCTCGTATTCTATGGTTGAGATCTCCATCTAATTCTCCGTTCTCTTGCAAGATAGATCCTAGGTAGCGAAAACGGTCGCCTTTTGTGATCTTCGCTAGATTGCTCCGGTCATTAGTGTGGATAAGTATATAAATGGATAGAGATAGGAAAGCAAACACAAGATGTACGTGGTTCACCCAGATTGGCTACGTCCACGGAATAGAAGAGTTCTCATTAATTGTGAAGGGTTTACACAAGTACATAGGTTCAAGCTCTCCTTTAGTGAGTACAAGTGAATGATTTAGTACAAATGACATTAGAGTACAAATGACATTAGGAAATATTGTGGGAGAATGATCTCGTAATCACGAAATTTCTAAGTATCGGAGTGTGGTATCATCTTGACTTGCCTTATCTGTCGCATAGGTAGATGTGGCAGCTTCTCTGGAAGTACTCTTCCTCCATCCAGGGGTGGTATCTTTAACTGGTGGAGATGCACAAGGTAATGTATCAATTTCACTTGAAGCTTACTTGTAGTTTCAGGCTTGGTCAAGCGCGATACAAACGATGTAGTAGGAGTCCCCCAAGTCGCCGAGCTAGGGGATCTGCTGAAAGAGGTGACAGACAAGGTAAGCAATCAGACCTCCGGCTGATTGTTCACCTTCTCCCCATCTTGCAGCAGCATGAAGGATAAAGAGAAGAAAAATGAGAAGAGATGATATGGGATACTTTTGTTTTTGAAGAAGTAACTTTCCACAGGCTAATTCTTGAACTGAGCTGGAGGGTTTTCTGGTTTCCTCCAGAGTATAAGGCCGACTGAAGAATTTGAGGGTCAAAACAAGTCCATCAAATCTAGAGTACGTTCGACCCTGCTGATATGGGATACTTTTGCTTTTGACAGAGTAATGGATGTATCGGCATGTGTGCTGTTACGCTTGTCTCCACATGCTTCCTTGTATCCTTCGCACTTGCCCTATCTATCCCTCAAGCAGATGCGGTATCTTCCCTGGACACATAAGATGTTGAAGATGAGTACTCGAGAGCAATGCCAGGTAAGTAATCAGGTAAGGGGTTCCTGGCTGGGAACTTGATTTCAAGTGCTGACTGATTGCTTTCTTTCTCCTTGTCTTGCAGGTAAAAACAAGGCCAAAGGAAAAGACAGGGGAAAAGCATGATATGGGATACTCTTGCTTTTAACCCTGATGATATGAGATATTCTTGCTCTAGTATAGCTTGTTTGCAGAGGTATTATCGGGGGGAAAGAAAGCTGAATATTTCGAAAGGCTTCGTTGGGAGTGCCCTCTCAGATATGAGGAAGGGTTGAGCATTTTTGCAGGTCTGCCTGTCCGTTGGGGATGGAGGTCGACATATATAGGAGTCTCCCTAACAAAAAGTAGTAATGCTATTCCTTTACCCTGCTTGGTCATAGCACGGTAGTGGGAGCTGCCAGCTTTACATGTTTTAACTCTGTCAGAGCACTTTGAAAAAATGGTATGTGGTATCTGGCTCTCGAGATTCGGAGAACGATGCTTCTTCGATTTTTGAGAAAGCAATCATGCTGGGGGTCTGGCTCTCGAGATTCGGGGAGCAGTGTCTCTTCGATTTTTGAGAAAGTAATCATGTTGGGAGTCTGGCTCTCGAGATTCGGAGGGCGGTGCCTCTTCGATTTTGGAGTAAGCAATCTTGTTGGGAGTGTTTTCTCGGATGTGAGTAAAGGTTGGGCATGTTTGCTAGTCTACCTTGCCACGAAGCACGGAGGTTGACACACAGGGACTTCAATTATCCAGCAGTGGTACTGTTCCTTTACCCTTGTGGGTAATAATATGTTAGCTAGACCTTCAAAATTTATGTGTCTAAACTTTGTTAGTGCTGTTTCTTTGCTATTGTTTTACCTTTCTTGGTCAGAGCGATGTAGTGGGAGCTGCAAGCTTCACGTGCTCAACTTTGGCAGAGACTTTGGCAAAGTTATCTGTGGTACCCATGAGCTATTGTTGCGTGTGGGAAGTGGGTGATTGAACAGTAAGATTCATATGCTTTCTACTTCACCAGAAGTCTTCGACAGAATACCCATAATTTCCGCTAAGCTGAGTGTGCGTGTGACAGGTGCTGACAAGGCTAGAAAAGTAGGTGCCTCTTCGATTTCTGAGATCGGCCCTCGTGGTCTCTGAGCAGCCCATCTTTTGAGAAAGCGAGCGCCTCTTCGATTGATTCGGAGAACGATGCCTCTTCGATTTTTGAGAAAGCAATCATGCTGGGGGTCTGGCTCTCGAGATTCGGGGAGCAGTGTCTCTTCGATTTTTGAGAAAGTAATCATGTTGGGAGTCTGGCTCTCGAGATTCGGAGGGCGGTGCCTCTTCGATTTTGGAGCAATCAGTCTTGTTGGGGTTGTTTTCTCGAATGTGAGTAAAGGTTGGGCATGTTTGCTAGTCTACCTTGCCAGGAAGCACAGAGGTTGACACACAGGGACTTTCCAAATATCCAGCAATGGTACTGTTCCTTTACCCTCTCTTCGATTTTTGAGAAAGTAGTCATGTTGGGAGTCTGGCTCTCGAGATTCGGAGGACGGTGCCTCTTCGATTTTGGAGCAAGCAATTTTATTGGGAGTGTTTTCTCGAATGTGAGTAAAGGTTGGGCATGTTTGCTAGTCTACCTTGCCACGAGGCACAGAGGTTGACACACAGGGACTTTCCAATTATCCAGCAGTGGTACTGTTCCTTTACCCTTGTGGGTAATAATATGGTAGCTAGACCTTCAAAATTTATGGGTCTAAACTTTGTTAGTGCTGTGTCTTTGCTATTCTTTTACCCTTCTTGGTCAGAGCGATGTAGTGGGAGCTGCAAGCTTCACGTGCTCAACTTTGGCAGAGAACTTTGGCAAAGTTATCTGTGGTACCTATGAGCTATTGTTGCGTGTGGGAAGTGGGTGATTGGACAGTAAGATTCATGTGTTTTCTACTTCCCCAGAAGTCTTCGACAGAATACCCATAATTTCCGCAAAGCTGAGTGTGCGTGTGACAGGTGCTGACAAGGCTGGAAAAGTAGGTGCCTCTTCGATTTTTGAGATCGGCCCTCGTGGTCTCTGAGGAGCCCAGCTTTTGAGAAAGCGAACGCCTCTTCGATTTCTGAGATCGGCTTTCGTGGTCTTTGAGCAGCCCAACTTTTGAGAAAGCAAACACCTCTTCGATTTATGAGATCAACCCTCGTGGTCTCTAAGCAGCCCAACTTTTGAGAAAGCAAACGCCTCTTCGATTTCTGAGCAGGCGCCTCTTCGATGTCTGAAGCTCCGTCGAGTGCAGCTTTTTATAGGGGCTGGCATTAAGTTCCAAAGCACACTTGAATCTCCACCAGTAGAAGCTCCATTCTTGCACTTCTAAGATCTTGATTTGTCCGACCTCTTCTCTCTTCAACACCTTTGAAAATGTCTGGCCCCTCCGACCGTCGTTTTGACTTGAACCTTGTTGAAGAGGCAGCCCCGCCTTCTCCAGACAACATATGGCGCCCATCCTTCGTCTCCCCTACTGGTCCCCTTACCGTTGGGGATTCCGTGATGAAGAATGATATGACCGCTGCGGTGGTGGCCAGGAACCTTCTCACTCCCAAAGATAACAGACTACTTTCCAACGCCTATTTGCTCGAACCCGCCAAGTTGAATCATTGGCGGCCGAAGTGATGAGTCTCAAACAGGAGATTAGAGGGCTCAAGCATGAGAATAAACAGTTGCACCGTCTCGCACATGACTATGCTACAAACATGAAGAGGAAGCTGGACCAGATGAAGGAAACTGATGGTCAGGTTTTACTTGATCATCAGAGATTTGTGGGTTTGTTCCAAAGCCATTTATTGCCTTCGTCTTCTAGGGCTGTACCGCGTAATGAAACTCCAAATGATCAACCTCTGATGCCTCCTCCTTCTAGGGTTCTGTCCAGTACTGAGGCTCCGAATGATCCCCCTCCGGTGCCTTCTCTTTCTGGGGCTCTACCGACTGCTGAGACTTCTCCTAAGCAACCTTTGTGAAGGCTCCCTCTTGTTTGTTTATTTTGACTCATGTATATGTACATATTTGTAGCTTATCGGGGAAATCAATAAATAAGCTTTCCGTCATTTCAACGTATTGTGTTAAATACACCAAAGCCTTCTTCGCTAAGTTCTTTGAATTTTCTTTTGTTGGAGCTTTGTGAGTGGAGCATGTAGGTTGAGGTAGTGTTCCCTTAATTTCCTGAGTGAGGAAAACTTCTCGGTTGGAGACTTGGAAAATCCAAGTCACTGAGTGGGATCGGCTATATGAATCTTAGAACGCCATTGTGCTCGGTCCTGTGTCATGTCCTTCGTTAGATCCAAGTACTCTAAGTCTTTTCTTAGAGTCTCTTCCAAAGTTTTCCTAGGTCTTCCTCTACCCTTTCGGCCCTGAACCTCTGTCCCATAGTCGCATCTTCTAATCGGAGCGTCAGTAGGCCTTCTTTGCACATGTCCAAACCACCGTAATCGATTTTCTCTCATCTTTCCTTCAATTTCGGCTACTCCTACTTTACCCCGGATATCCTCATTCCTAATCTTATCCTTTCTCGTGTGCCCACACATCCAACGAAGCATCCTCATCTCTGCTACACCCATTTTGGGTACGTGTTGATGCTTCACTGCCCAACATTCTGTGCCATACAGCATCGCCGGCCTTATTGCCGTCCTATAAAATTTTCCCTTGAGCTTCAGTGGCATACGGCGGTCACACAACACGCCAGATGCACTCTTCCACTTCATCCATCCAGCTTGTATTCTATGGTTGAGATCTCCAGCTAATTCTCCGTTCTTTTGCAAGATAGATCCTAGGTAACGAAAACGATCGCTCTTTGGTATTTCTTGATCACCGATCCTCACCCCTAACTCGTTTTGGCCTCCATTTGCACTGAACTTGCACTCCATATATTCTGTCTTTGATCGGCTTAGGCGAAGACCTTTAGATTCCAACACTTCTCTCCAAAGGTTAAGCTTAAAATGAAGCTCAAGAAGATTAAAATTTAAAAAAAAAAAAAAAAAAACCTGGTGTTAGATTAAATATTGATTTTAGTCCCTAATGTGCCCTTAATTCAAAATAATTAATGTGTAATTTATTTAATGTCTCCCATTAAATATTTAAATTTATTAATACACAAATTTTAATTTATTTTTTGACCAAAAAAGATTTTTTTAATTTATTAATTTTATTTAACATTCTTCAAACTTGAGAGACTCAATTAATGTACCTAAATGTTAGTACCGAAATATATTATATTGAACTAATATATTTAAATGTTAGTACCGAAATGTATGTACCTAAATATATGCACCGAAATGTATTAATATTAAATTAATGTACCTAAATGTATGTACCGAAATGTATGCACTGAAATGTTAGTACCGAAAATGTATTATATTGAATTAATGTACCAAAATGTTTGTATCGAAATGTATGTACCGAAATGTGTGTACCTAAAAGTATGCACCGAAATGTATTATAATGAATTTAATATACCTAAATGAAGAAGATAAAGTACATCAAAATATATTGTATAACAAAAAATTAGTTTATCTAAATGTTCACAACAAAATATATTACGATGAATGAAATGAAAATAAAAATTATAATGAAATAAAATTAATACATTAAAAATTAGAAAGAAAAAGATAAATAATTAAAAAATCAAAATATAATTAATAAATGAGGTTATTAATGTATCAAGGGACTAAAATTAGATTTTGATCTTACTCATAGTTTTAATCAAAAAGTCATCTTTGCCAAGGATTAAAATGAAGTTTACAAGGGTGATTCAGAGTTGGCGAGTTTTTCAAGAAAAAAGAGGCGATCCAATCATTTTTGAGTTTTATGGAGAATCATATGTTCATATTTTTATATTTTTATAATTTTTTTTATTGATACAAAAATAACCATTCAAATTTTACCTTTTTAGTCTAAGGTTAAATTGATAGGCAAGAGACACGGGTTTCGGACAACCAATTCGGGTTCATGCCAGGGCGCTCAACCATGGAGGCAATCTATCTCTTACGAAGATTGATGGAAAGATATAGAGATGGGAAAAAGGATTTACACATGGTCTTTATAGATTTGGAAAAAGCGTATGATAGGGTCCCAAGAGACATTCTTTGGAGGATTTTAGAGAAGAAAGGAGCACGAGTAGCATATATCCAAGCTATAAAGGATATGTATGAAGGAGCAAAGACTGCCGTAAGAACTCATGAAGGACAAACCGAAAGCTTTCCCATAACTGTAGGATTACATCAAGGCTCATCCTTAAGTCCTTACCTTTTTGCGTTGGTAATGGATGAGTTAACAGGATATATTCAAGATGATATTCCTTGGTGTATGCTTTTCGCAGACGATATAGTGTTGATAGATGAAACTCAAGAAGGGGTAAATGCAAAGCTTAACCTTTGGAGAGAAGTGTTGGAATCTAAAGGTCTTCGCCTAAGCCGATCAAAGACAGAATATATGGAGTGCAAGTTCAGTGCAAATGGAGGCCAAAACGAGTTAGGGGTGAGGATCGGAGATCAAGAAATACCAAAGAGCGACCGCTTTCGTTACCTAGGATCTATCTTGCAAAAGAACGGAGAATTAGATGGAGATCTCAACCATAGAATACAAGCTGGATGGATGAAGTGGAAGAGTGCATTCGGCGTGTTGTGTGACCGCCGTATGCCACTGAAGCTCAAGGGAAAATTTTATAGGACGGCAATAAGGCCGCCGATGCTGTATGGCACAGAATGTTGGGCGGTGAAGCATCAACACGTACACAAAATGGGCGTAGCGGAGATGAGGATGCTTCGTTGGATGTGTGGGCACACGAGAAAGGATAAGATTAGGAATGAGGATATCCAGGGTAAAGTAGGAGTAGCCGAAATTGAAGGAAAGATGAGAGAAAATCGGTTACGGTGGTTTGGACATGTGCAAAGAAGGCCTACTGACGCTCCGATTAGAAGATGCGACTATGGGACAGAGGTTCAGGGCCGAAGGGGTAGAGGAAGACCTAGGAAAACTTTGGAAGAGACTCTAAGAAAAGACTTAGAGTACTTGGATCTAACGAAGGACATGACACAGGACCGAACACAATGGCGTTCAAAGATTCATATAGCCGATCCCACTCAGTGACTTGGATTTTCCAAGTCTCCAACCGAGAAGTTTTCCTCACTCTGAAAATTAAGGAAACACTACCCCAACCTACATGCTCCACTCAGAAAGCTTCAACATACAAGCTTCAACAAAAGAAAATTCAAAGAACTTAGCGAAGAAAGCTTTGGTGTATTTAACACAATACGTTGAAATGAAGGAAAGCTTATTTATTGATATCCCCGATAAGCTACAAATATGTACATATACATGAGTCAAAATAAACAAACAAGAGGGAGTCTTCACAAAGGTTGCTTAGGAGAAGTCTCAGTAGTCGGTAGAGCCCCAGAAAGAGAAGGCACCGGAGGGGGATCATTCGGAGCCTCACTACTGGACAGAACCCTAGAAGGAGGAGGCATCAGAGGTTGATCATTTGGAGCTTCATTATGCGGTACAGCCCCAGAAGACGAAGGCAATAAATGGCTTTGGAACAAACCCACAAATCTCTGATGATCAAGTAAAACCTGACCATCAGTTTCCTTCATCTGGTCAAGCTTCCTCTTCATCAGTGGCGGATCCAGGAAAAAATGTTTATGGGGTCATAGCACGCGCAGCGCGAAATTTTTTTTTAGCCTCGTTTGGTACTTCGGACTGTATTGACTATTTCAGTCGGATAAGATAAATAGTCGTCGGATAGTACTAACTCCATTAGTCGGGCGTTTGGTGCAGTGTCGAATTAATCTGTGCATGGAACAATAATAAAGTATAGGGACTGACCCAAGATTCTGGCATAAATCACATCATAATTCGTTTATGTGGATTCATGCAAGTAAGTTTCACTTAAACTTCCTCTTTTATTGTCTTGTTACCGGCGTATCCAAATTTTTGCTTTCCCTGACAGCTTGATGTTTCAAATTAATTTCCGTATCTTCTTAATGTTCTCGTTCTCATATAGCACTCCTCCAACCCCTATCATTTCTTTATCAGAAAGACCAATTAAACTGGATAGAGTTATAAAAAGTAGCATGTATAAATATCATTCACTTGACAAAAACAGGCATGCAACCAAGCACACAACCAAGCTCATTTGAGTGGGCTGCTTCTTCTTCCTCTTCCTGCCCAGTTTTCGTTCAGGGCTTTTGTCGAACAGTTGGCGTGCCTCCGACCCCGACGACCCCAGCTCCAAGAGGTCGCATATGGGAGCTTCAAGGTTGTTTCCATGGTTTCCAAGGGGTCGTGCGACCCCGACGACCCCACTGTGGATCTGCCACTGCTCTTCATGTTTGTAGCATAGTCATGTGCGAGCCGGTGCAACTGTTTATTCTCATGCTTGAGCCCTCTAATCTCCTGTTTGAGACTCATCACTTCAGCCGCCAATGATTCAACTTGGCGGGTTCGAGCAAATAGGCGTTGGGCCATATTAGACACATAACCTGCACACTGAACACTGAGAGCCAGCGAATCCTTAACAGCTAACTCATCAGACCGTTTGGAAAGTAGTCTGTTATCTTTAGGAGTGAGAAAGTTCCTGGCCACCACCGCAACGCTCATATCATTCTTCATCACGGAATCCCCAACGGTAAGAGGACCAGTAGGGGAGACGAAGGATGGGCGCCGTATGTTGTCTGGAGAAGGCGGGGCTGCCTCTTCAACAAGGTTCATGTCAAAACGACGGTCAAAGGGGCCAGACATTTTCAAAGGTGTTGAAGAGAGAAGAGGTCGGACAAATCAAGATCTTAGAAGTGCAAGAATGGAGCTTCTACTGGTGGAGATTCAAGTGTGCTTTGGAACTTAATGCCAGCCCCTATAAAAAGCTGCACTCGACGGAGCTTCAGAAATCGAAGAGGCGCCTGCTCAGAAATCGAAGAGGCGTTTGCTTTCTCAAAAGCTGGGCTGCTTAGAGACCACGAGGGTTGATCTTAGAAATCGAAAAGGCGTTTGCTTTCTCAAAAGCTGGGCTGCTCAAAGACCACGAAGGTCGATCTCAGAAATCGAAGAGGCGCTCGCTTTCTCAAAAGCTGGGCTCCTCAGAAACCACGAGAGCCGATCTCAGAAATCGAAGAGGCACCTACTTTTCCAGCCTTGTCAGCACCTGTCACACGCACACTCAGCTTTGCGGAAATTATGGGCATTCTATCGAAGACTTCTGGTGAAGTAGAAAACACATGAATCTTACTGTTCAATCACCCACTTCCCACACGCAACAATAACTCATGGGTACCACAGATAACTTTGCCAAAGTTCTCTGCCAAAGTTGAGCACGTGAAGCTTACAGCTCCCACTACATCGCTCTGACCAAGAAGGGTAAAAGAATAGCAAAGAAACAGCACTAACAAAGTCTAGACCCATAAATTTTGAAGGTCTAGCTACCATATTATTACCCACAAGGGTAAAGGAACAGTACCACTGCTGGATAATTGGAAAGTCCCTGTGTGTCAACCTCTGTGCTTCGTGGCAAGGTAGACTAGCAAACATGCCCAACCTTTACTCAAATTCGAGAAAACACTCCCAATAAGATTGCTTGCTCCAAAATCGAAGAGGCACCGTCCTCCGAATCTCGAGAGCCAGACTCCCAACATGACTACTTTCTCAAAAATCGAAGAGAGGGTAAAGGAACAGTACCATTGCTGGATATTTGGAAAGTCCCTGTGTGTCAACCTCTGTGCTTCCTGGCAAGGTAGACTAGCAAACATGCCCAACCTTTACTCACATTCGAGAAAACACTCCCAACAAGATTGCTTGCTCCAAAATCGAAGAGGCACCGCCCTCCGAATCTTGAGAGCCAGACTCCCAACATGATTACTTTCTCAAAAATTGAAGAGACCGCTCCCCGAATCTCGAGAGCCAGACCCCCAGCATGATCTCAAAAATCAAAGAGGCATCGTTCTCCGAATCAATCGAAAAGGCGCTCGCTTTCTCAAAAGCTGGGCTCGCTTTCTAGCCTTGTCAGCACCTGTCACACGCACACTCAGCTTTACGGAAATTATGGGCATTCTGTCGAAGACTTTTGGTGAAATAGAAAGCACATGAATCTTACTGTTCAATCACCCATTTCCTACACGCAACAATAACTCATGGGTACCACAGATAACTTTGCCACAGTTGAGCACGTGAAGCTTGCAGCTCCCACTACATCGCTCTGACCAAGAAAGGTAAAAGAATAGTAAAGAAACAGCACTAACAAAGTTTAGGCACATAAATTTTGAAGGTCTAGCTACCATATTATTACCCACAAGGGTAAAGGAACAGTACCACTGCTGGATAATTGGAAAGTCCCTGTGTGTCAACCTCTGTGCTTCGTGGCAAGGTAGACTAGCAAACATGCCCAACCTTTACTCACATTCGAGAAAACACTCCCAACAAGATTGCTTGCTCCAAAATCAAAGAGCCACCGTCCTCCGAATCTCGAGAGCCAGACTCCCAACATGACTACTTTCTCAAAATCGAAGAGAGGGTAAAGGAACAGTACCATTGCTGGATAATTGGAAAGTCCCTGTGTGTCAACCTCTGTGCTTCGTGGCAAGGTAGACTAGCAAACATGCCCAACCTTTACTCACATTCGAGAAAACACTTTGGCTTGCTCCAAAATCGAAGAGGCACCGCCCTCCGAATCTCGAGAGCCAGACTCCCAACATGACTACTTTCTCAAAATCGAAGAGAGGGTAAAGGAACAGTACCATTGCTGGATAATTGGAAAGTCCCTGTGTGTCAACCTCTGTGCTTCGTGGCAAGGTAGACTAGCAAACATGCCCAACCTTTACTCACATTCGAGAAAACACTTTTGCTTGCTCCAAAATCGAAGAGGCACCGCCCTCTGAATCTCGAGAGCCAGACTACCAACATGATTACTTTCTCAAAAATCGAAGAGACACTGCTCTCCGAATCTCGAGAGCCAGACCCCCAGCATGATTGCTTTCTCAAAAATCGAAGAGGTATCGTTCTCCGAATCTCGAGAGCCAGATACCACAGACCACTTTTTCAAAGTGCTCTGACAGAGTTAAAACATGTGAAGATGGTAGCTCCCACTACCGTGCTATGACCAAGCAGGGTAAATGAATAACATTACTACTTGTTGTTAGGGAGACTTCTATATATGTCGACCTCCATCCCCAACGGACAGGCAGACTTGCAAAAATGCTCAACCCTTCCTCATATCTGAGAGGGCACTCCCAACGAAGCCTTTCGAAATATTCAGCTTTCTTTCCCCCCGATAATACCTCTGCAAACAAGCTATACTGGAGCAAGAATATCTCATATCATCAGGGTTAAAAGCAAGAGTATCCCATATCATGCTTTTTCCATGTCTTTTCCTTTGGCCTTGTTCTTACCTGCAAGACAAGGAAAAAGAGAGCAATCAGTCAGCACTTGGAATCAAGCTTCCAGCCAGGAACTGACTGCCTGGAACCCCTTACCTGATTACTTACCTGGCATTGCTCTCGAGTACTCATCTTCAACATCTTATGCTTCCAGGGAAGATACCGCATCTGCTTGAGGAACAGATAGGGCAAGTGCGAAGGATACAAGGAAGCATGTGGAGATAAGCGTAACAGCACACGTGCCGATACATCCATTACTCTGTGAAAAGCAAAAGTATCCCATATCAGCAGGTCGAACGTACTCTAGATTTGATGGACTTGTTTTGACCCTCAAATTCTTCAGTCGGCCTTATACTCTGGAGGACACCAGAAAACCCTCCAGCTCAGTTCAAGAATAAGCCTGTGGAAAGTTACTTCTTCAAAAGCAAAAGTATCCTATATCATCTCTTCTCATTTTTCTTCTCTTTATCCTTCATGCTGCTGCAAGATGGGGAGAAGGTGAACAATCAGCCGGAGCTCTGATTGCTTACCTTGTCTGTCACCTCTTTCAGCAGATCCCCTAGCTCGGCGACTTGCGGGACTCCTACTACATGGTTTGTATCGCACTTGACCAAGCCTGAAACTACAAGTAAGCTTCAAGTGAAATTGATACATTACCTTGTGCATCTCCACCAGTTAAAGATACCACCCCTGGATGGAGGAAGAGTACTTCCAGAGAAGATGCACATCTACCTATGAGACAGATAAGGCAAGTCAAGACGATACCACACTCCGATACTTAGAAGTTTCGATTATGAGATCATTCTCCCACAATATTTTCTAAGGTCATTTGTACTAAATCATTCACTTGTACTCACTAAAGGAGAGCTTGAACCTATGTACTTGTGTAAACCCTTCACAATTAATGAGAACTCCTCTATTCCGTGGACGTAGCCAATCTGGGTGAACCACGTACATCTTGTGTTTGCTTTTCTATCTCTATCCATTTATATACTTATCCACACTAATGACCGGAGCAATCTAGCGAAGATCATAAAAAGCAACCGTTTTCGCTACCTAGGACCTATCTTGCAAGAGAACGGAGAATTAGATGGAGATCTCAACCATAGAATACGAGCTGGATGGATGAAGTGTAAGAGTGCATCCGGCGTGTTGTGTGACCGTCGTAGGCCACTGAAGCTCAAGGGAAAATTTTATAGGACGACAATAAGGCCAGCGATGTTGTATGGCACAGAATGTTGGGCGGTGAAGCATCAACACGTACACAAAATGGGTGTAGCGGAGATGAGGATGCTTCGTGGGATGTGTGGGCACACGAGAAAGGATAAGATTGGGAATGAGGATATCCGAGGTAAAGTAGGAGTAGCCGAAATTGAAGGAAAGATGAGAGAAAATCGGTTCCGGTGATTTGGACATGTGCAAAGAAGGCCTACTGACGCTCCGGTTCGAAGATGTGACTACGGGACAGAGGTTCAGGGCCGAAACGGTAGAGGAAGACCTAGGAAAACTTTGGAAGAGACTCTAAGAAAAGACTTAGAGTACTTGGATCTAACGGAGGACATGACACAAAACCGAGCGCAATGGCGTTCTAGGATTCATATAGCCGACCCCACTTAGTGGGAAAAGGCTTTGTTGTTGTTGTTGTTGTAGTCTAAGGTTAAATTGATGATAAGGTGAGCATGATATTCGTATATGGACCAGTGTGTAACATTAGATGATTTTAATGAACATAGGAAAATTCATATATTACACGAGTTTTAATTACTTATGCCAATTTTTTCCTTGAAATTCTAGACGTGGCATTCTTATTGTGTTTTCTGTGTTAATGTCGTTTTCGTGACATATCCAATATCTTAAACGGTTGTGTCGTGTAACACCTGTTAAAATAAATAGGTAATATGACCCAACCCGTTACCCTTGAAGAAGATACTTTTTTTTAAATCAATAAATAATCAAATGAAAAGCAAAACACTAAATTAGTATCTACATACCACATTGTCACATAAATATTGCCTCAAAACATAAAAACACATTTGTCTTTCAAGTATCAGTGCACCAAAATTAGAGCCTAATGGAAAAGAATTATTTCATTACTACAAAATATCAAATGTTTAGGGATATGCATAATGAAGGATGTTGAGCCCTTGATTTTTCTGCATCCGCTTAAAGATCATGTTTTAAAAAAAGAAAATTTGATAAATGAAATCCTATGAGAAGAATAAAGCGTACACGGCAATCAATGGTTAAATATAAATCTAGGCTTCATAGATAATAGCATCGCATTTCGGAGTTGAGCCCTTCACGGAAGCTGTAAAGCTTGTCATTATGAGTGATTGTGTGTGTATATATATTTTTTTTTTCTTTTTACATTTTCACATTTTACATTAATTATTATTAATTTTGTACTCAAACAAAAAAACTATTCATGACGGTTTGGAGGGTTTTAAAAATCTAAACGCTAATGTAACCATTGTCTAAGCATAGAGGATGCAACCACAAGCGTTTATATATTCTTTCACATTGTTCAACTTGTACATTAACTATTATGAATTTTTATTTATTTTGTCTCCCCCAAAAAACACAATCATGAGGGTTTGTAGGGTTTTAAAAATTCAAACATCGATGTACCCATTGTCAAAGTGCAGAGGATGCGATCACGAGCATTTGCATTTTTTTCTTCACATTTTCACACTTATAAATGAATTATTATGAATTTTTTAAACGTGCTTTGCTAAGTTTAAATTGCTTTGTATCTTTAATGTGTTTGGAAAAATTTTTAATCTCACAAACATTTCTTCCATAAATACCATCAAACACCAACACCACATCCACAAACACCTTAATGCAGCTTCCCATGCACCCCCAATTTTTGTACTTCAGTAAAGCAATTCTAGCTTGGAAGGTAAGGGGAACAAATATTGCCCAAAACTCAATGACACTACTGCACCGCCCAAATGTTGAAGGGCAATCAGTAGGTCCTGATATACCCAACTTAGTGCCAAGGCAAGTCATGCTCAAAGCTGGTGCTTGCTGGCAAAGATTTCTTAATTTTTCGGGGAATAATCAGAAATAAGACAATTTTTTAATATTGGGACAGAAATAGGACATTTCAAATACCCACACCTGATGCACACGCGATGCACAACAATTGGATAGAAATAGGATTTTTTTTCTACACCCTAAAATGACCTAATTTTCCTTGTATTTAAATGGGTTAATTTGTCAAACCAAGTTAGCATTTCTTCCTCCTTGTTCTAAAATCTGTGGCGCCCAACCCTTAGCTCCAAGAACCGTAACCCCAAATGACAGGACCCTTTTCCACCCCAGTTTCTGACCGACCCAACCTTTTCCACCCCATTTCTGGCCGACACAACCCTTTTCCACCCCAGTTTCCGACCGACCCAACCTTTTCTGTCCACTCTATATATTTAGGAGGTGTGGTGTGCATTTGCACATCCTTTTGAAATATTTGAAAAACTTGTTTCCACCCTAGCATTTGCACATCTTTTGCAAAAGATTTCAATGGAAAAATCCAAAATGAGGTACGCTTTGAAATGAAATTTCATTATTTGAACCTAGGTTTTGTAAAATTGGAAATTTGGGTTTTAAGTGCGAATTAGTGTTTTGTACTATTACGTTCTTTGATGTTAATTTGTGATGTCCATGTGGTTTAGAGGTTGGCGGAAATTAATTGATTGAAACATGTTCATCAATTTGTGCATATGATAGGATTAAAAGCACACTACAAAGTAGCACACAAATGTTCTATTGATTTTCCTTATTAACACTAAGATTTGTTAATTGTAGCATATGAAAATAAGGGTCTTTCCCGCAGAAGATTGTTTTATCTAATTACTTAAAATGTCACAAAAACTGGTTGATGTCCCTACTGACCAGCCACCGAAAAATAATTATTAGACCAACTTACACTTATCTAAATTCTACGAAATTTTATATGAAGACACTAGACACACATAGCTACACGTCTACAAATTTTTGGGATTTTTGGATTATAATAGGTATTTAAATTAAATCAAACAAAAATAGGACAGAAACATATTTTAAGTAGTTCACATATTAAGAAAAACGAGTTAGGGGTATTGCTATCCACCACCAAATAATCATGCAAACATGTTATGTTTCATTCAAATTTCTTTTATTTCCGGATGAAGATGCTCAAGTTGGTTCAATGTTAGAACTCAACCTATTACTCTTTCTTACGTAGTATGTTAAGAGAATGACGTTTTCAACTTAACTTAGTCCCTAGCATGCAATCTAGAATGGCGTATTCATAGATTTAACAAGTAGAAATCATTAAGAACGAAAAGAGTTTGAGTCATCACAAGGCATCGTAAGTACTGGCGTTGTCTTACTTATCCTAGAAATTGGTTCACATGTTAATCGCAATTAACAAGTACTACTTTAGAACATATGTAGGTCCTCATTCGACAAGGGCAGGCACACACATATTCATAGCATTAGAATCCTAGATATGCTTACTACGTATGCATCGATAGAAAACAAATAAAGAATTCATCAATGAGACAAGTAGTGAACCAATTTTCATCCATTCATAAAAGTAATTCAACGAATTGTCATAACAAAATTGCAATCATATTCGGGGCTTCAAAACAGCCCCTAACTACTAAAAATTTAGTTACACACAATCCTTAAGTTAAAACAAAAGATAGACATGAGTTTGAGAAGATAAAACCAAAAGAAATCGACCGAGGCCTCCTCCTACCTTCCTTCCCCAATGCTGCTTTTAAACCCATTCTTGCTGCATCATTTTCTTCTCCTTAACTCACCCACTAATAGCCATTTAGTGATGACAATAAGTGAGAGGAAATGTGGTAAAACAATTGTAACTCTTTAGGTAGCCTTTATGCTAATTACTCCCTCTTAATTCTCATCCTTATTTCCATTCACTTTTATATTTGAATAAGTTTCAGCTGACTTGTTCTTGGTTGCATTAGTTTTGGCTGCTAGATTTATTGGGTTTATTGCTTCCATTGCAATTACAAACTGCTCAGCCTCTTGGGAACCTTTCAGTGTTAAAACGGCCATAACTTCTTCTAGAAAAATGATATTAACAATCCGCGAAATGCTCCAGAAAATAGACATCCGTAGCTTTCCAAACATATAAGACTCATTCTCTAATTCATTCTGAGCTATTCGTAACTTTCTTCCAAAGTCAGCTGATCTGCACAGGCAGTTTTGACGAATTTGTTACTTAATATCCAACTTGTGATATTTTTCTTTTCTTTGCTTGACAAATCCTAGAAAACACAAAAACAAAGTAAATAGCTCAAAAATATAAGGAACTAACTAAGAAAAGACAAGTGAATTTGATGTAAAATATATATAAATATGAGCTTATCAAATACCCCCACACTTAGCTTTTGCTAGTCCTCGAGCAAAACCAAGAAAACATGAAAAACATAGCAACAAGAAAAACATTAGCTTCCCCCTTTGTGACCCTCATATAATTTCATTCAAGAAAACAAATCATCAAGAACCTTAGCTAGCACCAAACAAGCTAATCCAAATTCATCTTCCTGATTCAAATGTTAGCAGAAACCTTTTAATCATCCATGAAGTGTAGTGTGTGTAATAGCCATGCTAATGCAATGAAAAGGCTCAACATATCTGGTGATAAGAAATAAAAGGCTCAACATATATGGCTCAAATTGGCAATCTAATGATATCATGTTTCTTTAGGAAACATGCTTATTTGGGCCATGGTGATAAACCTAATGCCTCTATCCTTTTCAAGTTCATGCAATCAATGACAAACATTTCAAAATATCGTTACGCAAGTTCTAGAGATGTAAGTCACATAAGTTCAACACACATGAAAGAATATGAGTGTATGAAAAATGCACACACTTTCAATCGGCTCAAAAACTCACATAGGTTGTATATGGTCACTATATTCACATGCGAAGTTTTAAGTCATACTTTAGTTTCACATCAACAAGGCTATGTGCATTTGGTTTTTCAAAGATGATTAAACATGTACAAGGCTAACAAGAGAATAAGGAATTTGACACAACACATGCTTACTAAGTTCTTGATCACCGTGGTTCAGATTCAATCCAATTACTTCATAGTTGTGTAAATCCTAATCTAAAAGGTGGAAATTGGTTAGCAAAATTTGACTTCCATGGTTTGTTTGTAAATGTATTAGTTGGCATCATAACCTTATTGAGAAGACAAGGTAGATGAGTTGTACATGTGTGGTACATGACCTCACCTTTATATCTTGTCTTAACCTACTTGAGGTGTGCATTCCATGTAAACGTGTAAGATGTTCTTTCTTCTTATGTCAAGTCATAAATGTTTAATAATAATAATATGTTACAAAAAAAAATTAATTAGGGTTTTATTTGGCCACTTAATTTGACCCAATAGGTTTTCATCCAGATCATTGTAAACTTGTATAAATATCAATTTTTTTTTCACACATACCCCATCTCATTCAATGTGGGTTATAAACATGACAATTGAATATCCTTCTTATTTGCACAACAAATGCACGACTCAATGCATGCACAATATATGTACTACCCATGCACAAGGAGTTGCTTCTACCATTCTAAAAAAATAAACACTTAAATCCAAAAATACCATGACATGCAAAATACATGCACATTATAGGGACACCCCATGCAAGGGAAACAATCATATGGTGTTGGAGATATCAACAAGTTCCCTACAAGTCTGTTGGTTATGACCAAGCTTCCAACAACGCTTGCATTTCCAATAGACTATATGTTTTCCTTGTGAGAGGATACGCCGCTTCTTAGGTCTCTCGACCGGTACCTTCCTTGTTAGAGGTAGGACTAACGTGCGTTTGGTTTCACATTTTGCGTTCCATTGTAAAGCGGGCAATACCGAGTATATGGAATTAGAATAGGCTACCTCTCAAGTTGTACCACTGGAGTAGGTTGAAGAAAACTCATAGAAGTTGCAAATACACAAGCTACAATGGTATGCTTACAGGGCAATTGCTCAAGATTGAATTTCCCACAAGTGCAAGTCTTGGTATGTATATGAACCACAGCTTCACTGTCTGCATGGTAAACATGAAACTCAATGTCGCTTACTTTATGGAACACACGTGTGCCTTGCATCTTTACCCTTTTTTCTAATTTTTTTTCTCACCGAGAAAGGAGCACGTGGTAGTGGTCATATGCGTTATATCTCGCCTTTGTCAAAACCATTTTTGCTACACCGCCTAATGAAATCAATCAAGTAAAGTATGGGCAACCCCCTCACAAAGCATGACATCGCATTAAATGTTAGTGGTCATTACATTGTACCTCTCCCACATCATTAGTTACTTTGCTACCAAGTCTTTGATCTTGATGAAGTGTGTGTTAAACACGGCATAGCAATAGGATTTCACTGCCTTGTGGAAGTGGTAGAAAAAGTTTTCCTTCTTTTTTAGGCGAAACTTGACCTTGATGTTCCCTTTCAAGTGATACATGCATAAACATGTTAAGCTTTTTTGAAAACCTTATTGACCACATTTGCGATGTTTGCATTGCAGTTCGACATTATAACCAAATTCAGTAACATCACCAATCACCCCATGGAGTTTGTTGAAAAACCACTCCCAGCAATCATCGTTCTCTGTGTTGCCTATGCCGAAAGTCAAAGGGTAAATGTTGTGGTTACAGTTGAACGCTGGAATGATTGTCTTGCTGCCTGGATTTAGCCTCTCAAATTCAGCACAATAGGAGAGAAGATTAGTGAACCGCATCTTGATGACAATGCCAATCCTCTAGCTCGAGATGCTGACTTATAGTTAACAGTGACCCCAATAGTGGTTTAACATCGCGCACAACATCTTTGGCGATGTACACTGTATCAAGGTCATTGAACTTTTCCTTCATCATGTGACCAATAAGTTGCGTGTTGACTTGCGGTGACGGTCCTTCAACAAAGCCAAATCACATCAGTGGGAGACTTCATCTTTGGCAATCCTAAACTCTCCACTACCTTTCCATTGTACGGAAATCCTCCATGGACACCGTACATCCTTACACTTGACAATGAGACCCCTATTCAAAGATGTATCGACCATGTATTGAAAATTCCCTTTAATCACTTTCAATCGAAACCTTTTCAATATAACTTGCTTGTCGACAAAAAGGTTACCCCTTTTCAAATATGGTTGTCAATCCGCATTTTTCTCCATACCATAGCTTAAGGTTTTCAAGTAAGCATAAGAATTGGCAGCAGATTCATTCGTGTCTTCCGCAACCGTACTTCTCTTACCCTTCCGGTTTTCAACACGTACACCTCTATTTGGTTGTACCCATTACTGTCAGCCATGTACATGACATTTTCAGTTGTAAAAGTGGTCACGGTAGTTAAATCAAATCCGTATTGCTACGAATCAAAGTCCACCATTGTTACCCAACCTATGTCATTGCCATCATCAAAAGGCACCTCCGTAGTACATAAAACCCTTTGTTTGCCAGCTAAAGTATTCGGTACTTCAAATGTTGCATCAGAGTATAGTGGAACCTTAGTACGAGGTGGGTTCATATTGCTCGGGATGTTTATCATCGATAAATATATAGATGTCACCCTCATAGCAATAAATGCCAAGCTATACTCTAAAAAAATATCGCATGTCTCTATCATCCCCAAAGAACACAAGTTTGTTTGCATGAGACCCCATTGGAAGTGTGTAGGCAAAAATAACCATGTCAGCACCACAACACATGATCTTTAAAACAATCTCCAAAACTCCAGCCATTTTATGGATTTATACCCAACAACTCATTTCTCTTCACCGCCTACGTGCTCATTTTCCTTAATCGGATGTAACCCACCTCCCACTATCACATATTATTACAGGCACTTCTCCCATGTTTTGTTCCACAAACCTGAAATTACACATAACATAAGTGATTTAAAACTAGTAAACAATCGTGCTTGTGATATTAAAGTACATACATGCACACCATAGGCAAACCATATGCACACCGTATGCACAACCTATGCACAACATATACATACCATATGCACACCATGCAATTTTTTTTGTCAAATATGTGGAATATGACACTTCAAACAGAAATCAGAACATACCCACCATATCCATAAATCATTGATATAGAAACTTGGAAATAAACACCCTACCTTAGTACCCTCGAAAACTGAGCAACAACGTGCCTGCCGAACCTTCAGTCATCCGAAAAGATAGAATTTATGTCAACAAAAGAATTTCTTGTGTTTGGCAATGGAAGAACTTCTTCTGCTAACACAGAAACAAAAGAGGAAAAATTGCAAGAAAAAGGCAAACCTTGGAACAATGTGCTATGGGCCTAGGGATTTTCTTAACCACCTCACCTTTATGTCTCGTCACCTTTATTGTCAACTTGGGTTCCCTCCAAAATCGAAAAATCATGTACAAATATAGGGAAACCTGCAAAGGTCCCTCAATAATAATATATATTATACAGGTAATGAGTTTTAATTAAGGTTTTGTTTGGGTACTTAGTGATATGTAACCTTATATATAAGGTATAGGAGGGGAAGACTTTTTTCTTCTGGCAAATTGGAAGTAACTTTCAAGTTAGGACAAAAAATGATTGTTGGGGATTCCTACAACTTTATGGGTTGTATCCATCAAATCCTCACCAACAAGTTTTGATCCACATCATGCTGAAAAGGCTATTTAAATGACTGTTGGAGTTGATTTGCTATTTAAATTAAATCGAACAAAAACAGGATAGAAACAAATTTTAAGTAGTTCACAAATTAAAAAAAAACGAGTTAGGGGTATTGCTATCCACCACCAAATAATCATGCAAACATGTTATGTTTCATTCAAATTTCCTTTATTTCCGGATGAAGATGCTCAAGTTTGCTCAATGTTAGAACTCAACCTATTACTCTTTCTTACGTAGTATGTTAAGAGAATGGCGTTTTCAACTTAACTTAGTCCCTAGCATGCAATCTAGAATGGCGTGTTCATAGATTTAACAAGTAGAAATCATTAAGAACGAAAAGAGTTTGAGTCATCACAAGGCATCGTAAGTACTGACGTTGTCTTACTTATCCTAGAAATTGGTTCACATGTTAATCGCAATTAACAAGTACTACTTTAGAACATATGTGGGTCCTCTTTCGACAAGGGCAGGCACACACATATTCATAGCATTAGAATCCTAGATATGCTTACTACGTATGCATCGATAGAAACCAAATAAAGAATTCATCAATGAGACAAGTAGTGAACCAATTTTCATCCATTCATGAAAGTAATTCAAACGAAATGTCATAACAAAATTGCAATCATATTCGGGGCTTCAAAACAGCCCCTAACTTCTAAAAAATTAGTTACACATAGTTCTCAAAATAAACCAAAAGAAAGACATGAGTTTGAGAAGATAAAACCGAGAGAAGAGAATGCCAAGATTTCCTCCTTCCTTTCCTTCCTTTCTCAACGCAGTAGCCTTGCTTTTTTTTTTCCTTCCTTTCCTTCCTTTTTTTTCTATCTTTTTTTCTCTCTAAAGAACTCTCATTTGCTGCTGCAACCTGCAGCCTTTATGCCCATGCTTGCTGCCCCATTTCTGCTCCATAACTCACCCCACTAACAGCCATTTAGTGATGACAATAAGTGAGAGGAAATTGTAAAACAATTGTAACTCTTTGGGCAACCTTTATGCCAATTACTCCCACTTAATCCTCATCTTTAATTCCATTTGATCTGATATTTGAGGAGATGTCAGCTGGCTTGTTCTTGGCTGCAAGTTTTATTGGATTTATTGCCTTCAATGCAGTTACAAACTGCTCAGCGTCTTGGAAACCTTTCAGTGTTAAAATGGCCATAACTTCTTCTACAAAAATTCTATTAACAATCCACGAAATGCTCCAGAAAATAGACATCCGTAGCTTTCTAAGAATATAAGGCTCATTCTCTAATTCATTCTGAGTTGTTCGCAACTTGCTTCCAAAGTCAGCTGACCTGCACAGGCAGTTTTGACGAATTTGTTACTTAATATCCAACTTGTGCTATTTTTCTTTTCTTTGCTTGACAAATCCTACAAAACACAAAAACAAAGTACATGGCTCAAAAATATAAGGAACTAACTAAGAAAAGACAAGTGAATTTGACGTAAAATATATATAAATATGAGCTTATCAATAGCCCAAAATGAGAAGGAAGATGATGACGAGCGAAGAAGGAGAGATGACGAAGCAAGAATGGCCAGAGACTCACATTCCCGTTAAGTCATCCAAGCTGTGGCTCAGATATACAGAACCACCCGTTCCGGAAACCTTGATAGAAGCAGGTAACAACGAGGTGTGGAGTTGTTGGATGATTATTTTGTCCATAATAGTGCATTTCCTGATACGTACTTCAGACATCGTTTTAGAATGGAACGAAATTTGTTCAACAAAATCATGATTGCTGTTTGCAACCATGATTCTTACTTTGTGCAAAAGAAGGATGCTTGTGGTGCTATGGGTCTCCTTCCCGAGCAAAAAATTACTGTTGCGCTGCAGATGCTTGCGTATGGAGCATCTGCAGACCAAGTGGATGAGATAGCGAGGATGGGAAAATCAACCATTCTTGAGTCCCTGATGAGGTTTTGCGGACTAATCGAATCTATCTAAACCGCAGAGTACCTCCGGAAACCTACTCACATGGACTTGGAAAGGCTTCTGAAGAAGGCCGAGATGTGAGTTTTTCCTTGGTTGATTGGGAGCATTGATTGTATGCATTGGACATGGAAAAATTGTCCAAGTGCATGGCAAGTCGCTTATGGAGATAGAAAAGGAGCAAAAAGTATCATTTTAGAGGTGGTGGCATCTTTTGATACATGGATTTGGCATGCCTTTTTCGAGGTTCCGGGAACTCAAAATGACCTTAACATCCTTGCCCAATCCCCATTATTCAACGATGTCATGCAAGGAAAGGCACCAAAAGTCACGTATGAGGTCAACTGACATATGTACGACGGGCCATACTACCTAGCTGACGGCATTTACCCAATGTGGTCAACATTTGTCAAAATAGTGCCACGTCCGCGAAGTGCAAAGGAAAAACACTTTGCAAGCTGTCAAGAGGGGTGTAGGAAGGATGTGGAGCGTTGTTTCGGTATCCTTCAAGCTCGCTGGGTAATCGTCATGGGTGCTGCCATATTGTTTGATGTAGAGTCGCTTCGATCCATCATGATGACGTGCATCATTCTTCACAACATGATTGTGGAAGATGAGTACGATTATGAAGTCATTGATGAATATGAGCCAGACACGATGAACAATTCAAGAACACGTATATCTTGCGCTCATGATGCCACCGATGAGCCCGTGCAACATTATCCATTAGAAAGGGATTGACGTTACAATGAAAGGGTCATCCAATGATATACTGCATTTCAAAGGCCAAACATGCATAATGCCCGGCAAAATGACTTGATAGAGCACCAGTGGGTATTGAAACAAGCTGAAGATAATTTAGTTCATTTAGTGTGTTTTTTAAGTTGGTATGTTTATGTAATTTTATTTGGTGTGTTTTATTTTAGTTCATTTAGTGAGGTTTTTATTATTTGGTGTGTTTATGTAATTTTATTTGGTGTGTTTTATTTTAATGAGTTTTTTATTATTTGGTGTGTTTATGTAATTTTATTTGGTGCGTTTTATTTTAGTTCATTTCATGAGTTTTTTATTTGGTGTGTTTATGTCATTTGAATAAAGATTCTCTTATAGTATAAATATATTACCATATTAAATAAATTTACTCTCACTTTAAATAAAGTACTAAATTCAATAAATTGGAAACAACATAAAATACTCAATTCAATAAATAATAAATTCCAACCCAAGGTGATTGAAAACTATGGGCTCCGATTACAAAAAGTACTCTAATCATCATCACTTAACCAATTTGTGGTGTTAGGATGATCTTCTCTTGTCGTGCTAGGATCATCTCATCTTGCTCTCGCTTCTCTTGCACGCCTCCTAAGCACCACATCCTCTTTCTCCGACTTCCAAAAATATTTAGAATTTGGAGACTTCCCTTCTAAAGGCGTGTTCATAATCTCACGATCTCATTGAGCTATTGTGTTCATAATCTCACGATCTCGTTGAGCCATTCTTTCTTCTCTAACCAGTTCCCTTTCTTGCCTAAGTAGCTCTCTTTCTCTCTGATTAGCTTGAAATTCTACCTCAACAGCTGCAGATTTTGCCTCCTCTCTAGCCTTATCAACCTCAAATTTCGCCATTTCCCGCGCCAAAGTCAATTCACTATGACGAGTAAGTTCTTCCATGTACTTTGCATAGTCATGCTTGGAAGCACTTCCTTTTCTCTTTGAAGCCTTCTTACCTTGAGGCCTAATTGAATAACGGGTCGAACCCGACGCTTGTTCAGGGATGGGCATTTCAGGCACTTCTTCTACATCATCTTCATGCAAGCCATTATCAGGTGTAGAGTGTAGAGGGGTGCTGTTCATGACAACTTCTGGACCGACAGACACAACTCTGAATTTAGGACAATCTTTGACAATATTCCAACATTCCCACCGGTTGAATGATTTATTTTTTGTTTTGGCTTTGGCACCATACCAAGCTTGTGTTTGAATTAGCTACACAATTTGGGAGAAGAAATAATTATAATCAAAGTAGGTAACAAATAAATAATACAAACAAATAATTATAACCAAAGTAGGTAACAAATAAATAATACAAACAAAAAATTATAATCAAAGTAGGTAACAAATAAATAATACAAATAAATAATACAAACAAAAAATTATAATCAAAGTAGGTAACAAATAAATAATACAAACAAATAATTATAATTAAAGTAGGTAACAAATAAATAATACAAACAAATAATTACAATGTGAATTTGGGTATAGTACAAACAAATAAATAATATATTGTTACCTGATCCGTGTAATTTTCTCCACTTCGAAGATTACTACTAGCTTGTGCCAAGGTGTCTCTCCAAATAGTAAACGATTGGCTAAGAAATTTCCAACGACTAGACATCGATTCTTTGGTTCTACTCCCACCCATTTTCTCAAGATAATTGGTATGAATAAGACTCCATATTTCTCGCAATTGCATCTCATTATCCGTACGCGAACTATGAGTAACTTCAACCCAGCCAGTACACAATGCAACATCTGTAGTCATTTTGTTGAAAAAAATTGGATTAAAACTTTGAGAGAAAGATAGGAATGTGATTGAAAGTAGTTGAGAACATATGAAAAATTCGTGTAAAGTAGATGATAATGAGAAGGTATTTATAGAAAAGTAGAAACATTTTTTTAAAAAAAAAATTTCAGATATTTTTTTTCTGATTTTTTACAATTTAAAAAAAAACAATTATTCAAATAATTAATCTCTGCCGTTGGGTTAAAAAAATAAATAAATTCCAACACTCCAGATTGTGCCACGTGTCCCAACGGCAACTTTTCTTAATTTTAAAACTATTTTTTTTTAAATTTAGAAAGCAGATTAATATCAACCATTGATATCAGATCGAACGGTTGATATTAAAACAGTTTTTTTATTACCGTTTCAAATCGGACGGCTCATATTAAAGAGCCGTTGAGATCGAACAGACCGTGGGAAGCCACGTGGCTTCCCAACAGTCACCTGCTGAAACTGGCACGTGGGCCTCATGCCCTGTAAAGTTGTCGGCTGACGTGCCCCCACTCACGAGTGAGGGGCACGCACCTGACATAAAAAAAATAAAAAAAAAGACCGACGACAGGCCTGGCGTCAGCCTAACGTCACACCCACCTCAGGATGCAAGGCTGGCAATCCTCCACGGGCCTGGCCCTCGAGCTCCCATCTTCACTCAGGCTGCCCAACGTTGGAGCCCTATCCACCGGCCCTCAGGCCCTTTCCCTTCGCCTTTCCTCCAAGCAACCACCAAAGGTGGAGTTGCTCTTAGGGGTGGGCATAAAAACCACTGAACCGGAAAGCTCAATCGAAGAGTGATAAAAAAACTGTAAAAAACCACGTTGACAAAAAGAGTCAAAACCAGAACAAAAACCAAACTGAACTATTTCAAATCGATTTCGGTTTGGAAATATTAAGAGCCAGCGTAACCGAACCGAACCGCTTTAATATAAATTATTATTTTACTAATATTTTTATATAGACAAGACATTTTTCCAGGAAGGTCATGTGCATAAGCCCAATATTTTTCTTCATTCTGCCCCTTTTTTTGTTATTTTATCGCTTCTCTCTTCTACTTTATTTTTCTTCACTCTTTTCCATTATTTTATGCATTAGTTTGAGTTTAAGATGTACGCTTTGGTCTTGATATGAGGCTTTCTATCTTTTGATTTATATTTATATGTACATTTTCTATCATCCGGTCGCAAATCTTGTAGATCTAGAAGTGGGAACTCAAATTTGCTAGAATTTATGGTTGAAATATGTGTTTGGTATTAGAAGTAGATAATTCAAAAAAAAATATATATAATTTTGGCTAGAACTTTAAACCGGCATGAACCGAGCTGGAATCGTCATGAGCCAAACTGTACGGTTTTAGTAGTGAATTTAAGTGGAATTGCACCAAACCGAATCATTGAAAATTTTCAATTCCGGTTTTGATTTGAGGGTGGAACCGAGTTGAACCGGACATGTGCACGCCTAATACAAGCATCTTCCTGTAAGGGTACAACATGCATAGGTACACAGACATCTACCTGTTCATGACTAGCATATCTAACCTCTACTAGAAATATCGTATCACGTGCAAATATCCTACTAGCATATCTAGCCTCTACTCCATATGTCACATCCCCGGCTTGGGCCCCCACCACATCCCAAGATCAACTCAGTCGTAGCACGATATTGTCCGTTTTGGGCCCCGACCACGCCCTCACGGTTTTGTTTCTGGGAATTCACACGAGAACTTCCCAGTGGGTCCTCCATCATGGGATTGCTCTTATGCGAACTTGCTTAACTTCGGAGTTCCGATGGAACCCAAAGCCAAGGAGCTCCTAAAAGGTCTCTTGCTAGGTAGAGATGAGAATATACATATAAGGCTTACAGGATCCTCACCCCTGGACGATGTGGGATCTTACAATCCACCCCCCTTAGGGGCCCGACGTCCTCGTCGGCACACATCTAGCCAGGGATTGGCTTTGATACCAAATTTTCACATCCCGACCTAAGGCCCCATCACATCCCGAGCTCGACTCAAATGTATCATGATATTGTTCGCTTTGGGCCTCGACCACGCCCTCACGGTTTTGTTTCAGGGAACTCACACTAGAACTTCCAAGTGTGTCACCCATCATGGGATTGCTCTCGCGCGAACTCCCTTAACTTCAGAGTTCTGATGGAATCCGAAGCCAGTGAGCTCCCAAAAAACCTCGTGCTAGTTAGAGATGAGAATATACATATAAGGCTATTGTCCGGTTTGGGCCCCGATTACGCCGTCACGATTTTGTTTCTAGGAACTCACACAAGAACTTCCCAGTGGGTCACCCATCATGGGATTGCTCTCGCGCGAACTCGCTTAATTTCGGAGTTCTGATGGAACCCGAAGCCAGTGAGCTCCCAAAAAGCCTCGTGCTAGGTAGAGATGAGAATATACATATAAGGCTTACATGATCCTCACCCCTGGGCAATGTGGGATCTTACAATCCACCCCCCTTAGGGGCCCGACATCCTCGTCAGCACACATTCGGCTAAGGATTGGCTCTGATACCAAATTGTCACATCCCGACCCGGGGCCCCACCACATCCCGGGCTCGACTCCGCCGTAGCACAATATTGTCTGTTTTGGGCCCCAACCACACCCTCACGGTTTTGTTTCTGGGATCTATCATGAGAATTTCTCAGTGGGTCACCCATCATGGGATTGCTCTCGCGCTTAACTTCAGAGTTCGGTTGAAACCTAAAGCCAGTGAGCTCCCAAAAAGTCTCGTGCTAGGTAGAGATGAGAATATACATATAAAGCTTACAGGATCCTCACCCCTGGATGATATGGGATCTTACACCATACATAATAGACCATATGATGAAAATAAATCTCCATAATAATTAAATCAACTATTTGGTCATCAAACCAATTCTATTTTAGCCTCATCCATAACTACTTCAAAATAGTAATTTCATAAAAAAAGCAGGTTAATCGAAAACTTGAGTTTTGAAGGGATTTACTCACAGAATTTCTGAGCATCTTTCTTCAATACCTGCCTTGCGCTTGTCCAAGTTATTTAAACTTGCACCTTTAAAACATTATTTTAGTACTAAGGTTCACTACTTTCTTTCACTTAAATGTGATAAACGACTCCAAATTTGTATAGACAGATGACATCATATGATTCGGGAAGTCGAATAACCTTTCGTTAGGTCTTGAGTCCCCACGCACCATCATGCACCGCTATACGAACTGTCATGTGTTGCCACACGCTGCCGCAGTGACGTCATGCATCGTCGCATGCCGGTTGATCGCAGGTAGACACGTGTCTACTCACTGCAGCGATCAGTGAGTAGACGTCGCAGTTGCTGTTGCGGAAGACACGCGCTGGTCATAGAATATCTAAGAAAGTTAACAAAATATACCTTCGCCTTTAGAGATTTTGTTAGCTCTAACGGAATCCCTTGCTGCCATCGTGCTCGTCGTCGGATCTGCAGAAAAATCCATAAACCGGTCAGAGCGGTCGAGCACTAATTTCACATATTTTCATCCAATTTTCCACCAAAATTTCACGACTTCAGAAAACTAACCAAGGTTCAAATTTGAGCGAAGGGAGATCCAATCCACCTCGGATTCGACTGAGTTTGGCCAGATAACACCACCGGCTTCTAGAGATTGAACACAGAGAATGCAGATGTTAGAAACTAAAATTTCACATGCAAGCAAGGAAGGAATACCGAAATTGGTTCGAGTCGGCCTCAAACACGGGTTAAAACATAAAAACCTCAATTTCTAACTCAAAAATCATCTACAGAGATAGAAAGGTTATCTGTAGATTATTGGAATGAAATCCAAGCTCGATCAACGGTCGAATTATCGACTTCTAACTAGAAACTCGCTAGAGAGCTCAAAGCTTCGATTTCAAATTCCTCCGGCCTGTCGCCAAAACATACATGCAAATCCATCAATCAACTCTTTAAGCCATGGTGATTCAGAATTTGATGGTTTTGAGTCGAGATGAATTTGGACGGAATCTGGGAGATGGTGATTGGTGAGGGTGGTTACTCAATGGAGTTAGAGAGGGTGGGGGAGACTAAGGCCATCTCCAACCGAAGGATCCAGAGGGTCAGAGAGCCGAAAATAGTCTGAAAACCGTATCCAACAGAGGGCTAGGCCAGAGGGCTCTGAAATCTAGGAGGGCCCCATGAAATCGGGGAGGGCTGGAGGGCTGGCCATGCTTTTTTTTAATGTTTTGTTATTTTTGTCGGTTATAGCCGACATGAATACATTCTATTACTTAATATAAATGTATTACTATTGGTTATAACCAACAGTAATACATTTACATTTATACTAAATAATATAAATGTATTCCTGTCGGTTATAACCGACAAGATATCTTAAGAAAAAATTCAAATGCAACAGCTAGCCGTTGCATTTGATTTTTTTTTTTACAGTTTTATTATTATTTTTTATTTACAAAATTTTTCATATAACTTCTATTTTTTCCTATAACTTTTATTTTACAAAATTTGTTTCATATTTTTTTTAAATTCCATTTTTTCCTATAACTTTTATTTTACAAAATTTGTTTCATATTTTTTTTAAATTCCATTTTTTCCTATAACTTCTATTTCACAAAATTTGTTTCATTTTATTTTAAGTTGTAGTTTTTAAATAATAAATTATGTTTGGCCTTATGGCCCTCTAGCCCTCAGTTGGAGACGGTTTTTTGTGATAAGGCTAAAACGAGCCCTCTGACCCTCGGTTGAAGACGGAGGCAAATATGGTCATATAATATTCATTAAAATATTAATATCTTGGAGGATCTTAGAGGACCAGAGGGCTAAAACGAGCCCTCTGGGCAGCCATTGGTTGGAGGAGATGGCCTAAGAGTGAGTTAGGGAGAGTTTGTTTCAAAAAACGAAGGAGAGGGTGGAACCAAGATTTGGCTATGTCCCACTCAAAATTTTCCCGTCTGAAATTACTAAAATGCCATCCATCATTCAAAAATTCTAACTCGAATAACTCTAAATTCAATTCCACTTGGGCCCACGTACTCGTGAGTACGAAACTATTTTAATAAATAGGAACACATGAGAGATTAGAGTTTAACTCAGAGGTCCATAATTATTCAAGACTCCTAGTTAGGGGAATTTTGGTCATTTCACAATTCTCAAAAATAAAGTACACTACTCTAAGGTTCGGGCTATAACAAGTTTTTAAGAATACTTCCGTTTTCCATACATATTTTAATTATTCGTTAAATAGCACGTTTTTAAAAGTCCAATGTACAATACACGTTTTAAACATGTATATGCTTACTTTTCACATTTAAACATGTATGTATGTATGTACTTTTCACGTTTAATGCACGTAATTGTTACAGAATTTTCAATAATACAGATAAAGTTCATATATTCAACACGTATTTTTAACATATATTTGATGAATTAACATAATTAATTAGTTTAAACCCATTTCGTTACAAAGCACCAAAAATTTGAGATTGTGTGGTTTCAAAAATTGGGATCCCCTTCTTGAACATTTTGAATCCTTTTCCATATAAAATTTTCCAACTACGGTGAAAGTTTTGAAATAGGACTCTTTCCTTTTTTTTATACGCGACAATGAAAAAAAAAATACTCTAGAGGATAGAAGGGGAGTGAACAATCAAGAGAAAGAGATGGAAAGAGGAAGGGGATGCGGAGGAGAGAGACTATAGGAGAAGAAGACGGAAGGTTTCACGCGAGAGTTTTGTTTTATTTTAACTAAAAAATATGACTTTAGCTCTTGAAATTTAATTTCCTCTACATAAAATCCGTCATAAGTTTTTTACTCAAATAAAATCCATTGACAAGATTCCACATCAACAAATTCATTAATTAGATTTGACTTTACACATTTAAAAATTTTTATGCCCAAAACACCCCTATTTGAATGTTTCATGTATACAATTAGTTCCATACAAATTGTTTCATGTACACAATTAGTTCCATACAAATTGTAAGGGAGAATTAATGATTTGACCTTACGAGCAATTATGCCAACGGTAGAAGGTTTGACTTGATTATATTAAATGAGTACAAACTTTTTAGGTTTTTGAGAAGGGAATTTCGAAGGACAAAAAGGGAAAACAAAAGGGTATTGATAAATTATTAATTAACTCCAAAAAGATAGTTATAGTACACTTTCAAAAACATTACAAAATGTGGAAATCACAAAAACTAAATGTTTCAAAAACATTACAAAATGGGGAAATCACAAAAACTAAAGGCAGCCCATGATAAGCAAACACACTATAAAGACCATCCTCAACTCACTTGATCGAAACAATACTTTCCACATAACTAAGAGCTTCGAAATCAATAATCTCATTGATAATAGGAGGAATATGAAGATACTTGAAATTTCCATTACTAGAATTATAAGAGATGACTCTTCCATCAGAGGCAAGCATAAGAAGCTCGTCACATTTCCAAAGTGTCAATGGATACTCAATGCCTTTAAACGGTCCAACGGTTAGGAGTTTTGTCCATGAACTCTTAATTCTGTCATAATCATCCATTACCCATATTTCAAATAATTTAGAATCCTCACTTGGATCATAACGAGAGCAAAAAGAAGTGATGGATTCATTATACAGAAAAAGATCATAAAACTTAAAACTGGATTCTCTCCTAGAAGGCAATTGTATTCTATGAAATATCTCATCACCTAAATCAAATGAAAGTATGTATTCCTCGCCATCGCTTGCAAACCAATAACAAAATCCCTTCAAGTACACTGAACAAGAACTGGGATAGATTTTAGTTGATATTTCAATCTTGATCTCCTTCCAAGAGTTAGCAGATATGGTGTATACCTCAGCCGTGGGAGGAAGAGGAATACTATGATAATATGTTCGCTCATCATCCAAATACTCACAATTTTCTATAATTTGCACAACCTTGTATTGTTTAGCTTTGCAATCATAACCAAATCCCAATCCTCTAAAGATCGTCTCCAAGTGGAATTTTTCCTTGGGAAGGGGTACAAGAAGGCATGAATCGGGAAGTTGCCTGAATTCCCCGGTTCCAGGATTGCATAAAATAATAACAGTTTTCCCTGCTATTACACAGACAATCCCATTGCAATAGCCGTGAATTTGTACAGGATGATGATCATCCAATGGAAATAGTATGTTTACGTCCCCAACATCATAATGATGGTTGTTCTCATCACTATCAATGGAAAGATAAATCATGGACCATAAAATTTCGTATTTCCAACTTTTGTCCGGAAAAACCGGCATCTGAGAACGGTTGAGAAGGATACAAGTGGAGGATGAGAGTTTGTTGTCGATGGAATTGCTGAGGTGTTTGGCAACAAAGCTTGAACTATTGATGAGAGTGCACCAAGACTTGCGTGTGCATTTGAATCGCATCAGAGACTTGGGCGGCAACTTAGACAGGATTTCGATCACCTTATCTTCAAGAGTTTCACTTTCACGCACTTGGGACATTTCGAAATTTTTGTTCCACAGGAATTATTTACACGTATATATACACATGAATGCGCACAACTAGTTTGAAAGACAAACTAAATCAAACTCTAGATGCCAAAATCCAACAGTATTAAATAAAATTGGACTTCCACAACCACAACATATATAGCTATCAAAGAAAACAAGGAGATTCAGTCAGTTTCGAGTTTTTCGCAGGATCATTCATTCAAATTTTAGTATTTTTAATAGTTTTATTGATACAAAACTAACCATTCAAATTTTACCTTTTAGTTCTACACTAAGTTAACTAAGAATGGAAAATTACCACATGATATTCGTATATGTGCCAGTATGTAACCTCACATGATTTTAATTTAACTAATTCATACACGAGTTTTAATTCATTAAGCCAGTTTTTTCATTAGAAATACAATCACTTAACCACTTTTCATCTAAGTTTACCCAAATTTTTATCTACAATCCGTTAAAATTTTAAAATTTTTAAACCTTTCTAAGTACCACGTTTCTTCCAAAAATACCCACAAAGACCAACACCACATCCACAAACACCCTAACATAGCCTCCCATGCAGTGGCGAAGTCAGGATTTCTCGAGGGGAGGGGTGAACTTAAAAAAGAATGCAAGGTTAAAGAAAAATGTAAACAACTAAATCTTTTTATATAGTAATGTCTTCCATAATTAATCAATACAAACAAATTACAATTGTTACCTGCGAGGTTTCATGTCATGAAAACGTCGCATAATAGGCTCATTATCAATAAAAACAAATATATCTTTCTCAATGTAAACAAGCATGCTATCACTCAACCATTGATCTCTCATTTTGTTACGCAATGGTGTTTTCACAATCTTCATAGCAGAAAAAGCTCTCTCCACCGAAGCGGTTGCAATCGGTAACACCAAAGCCAATGTAAGAAGTGTATACACTATCATATAGCTTTCACACCCCCCCCCCCCCCCGGGGTCTTCACTAACTCTTTTGCAAGATCACTGATTCCTCTCAATGATGAAAACTCACTATGCATCTTCATATCATGAATGTAATTGTCAAGTTGAATTGGAAGATTCATGAGGTCCATACGATCAAAATCTTGAGGATAAAGTTGGGCTAACCGAACAATTTTTGCTTTGTCAAAAGATGCAAAATTATTCACCGGACTCAAACATGTCATACAAAGAAGTAACTCGGTGTTTACCTCATTGAAGCGATCATTCAACTCTTTTAGTTGCATATCAAGGACTTAAAAATAGAGGTCTACACGGTAGTAATGGAAGTTTGTCATTTTTGGAGTTTTACACCTTCACTTTCCAGGTACGAAATGCAAATCCTCCATGTAAGGAACCATAATATCATGCTCCTCACAAAACTTTTCTACATCATGAAGCAAGTCCCCAGAGTTCAACCACCTCCACGGCTTCAAACATAACAATAATACTAACTATAGTACCATAATGTGAGTTCCACCGTGTATCACATGGACGCATGAGACTCATTTCTTGAATTTGTTCTTGTTGTTTCTCTCTAAATGAATCACGACGCTTACACGATGATCCAATAAGATTCACCAAACTACTAGCATTGATGAAATTGGCAACATCCTCATTTTCCTTTGCCACGACAAGAGCTAGTTGGAGTTGGTGTGCAAAACAATGAATATAAAATGCTTGAGGGTATTTGTCAAAATCTTTGTTTTAAGACAATTTAACTCACCTTTCATATTGCTAGCTCCATCATAGCCTTGTCCTCGTAACTTGGACATACTCAAATTTGTTGTAGCAAACAATCTCTCAATGGCCTCTTCAAGCGAGCTACTAGTTGTAGAGGAGACATGTTGAACACCCAAAAACTTTTCAATTGCTTCTCCTTTTTTGTTCACATAATACAATACCACCGGCATTTGCTCTTTAGTTGAAGAATCATGTGCTCCATCAACCAAAAGATAAAAAAATGCACCTTCCATATCTTTAGTGATTGCATCTACAGTTTCAATGGCACAAGCACAGACAAGATCTTTTTGAATATCGAAAGAAGTATACTTAAGATTCTTGGGGGCATTCTTAATCACAACCCTCCTAACTTGTTCATTATGCTTGGAAAGAAATTGTATAAGCTCCAAATAATTGCCCCTATTGCTTGATTTCAACGATTCATCGTGGCCATGAAAAGGCAAACCTTGTCCCAACAACCATCTTGTGCACTCAAGTGAGGCACTCAATAAATTACTATAATTAATCCGAGCTTCATCGGTTTGCTTAATCACAAATGTTTCAATGTGTTGTTTTTGTGTCATCAAATCTCTAGCTTGCTATACAACTTTATTATGAAGACTTCCAACACCTCCCTCATGGACTCGAAGATTTTTGGGTCCTTTCTTCCAATTTGTAAACCCTATCTCAGTGAAGACATCACTTCCAGTGCTACCCATTTGATCAAAATCACATTTGAAAAGATAACAATAACGACAAAATGCAGCATTTTTTTATATACTATACTCCAACCACTTAAACTTATCAAACCAACGGATGATAAAACATCGATTGTCGCTAACCTTTCTTGGCATGATATGGTCTCTAGGTTGACAAGGATCAATTTGGAGATAGTGTCTACGAATTGCTTCACAATAATTAGGTGGATAATCAAGCATTCGAAGTCTATGTGCAGGGTCTGCAGGAAGATTAGCCAATATTTCATCCAACTCAGTGGCCTCACTTTGTTGTGACCTACTTGGAATATTTGGAGGAGGAGGACTACTCGGAATATTTGAAGGAGAAGGACTACCCGAAATGTTTGAAAGAGGATTTAAGCATTGTTTCTTATAGTATCGTTCTATTAAGTAACTGTAAAATGGAAAGAAATAAAAATTCTTAGACTGTTAATCCTAAAGTAGACTATACTATTAGTATAGGATGCATAATAACTAATCCAACCAACCAACAATTCAATTAATCAATACCAATAAGCAATCAAATTATTCAATAAATAAAAATTCAATTCAACTAATCATATTCATATGAATACAACTAAGCAATTCAACTAATCATCCATCAAGATTCAAGCATTCAAATTTTAATTTTCACCCTAAAAAATAATTTCATAATTTCATCCAAAAGGTGGGTTATTACCAATAAGTTTAGTTAAAGATGGCTTTTGACATGCCAATTTATCTATATGTACAATTATACATACATTACAACAACAACAACAACAACAAAGCCTTTTCCCACTAAGTGGGGTCGGCTATATGAATCCTAGAACGCCATTGCGCTCGGTTTTGTGTCATGTCTTTCGTTAGATCCAAGTACTCTAAGTCTTTTCTTAGAGTCTCTTTCAAAGTTTTCCTAGGTCTTCCTCTACCCCTTCGACCCTGAACCTCTGTCCCGTAGTCACATCTTCGAACCGGAGCGTCAGTAGGCTTTCTTTGCACATGTCCAAATCACGGGAACCGATTTTCTCTCATCTTTCCTTCAATTTCGGCTACTCCTACTTTACCTCGGATATCCTCATTCCCAATCTTATCATTTCTCGTGTGCACACACATCCCACGAAGCCTCCTCATCTCCGCTACACCCATTTTGTGTACGTATTGATGCTTCACCGCCCAACATTCTGTGCCATACAACATCGCTGGCCTTATTGCAGTCCTATAAAATTTTCCCTTGAGCTTCAGTGGCCTACGACGGTCACACAACACGCCGGATGCACTCTTACACTTCATCCATCCAGCTTGTATTATATGGTTAAGATCTCCATCTAATTCTCCGTTCTCTTGCAAGATAGATCCTAGGTAGCGAAAACGGTCACTTTTTGTGATCTTCGCTAGATTGCTCCGGTCATTAGTGTGGATAAGTATATAAATGGATAGAGATAGGAAAGCAAACACAAGATGTACGTGGTTCACCCAGATTGGCTACGTCCACGAAATAGAGGAGTTCTCATTAATTGTGAAGGGTTTACACAAGTACATAGGTTCAAGCTCTCCTTTAGTGAGTACAAGTGAATGATTTAGTACAAATGACATTAGGAAATATTGTGGGAGAATGATCTCGTAATCACGAAACTTCTAAGTATCGGAGAGTGGTATCGTCTTCACTTGCCTTATCTGTCTCATAGGTAGATGTGGCATCTTCTCTGGAAGTACTCTTCCTCCATCCAGGGGTGGTATCTTTAACTGGGGGAGATGCACAAGGTAATGTATCAATTTCACTTGAAGCTTACTTGTAGTTTCAGGCTTGGTCAAGCGCGATACAAACCATGTAGTAGGAGTCCCCCAAGTCGCCGAGTTAGGGGATCTGTTGAAAGAGGTGACAGGCAAGGTAAGCAATCAGAGCTCCGACTGATTGTTCACATTCTCCCTATCTTGCAGGCAACATGAAGGATAAAGAGAAGAAAAATGAGAAGAGATGATATGGGATACTTTTGCTTTTGAATAAGTAACTTTCCAAAGGCTTATTCTTGAACTGAGCTGGAGGGTTTTCTGGTTTCCTCCAGAGTATAAGGCTGACTGAAGAATTTGAGGGTCAAAACAAGTCCATCAAATCTGGAGTACGTTCGACCCTGCTGATATGGGATACTTTTTCTTTTGACAGAGTAGTGGATGTATCGGCACGTGTGCTGTTACGCTTGTCTCCACATGCTTCATTGTATCCTTCTCACTTGCCCTATCTGTTCCTGAGGCAGATGCGGTATCTTCCCTGGAAGCATAAGATGTTAAAGATAAGTACTCGAGAGCAATGCCAGGTAAGTAATCAGGTAAGGGGTTCCAGGCAGTCAGTTCCTGGCTGGAACCTTGATTCCAAGTGCTGACTGATTGCTCTCTTTCTCCTTGTCTTGCAGGTAAGAACAAGGCCAAAGGAAAAGACAGGGAAAAAGCATGATATGGGATACTCTTGCTTTTAACCCTGATGATATGAGATATTCTTGCTCTAGTATAGCTTGTTTGCAGAGGTATTATCGGGGGGAAAGAAAGCTGAATATTTCGAAAGGCTTCGTTGGGAGTGCCCTCTCAGATATGAGGAAGGGTTGAGCATTTTTGCAGGTCTGCCTGTCCGTTGGGGATGGAGGTCGACATATATAGGAGTCTCCCTAACAACAAGTAGTAATGCTATTCCTTTACCCTGCTTGGTCATAGCACAGTAGTGGGAGCTGCCACCTTCACATGTTTTAACTCTGTCAGAGCACTTTGAAAAAGTGGTCTGTGTATCTGGAAAGCTGATGTTGCGTGTGAAGATTACAGACAAGCTTTATCTAAGATCTTGATTTGTCCGACCTTTTCTCTCTTCAACACATTTGAAAATGTCTGGCCCCTCCGATCGTCGTTTTGACTTGAACCTTGTTGAAGAGGCAGCCCCGCCTTCTCCAGACAACATATGGCGCCCATCCTTCGTCTCCCCTACTGGTCCTCTTACCGTTGGGGATTCCGTGATGAAGAATGATATGACCACTGCGGTGGTGGCCAGGAACCTTCTCACTCCCAAAGATAACAGACTACTTTCCAAATGGTCTGATGAGTTAGCTGTTAAGGATTCTCTGGCTCTCAGTGTTCAGTGTGCAGGTTCTGTGTCTAATATGGCACAACGCCTATTTGCTCGAACCCGCCAAGTTGAATCATTGGCGGCTGAAGTGATGAGTCTCAAACAGGAGATTAGAGGGCTCAAGCATGAGAATAAACAGTTGCACCGGCTCGCACATGACTATGCTACAAACATGAAGAGGAAGCTTGACCAGATGAATGAATCTGATGGTCAGGTTTTACTTGATCATCAGAGATTTGTGGGTTTGTTCCAAAGGCATTTATTGCCTTCGTCTTCTGGGGCTGTACCGCGTAATGAAGCTCCAAATGATCAACCTCTGATGCCTCCTCCTTCTAGGGTTCTGTCCAGTACTGAGGCTCCGAATGATCTCCCTCCGGTGCCTTCTCTTTCTGGGGCTCTACCGACTGCTGAGACTTCTCCTAAGCAACCTTTGTGAAGGCTCCCTCTTGTTTGTTTATTTTGACTCATGTATATGTACATATTTGTAGCTTATCGGGGATATCAATAAATAAGCTTTCCTTCATTTCAATGTATTGTGTTAAATACACCAAAGCCTTCTTCGCTAAGTTCTTTGAATTTTCTTTTGTTGAAGCTTGTATGTTGAAGCTTTGTGAGTGGAGCATGTAGGTTGAGGTAGTGTGATCGGCTATATAAATCTTAGAACGCCATTGTGCTCGGTCCTGTGTCATGTCCTTCGTTAGATCCAAGTACTCTAAGTCTTTTCTTAGAGTCTCTTCCAAAGTTTTCCTAGGTCTTCCTCTACCCCTTCGGCCCTGAACCTCTGTCCCATAGTCGCATCTTCAATTTCGGCTACTCCTACTTTACCCCGGATATCCTCATTCCTAATCTTATCCTTTCTCGTGTGCCCACACATCCAACGAAGCATCCTCATCTCTGCTACACCCATTTTGTGTACGTGTTGATGCTTCACCGCCCAACATTTTGTGCCATACAGCATCGCCGGCCTTATTGCCGTCCTATAAAATTTTCCCTTAAGCTTCAGTGGCACGGCGGTCACACAACACGCCGGATGCACTCTTCCACTTCATCCATCCAGCTTGTATTCTATGGTTGAGATCTCCATCTAATTCTCCGTTCTTTTGCAAGATAGATCCTAGGTAACGAAAACGGTCGTTCTTTGGTATTTCTTGATCTCCGATCCTCACCCCTAACTCGTTTTGGCCTCTTGTTGCACTGAACTTGCACTCCATATATTCTGTCTTTGATCGGCTTAGGCAAAGACCTTTAGATTCCAACACTTATCTCCAAAGGTTAAGCTTTGCATTTACCCCTTCCTGAGTTTCATCTATCAACACTATATCGTCTGCGAAAAGCATACACCAAGGAATATCATCTTGAATATGTCCTGTTAACTCATCCATTACCAACGCAAAAAGGTAAGGACTTAAGGATGAGCCTTGATGTAATCCTACAGTTATGGGAAAGCCTTCGGTTTGTCCTTCATGAGTTCTTACGGCAGTCTTTGCTATAAATAACCTCCTCCTATAAATAACTTCTCCGTCTGAGCAATTCCTTGCACCAAGTCTCCAAGGTCTTCCCAAAATTTCTCCTTCGAACTCGTATCCAACCCTACTTGAGGTGCGTACGCACTAATCACATTGATAAGTTCTTGTCCTATTACAATCTTGATTGCCATGATTCTATCTCCTACCCTCTTGACATCTACAACATCTTGTGTCAAGGTCTTGTCCACGATGATGCCAACACCGTTTCTCGTTCTATTTGTGCCCGAATACCAAAGTTTAAACCCTGAGTTTTCTAGATCCTTTGCCTTACGACCAACCCACTTAGTTTCTTGTAGGCACATAATATTTATCCTTCTCCTCACCATAACTTCCACTACTTCCATAGATTTTCCCGTTAAGGTTCCTATATTCCACGTTCCTAAACGCATTTTTCTCTCTTGAACTCTACCCTTCTGTCCTAGCTTCTTCACCCTCCCTCGTCTAGTAGGATCAAAGTACTTCTTTTGTGTGTCCCGTGTAAAGTTGATAGGAGCATATGCTCCCAAACAACTTTGAGTGGAGTCGTTCGAAAAGAAGTTTCTATGGCCCCCTTGCTCATTTAACACTGCATCCGGGTGCCGATGGAGATACAGCGACCCTTGCTCACTTATCACTGTGCTTGGGCCACACAGCGCGCCACTTACGGGTGACGCCCTAGCTTTAGCGCGATTTCGTTCTGGATTCATTTTCATAAGGATTCGACGTGATCATGGAGTGCCGGCTGTCGACTACCTGACGCCCTCCCCCTCCTCCTTTATCCGGGCTTGGGACCGGCAATGTAAGATAAACTTACATAGGCGGAGTTACAATTATACATACATTACACAACACAATTCTTCTAATTCCCAATTCGAAAAAATAATTTCATAATTTCATATCAATAATCATAGAAGCATATGATTCACATCAATAATCAATAACCATATTAATGCATTACCATATGATTCTATACCAATTAAATGAAATTTGTATTAAATAAATAATTAGGGTTACAGATTATAAATTTAAGAATTAAAAAATTTACCTTTAAATTGTGATTGGTGGAAGCCAGCTCAAGCTCAAGCTGGAGAGAGGAGAGTGGCTTGTGAACTGTGAAGGCTCAACAGAAATTCAAGGGGACTTGGTGGCGTTGGCTTGGCTGCTCGGATTTTGGGGAGCAGCTTGGCTCTCCCTCTCTGTTGATTGGTGAACAAACGGGATAAGGAAAGTAAAGAGGAACGGGATCGGGGTGGGGGACAGATACTAGGGTTTTGGGGTGACACGCGGAAGGAAGCGGTCCCCCTTTATAATAATTTTTTTTAATTCAACTAAACTAAACGGTGTCGTTTTGTTTTACAATTTAATTTTTTTTTTTACCGGGCACAAAACGACGTCGTTTTGGCCTGGTTTTATTTTTTAAAAAAATTAACAGCAATCTACATATTGCAGATTGCCCAGAAAAAACAGAGGAGTGAACCAGGGTTTTTCGAGGAGGCGCCCGCGAGGGGAGTGGCTAAGAGCTGGGTCTAGTGGTGTTTCCCGGCGAGAGGAGTGGCGGCCGCCACTCCTCGCCCTCACGTGGCTTCGCCACTGCTCCGATGCACCCCTAATTTCTGAACTTCATTATAGACCAACATCTTTTTGTCTATTTATATATATATATATATATGCACACACCCAATTTTTATAAATATATAAAATAAAATAAAATAAAAGAATCTCTTCCCTTAAAGATTCCCCCCCCCCCCCCACACACACATATATATAAACAAATATATATGCAGCAGTACTAGCAAGGCATGCGCGCGCGCGCGCGCGCACACACACACACACATATATATATATATACAACAGTACTAGCTAGGCACGCGCGCACGCACACACACACACACACACACATATATATATATATGCAACAGTACTAGCTAGGCACGCTCTTAATGCTAGATACCTTTGGCAGGGCATAAATATCGTGACGATTGTTTGTATCGGTGGGGGCAGTGTTTGAACTGCATTCAGTTGTGATCACTACGAAGAGTGATCTCAACCAAGCTATTTTTATCAGATTTTCCGTGCCAAATTTTTCATGCCACATTACCACCTCTTGAACTACCTCAAAAGACAGTTGAAGGCCACCAACTAGGAATTGCAATTATTACCAGCGCCAGTGTATCATCTACTTCTGCGCCAGCTCAGCAAGATGATTAAGGTTGCTTCTAAGCCACATCAACATTTTATATTGTTTTTTTATAGATATAATAAGACAAAAATGAATAGTAATATAAAATGTTGACGTGGCTTAACCGTGACCACACAAACAGGAGGGCAGAGGGAGGGCACCGGAAGTTGAGGGCAGACAATCCTTGTCCGTTTTAATCTGGCTATAAGACCCTAATTAAGTCTAACTTTAATACAACTCATTTTACTATATTATTGCATCCCTTAGTGTTTGATAAAAACAAGTAAGTGTATCTTGAAAAATCATCAATAAGGAGTACAAAATAAGAATTTCCACATATTGTTCTTCTTGGAAATGGACCCAAAAATCAGTGCAAATGATCTCTAAGAGATCACTGCTTCTTTTGGCATTGGTCTTGTTAGTTGAATTAGTGATATTGCCCTTGAAAAAGTCTATGAATTAGTTCATTTGTGTTGGCTTAACATTTGCAAAGGAGGAGCCAAGTACAAGGCTACCCTGGGCTATAGCCTAGCTAGGTCGCTCTTGTGGGTACAAACCAATTATTCCTTATATTTCATTTATTTTTATATTCATCACACTATTAGCCCATGTATTTATTTATTTACTTCATTAACCAATGCTATTTATTTCCTAACAAAATCTATTTTACACTTCATATACTATCCATTTTTAGTTAATTGTGACAATAATTACTAACTCTAATAGTGCTTTTAATTATTTTCAAAAGCAACTCGTTGCATGTTTCAGTTTTTGAATTATATGCATGACTTTTATTTGTTTAAAAAAGTTTTATAGTGTGTTAACCTTTTTTTCAATTTATTTATGTATATATTTGCTATATTAAAGGTTGATGAACATAGAATAATTGGACGAGCTTTGCATATAAGATTAACGTATAGTCATTTTTTTAAAAACCAACTTTTTTTTATACTTCTTAGCTAGCCCACCAGCCGTAAATTTTCTGGCTTCACCCTTGAACATTTGACAACACACCATCCTTACCAAGTTTCATCTTTCTATCTTCAGATATATGCCCTAGTCTTCCATGCCAAAGCATGGAAGATGTATCATCAGTGAGCATTTGTTTTGAAGCAAAATGTACAACAATGAGACATTCTCGATAGCATGTGCATTCAATTTGCCAAAGATCACGGTTTGGAAATGTATAGCCAACAGAATTGTCAGACTAATCCTTAAGATAAAATTTTATTTGTTTGCCATCTCCATTGTAAGAGAAAACATCTTTAATAAATTGAGTCACAGAAAACAAAATCCTTCTTCTTGAAGGTACATAAAGAACATTGTTCAAAGTCAAAATGTAACTAGATGACAATCTTAATTTAACAAGATCAACTACTTCAACTACAACTTTTTTCCATTTCCAACATAAACATTCTAGGACTTCTTACTTGTCTTTGAAATCCCTGCAAAGAGTATGTTATATGCAAGATTCTAAAAGACACTAAGCGCTTAGTAGGGCAATGGGCTGGGGCCTAGCGCTTAGGCAGCTAGGCAGGGTCTATACAGACACCTTAGCGGACTAGGCAGATTTAAGTAAATCTATTATATTTCATGCAAATAAGTGTCTATTTATACTTAATATATATATAATTTCATCATAAACTACCAAATAAAATGACATATATATATTATGAAGTATTGGAACATAATGAAAACATGGGGAACTAGCATATAATATGTGTTTATTTAAGTATTTAACACGTCTCTTACAATTTATTGAAAAAAATAAAATATTAAATGAAAGTTATCTATTTTCTGTCTTAGTGAGTCGCAACCTAGGCACCAACCTAGGCGCGTGCCTAGGTGTGTCTGGGTGGGCTAGGCGGGTGCCTTAGCAGGTCTAGGCACATTTTCTTAATTTTCAAATACCTAAACATTAATTGAGACCGTGGCCAGCCGTCTAGGACAAGGGGCGGTGCTAGGCAAGAATATTTAGACCAGCAGTTATATGAATCGAACAACCAATATTAAACCACAAAAGAGTTGTATAAAAACCATGTTTGATTCAACAATTACAAAAGTGTTAAAGACTTTGTTATCCTTCTTGATTAACCATGCTTTAAAACCAGGACATCCTTTTCTCAAGTGATCAGTGGACTGACAATGGAAACATTTTTTGAAATTAGCTTTGTGTACTTTCAGACCAGTGGATGTGGAAGCACCAGCAGTTTTGGCAGACACAGTAGAGCTTTTGAATTGTTTATTGAAACCAAGTGCAGAACCTGTTGAATTTTGAAACCCCGATGGTTTCTTGCCTTTGTAGTTCTCATTTATGTTCCGAACAACTACTTTTCCCTTGCCCTTGCTGGTATTGACATGATTTGCCAATTCCAACGCCTCAGCTTTTGATTTCTTCACTTTCTCCTCTTCTTGACAGCAAATTGCAATAAGTTCATTATACTCCATATTTCCTTTTGATTATTATAGTTCATCTTAATATGATCATATTCTCCAGACAAGGAATATAGAGCTATGTGAACAAAGTAGTGGATCGGTTATGCCAATTTCCACTGCATTCAGTTTGTTTGAAATAGTAAGTAATTTCAATAGATGCTCACGAACACTGCTTGCCCCATCATGCTTTTGATTAGTGCATAAAGATATGTGATGAATCGATATTATACTATATATTTGACCATAATCTTAGCAATAATTTATTGGTTATTATGTATGAATTTTGATACTTTGAAATTATATTTCTAATGTAGGACATTCGATTTCCTTTGGAGCAAAAAGTGATCAAAATGATGAATTTTGGAGTAATTCTAATTGGAGGATGTTTGTGAGTTTTTCAAGACGATTGTATCAAAATTCCAGATTTTTCTACTAAGCCGTTTGACCGTGGTAATGAAATAAAGGCCTAACGCGCAAATTTCCTAGATTGATGTTTCTGGCTGTTTTGGATATTTTGGAGGTCAAGATGGCATATTTTGAGAAATATTCCTTCTGAGGATTTGTAAGGAACGTTGTAAGATTTCAAAAGAGACATTTTTGGACCAAATTAGAGTTGATTTGGTTGGTCAAAAGTCTAATTTTATGAGAAGTCCGAATTTTAGTTCAAATAGGAAACGTTTAATTTCTGTTTTATTATTTTTATTATGTTTCCTAGTTTTATTCTAAGACCTTTTAGGGTTTTATTTTGTAGTAGTATAAATAAGGCTTTTTACCCATTAGGGTTTTTTACACAAGAAATAGGGGGAGAACACGCGCACTACTTTAGAGAGCTTTGGAAGTTTATTTTCAAGGTGTTTTCTTTCCATGTTCTTAATAATATTTATTATGATTGTTTAAAACTAAGTTCTTTTGCTAGGGCGAAGCCATGAACCTTAGCATGAATATGTGATTTTATCAATTTGCTTATGAATGGATGCATGCTTGTTTTGAATTATTAATCACTGCGATTAAAACTATCTAATTGTCATAGTGATTCGCGACCATTAGGATTTTTAGATAAGTAATTTGATTCAATTTATGTTGGACATCACCCTGAAATTGAGGAGGGCTTGTTGTGATTAGTAATTGTAAGTTCACTTCAGGTGAACATCACGCTCTTAAGGGTTGCATGGTTTTTCAAAGGGTTTTCACAAAACTTAATGAGTTTTGCATGTTTATATTTGATATGAATATCACATACGGGTTGCATGTTAGATATACTTTTTCGCTTGAACATCACGAGGAAAATATACATTAGGAAAACCTAACCATCAAAGCATGTATGTGGAAATTCATAAGTAATTAGTAGAATTGCATAGGATTGTAACGGTGATGGCTGAACCCTAGGACTTTTACAAATTGATTTTCTTTAAATGGTTCTCTAGTTAATTTATTTAATTTTCTTTAATTTAAATTCGTTTTTATTATTTTAAATTTCAAAATCATAATTTTCACAACTTTATTCTAAATAATTAGCTAAGGATTAGTATAAATACAAATTATTCATTCAATCCTTGTGGAAAACGACTTTGCTTGAGCTGCTATACTACGACAACCTTGTTCTTTTGCAAGTATTTTTAAGTATTTTTATCCCTACTTTTGTAGGTGGTAAAAATCCCTAGCAATATGCTCCAACTTCTGCTTTGTCATACCTCTTGTAATTTGAGAGAGATCTGGTTTGCACTCTCCCATTTTGCAAAATTCTCTCTATCTTGTGCAGTGCTTTCATCAAATAATGTAGATGGTTGAGAAAGTTTGAAAGCTATATCGAATTCCAACATGCCCAGATTCATTTTAATTTGTTGCTTCCAGGATTTTAAGTTATTTCCCTTCAAGTTTTCAATGTTGTCAAGTTTAAGCATGCTAAAACATGCACAACATTAGAATTTGATTTGAAAATCCGTAAGTTTTTTAACCAAGAAAAATTTCCTTGTCAAACTTTGAACAATAGAGCCAGTAACACCTTTAGGGCAAAAGACTGTCTATATATATCTGTGAATGATTTTCAAATTTGCATGGCCAAGTATAAAGCACATGATTGTACGTAAAGCAACAGGTTTGGGCAAGAAGAGTTACACAGTCACATGATTTTTGTGGAGCTAAAAATAATTACAAGGCGACAAGTGGATTTTTGGGTAATTAAAAGACAAAATAACCCTCCAGGCACACCAGATTTCCTATGCGCGAGCAGTGGACAATCATCTGCCAATCAAGTCAAAAATGCCCAAAATAGGAAACATATTCAAAGTTATTTCATCTATCCTTATCCTATATTTTCAACAATGTAATTATTTCATAACCTTCAAAACATTCCATATAAATTGAGTTAATTGGCTAATTAATGGATTTATTCCTAATTAATTAATTAAATCACTCATTTCACACAAAAATACCCCAAAGGGCCGACCACCTTTTCTCAAAAGGGGAACCAGCCATGTTCTATATATTGAACCCCATTTTCTCTAAAAATCTAAGTCCTCACTCTTGCAAAACTCCAAAAATTCTCTAAATTCTAACTTTGGCATCGGAGGTTCTTCAGCCAAAGCCCCTCCATTCATCGTGGGCGTGTGAGACTTTTGGCCTTAACCAAAGTTGTTAATTGTTTTGTATGTGCAATTTTGTCCAAGATCAAGGAGGAAGAAATTTTCATCCACAAATTGGTGCTTTCATTGAGAGTTGAGTCACACACTTGTAGAAGACTCCCGCATCAATAGGTTTTTGTACTTTCTTGTACATTTGTAGATTTTTCGTACGTTCTTATTATTACAATTTTTTATTTGCAAAGATTCTTTGATAAAACGTAAAAGAGAAATACAATGGCTCGAAATTTAGAAAATTCCACAAGTGAAAATTCCAATATTCAAGAAATGGGACCACGGTGATCCACGAGGCTAAATGTGATCATAGGAGCGGCACCATCGCTACGAGGCTCCACCATGGCAACCACCGTAGTGGCCACCACGGTCACCACTACTCGCGGTGAGGTCCATGGCACAACTACCACATCCCAAGTCGTGTCATCCAAGCTTGCACGGGCCCAAGCCCAAGCCGTGCCATCCAAGCCCCATGGCACTAAAGCCACGACCCAAGCCTCACACTCATATGTATCATGTATTGAGCAACCTGCTCCCATTGAGCAGCCCACTCTCATGGCCCAGCCTGCTTCTGTGGCCTTCCAAGCAGCCCAAATCGATTCAAGACTAGTTCAACCGTCCTCGCTCCAAATTTTCAGACCGACGATCGAACCGGGAGCATTTTTACCATATTTTTCTTCTGATTTGACATTTCCCAACTTAAATCTCACGCTCGAAGTCTACCACACTTCCACTGCTCAAGAAGACGTATTCCTTCTAAGCTATTCCAACCAAAATGAAGAACAACACTTGTCTTGACAAGTCATAAAGTTGACGAGCGCCCTCGTACAACAGACGACCTTCGTGAGCTAGCTCTTGCAGTGCACCGTGATGCAACGTGCCCCAAACAAGAAGTCCCGAAGTAGGACAAGGGCAGACAAAGAACCTCTTCAGCAATGTCCCGACAAGCAGCCACTCGACGAGCCACGAACCGAGCATTTAGGCAGTGTACACTCCCGATTGGGCTCTCGAGATAACGTATACTCCCATTTTAGCGTGCGGAGGACTGTGCACTCTCAACTAGGCCTACGGACTAACGTACATTCATGGTTGAGGTCACACTCTGATAGTCAACATGAGCAATCTTCCAGGCGAAGTGTTCATTCGCGGTTAAGCCCGCAAGGAGCATCATCCACCCCACATCGGAGTAGGCAGCACGACGAACGGAGAGAAACAGTCACTCAATCGGTACTCTGCGAAGAACTCGCTCGGCTACTAGGGACGCACCGTATCCGTGGCATAGACGAGCCAAACATATTGAAAAGCAACCTAGACAAGTAAGTCGAGGCTGGGAGCAGCCGAGAGCTCCGCTACCCCAACAAAGGCAAGTTCAGGAAGAAGTAGAGAGACTATTGACCAAGCAATTGCATAATTTCCAACGCAACGAGGTCGCCGATGAGGCACTACGATGGAACATGACCAACATAAGCAGGTCACCCTTCACGGACGAGGTCGAGCAGCCAGAGCCTCCACGCGAGTTCAGCATGCCACATTTCACATGTTTCAAAAAGGATGAAGACCCGGAGTGACACTTAAAGCACTACCGAAGCATAATGATCCTCTATTAAAAAAACGACGATCTCATGTGCAAGATATTCGCCACCACTCTACAAGGCGAGGTGCAAGATTGGTTCTACACCCTACCGCCACAATCCATCCGGAGTTTCGACGAACTTTCTTTGGTTTTCACCAAAGAATATTCATCCTATCGCTCAATCAAAAAGAAGTCCGACCATTTGTTCAACGTCAAGAAGAACCCAAACAAGTCGTTTCGTGACTATGTGAAAAGGTTCAAAGCAGAGAAGGCAATGATAGTCGGATGCAACGACTCGATAGCTAGAGCAGCTTTCCAAAAAGGACTTTCAGCAAACCACCTGTTATTTGGAAAATTGAACATGAAAGAATATCTAACTCTGGCAGACTCTTTCGCTCTGGCAAATTAGTATGCACTTTAGGACTAGGCTTGCTGATGCACATTCAAGGACTTGAAGAAGTAATAAGCTCTACCATCATGCCAGAAGAGCTGGGGGCCCGACTACCTGTATTCTACTGTTCAAAAGCTCTCCTCAATGCTATTAGAAATTCAAAAGCTAACTTTGGCGACAGTTGTTGCAACCCAAAAGCTTAAGTTTTCACGTCAAACGCATGCAATTATCCTCATGATGCACTATTCCACCCAATCCAGACACGCGATGATAAAGGCGTAAAAACATGGCGAATGCAAAGTTTTTTTACGAACGCTACAACTCAGCCCAAAAGACACGCCAAGGGTGGACAAACACTGAAAAGACACACTCGGAAGCAAGTTTTATCCTCGTCACCCCAAAAGATTTTACATAAAAGCAACATGTACTTGCAGTTGAGCACCACCTCCTACTACGTGTCACACGGTCCCAGCCTACCACACATTCACGACACAACAGAGCGGCTCAATGATGGCCAAGAGGTAGCCGAGCACGCCCTAGCCACGCCTGCTCCACCCAATGGAGACTTCTGGCATTTGCATGTCCACGACACATCCAACAACGAGGTAAAATACGAGACCTTACTAGCAAGCCTCCGAATGGCAAAAGACTTGGCAGTGAAGAAGCTTGCAATTCATTCTGATTCCTAATTAATCACCAGCCATACTACTGGGGAATACACGGTAAAACATCTGAGGCTAGCGTAATAGCTAGACAAGGTACGTAAGCAGCTTGAGGCATTTCAAATTTACACTCCTACTTAAGTCCCACGAGCAGACAATTCCCACGTAGATGCGTTAGTCGGCCTAGGCTCTACCCTCAACCACATGTTCAAACGCTCTATTTCAGTGGAATATCTAGAAAAACCAAGCATAAAGGTGGAGCTAACGACCGAAGTGTCACAGGTTAGTATAACTCCCAACTGGCAAAGTTTTATTATAGACTACCTGGTCAACGACACGCTCCTCTCAGAAAGATTAGAGTCTAGGAAGCTCTAAATCAAGGCAGCACGTTACTATATTTGGAACGGCATTCTTATCCGAAGATTCTACACCGGACCACATCTTCACTGCATAGCACTTCCCGATGACTTGAAGGTTCTAAGTTCAATCCATGAAGGCGTTTGTGTAAATCATTCCGGAGGTCGATCCTTAACACAGAAAGCTCTTAACATAGGCTATTATTGGCCTAGCATGCACCAAGATGCTAAGAAACTAGCACAAAAATGCGACCGCTGCCAACGTTACAAGCCGGTACCAGCACTGCCTACCAATGAGCTACATTCGCAAACGAGCCCTTAGCTGTTCATTTAGTAGGCAATCAACCTGGTATGACCTATGCTGCCTGTTATTGGGGGCAGAGGCATGATGATCATGGCAAGCGACTACTGTACCAAATGGGTAGAAGCAGAGCCCATGACGACCACGACTCAGACGGATATAGAACGCTTTATATGGAAGAACATCATTTGCTGATTTGGCATCCCTTAATCCATTTGCACTTCAAAAGAAGACCGCGCCTTTCTTAGGGACTCATCGCAGGAATTACGCCCTCCCGAGGGACTAACCATACTCTCTAGTACGAGAGGGTAAACTAGTTGTTTTCCAGTACAAGAGGGTAAACCAATTCCCCAACACCCACATGGGCTAGCTCTTCGATAGGAGGATAAACTCTACACTCCAAATATCTAGACGTGGATAAGTCTGGCTGCCCTAGTATAACTAGATGCACGATGGCTTGCTCTAAGATTCCTAGAAGTAGCCACAATGGTTTTTTTCAAGGCTTAGCTAACTGAAGGATTTTGGGTCTCTTGGCCTAATCCGTGAGGAACCGGGCCCTAGAGACGGAGGGAGCACATTACGCAGTACGCCCTACAAACGGCTGCTACTGAGTACTACCGAGTATACTAAGGTAGCTTACGATTTTCGGAAGACTGCCTACGACTTGCTCTTCGAGCAGTAAAACCACACTAGACTTGTACAGCCACACATTATTGTGAAAGGTTAAACAAGCTAGAGTGCATATACGAAGCTTTATCCATTGCCGACATGCTACGTAGTTGATAAGTTTCACCTCTGCCAACCGCAGAACAACCTACACCAAGTCCTAAAATGTTGTGATACTTGTTATGCAACCTACGGAATTGGAGAAAGCCAAGGTTAACAGCCTAGTGGTTACGCAAACTTGTCTACTTCTGTAAGGAAGGCATCCGGCTGCCAACCTTATGGCCAACAACTTTGCAAAGTTCTACACCAACACCTACGGTTGCATAGGCTACGCGGGCCTGTCTGCTTATAGAAAAGTAGCACGCCTACCACTGGTCTATAAAGTCTAAATGTTAGGGCATGAACAAAAGAAGTGAAGTTGAAGAAAAGCAAAGGAAACATGTTTATAAACAACTAGCAAAGGCTGAATGAGTTCAAGCAAAACAAAAGCTACAAGGGAAACAAAGAAAATCCTAAAGGCTACCTCGAAGACTGCACTTCAGTAGCTTGGACATCCCACGACTACTCTGTTGCCACATTTTCAGCAGCCACGACACTTTTAATAGTGGCATCATCCAATGTTTCACCTCTGGCTGCCCCAACCTGGGCACCAACTTATTCAACTACTTCACCAATGGAAGCCTCAAAAGCAAAAGCAAGCACGTCTTCCGGAGAAATAGAGAAGGTCTTGAAACCTCGAGCCCATCCTTCTCACCCTTCAACTGCTCATCCTCCTCGAGCAGGCCAACACGAACGCGCTGTAACTCATCCACTTCCTTCTTCAAACTTTCGTTGATTTCAATACACCTTGAAGTTCCAACACTTGGGCTTCAGGCCTATCGACGATTCTCTTGAAGTGGATCACTTGATTATAAGAAGCAATCAACTCTTCATCCTTTGCATAAACAACGAAACGAAGCTCAGAAACTGCAAACTCAAGATCTTAAATCTGAGGTATGTAACATCCAATCTCCTTCTCTGCACTTTCATACTTAACTTGGATCACGTCAAGCTTAATCTTCATGTCAACAATATCTTGGCGAGTGGTCTCAATCTGCAGAGAAGTGGGGGAAAAAATATTAAACCCTTTCAAAGCAACGAGCTTAGAATCCAACCTCTTGATCTCTTCGGTCGAGAAATAAGCTTCAGCTGCCATAGTCTTCGCCACCTCTTTGGTAACCTTGCTATATTTGCATCATAGCAAGCAGAGCAGTTGTTCTATATTGGGTCGTATGCTTCGCAAAGGAACTTGGGCAAACAAACCTTTCTAAATGCCATCAACAAACTTGGCACAGACGTCCATGTCTTCAAGCAGATATGGTTTCAAGAGCACACAGATCTCAACAGCCTCCCCACAAGCAGGCTTAGTGGATTTCTCACAACTACCCACGTGAACAGTCTCCTCATCCCCAGCAGGCAAATCAGCAGTAGAGAGAATGGGCCTTAGCGCCACTTTAGCAGCAGAGTCCACCTTATCGCTCTTCATAATAGCAAACCTTTCCGAAGGAGAACCGAACTTTGCTCCCAAAGGACGTCTTGGCACATACTTCGGGACTGGGGGCATAACAAAACCTCTATATTGAGCAATATTATCAACAATCGCACATGCCATTCTCGACATGGCAAGCACCACATGCTCAGATCTAGTAGCTTCATTTTTCTTCCCATTGAAAGAAGTCATGTCAATCACAGGACTCTCGGCAACAGGCGGACAATCACAAGCAACGGATGAAGTTTTCAGTTTTTTCAACCAACATCTCTTGGGTAGGCAGGGAAGATCTCTTATTTCCACCTTCATTCATAATAGGCTCCACGACAACGTTCAGACGAGCCAATGCATCTGCCTTAATTCTCTTTACCTTCTCTCTCGGGAGTAGGCCGTCTTTCTCCCGGCGAAAAGAACTAAGCAGCTAACGCCATTCATGGTACTTAGCAGGGGAGCTCAACCCATACTGACTTTTCCCTCATTTTTTCTTTCGAACCAGCAGGTAGGAGGCCTGCATGCCTAGCAATCTAGTAGCCCATAAAGACCGCGACTTTTTCATTTCTCTCAATTGTCGGCCTGGCCTGCATCAGGACCAAGAGTCCAAAGGACATGAACCATGCGGCTCGCCTAGCATTGCACCCCAGCAGCCAAGCTGCCCTTGGCTTTAGCCAAACCGAGCAGCCCAAGCAGTGGTCCTTGCCCTAACACCTTCTTGGCCCATGCCGGCCTACTCCTAGCCCCTGCCAGCCAACGTGCCGCACCATCCCGATGGCTGCCCCGCGACAACACTATCCAAGAAGAAGACAAGGAAAATTAATTTTTTCTTACCTCGATGCAGCACGGGGAAGACGAAAAAAGCAACGAAAGACGGTCCTTTGCACGGGCAAGATGTAGAAGATTGCTAGAGGAGAGGGAACAAATACCCTCTAAGCTCTCTCTCTTGTAGGGTAGAATAAATTGCTCTCCAAAGTTGATTTAATAATCCACTTAAGGTGGACTTAAATAGGCTTTGAGAGAAATTTATCTCCCTTTCCTAAAGGGATCTAATTTTGTATTAAAGAGGAATCAACATCAAAATAGGAAACAATCTTATGTTTCCTCAAGCAAGAAGATCTCTAAACATGCTGCCCTTTCCTACGAGCAGCCTAACAGGTGTGGGGGCATTTGTGGAGCCAAAAATAATCACAAAGCGACACGTGGATTTTTGGGTAAAGAAAAGACAGAATTACCCTCGAGGCACACCGGATTTCCTACGCACGAGCAATGGACAATTATCCGTCAATCAAGTAAAAAATGCCCAAAATAGGTAACAAATTCAAAGTTATGTCATCCATCCTCATCCTATATTTTCCACAAGGTAATTATTCCATAACCTTCAAAACATTCCATATAAATTGAGTTAATTGGCTAATTAATGGATTTATTCCTAATTGATCCATTAATTACCAATTAAATCACCCATTTCACACAAAAATAACCCAAAGGGCCGGCCACCTTTTCTCAAAAGGGTGACCAGCCATGCTCTATATATTGAACTCCATTTTCTCTAAAAACCTAAGTCCACACTCTTTCAAAACTCCAAAAACTCTCTAAACTCTTTTTTCTCTAAATTCTAACTTTGGCATCGAAGGTCCTTCGGCCAAAGCCCCCCCCAAATTCATTGTGAGCGCGTGAGACTTTTGACCTTAACCAAAGGTGTTAATTTTTTTGTAGGTGCAATTTTGTCCAAGATCAAGGAGGAAGAAATTTGCATCCACAATTTTCATCGATGACTATACATGAGCAATCCTTGCGAATAAATTTATTTACTTGTTAACTTTATAAATTGCTTTTTGAGTACCCATTATGAAACACTCTAATATCATTAGGCCTAGTCTAACACTTTGGTGTAAAGATTGGGTTAATCTTATAGTGTCTCTATCAGATATCATCTGTATATATACATATGATATATATTTGCATCAGTTTCTTCAGTTCATCAGAATAAGTGAAGGTAAGAGAAAACTAGTTCTTTGTTTACTTTACGGTGTGGAAGAGAAACAAACATGTTATCTATTTACTTTACGGTGTGGAAAAACTGATACAAATGATGATTATTAACTTTCAAATAATCAAAGACTATACTATATTAAATCATGTTCATGCAGAAAGTGTTAATATTTGGCATGAAAATCAAGACTTTTGTTACAGAATTAGCAACGGAAGATAATAGGGATTTTACCACCTGAAAAATTAGGGATAAAAACACTTTAAATACTTACAAGAGTACAAGGTAAGTGTAGTATAGATGACTCTAACAATGTCGTTCTCTACAAGGATTGAATGAATAATTTGTGTTAAATCAAATCTTAATTAATTACTTAAAACAAAGTTCGAGAAAAAGTTGATTTTTTTATATTTCAAATAATAAAAACGAATTTAATAGAAATAATTTAATACAGTGATAAAATAAAATAAACTAAGAGAAAATAGTTTTTTAAAATTAAATTGTAAAAGCCTAGGGTTCTGCCATCACCTTAACAATCCTATGTAATTCTTCCAATTACTTATGAATTACACATGCATATTTTGAAGGTTAGATTTTCCTAATATGTCTACTTGGACCCCCAACATAGAGCGTATATCAAACATGCAACTCGTTTGTGGTATTCAGATCAAATCTAAACATGCATGACTCATTAAACTTTGTGAAACATTTTGAAAAACCATACAACCCTTAAGACATGGTATTCATCCTAAGTGAACTTGCACATATTAACTACAAGAAACCTTCATCAATTTCAGGGACGGACCTTCGACCAAAATTGCATCAAATTACTTTTCTAAAGATCCTAATGATAACTAAGTATTAAGAAAATTAGATAGTTTAAACTAGTGATTAATAATTCAAAATCTACATGTATAATATCATAAGCAAATTAAAAAGAAATTACCTATTCTTGCTAAGGCTCGTGGCCTTGCCCTAGCAAACGAAAATTAGTTACTAACAATCGTAAACAAAATATTATTAAAAATAAGGATAGAAAACACCTTGAAAATAAACTTCAAAGCTCTCTAAAGTGTGTGTGCGTTTTCTCCTCTCCCATGTCTTCTTCTAACCCTAATGGCTAAAAAACCTTATTTATACTACTAGAAAATAAAACTCTACCTAGAAAAGGTCTTACAATACTAGGAAACCAAATAAATTAAAATAAATTAGGAAACATAATCCTAAATAGACTAGATAAAGTTGCCCAAAACGGACCCAAAATGGCTAGAATTAAAGCTTGAGATGTCGCGAACATAATTACAGAAGGTCTCGAACCCAAAAGACATCATCTTCAACGCCAAAAAGCCCAAAGAAGCCCAAAATGTTAGTTTGACAACACTGCACGCTACTCCTTTATTTCAACGTCATAAATAAACCGCTTGGTAGAAAATTATGAAACTTTGATACGATCAAGTCAACAGACTCACGAACATCCTTCATTTGGAATCACTCCAACATTCATCCGTTTGATTACTTTTTGCTCTAGAGGGAATCAAATGTTCTACATTAAAAATACATAACAAAGTATCAAAGTTCACACAAAATAACCAATAAATTAATACTAAGATAAGGGTAAAATATATAGTATAATATCGACTCATCAGAAGATTCATGTCAATTTAACATTTACAAGTTTAAGTTTAGGGTTTGAAATTGAATGGCTCTAATACCGTAGAAGATATAGTGTTGATAGATGAAACTCAAGAATAAGTAAATGCAAAACTTAACCTTTGGAGAGAAGTGTTGGAATCTAAAGGTCTTTGCCTAAGTTGGTCAAAGACAGAGTATATGGAGTACAAATTCAATGCAAACAGAGGCTCAAATGAGTTAGCAGTGAGGATTGGAGATCATGAAGTACCAAAGAGCGACCACTTTCACTACCTAGGATGTATCTTGCAAAAGAATAGAGAGTTGGATGGAGACCTCAATCATAGAATACAAGCTGGATGGATGAAGTGTAATGGTGCATCCAGCGTGTTGTGTGACAGTCGTATGCCACTGAAGCTCAAGGAACTTTTTTATAGGATGGTAATAAGGGCGGCAATGCATTATGACACGAAATGTTGGGTGGTGAAGCATCAACACGTACATGAAATTGGTGTAGCAAAGATGAGAATGCTTCGTTGGATGTGTTGGCACACAAGAAAGGATAAGATTAGAAATGAGGATATCCGAGCTAAAGGAGGAATAGCCGAAATTGAAGGAAAGATGAGAGAAAATCGGTTATAGTGGTTTGGATATGCGAAACGAAGGCCTACTAACGCACTGGTTAGAAGATGCGATTACGGGATAGAGGTTCAAGGCCGAAGGGGTAGAGGAAGACCTAGGAAGACTTTAGAATAGACTCTAAAGAAAAGACTAAGAGTGCTTGGATCTAACAGAAAACGTGACACAGAACCGAGTGCAATGACGTTCTAGGATTCATATAGTTGACTCTACTTAGTGGGATACTTAGTGGGAAAAGACTTTATTATTGTTGTTGTTGTTGGCTTCATCATCATCACTCTCATAATCTTCTGCTGCTGCCTCTACTTTTCTCCAAGAAATCATCTTCGCCATCGCAACCGCTTTGCTGCTGATCTTTCTATTTAACTTGGCCACAAACTTTACGCCTTTTGACTTGGAGTCTATGATCACTTCCTCCGTTTCCTTTTCCGATTTTTTAATTAGCAGAAGCACAAAGGAAGATCAAGATGGAAAATGTTGAGAAAAATTAGATGGGGATCACGAAGATAAAATTTGAAGAAAAAAAGGCCATGGGAAAGCTTGGTAAGGGCCTTGTCATGTGTTAGGGTAAAATTGGCAATCCCTGACAAAATGCCTGAGTCTGTAATAGCTTAGACTTGTTACATATTTACAATTGTAATAGTTTTAGTCTAGGGAGGTTTCTCACACTTTCAATGCGAAGATGTTACTAAAACGCGATACTCATCCAGGTACGTTTGCATGCATGCATCCAACTACATTCATCTATATCCATATATTATTGTATTTGGGTTAGGACTTTTATTCTTGTGTGGTTTATTTTTTAGAATGACTTATCCCATCTATATTAATTATTAAATCATGTTTTCAAACTTATCTGATTGTGTGTTTGGTGAGAGTCATCTAACTACATGGATTGCTATCTTTATCAGATAGTGTAGTCTTTATCAATTAAAAAGGGGTGTCGTGCTTTGGTTGAGAGAGATGCGAGGTCAGGGGGTTTGAAAAGGTGAGCCGCATACTTATGTATTTATAAGGAAGCTTTGAAATTGTTTTCAAAGGGAAGCCGCATATATGCATGTTTTTCTGGAAAGATAGATTGGCAGCAGCTTTGTGATTTTAAAGAATATAACATTATTTTCAGTGGATTAATCTCAAATTAATTTTTCAGTGGCTGCCATATTGTGGTTTCATTAGCATGTGTTTTTAAAGGGAACCATTTATGCATAGAAACTGATTTTATTGAAAAGGATTTTTGAAGAAACATCAGTTGGGTTTTTCGTGTGCGTGGAAAAATAATTGAAATACTGTTGTTTGCTTATGGTTCCAACAGCATGGGTTTTTAAGAGAAGATATTATTTTTCATGCTGTTTTTCTTTGAGGTTTTAAATTGATTGTTTTCCAAACAAACACTTCATCATATAAACATTCTGCATGATCGAGTTAGCATCTTGCAAAGTTCGAGGGAAAGGTGATTGACGGCTGCGTTAGTGTCGTGCCACTTCAACTCGAAGACTGAAGAAAGATCGAGTAGCAAAGCGCGGAGACAAAGCTGCCAACTGGTATGAGTGTCTAGTTGGTGAGTTTTGTAAGTCTTTATGTATTCTTTCTTTCTTAGTGCTTCCTGGCTTGGTAGCCCGAGGATTTTCCCAGTGGTGGGTTTTGCCTCGTAAAATCCTACATCATGTGTGCACTTTTTATTTATCGTTTTAATTCCATATGAGTATGATAGTTTGATATGTGATATGAATGTGGATTTAATTTGAGAACTGAAAATTAAATTGAAAATTGAATTGGATTTTTAAATTGGAACCTATTCACCCCCTCTAGGTTAAACTAGTACCATCCTAGAACTTTCATCATGGTTACAATAAGGAGCTAGCTAGGAGAGGAAATTCAAGTTTAATTATTATGATTTTGCATGAGCTGAGATATGCATGAGAGATATCCATCTAGCTCTTCAAGTAATGTTGTAAAGTATGAGTCCTTTTGTGCTGACGTTGGAATCATGGTTGCTCCAGTGACAAAGTGGCCCCCACCGTGGCTCACCGTGTAGTGCCGGCCACATGGACTACTTGACCGATTGACATAAAGTTGTCTTGAATAGTTTTCCAACCATCTTCAATTTTCGCGAAAAGTTAAATGGAAATGGTCCATAGGTTCTTTTTCTATGCCTTACTTTGATTTCTTTATACACGAAGGAAGAAATTTTTGGGGAATCTTCTAAGCAAAACAATACACTTGCCAAATTGGAAGACGATTTTCTCTGAATTCATTTTGTGGAGATCTTATGAATCTTACATCCTAATCGTTCATCGTACATTCACGATAAATGATTAAGATGTGAAGATCCTTAGAATCTACTTTGGATTTTGATGAGTCAATATAATATTATATATTTTACCATATTCTTAGTATTAATTTGGTAATTATTTTGGTAGGATTTTGATATTTTACTTTATATTTTCATTGTAGGACATTCGATTTCCTCTGAAGCAAAAAGTGACCAAAAGGATTAATTTTGGAGTGATTCAAATTGGAGGACGTTTCTGTGTCTCTTGGCTTGTTCGTTTCAAAATTTGGGATTTTTCTACCAAGTGGTTATTTTCTGGCGATTAAATAAAGTAGCAGTGCGCGTTGCTGAAAAGTGACATTTCTGGGCTTAAATTGCGTTTTTGGAGCCCAAAATGACCTCGCATGGTTTCGTGGCCTTTTGAAGAAGTGTTCAGAATAATCCAAGCTTTAGATCCAGCTATTTTGGGTCAGTTTTGGAGCTGATATGGGTCCAAAACGTGACTGTGCAGATTTTTAGGCAAATTTACCAAATCAATTTAGGATTATATTTCCTAGTTTATGTCAATTTATTTGGTTTCCTAGTATTATTCTAAGACCTTTTACTAGGAGGATTTTAATTAGAGTAGTATAAATAAGCCGTTTTGGCCAGCCCTAGGGAGAGAATGTATAAAATTTAGGGATGTACTACTTTGGAAGATTCAAGTTTATTTTCAAGGTGTTTTCTATCATTATTTTTAATAATATTTTTGTTTATGATTGTTGGTAACCAGTTTCGTTTGCTAGGGCGGGGCCACAAGCCTTAACAAGAATATGTAGATTTTTTTTCAATTTACTTATGATATTATGCATGCAAGTTTTGAATTATTAATCACTGTGTTTGAAAGTATCTAATTTTTTTGATGATTAGTCACCATTAGGATATTTAGAAAAGTAATTTGATGCAATTTTGTCGGAGGGTTGTCCCTGGAATTGGCGCTGGTTTCTTGTGGTTAATATATCTAACTTCTTAGGATGGACGACATGTCTTAAGGGTTATATGGTTTTTCAAAAGATTTTCATAAAACTTTATGAATCTTGCATATTCACATTCGATTTGGATGCCACGGACGGGTTGCATGTTAGATATGCATTCTACGTTGGAGGTTCCAATTAGGATATACTTTAGAAAAACCTAACCTTCAAATATGCATGAGTAAGTCATAAGTAATTGGAAGAATTACGTAGGATTGTTAAGGTAACGGCGGAACCCAACCCTAGTGCTTAAATTTGGTTTTCAAAACTATTTTCTTTTGTTTTCCTTACTTTGCCAATTTATTTAATTGTTTTTAATTAAATTCGTTTTTAATATTTTAGGTCATAAAATCAACCTCTTCCAAACTTTGTTTTCAAATAATTAATTAAGATTTGGTATTTACATAAATTATTCATTCAATCCCTATGGAGAGCGACATTGCTTGAGTTGCTATACTACAATAACCTTGTACTTTTGCAAGTATTTTTAAATGTTTTTGTCTCTACTTTTGCACGTGATAAAAATCTCCATCATATTCAATTCCTACCAAATTAAAAGTTTGAACGGTGGTGGGCACAGGGTGCTACATATATGGAACCAACTATTAATTCATGGATAATGCTTGTGTTCTTTTATAGGGAAACTTATTTGTCATTTCACTTATGGTTAACAAATTTTTAACATTTGAACATCATTATTGAAATCATTCATTTTTTTTATTATCATCTAAAGACCATATCTGCAAAAATAATATCTAATATAGTTATCGTTTAATCATCCATACATGTTAAACCAATAATATGTCCCTCCTACATAAGAAACCACTATATTAATCATTAAGCTACCCAACTCGTAAATACTAAGGAAAACACTCCAAATTTCCTTAGCTAAAAAATGGGGTTGAAAGTATTTAACACTCGACTCATGTGCCGACACACGCTTGGGCAGAATATTTCGTCACCAGATAGAATATTTTGTCAACATCAAGAAATATTTTGGTGAAATAGTACACCTGCCGATAACAGAATATGCTAACAGTGTTAGGAAATATTGTTGGCATGAGTCAACAATAATACAATAGGAATGTAATTGTGTTTCCTAGTTTGGGTTTAAGTCTCCTTCTATGTCTTTAATATTCCTTGTAGTACAAGGATTGCGTATGCATATACATGTGTTGCCTCCTATGAGAGAAGAATAGAGAAGAATATTTGGAACCTTAAAATTAATCTTGACATCAGAGCAGGTTTTGGCATATCTCTTTCTCTAAACCCTCAGATTCATTCACTGCGTATTTAATTGTTGGCTACCTAATAGCCATATGCAACCCACAACCACATTCAAGCCCAAGGTTTCGAAGCAAGAAACCTTCCCTCAATCCTAATCCATAAATCAATAACCAAATTCAAAGGTTTCAAGCAAGAAACCTTCACATGTAGTCTCAACCCACAATTTAAAAAAAAATTATAAATTAAAAAATAACAACAACAAAGTCGCTGCTGCTATGGCTTACGACGGTGCAGTGGTTCATGTCATAGCACCAACATCAGTTGCAATCGAATCAGACAATGGGCTTGCCAAACCTGCCAACACTGGAGCCCACGACAAACTTGGGAAAGGTGTTGATGATGACCATGCAAGCTTAGTGTTCACGGGCTCATTCAGTAGCCCACCAACGGGAAAAAACCAAGAAGATCCAAAGGGTTGGGGCCTGCAACTTTCATTACTCAACTTGATTGCCTCCAATAAGCAATCCGAGGACCCAGGTAACACAGACACTGTTTTAATGGCATCTGTTGATTTTGATACCGATTGGATTATTGATTCCAGAGCCACTAAACATATGACTTATCATTGTTCTTTATTTAGCTCTACAGCACCACCACCACGAGATAGTATTGTCATTGCTAATGGAGGTGTTGCTTAAGTTACAAGGGCGGGTTCAATAGCACTCACTCCTATACTCTCCTTACACAACTGCTTACTTATTCCCATTGTTCTAAAAATCCCCGCCTAGCACTACCTAGGCGCTAGGCTGCTGGTCACTACCCCAATTAATGTCTAGGCGTTTGAAAATTAATAAAGGGCGCCTAGACCAGTTGAGGCGCTCGCCTAGACCGTCTAGCCCGCCCAGACCCGCCTAGGCACCTGCCTAGGTTGCAACTCACTTTGATAGAAAATAGATAACTTTCAATTTGCATTTAATTTTTTTCAATAAATTGTAAGAGACTTGTTGAATACTTAAATGGGCACACACTATATGCTTGTTCCCCGTGTTTTCATTATGTTCTAATACTTTATAATACATATGTCATTCTATTTTGTAGTTTATGATGAAATTATATATATTTTAAGTATAAACAGACACTTATTTACATGAAATATAATGGATATACTTAAATCCGCCTAGTCTGCCTAGGCACCCGTCTAGACCCCGCCTAGGCGCTAGACCCCAGCCCGCCGCCAGACTAGCGTCTAGCGTATTTTAGAATCTTGCTTATTCCCAGACTTTCTAGCCACTTATCATCTGTGGGACAAGTTACTAAGCAATTAAATTGTGTAGTGCAAATTTTTCCTTCTTTCTATTTACTTCAAGATATTTAGACTCAAGAAATCATTGGGTGTGGTACTAAGAGGAGAGGGTTGTATGATGTTGATGATGTTCACAAAATTGAAGACTATTCTGTTATTGCATCGTCGGCTAGGTCATGCCTCCTTTGGTTATTTGCGAAAATTACTTCCATCATTATTTAATAATATTCCAGAGTCGTCGTTAAAATGTGATGTTTGCACATTAGTTAAAAGTCATCAAGCTTATTATTTTCCAAGTTTGAATAAAAGAACAATTCCATTTGAGTTAATTCATTTTGATGTGTGTGTGCCATCTCTGATTACTACTCAGTATGGTGTGCGTGTCATGCCTCCTTTGGTTATTTGCGAAAATTACTTCCATCATTATTTAATAATATTCCAGAGTCGTCGTTAAAATGTGATGTTTTCACATTAGCTAAAAGTCATCAAGCTTATTATTTTCCAAGTTTGAATAAAAGAACAATTCCATTTGAGTTAATTCATTTTGATGTGTGTGTGTCATCTCCGATTACTACTCAGTATGGTGTGCGTTGGTTTGTAACATTTGTTGATGATTGCACTAGGATGACTTGGTTGTACCTCATGAAAAATAAAAGTGATGTGGATGACATCTTCAAAGCATTTTATCACATGGTCTATACTCAATATTCACTCCCTGTTAAAAGGCTTCACTTAGACAACTGTGGTGAGTATCTTAATCATGATCTTTCTCAGTTGTTTACGGAAAATGGCATTCTTCATGAAAGTAAGTGTCCTTAAACCCCACAACAAAATAAAAAATTGGCACATCCTTGAGATTACCCGTGCCCTTCTTAATGGTAGCTATTCACCCAAGACTTATTGGGCTGATGCAGTCACTTATGCTACTTGTATCATGAACCGAATGCCATCTCGTGTTCTCTCTTTTAGAATCCCCTTAGTTGTGCTCACTGATCATGTTTTGCTCCCTTCCACTTTGCATCTCAAACCCCGGGTTTTTGGTTGCGTGGCGTATGTTCATCTTCACAAAAATCAAAGAAGCAAGCTTGATCCATGTGCGATGAGGTGTGTGCTCCTTGTCTTTAATCCTCAACAAAAAGGCTATAATTATTATCATCCATCCACTCGACATATGTATGTCACCATGGATGTTACCTTCTCTGAAGACAAATTATTTTTTCCTCCCAGCCATACTCCACAGGGAAATACAACCTCAGGTGAAGATTATGGTTGGTTCGATATTATGCCTACTGTTTCTGTAAATAGCCCAAATGGGCCTTTAGACCAAATCGGCCCAAATGCTACTACCCAAACTAGCCCAGAAGAAGCTGACTGTGAAAGCCCTGATGAGCATGCTGGCCATGGCAGAGAGAATGGGCCAAGACAGTGTGATACTTGCCCAAGTAGGCCACATATTGTACCTAGAGAGAATAATGATGGGTCGCATGTTGCGCTGCTGTCTACAGCCCAAATTATGACGTTACTACTGTTGTCTGCAACCCAAATTATGATGTTTCTACTGCTATCTGCCCATTTGTAGCTACTAGCCCAAGTGGGCCAAATAGAAATTGTGGTGTTGGTCCAAGTACGCCTTGAAGGGTGATGACTTCCCCAAATTCGAGTAATAGTTCTAGTGAGTTAGAAGACAATAACAAACTCCCTCATACTCTAACGGATATTCTTGAGGTAAGTATTCATATTCTAGGGGAAATTATTGAACCATTTTATTTGTTACCTCCTCGACATAATTGAGGAAAACCACCAGATAGGTACTCTCCAGAAGGAAAGGTGCGGTACTCCATTGCAAACTATGTCTCCACTCATCAACTCTCACCGAGATACTGTGCACTTATTCAGCAGATGGAAACCATTAAAATACCTACTAGAGTGGAAGAAGCCTTGAAATATTCGAAATGGATAGAAACAATGCAAATTGATATGGATGCGTTACAAAAGAATAATACATGGAGTGTAATTACACTGCCTGAGGGGACGAAACCAGTAGGATGCAAATAGGTGTTCACTATCAAACACAAAGCAGATGTAACGATTGATAGGTACAAGTCAAGGTTAGTGGCAGAAGGATTTACGTAGACCTTTGGGGTTGATTATCAGGAGATGTTTGCTTCGATTGCGAAAATGAATACAATTAGAGTTCTATTATCTCTTACTGCTAATTTTGACTGGCCTCTAAGATAGTTTGATGTAAAAAATGCATTTTTGCATAAAGACTTAGAGGAAAAGGTGTACATGGATATTCCACCAGGTTATGGTGCTGTGAACTCTAGTGGGAAAGTGTGTAGATTTCAGAAGGCACTGTATGACCTTAAACAATCACCCAAAGCGTGGTTTAGGCGATTCACCCAAGTGATGATGAAGTATGGGTATCGATAGGGAAATACAGACCATACATTGTTCATCAAACACAAGGATGGCAAGGTAACTCTCTTTATCACATATGTAGATGATATGATTGTCACAGGTGATGATACAATGGAAATCGAATGTCTACAAGGGTATTTGTCTTTTGAGTTTGAGATGAAAGATCTTGGAGGACTTAAATATTTCTTGGGAATTGAAGTGGCTAAGTCTCAAGAAGGAATATACTTATCTTAGAGAAAGTATGTATTGGATTTTTTGTTTGAAACTTGTATGTTAAGGTGTAAACTAGTGGATACACCTATTGGGCAAAATCATCATCTAGCAATTTATCAGGATCAAGTTCTAGTGAATATGGAAAGGTATCAAAGATTAGTAGGGCGGTTGATTTATTTATTGTTTACAACGCCAGATATTGCTTATGCAATAAGCATGGTGAGTCAATTTATGCATGCTCCTAGTGGGGATCATATGGCAGCAGTAATGCAGATTCTGAGTTACTTAAAAAGAAGTTCCAGGAAAATGGTTAATCTATAGAAAGCATGGGCATATGGAGGTGAAAAGGTGTACTGATGGAGATTGGGCTGGGAATATCACTGATCGACAATCTATGTTAGGATACTTCTCATTTGTAGCTAGTAATCTTGTGACATGGAGCAGTAAGAAACAAAATGTGGTGCCAAGGTCTTCGGCCGAGGCTAAGTACAGAGGAATGACACATGGTATTTGTGAGTTTTTATGGCTTCGGATTCTACTCATTGAGATAGGGTTTAAACCAAAAGGTTATATGCAGTTGTATTGTGATTATCAAGCAGCACGGGAGATAGCTAAAAATCCAAGGCAGCATGATAGGATCATACATATTGAAGTGGATAGACATTTTATCAAAGAAAGTTGGATGTTAAGTTGGTTGACATTCCGCTCATGAAAACAGAAGAATAGTTGGCAGATATGAGTTTCTGCAAAACGGTTTCAAGACTTACTCAACAAGTTGGGCCTAGGTGATATCTATGCACCAACTTGAGGGGGTGTATTGGCTTGAGTCAATAATTATACAATATGAATGTAATTGTGTTTCCTAGTTGGGTATAACTCTCCTTTTTTGTCTTTAATATTCCTTGTAGTACAAGAATTGAGTATGTATACATATGTGTTGCCTTCTATGAGAGAAAAATAGAGAAGAATATTTGGAACCTTAGAATTAATTTTTTCTAATATTTCATCCCCTGACAGAATACGTGTCGCCTTCTACCTTGCGCCGATTGCCAGAGCCACCATCTGGTTCGCTAGAAACAGGGTTTGTCGCCGGAATTCTCATAGGGTCATAACAGAGACAAATTTAAACCATTTTTCACGATATTTATGTCAAAATGAAGCTTGGAAGGAGAGGAACAAGATTATAGCCATGTCAAAGGGTGGCCTGAAACTGTCCAGAGAAGAAAGGCTTAAACCGGATTTTAGGATTCGTTGATTCAGAGGTAGATTCGAGCACAAATTGCTTGAATCTTAGTCTAGGGACGATGGTAAGTTGATGGGTTGGAGACTTCAAACTTGTCTAAATCGACGAGATTAGGCCAAGAATCCTGTCGGAGGTCTGCATCTTCACTGAAAACTGCAGCCTGTTTGTCCTCCTCGATCTGTGTCAAAATCTCACCATATTCAACAACCCATACCAGAATTTGGAACTACTCAACACGATCAAGAGATAGCTGGTGATTAGAAGTCTAACCTCCAGTGGAGATAGAGAGAAACTCGCCGAGAAAGTGAGCCTGTAATGGAGTTCGAGTCAGAGCCTTCGGCTCGGTTTTCACGAAACAAAACTCAAATTTGAGTTCGTGGTGGTGAGGAGATGAAAATGTGGTGGTTTGGTAGTTCGATTTGTCTATGAATATCGAATGTTTTGTCCGTGAGAAACTTGGGGGAAAAGAGAGAGTGGAGGGAGAGAGTCGGGGAGAGAGAGAGAGAGTGAAGTGTGAGCCGCGAGGAAGGGGAAACGTGGGTCCAATTGACACCAACCGAATGCCATATGGGAAAAGTATCTAGATAAGTTATCAAAATCCTCTACTCGTCCGAATTTCACAAATTTTCGTTTTAACTCTTAATTTCAATCCGTTTGCGCTCATGCACTTGTATCAACGAGTACTATAAGAATATGACATGAAAAAAGACAAATTATGAATTGAGCTTGAAGGTCCACGTAAAACTTTCACTCAACCAATCAAGGTGTTTTCGTTATTTTATAAATTTCGGAAAATAAATTACAATAAAATTAGGAATTGGTCATAACATATAATACTCGCATTATGCGTGTATGTATGTATTTTCAAAAATACTTCTGCATTGTATACATCTCTTATTGATTCGTTAAATTGCATGTTATTTTAAATTCTAAACATATAATCAATGTTTTAAAAAGTGTCAAAGCACTTCATGGATAACCTCGCATAGGCAAAAGCCTTAAGGAGTGAGGCAAAACCTCATGGGACTTAAAATTAATATATCAAATTAACAAACAATAAAACGTATAGAGTCAAAATCAAATATTATAGAAGAATAACCAACAATCAAGTCATAAATTTATTTACTGTCAAGGTATAAAATATCGATGATATCGGAAATATCGGTAGTCCAAAAACATAAAAATTTCGATGGAAATATCGGGATATTATCGATATCGATAAAAATTGAATAAAAACCAAGGAAATTGTAAGAAAAACTTGGAAATTTTTATTGAAACTTTGCAAGATATTTATTTAGTCAATTATTTATTAGTTTATCACAAAAAATTGGAAGGAAATGCATTGCATGATAGATATAATTGATTTAAGTTGATTATATAGCGAGCTGACAAACATTGTGAGTGTAGAAAATATGTAGTAATTAATGAAAGAAGTTTAAACACACCATAATCATTTATATATAATGAATTAGTACAATATTTTACACTTTATACATTGCATGGTAAGATACATGAGTGACTTAGCAAGGTCTAAAATATCGATGATATCGAAAATATCGGTAGTCCAAAAAAATATCAGTAGTCCAAAAACACGGAAATTTCGATGGAAATATCGGGATATTATGGATATTTTAGACCATGTTTACTGTAGGTGAGAAACCATAACCTTAAAATGGTTGAGGAGGTTGACGTGATTCTGCGAAAATGATCGAGGAGAGGTTGAACTGAGTCTGCAAAAATGGTTGAAGAGGAATTGAATTGATTTTGCAAAAATAGTCGAAGAAGGGTTGAATTGATTCTACAAAAATGGTTGAGGACAGATTGAACTGATTCTAAATATACTTTCAAAATTGATTATGCAGAAATACTCGATCATGGGTTGAGCTTATGGCGGCACATATTAATTTTGTTGGAGTTGTCAAGGCTGAATTCTATTAACAACCCTAAAGCCTTAGGGGTATGATTGGTATTTTAAAACATTCTTTCCATGTTTTGAAGCTGGGCTTTAGTTGTTTTCATATTTTTGTCTCTCCGTTGACTTGTTTAAAAATTAGTAAAGTTCCTTTAAATATAGTAAAAGTTTTTGTCCCTAAATATAAAGCTCCATATGGTTTAACATATTTTTTAAATAAAAATTAAAATTAAAAAAGTGGTCGAATTTTTTAATGTAAAGTTTTAGCAAAGTTTTCGAATAATACACTTACGTATTTTTCACTTTTATACACCCTCCATATTTTACTAACTATCGTTAGGGCTAAAAGGCTATAAATATTCCTCGTTGCCTAATTTTCTTTTTGTTTTTCTTTTTGGCACCCCGGATTGTACTTATCAATATTTGCAATCCTAGTCTAAAAGATTTAAAGAAAAACTAATGAAAATGACATGAAAACTTTAAGTGACATACCCCGATTGAGATCAAGACATGTTGGCCGTCACGTGAGAGCGACGTAGCCATGTGCACAGTGCGGAAGCAATAAAGATAAGAATTATACGAATAATTAAAAAACCAATTTACTAGGGTTCACTACTAAACAGAAAGTGATAGGAGTTAGTTACAACAGTAAACACTTCTAATCAGAGCATAAAGTCTAGGTGCAGTCCAGTAGGACATGTACTAGTTATACAGTACTAGGAATGTCCTACTATTATTTAGATAAGTTAGAACAGCGGACGTACTCGAGCTAGCAACAGCAAGCTTACTTAAAACCTAGAGGGGCACAAAACAGAAAATGTGAGTGCGCAAAAACAAATGTTTTACAAAATCATTTTCTTTATCAACATATCTAACCCCTCGCTGTAAAACATGTATAATTTTTCCCAGAATCATAATATATATATATAAAATCATACCAATTCATTTCATGCTTCACATAATCATATTCAAATATATGCCATGCCAATATATAATAGAGTAAGCAATTCAGGTAAGAATAAATTCATAGAAATATGATATGTTAGCCGGAACCCCTGTGGTAGTCTGTACGGCTGAATTCATAGCTCAAAGTTACTCTAGCCAGAGTCACTACAATAACCTATACGGCAATATACTGCACATGAGTCAGAACCACCTATGATGGTCTGTACGACAAGATTGGGTGTAATATAATTATGCTCAATTCTATTCTCTCATAATAGTCGGGTGATAAATCGCTAGTCACCTACAAGTCGGAACCATAAATAAAGTTTGTACGACAAAGCTGTGCACTTAAGTTGGATCCAATATGAGCATATAGTGCAGGAGGTGACGTAAATAAACAGGCATGTACTTCATATCTCTGGCTAAATCACAATCACCCTAGATGCAGTTTTATGAGCTAAGCATTATTCAATCACATATCACATCATCGATGATTCACATAATTAAACATTACTTACCTAAACTTACCTGTGCCTCCACAACACCACATATATATATATATATATATATATATATGTATATGCAACCATGAAATGTATATTCAGAATATAAAAGCATTTGACATATTATTTCAAAACATACTTTCCTTAAAAATGCATTTCTAGGAAATATATCAAGTATATAATTATATACTGAAAACAAAAGCCCACTCACTGATATGTCGACGGGTTGTAATCCCCGAGTCGCCTGTGTATACGCTCGTCCTCGGGATAAGTCTCACCTATATGCGAATTAACTATAAAAACGTTATTTTAAAGCACATAGGTAAAACTAGCTAATAACTTCTCATACATTGCTCAATTTTGGTATATGAATATACCATAGTGACCAACACAACCTTGGGATCATCCTTATATTTTTAGATTAATTTTTTGACCCCTCACACGCGACCACGCGCCGGCGAGCGCACGGCAAAACGCGCCGCCACGCGCAAGGAATCCTAACGGAATCCTTAACTGCCGTTAGGAATATTTTGTTAAGTCCAACGGTAACCATCCAAACTAACTGACGGCGTTAGCATATTCTGTCAAAACTGACGGAATATTCCTCTTTCTTCTCTGGTGAGTCACCGGTCGCCGGAAAACTGGGTAAAACTTTAAACCCAGTATTCTTCTTAACATGTAGAATCACGTTATACAAGTTTCAAGGCTTAAATTCTACTAGATTTTTCTTGAGAAAGGTCAATAGCTTGGCTTACCTAGAAACATGTCGATCTCAGTCCTTCGAAGTCCAAATTTGTTGGACTTTATTCCAAATTCATATGTGATATGATATTAACTAGCACTCAAATTAACCCTCTTTTTATCAATTGTAGTAAGTATGTAAGTAGGGATCGTTCTAGGCCGGGGATTAGGAGGGATTGCTAAATCACTTGAAAACTGACTCAAATACGTAAAAATAAGTTTAAAACACTAAACTAGACTCAAAGAATGCAAAACTAAACTTTAAAACACTAAAACAAACCAAAAGACTCAAAACAGCAAATAAACACTCAAACCTGTCTTAAAAACACTTTATGGGCAGTTTTGAACACTAAGGAAGAATTTGGACGAAAATTGGTTTTAACTTGACTCAAGACACTTAAAAACACAAACTAAATTGATTTCTAACTAATATGACTCAACAAAGTAAAGGGGGATTGATTTTGGACGAATTTAAAAACAAAACAAAACTTTGTAAACTAGAACAGATTTTAAAACGAATTCGATTGAATTGAATGGATGGAAGGCTAGCTAAGGGGTTCATCTCCACACATGTCACACTTGCATATAAAACGATTTCCAATTGCTTTTCAATAAACCATGAATTCTCAACGCCCCAAGTTAATTAGGTCCGCTTAAATTAACCTTCAGATTTTCCTAACGTTATTGAATTGGATGATTGCATACGACAACCCAAAGCATTCCCCACAAGTCCCCTACATGATTGCATAATAGAGATACAAGCAAGAATCATTAAGTTCTATGAAAACCATAAGCATTGACGAAGCACTTGTTACTATGATTGCATGAAACTTATGCCAAGAATTTACTTAACGCGATTGAGATCATCAACCTTTACTACTTGTGAATATAAGTCCATAACGATTAGGTGAAATTTCCTTATATCCTAGCATTCAATTTATGCATGATAATTAAGCATGCACTCTCAACCAACACACACAAATCAATGTAATTCACATAGATAAGTAAATTGAATTCACAACTTATGAAACGCAATTAGAAGTAATCAAATCATATCGCAAGCATAAACATGTATTTTGAATCCCCCCATAGCCAAGGGGGGTTTAGCTCCTCATACTCGCAAAGCAAAGATAACTGAAATTAAACATTGAAATCAAGGATAGAAAACACCTAGAAACGCTCCAACACTCCCAATGCTTGGGCAAAGGCACGGCACCAGGTTGTACTTCTTTCTCCTTCCTTGCAATTTGCGGCACTAGAGAGATGAATGTATTTGGGGATGTATGAATGTAGGAAAATATGGTAGAGGATGGTGACTAAATGGTGCAGCCAAGGGTGGTATTTATAGGCTGAAATTCGCAGCCCCTATGTAGCAAAGGAAAAGGAGTTAAAAGCCTAATTTGTATAGGATAATAACACACAATCCTTGAAGGAAAAGGCTAAGGCTTTTAGAAACCAAGGGGGAAAGGAATAATCAGGTTTCTAGAAGTCCTAGAAAGGTTTGGGGCGTCACTTTTGTAGGACAAGGGATAAGGCCTTTTAGAAAGGTTGTTTTGTGGCTGATTTCTAGAAAAACAAGGGATAAGGTATGGCACCTTTGTAGGAAGGGATAAGGCTTCTAGAAATCAGGTTTTAGGTCTCCAAATAGGATAAGAAATCCCTTTTGTAGCTGAAATCTTTATGCATTAGGATTAGGGAAAGATAGGATAGGATAAGGTTTGTTTGGATAAGATAAGCTAAGATAAGGTTATGGATAATGTTTTGGATAAGGTTTCTTCACTTGAGCTGATTCTTTGGCTTTAACTTTCCTTCTTCAAGGAGGAAACCTTGTTTGAGTAGGAGTCTTCAATCTTCTAGAAATCCAACTTCAACTAGGAATCATCCTTCAACTAGAAATCCATTGTTGACTAGGATTTCATCTTCAATTAGGCACTTTCCTACTTCAATTAGGAAACTTTGCATCTTCAATTCTTCAACTTTGAAACACATTCCTAGCTTCTTCAATCCTTCAAATTCGTCCATTCTTTGTGCTCCATAAGCATGAACTCCATTCTAGCTCAATTTTGCTCCAAAATGCTCCAAATTGCATCTTTTTATATGCTTTGCCCTTAAAACCTGAAAACACATGGAAATAGCTTAAAAGACTACTTTAACTAAGAAAACATAACGAAAATGCATAAGAACAAGCTAACTAAGGTGCATAAATATGCCCCTATCAATATGATGCGAGGAGTTGTTGAAGGTTTTAATTCTTCTACAGCCCTTTTCATGCGCCACCTATATATTGAAGGTACATATAATGTTAGAATTTCTTGTAACAAATTTAATAAAGAATTTAGAATACATACTGCTCATGCTTCTTTTTTTTTCCACTCTTGGAGAATCAGTTGTCTTAGATCAATAGTTTATATCTCCCAACTAGGTGTAAAAATAGAGACACGTCTGTTTGGGATCTTATCAATAGGTAGTTACTTCTCCATTTTTTGTGGATATTCTTGTAAATATCCTGAGAATGAAAACAAATAATTTTTTTAATTTCCATAGCACACGTATAGGACATCAAGATAATTAAAATTGAAACCCATAATCTGACCAAAATTTAAAAATCACACAATGAAAATTTCAAAGGAAGAAGTTTAAAAAAAAACTAAAATTGACTTAGAAATACTAAATACAAACTCATATATACATCCTGAAAGCTGCAGTAGACCGCATCAAATTCATCACCCATAAGATAAACCGTAAAAAAAACCTAAAAACTGAAAAGGTAAATTTAGATTGAGATTTACCCAATGTTACTCAAACCTTTGAACTTTGGAGCCTAATAGAATCGTCTTGACCCTATAACAAAAAGGAGAGAGAAAGAATAAGAAGATTGAAATAAAAAGCACCAAGATTTTAACCACAAAAGCTATAGCACATACGTTTCAAAGGCGAAAACCCGTGGAAGTGAAAAGAAAGAAGCTTACACCTAGATTAACTTCCTTTTTACACCTTGGGAGAGGGAGAGGGAGAGGGAGAAGAATGGCAAAGCAAAAACAGCGAAAAATTTGAAAAAAAAAAAAAAGAAGAATGATGACTTGGATGTTGCTTAAACCCGTTTTATCCCACATTGGAGCAACAACTCTTGATAGCAGTTACATAATTGAGGGGAAAATTAGAACATTTGAATTTGGATATGGGAAAATGAGTAGAAACGGAAAAAATGGGATTTTACGAACTAGGAAGTTAGTGTTTGTAGTGGGCGAATTACACTCCTTTTAAAAAACTCACGGCAACCTCTACCCCTTTCTTTTTCCCACGTTGGTTTGGTATATATCTATATATAACAATATAATTTTGTGAGATATTAATTCTTTTTATCTCATTTTTAAATTTCTTAGATATTTTTTTTAAAATATAATTTTGTTAGATTAATATTTTCTCCGAAAATAGAAGAGGAGTGGAGTATTATATGACCTTTTTTTTTTTAATTTTCAATAAAACACAACTAATATTTCTAACACACTCACCACTGTTGAACGCAATATCATTTTTGCATTTATCTTCTGGTACATGGGTTCTTGGTAGTTTTTGTTTCTATGGTTGTTCATGGTTCTCTCTGAATTTGGAACTGATGACAACATTTTGAACATCTTTTTCATTTGCCGCTTAGAAAAGTTTTCCTTGGCTGAGCATATGAAAGGTATTGAAGTGAAATTTGTAAACTGCAAGTAACTGAATATGAGGTATGTGGAGAGGATCCTCAATCTTATAAATGTGGTGTTTTTAATTATTTTAATATTTTTATTTATTTTTTATTATTAAGAGAGAAAATCACCCGGAATTATAGGTGGCAAATGCAATGTGCAAATGGAGCGGAGTGAAATTCATCCAGTTTTAACTGTTTGTATTTACCATTTGTCTCTTTTTCCACAAAACTTCTTCTCTTTACAACTTAACCCATGTGGCTTTAATCCATTTTTTTTTATTATTTCAGTTTTTTATGACAAAATTAGCCTTGCGAATTTGTTTCTACTAATTACGGCCGGTTTTGTTTTTTTTTGTTTGGGGGGTTTTTTTGTCCAAAATTTTTTGTGAAGCCTTGAGACGTCAAACTCTCATTCTTGCTTTCTAACTACTTTCCATAACCGCTAACTTTTAGAGGATAATTATCATGATTTTTTTTAATTACCATGTTTTGTTTCCAATATAGTTTTTGATAAGTTAAATTCTTTTTTGCGTTTTTGTCCTCGTTTTTGGGATTTTTTGGACTTTGATTGTGAAGAAAACAAAAGGACTTTCTTTGCATTTATGAATGCTTCACCAAACTTATAAACGTGGTGTTTTTAATTATTTGAATGAGGTGTCTGGAGAGGATCCTCAATCTTATAAACGAGGAATTTTTTTAATGCTTCACCAAACTGGCCTTCTTCCTTTGTATATATAGATAACAATCAGAAATGCACCGTTCCTACCACACTAACCGAGCACTCATCCCATTATTCTAAACAGACAATCATTATCCTTCTCTCTCCCTCAGCCCGTACACTCTCATCTCTGTCAACTCACCCTCTCTGCCACCACACACATGCATATACACGTGCTTAATAATCATACTTTGTCCCGTATCACCTCTCTCAAACTCCCTTACACTCCCATGTCTCCTTCCTGCAAGCGCAGAAAACATGCAGCGGCAGAACCGTCGTCCTCCGACAAGCACCATCTCGCCGTCATGGCAAGTTTCGACGCCTCCTACCACCATCAGGACACCCCTTTAAAACTTTCTTCTCCGTAATCTCTCTGCAATCCCCTCTCTGAGCTGCACAGGAACTACCAAGCCGAGAGAACTCCGGCGAGATGTACATTTTTCCGACCATGGTAGGTTCGACACACCCTTGATCCCTTCCATCCTTGTTCTCGTGGTTGATTCTTACCTTTTTGCGTATTTTGGATGTTTGAATGGTGCAGAGAAACCTCGGGGAAGATTTCTATTGGATGTCATTATTAAAAGTAGGGTTAATTATTAGAAGAATAACAAGCTTTTGTCTAGTGGTGATGGAGAACAGCTCAGCTTGTTGTCATTGCTTAGCTGTTACTTTCGGTCCCCCCTCACCTACTGTTTTTTATCCATTGCTTTCGGCTCTTCATCACTGTAAAGCCAAAGCTGGATAATAGATTAAGATTAGAGGGATTGCAGGTCATCATGGTGTTGGCTTAGCTGCCATGTTCCCTGCTCTCTTCTTCACGTTTCTTCTTCCATATATGCTGCATCTTGTAACAGTTTTATCTATGAAAGATATATCAAAAGCTCAACAATTTCCCATATTTCTGGAGAAATATAACCGTGGCCATCCGAGCAATTTCAGGCCATTTTTCCGGCCAATAACGACTTTAACTGGCTCCAATTTGGTATAGAATTATTCTCTATATTTCTAGCTTCAATATGGCTTTTGAATCATCAAAGCTGGTGGAGAATCAAGCTCGATAGGAGCTCTGGAAGTTGGACCAAAACCTGCAATATTGCAGCGAGGAAGGTGAGTATATGCATACTCACAGGTATGTGGGCGAGCATGCGAAGCACAGGGTGGTCGGCGCGTTCAGCCAGTGGCTGCCAATGTAGCCACTTGCGGCGGCGCATGGAGGAACCCGAGATCCCTCCTTAGGTTTCTCAACGTACCGAATCCGCCGTCCGTTTTTCGAAATTAGACCGTTTTAAAATAGTTCTTTTATTAGCCGTACCTTACACGAAAATGCGTATATACGTTAGTACGTTATATATTTACGTTAGTACGTTATATATTTACGTTAATTGTTTTGTTCTAGGTGAAACGCATCACAAGGATCTTTAATGCCAATGAGGCGGGTTCGACCCGACGACATGATTTGTGAGTGGGTCTTTTGTTTTTACGTATATATGTATATAATAGTATATGTGATTTCCCAATAACTGTGTATATATTTATTACGAGGTGACATGCCATATTTAGCTTTACAAATAGACTTTTCATACACTTTATGTTTTAAATAATATTTGTGAGCATAAACTTGTGGCATGACATCCTTGTATTTTACCTGCTCATTATTACATGGTTGCACGGTGTTTCTTAGATGTTTGTACTGTCATGGGCCAAGGACCCGTTTCACATGTAGTTCATATGCATTGTTTACATTCACTTTAGATCCAGAGTTAGGTGCTAGCTTGTCCTTTTGTATGTTGTGTCACACTTGGAATGTGATGCGATTAGCACCACTCATGTGATGGGTACTAGAATGTAAAACCTACACCCAGCGCCTACATAAATTAATGAGCAATGATTTCTCATATTGACGAATTGAGTTTTGATGTTGAGATACCTGTTTATTGTGCTTACATCCAATAGCTTACTTGTGTTGCAGGGTACCTATTACGTACTATTGTTATAATATTGTTGGTGAAACCATATACTTTGTTTGTACCATACTTGACCAATCCCGAAACTACTGAGCACCATTCAACGTTATACCGTCAAGGAGCTAAAAGAGTTTCCTTCCAACCGGGAGGCCAATCACAGAGCGACACTTGTCGACATCAGAAGCCAATCATAGCACGACACGTGTCAACATCAGAAGCCAATCACAACACGAAACGTGTCAATGTTAGAACAAAGTTAAAAACTCTTTTCTATAAAAGGAGATCATTCTCCCACAATATTTCCTAATGTCATTTGTACTAAATCATTCACTAGTACTTACGAAAGGAGAGCTTGAACCTATGTACTTGTGTAAACCCTTCACAATTAAAGAGAACTCCTTTACTCTGTGGACGTAGCCAATCTGGGTGAACCATGTACATCTTGTGTTTGCTTCCCTGTCTCTATCCATTTACATACTTATCCACACTAGTGATCAGAGCAATCTAGCGAAGGTCACAAACTTAACACTTTCTGTTGTACCAAAGTCTTCACTGATTTTGTGCATCAACATTTGGCGCCGTCTGTGGGAATGACACTTATTCCCACTCTCCTCAGCTTTGTTAAGCTGGTTTCCACTATTCATACACTTACTTTTGACCAGGCATCCATTTCCAACATGGGGAACGAAGGAAGCCACAGCACATAGAATGTCACCCATCTTGCACCTGGTGCGAAGCAACGAAAGAATGAACAAAAGAAGTTTGCTATTCAGGCTAAAGTCGATGAGTTGGAGGCTCAGAACAACAAGATAGCGATGAAGAATGAGATCCTCTAAGAGCAGTATGAAAAGGTCTTCAAGATGCTCCACGAGGCTAGATATACTAAAACACACGAGCTCATCACCCATATGGAAGTCAACCATCAATTGGGTTCCCCCCAACACGAAGGGTCATTTGCCTTCGACATGGGTATTCCTGTTGAGGAGCGAGCTACTCATCGAAATGGCGACCAACATGAAACTTCTCTCAACCCAGCTGTTTCGACCTGAAGCAGGAGGAATGGAGGAAGGCACCTCCTTACAAAAGGAGTGGAAGGATCGAAAGCCATCTTTCGCGACTATCGAGACTTCCTAAAGTAACGTTGAGACAATCTCATCCATGTAAGCTCAAAGATCAATGACCCAAGGGTCTCTAAAAGACTCGGTCCCCTCCCACGTCCCAGGCCGGCTACCAATTTGGGGATGGGGCAACAAGTCCTAGAGAAATACGAAGGTATACAGAACTCAGAGATATTCCGACAGACATACCTTAAAAGTCATTACTGCGAGTCCAGGGAAAAATCACATGATCTTGATCAAACCTTCATACTTCCAAGAGGAGATGGAGATTTACGAAAGAAAGCTCCAGTGGTACATGACTCCACTCAGGACCCTGTTGTCCTACAGCTCCTTAAGGAAGTAAACAAGTTAACGACCGAATGACAAGCTGAGATACTTGATTGGAACCAACCTAGGCCTGGCCCTCTTACAAGGAGGATCCTCAACACCCCCTCCAAGAAAAGACAAAGCAGAAGCTTGGCTTGCAACTCTATACTGGAAAGGAGGACCCGATTGAACACCTTAACCTCTTTGAGTCTACCATAGCATACCAGATGCACACCAACGAATAACGATGTCTTCTCTTCCCCTCCACCCTCTCTGGCAGATCTCTAAACTGGTATTGCCGTCTTCCACCTGAAACGGTAGACTCATTTGAGGAATTTAGGAAACTATTTATTTCTCAACACATTTTCCAAACCGATCGCTTGCATTCTGCGGATGACTTTTACACTATTCGCCAAAAGCCAGACGAGTCATTACGTATGTATGCTACCCACTTCAGCTATAAGTATTCTCGTTGTGCCGAGGCAGACGACAAAACTGCCCTCAAAGCCTTCACGACAGGTCTACGTGACTGTTTCTTTAAGTACATAATCAATGCCAACCATTGGAAGACTTACTCTAAGGTGATGACGCATGCTTATAACCATGCCTCTGTCGAGGCAATGACATACCAAGAGAAAAGCCCAACAACCATCCCCTATCAGCAAGTGGGGAATGGAAGCCAAACCCACCAAAATGAGAAGACCTCAACCTTCCAAAAGGCAACGGTGCCTCCCCCTGCCTTACTTAATACTTTGCCAAGTCAACAGACATATCAATCTTAGGGCAAACGAAAATATTTTCATCCTCACCAGTCTCATTTTAGTAAAAAGAGTAAGAGACATTATCGCAATAACTAAGGGTATCGCCACGATAATGCCCGCCCCTAGGCAGTCAACACAGTAGGCCAAGCACATTTCAAGACAGGCCTTACCCCGAGGTATGAGACATATACACCTTTGAACGCCACATGCATGGCCATTTATCCCAGCATAGCACACCTAATACAGAAGCCAATGTCGAGGCAGTCGGGTTACAAGCCCACGAAGAACACGGGCACGTTTATCTGCTACCACAAGCATAACGGCCATGACGACGAGAAATGTATCACTCTTTGTGATCATATTGAAGCTTTGGCGCGTGTAGGAAAAATTGATCAATTCCTTATTCACCCTTCAAGGTATAACCGTAACCAACGCCAAGTGAATTTGATATATTCCATAAGTGGCGGCACACCTATATCTGAATCTTCCAATAGAGCCATGAAAAACAGTTAACAAGCTTTAAGGCCTGGTCACCAAGTGTTTCACGTGGAAGCCATCAGGGGAGGCAATTGTTCAAAGCCTAACTAGGATCCAATATGTGAGGAAGAAAGAGGTATCATCTACCATCACAATGACCCACTAATCATGGAAGCTCACATAGCCAACTTTGAAGTACGACGAATCCTAGTAGACACGGGCGCTTCGGTCAATATCATGTTTGCTAAAGCTTTCGGGGCACTTAATGTAGCTGAACACTTGCTTGATCACTCGATTTCTCATCTGATAAGCTTCTCCAATGATACTGTGCAACCTTTAGTGAGCATACACTTACCTTTCACCATTGGTACAGGCCCTTGCACAGCTACCATTACCACTAACTTCGTGGTGGTTGATTGCCCAACGGTATACAATGTCATCTTCGGACGCACAGGCATCAATGATCTCAAGGCCATGGTATCCACACATATATTGTTGATGAAATTTCCAACCCCCTATGGCAATGGTTACTTTAGAGAATATCAACTTAGTGCACGGTCATGTTACAACATTTTGGTCAAGCAACAACACCTGCATGTGCCCAAGGAAACCCTTTTTATACATGATCAAGTCAGAAAGACCAGCCTAAACGAAGCCAACTTAGATTTTCACGGTGGCAACAGTCAACCTGACGATCCTCGAGATGACTCTCTCACCCAGCAAGCACAACCCGCTGAAAAGTTGTAGAATGTTTTGATCTCAAAAGATTATCCAGATCGCATGGTGAAGATTGGCACCACCTTGTCACCATTTATTCGGTTGGCATTGATCTCTTTTTTACAAGAGAACACTGAGGTCTTCGCTTGGTCATACGAGGACATTCCAGGCATCTCTCCCGATATCATATGTCAACGTTTGAATATTGATCCCAAGACCAAGCCTGTGAGACAGAGCGAAAATCTTATGATGTTGAACGATGCGAAACAATGAAGGCAGAAGTTGAAAAACTCAAAGGTATAGGCTTCGTCCACGAAGTCAATTACCCAACATGGGTAGTAAATGTGATCCTTGTTAAGAAAAATCCGACGAAAGAAAGTCTTCTACTCCAAAAGATCTTGTGGAGAATGTGTGTCGACTACACCGACTTAAACAAAGGATGCCCGAATGATAGCTTTCCTCTTCCTCTCATTGACAGACTTATAGACTCTACGACAGGGTGTGAACTCCTAAGCTTTATGGATGCTTACTCAGGATACAACCAAATCCTTATGAACCCTCCGGACTAAAAACACACAACCTTCACTACTGACAGGGGACTATATTGCTATAAAGTCATGCCCTTCGGCCTAAAGAATGCAAGAGCAATTTTATCAGAGACTAGTCAATTCAATGTTCGCCAAACAGATTGGGAAGAACATGGAAGTTTACGTTGATGATATGTTAGTCAAGAGCAAACATACTGACCAACACATCACCAACCTATCTGAAACTTTCACCATTCTAAAGAGGTATCGAATGAGGTTAAACTGTTGGAAATGTGGCCTAAAACCAATCATATGATGATACTTTACGGAAATTTCACATGTTAAACTAATCTAGTTTAATATCAAGGGCAAATATTAGTGTTTAAGCTGTCTCATATAAATGTTATATGCTTAAACGATAAGTCCAAGGAATATGTGATTGGGAGAATGCAATCTAAAGAAGTTAGATTCAAGAGACCATTCTTTCGTAGACACATCCTAAACGTTCCTGATCATAGGATTGCCAATTGGGCATTGACAGTCCGTTAAGATCAGTACGTGTTATGTCTTCTCTCAGGGAGAATGACTAGTCTCGAGTCATTGGTGTGTGTGACATCAAGACAAGCATGTAGGTGCTCAATAGCGAATGAGTCCACTGAACGCGATCAACGAGGAGTTCTCATACTCATGTCACATGAGAACTCATGGTTGGGATAATGCAAAGTAGTCATTTGACCTGAGGCATCGTCGTTGTCTTGTGGTTAAGTCCTTGATCTTTGATTATGTCAAAGTCACTCCATTAGGAGGGTGTCCACGGCATAGTTGGGGTTAAGCCACTTAGCCATGAAGGCAAGTGAATGCGCAACAAGGGATCTCTAACCTTCAAACTGTTTGAGGGAGAATACTCTATGATATGATTAAAAATCTCTGGCCAGAGTATGAATGAGATTTAGGAAGTCGTTCCAAATCACATTCAAGGTAATCATATAAGCACACGAATCACATTGGATAGTAGACATGAATAAACTAAAACTATCAAACCAAACAATGTGGTCAAGAGTATTGTATTAGAGAAAGACCGTATTGCATTTGTAAACCTAAACTGAATAGGTTCTCCACCTCTTCTGATTAGCTTGGGTAACCATGATATGCTGCTAGGTGTCACTCATGGTTTGTGGAAGCCCTAAACGTGTATAATCACTAAAGGGAGAATTGAAAGTAAGTTTCAATTCACAATCGATGTGAAATGGTTTTAATCGCCCACTACCTCGCTAAAAGGAACCTAATGGATCGTACACCGTGTAAGGTGGAGATTGAAGAAACAATGGAGATGAGTAAGAATAATTAAATGGTTTAATTATTTAACAATTTATGGCAATGATTAATTAATATGTTAATTAATCAAACGAATAAAGTTCGTTAAAAGACCACGGGTTAGTTTTGGGCCTCAAGGCCCAATGGACTTCGAACGTCAAGCCCATTGACTTAAGTTGTATGACAACTTAATTCACAAAGGCCCAAAAGCCCAATAAAACCCTTATGGCCGGCCATGTTGGAGAGAATGGGCTTTTGGTTCTTTAGGTCACTTATTTGAAGGGACTATATAAAGGACTTTATAGCCTAAAATTCTAAAAGGGTTTTCTTTTGGAGAAAATTGGAGAGAACATGTCTCTCCATTTCTCTCTAAAGAGGCCGGCCCCCTTGGAGGGATTAGCTAGCAATCCTACTCCTCCAAGGTCACTCATTTTCTTCTCCAATCTAACCTTGGTGTGGAGACTTAGAGGTTCTCAATTTTGGGAACTTGGAGAAACCTATTCTTCCATCCAAATCCATAGATTTTAGATGCAAGGAATGAAGGCCCTCTCTTTGGGTGATTAGTCTTTGCTTATGCAAAGAGGAATCTACAAAGGTATATATTTCTCAACTCATTTTGATTTGAGTTGAATCTTGGCTTGGTTCACCAATCTACTAGGCTTTGAATTTCTGGGTAATGTTTTGTTTTTGAGTGCATGTAAGCATGATTCCGCCTTTAATTGTTAATTGCATGCTATATGATGTTGCTCAAATGAACATGTTTTCACAAAATAATCCTTCAAGTGGTATCAGAGCCTAGGTCTAGTAGTTGGTGAATCCTTTTGGGTTTTGTAGTTCATAGTTTTGATTTAAAAGTTGTAATATGTTACAAGCTTTATTCTTGTTTCTTTGAATGTAAATTTTTTGGAAAATTTGCCATCTCAAATGTTGTAGATGTAGTTCATATGAGCATGAATATTGGAGCTAAAAATTTGGTGCCATGACTTTGGGGAAATTCAGCCAAATCCAAAGAGTGGATTTTTTGGTTCTTGTTTGACTTGTTAAAAATGTTTTAAGGTGACTTTTGGAACCCCTATGTACCCTAATTTGGTTATATGTTATTTCCCTTAAGTTTGAGTTGTTTTGGGATGTTTTTGGGTGAAAAATGTTCATGGAAATTTTTGAGTTTTTCCATGAGTGTTCTTCATTGTTCTTGACATTTTTGCCAAGAACAAAAAAGTTTGATGTTTTGATTCAAAGTTTTGATTAATTTCATAAAGTTTTTGTTTTATGATTTATCTTATATTTAAATGTGTTAGATATTTATTTAAATGTGTTAGATATTTGTTTAAATGGTGATAGAAATAATGGTGGGTGTGAAAGGATTAATTCCCTTTCACACACACCACTTGCACCACTTGCTTGCTTTATGTCAAAACTCACAAATCAACACACACATCACTCCTTTCCCTCTCCAAAACCGGCCACCCTACATGTAGGGTACTTTTGGGGCTTTTATGCAATTACATAAAGTTTTGATACTTTTGTGTATTTGCACTTTGGCCCAAAAGTTTACGTTTTTACGTTTAAGTCCAAAAACGCTAAAGGACAAATTGTTTTGCTCCTTTAATGAAGTTTTTGCATTGTTTAAATTTTGGGTTCTAGTTGTATTTACATGAAGTAGTGAACTTTTGTGTTTTTACAAAGTGACCCCAAAAGTTTATGTTTTCGCAATATAGCCCAAAAAGTTGAGGTTATTGCATGATGGCCCAAATTAAGTAGAGAACAAAATTGTTTTGTCTCTTTAAATGAGAATTGGATTTTCATTTTGTTTAGCTCCATTTAAATCAATTTTATGGATACAAAAACCAAATGAAAATGTTGCATTCAATTTAATTAGTTAAAGTGTTAATTAATTAAAGGGTGATTATGAACCTAAGCCTACGATAATTGAGTTATGTGAAAGGCCGTTTCAAATTTGTTTGAACCATGGGAATGTGTAGATTAGATTTTGGTTGTAATTTGATTTGATCAAATGTTGTAAAAGAGCTTAAGCTCTTCTTTACTTTAAAGTAATTTGTTTTATGCAAATGTTGTAATGAGCATAAGCTCACCTTTACTTTGAAGTACTTCTTTCTTGCTTTATTTGATATGCATGAAAATGAAGTAGTTGGGTCCAACGCCCCTAAGACAACACGCCTTAATGTGATTAAACGCGTAACTAAAATCAATCACCATCCCTAGACCGAGATTCAACACAAGGCTCGTGTTGAATCTAAACAAAGGTTCATAGTCATCCTAAGGCCCTAAGGCAACTATATTGTCCATCAAATGAATGCAAAGTTTATGTTAGTAGTATCATATACTCTTGCTTTAAAAACCGTTTTATAAGCATAATGGGAGTATTAAATACAACTAAAAACAATCAATTGGACCAATAGTTGTAATAGGACCAAAATTGTTTTAATAAAGATTAAAATGAATATTTGTATGTGATGAGACCTAAAAACCCTCAACCAAACCATTATTAAGTTGAGAAGCGTGAGAGTGCTTTGAACACTCTTTCGTGGCCTTCCACCATGGTAGCTCCAATCGTTTATGACTTGTACACCGCCTTCACCCTATCATGGGGGAGTGCAAAGTGCATGCTTATACTCAGGAGGAGTCTATATGCATACTTGATGAGGTGAGTGTAGGCAACGAAGATGGCCGACATCGTATCATCGTGAGGCTATTCTTGAACCCCTTCACGAACTAAGCATGGTGGGAATGACTTAACTAAGTGCAATGGAGCCAATATCATATCATTGTGAGGTAACATTCTCTAGATGCCAAATAAGATGGGTACTTGCAAGAGATGCAAATGAGTAAGCGTACTCTCTCATTATTATTAATGCTAGCCAATATCATATCATTGTGAGGTGGGCTTGGTAGTAGTGAGTCTCCCATACCCTACTAAGAGTTTCCTCCAAAACTCTCGAATTCCGATGAGGGATATGGAATTTGCCAAAAATAGTGGGTGGTGCTATTTGATTTAAAGACCCGAATCAAATGGCTTAAAATCAATCAATTTATATTCGTTATGTATTTGTTTATCAATATATTTGCAAACGCTATCCAAAACTTGACTAAGAAAAACCGAATGCTTTAGTTTCCGGACTTGGTACCACAATCCCAAAGATTGTCTTAAATGGTTTGTATATGTACCTAAGTAGTCTCATCCTCAAAATCTTCCTATTGGTAATGTATCATTGGAAGAACATGTTAGATAAGTCTATCATGAAGAGGACAACACAAACAACCAATGCTTAATCCTTTGTTAAATGAACAAAGGAACTTACGAAGATTAGCATAAAGAAAAGGACACTTTTAGTGTTATTAGTTCTTCACTTACAAATCGTTGTATGAAGAAATAAGAGTTGCTTTGAACAACCCTTAGTCAATGCAAACACTAGTGCTTGTTTCTTTGTTAAATGAACAAAGAACTTAAGAAGAAAGCACAAAGGCATGGACACTTTATGTGCCATGATTCTTCACTTACAAATTGTTGTATGAAGAAATGAGAGTTGCCTTATACAACTCTTGAAAGTTTGTAATTATGTTTAAGAACATAATGGTTGGTTGACAAAAATAGTCCAACCACATGGACTTATGATGATTTCGAATCATTGAGTGTTGAAGTGTTACACCACTTAAAGAAACGGAAACTAGGCAAGGACTTCACCTTTATGTCCCTATCCTAATGGTTCACTAAGTTTATTGTAAACTATGTAGTGAACAATAAACACATACTCTCCAAAATGTTTGATGTGTATAACACAATTGAAATAAGTTTCAAGAGAGATAGTGGGAGTAAGGGTGCGTTTGGTACGCGGACGGGACGGAACGGAACGGGACGGGACGGGACGGAACGGGACGGGACGGGACGGAACGGGACGGGACGGGACGGAACGAAGGTGTAATTTTTGAAAAAGACATGGGGTATATTTGTCTTAAAATGGTAAAACATTGTGTTCCACAGACGTGGAACAAACCCGTTCCAGGGGGGAGAGGTGGAACGCAAAAACACCCAAAATCTGTCCCGTGGAACAACCCGTTCCACCCATTTTTAGCGCACCAAACGCGGGACGGAACGCCTCGTTCCGTTCCGTCCCGTCCCGTCCCACGTACCAAACGCACCCTTAGGGACCATGACTATTGTAGTCAAAGGAGAAGTCAAATGAAGAAAATAAAATTAACTCCAAGGGAACAAACTTTCTTTATGAAAGGATGGACATTGGAAGGGGTATTTGCAAGAAATGTCTTGCAAATGTCAAGAACACACCTTTCGAAGGTGTTGTAAATTGTTCTTGAATAGTTCAAAACAGTTGGTTCTTCTACTTGAATGCTTGATTCCGTATTGGTAACTATGTTTTACAATCGTTGTAAAAGTGTGGCTAATAAGAAGTAGAAGATTAATGAGAGAAGAGAAAGTACTTCACATTCGGAACGTGAATAAAATGTAGAACTCTGCCAAAGCAGATAGTACTTACTTCCTCATATGAACTACCAAAGAAATTGGAAAAACCAAAGATTGTCTTTACATTCCAATTGAATAAAGGAACTTAATTCCATATGTTAAATGGATAAATGTTTTGTTTGACAAAACATTGTTCTTTATTAATGAATGATTAGATTATTGTAATCTAATTAATTATCTCTATAGTAGAGATGATTTGGTAGTGTTAACTGTTTAGAATACAACGATGCTTAAACCCCAAAAGGTTGCAAGGTAGTGACTAATCCCAACTAAGTTGTGATACCTCTAAAAACATAAATTACGAGTTGGTCATAGATGGATGCCTTGGATCGTTAGATCCGGATCCAATGCCTTCTTGTTAAAATTGTATAGAGGCAAAATGTTTGAATCTTTATTCTTTTGGAAAGAAGAAAGAATCACAAAGTTGTTGAGGTTAATTCACTTAGATGTTAGTGGCACTAGTCCACAAACATAATATTACTCATGTTGTTTAACATTCACCGAAGATCACTCTCGGTTGAACTATAGTTTATTTTGAATAAACACAAGTTCGAATACTTTGCAAAAGGTTTCAAAGAATTCAAGAAATGTAAGTTGATGAGTAAGACGTCTAAAGTATTTACCTCCTTAGATTTGATCCAAGATAAGGTAACACTTTAGAACAGTTTCCTTGAAAGATATCAAGGAAAGAAGCATCATAAGATAATGGATTTCTCCATTAGGAGAAGAACGAACTTGAATAAGATTTAGTTCGTTGGATGTTATCAATTACCCATATATAGGATATATGCTTCTAATACAATATGATTGTCAATTCGAAGATCTTCCAAAATTTTCATGACTCCATAGGATGTAGTTGGAAAGAAAGACAAATCTTAATCATGTTAAGATTTGGGGTTGGGTGCTAATAAGCAATATTTGTTTGAAAATTATCTTGTGGGTATCCTTAAATTAATATTTGGATATCACTTCTATAAACCAACTAACAAATGTTGTTTGTTGGATAGTTCATTGTAATCCTACACTAGGATTTGCCCAAGATAGAGCAAATGAACGAGGGATAGAACTCAAAGAATGGTTCTTTAAGAAACAAGATAGTGATCAACAAATATAACAACCTAGTTCCTATACCACAAGCTCCGAGGTAGTCGAGAAGGATTTATAAACCGTCTGAGTTGAATGGTTTGAACTTTATGACTATATCATAGAGTTACACTTCTTAATTCGAAAGAAATAAGAATGAAAATCCTTATGACTACATTGAGTGTATATGCAACATATACTCAAGGAAATGGTAAAGTACCATTTGACTCGAAATAATGAAACCTTCATAGCTAATTGGTAGCTTAAGGTGACTACAATCAAAGAGAATGGTTGACTTTGAAGAAACCATCTTTGACGTAGGCTTGGTTTCAATTAATTCGAAGATTGCCAACTACAACTAAATGGTGATTCAATGTTTGGACATAATATAGGTTTCCGAAACCATTATTAAGATAGTCTTGATAATATATGTCTAAAACTATGAATCACAAGACATGGAAGTTGTAGAGATCCATCCATCATGAATCTTAGCAAGCTAGTGGGAGCCATAAGCGTCTTATGAGAAAAAGATCAAAACGTTTGATTTCTCATAAAGATGTAAATAAATCTTTTGTTTACTAGGTTTACAAAAGATTAGTGGGAGTTAATCATATTCCTAAATTTGTATATATATATATAAATATATATATGATATATATGAATATATATATGATATATTAATTTTGGAAATGGAAAGAATACTTCTTCATTAAAGTTATGACTTTAAACATTTTATAACGATAGAATGTATATGGGAGACATAGTCTATAAACATGGGAAGTAAATCTATAATGATAGATTTCAAGATATAATTTGATTATATCAATCCCTAATAAATAGACAATAGATGCTAGGAAGTTTCTCATATGATGATAAACTTCAATTAGAAGGACGACTCTAGTGTGACTAGTAAGTTGCTCTTCTCAAAGGGAACGTGCCCTTTGACTCCCAAAGAAATAATGCGTAAATAGAATCCTTTATGCATATGCAGAAAGGTGATTTATGAATTTCATATTGTATGAAAAACATCGATACGAATTGTACCTAGAACGGTACAAGACAATATGAATGCAAGCCCAGGATCAGAACCATGACAACTGTCAAGTGAGTCCTTAAGTATTTAAGAAATACTAAAGGATAGATTCCTCAAAGAACGAGGAAGAATTAGAGTAACGTAAAGGAAGCGTAAATGTATTAGATTATGAATCTAATCCATCATTGGATGTTTCTTCATTATGAATGAAGAGATAAACAGATATCTCTTTATTATGACTAAAGAGATATTTGGATGGAAACATTAAAAGTAATGACTTTAGTGTGTTCCATTATGAATGCAAAATATATTGCCATATAGAAGCTTACAACAATGTTGTTTGGATGGGAAAGTTCATTCATGAACTCTCTATTCGGTTCCAACCAGAAAGTGTTTCTAGTGTACCGACACTACAACACTAATGGGGCGATAGCTCAAGCCAGGGAATCAAGGTCTCATCAAGATCCGAACTCATATGAGAGACTGAACCACATGATTGAGAATCATGTATAATGGTGACGTCGATATTCTCAAGGTTGCTTCTATGAATAACATATAGATATCCATTGCCTAGGCCTACTACTCAGCTATTTTTTAAATGACTACAGAAGAGGTATCATCACTGATAACAAAGCTGATTGGCTCTAGTGCAAGTGGGAGATTGTTGGAAATGTGCCCTAAAACCAATCATATGATGATACTTTACGGACATTTCACATGTTAAACTAATCTAGTTTACATATAAAGGGCATAAATTATTGTTTGAGCCGTCTCATATAAATGTTATATGCTTAAACGATAAGTCCAAGGAATATGTGATTGGGAGAATGCAATCTAAAGAAGTTAGATTCAAGAGACCATTCTTTCGTAGACACATCCTAAACGTTCCTGATCATAGGATTGCCAATTGGGCATTGACAGTCCGTTAAGATCAGTACGTGTTATGTCTTCTCTTAGGGAGAGTGACTAGTCTCGAGTCATTGGTGTGTGTGACATCAAGACAAGCATGTAGGTGCTCAATAGCGAATGAGTCCACTGAACGCGATCAACGAGGAGTTCTCATACTCATGTCACATGAGAACTCATGGTTGGGATAATGCAAAGTAGTCCTTTGACCTGAGGCATCGTCGTTGTCTTGTAGTTAAGTCCTTGATCTTTGATTATGTCAAAGTCACTCCATTAGGAGGGTGTCCACGGCATAGTTGGGGTTAAGCCACTTAGCCATGAAGGCAAGTGAATGCGCAACAAGGGATCTCTAACCTTCAAACTGTTTGAGGGAGAATACTCTATGATATGATTAAGAATCTCTGGCCAGAGTATGAATGAGATTTAGGAAGTCGTTCCAAATCACATTCAAGGTAATCATATAAGCACACGAATCACATTGGATAATAGACATGAATAAACTAAAACTATCAAACCAAACAATATGGTCAAGAGTATTGTATTAGAGAAATACCGTATTGCATTTGTAATCCTAAACTGAATAGGTTCTCCATCTCTTCTGATTAGCTTGGGTAACCATGATATGCTGCTAGGTGTCACTCATGGTTTGTGGAAGCCCTAAACGTGTATAATCACTAAAGGGAGAATTGAAAGTAAGTTTCAATTCACAATCGATGTGAAATGGTTTTAATCGCCCACTGCGTCGCTAAAAGGAACCTAATGGATCGTACACCGTGTAAGGTGGAGATTGAAGAAACAATGAAGATGAGTAAGAATAATTAAATGGTTTAATTATTTAACAATTTATGGCAAGGATTAATTAATATGTTAATTAATCAAATGAATAAAGTTCGTTAAAAGACCACGGGTTAGTTTTGGGCCTCAAGGCCCAATGGACTTCGAACGTCAAGCCCATTGACTTAAGTTGTATGACAACTTAATTTACAAAGGCTCAAAAGCCCAATAAAACCCTTATGGCCGGCCATGTTAGAAAGAATGGGCTTTTGGTTCTTTAGGTCACTTATTTGAAGGGACTATATAAAGGACTTTATAGCCTAAAATTCTAAAAGGGTTTTCTTTTGGAGAAAATTGGAGAGAACATGTCTCTCCATTTCTCTCTAAAGAGGCCGGCCCCCTTGGATGGATTAGCTAGCAATCCTACTCCTCCAAGGTCACTCATTTTCTTCTCCAATCTAACCTTGGTGTGGAGACTTAGAGGTTCTCAATTTTGGGAACTTGGAGAAACCTATTCTTCCATCCAAATCCATAGATTTTAGATGCAAGGAATGAAGGCCCTCTCTTTGGGTGATTAGCCTTTGCTTATGCAAAGAGGAATCTACAAAGGTATATATTTCTCAACTCATTTTGATTTGAGTTGAATCTTGGTTCACCAATCTACTAGGCTTTGAATTTCATGGGTAATGTTTTGTTTTTGAGTGCATGTAAGCATGATTCCGCCTTTAATTGTTCATTGCATGCTATATGATGTTGCTCAAATGAACATGTTTTCACAAAATTTCCTTCATAAACCCCAACAAATGTGCCTTCGGCGTAAGTTCTGGCAAAATTCTTAGGATTCACGATAAGCCAACGAGGCATTGAGGCTAATCTCGAGAAGATCAAAACAATCCTCGACATAAGGGAACCGGTAACTTCAAAAGACATCCAAAGCCTTACGGGCAAGGTGGCAGCCTTAACTAGGTTCATCTCTAAGGTCGCAGACATATGTGCTCCTTTCTTCAAAGCACTTAAGGAAAGTAAGAAGTACATTACATGGACTAATGAATGTGCCGAGGCATTCAAGAACCTCAAAGGCTACATGAGTAAAGCCCCTCTACTTTCCAAACCTGAGGTTAGGGACACTCTCATTATCTATCTGTCGATATCAGCTTCAGCAGTAAGTTCCGTTCTCATTCGAAAGGATGGTAATGTCGAACAGCCTGTCTACTACGCTAGCAAGGCCTTACAAAATGCGGAGACACGATACTCCAACATTGAGAAATTGGCTCTAGCATTGGTCATGTCTACTAAAAAACTTCGCCCTTACTTCCAAGCAAACTCCATCATCGTGCTTACCAATCATCCTCTTCGACAGATGCTCTAAAGTCCTGACACTTCCGGGCGAATGATCAAATGGGCGATAGCATTAGGTGAGTTTGACATCTCTTACCAACCAAAACCAGCTAAGAAAAGCCAAGCAGTGGCAGACTTCATCGCCGACTTCACATATCTTGTTGACATTGTTTTTACGCCTAAAGAAGTGGTTTCATTACCCTCAGAAGCTCAGAAAATAGAACCAACAACCCCAGCATGGAGTCTATATGTTGATGGCTCGTCCAACCAATAAGGTTGTGGAGCAGGACTAGTCCTTACGACCCCTGACAAAGTGGCGATGGAGTATGCTTTTCATTTCAAATTCAAGGCATCGAACAATAAGGCCGAATATGAAGCCCTCCTAGTAGGATTACGTTTGTCCAAACAACTTAGGGGTTAAATGAATTGATATCTTCAGTGACTCCTAATTGGTGGTTAACCAGGATACCAACAACTTTGACGCTAAGGATAGCTCTATGGCAGCATTTCTGGCACAAACATAATTGTTGCTCAAGCATTTCCACTACCAGATCACCCAAATTCCTCGAGCGGAAAACAGTCATGCAAATGCTTTAGCTCGCCTCGCTTCAGGCGTGGAGGACAAGATTGGGAGAAAAATTCAGGTCGAATTGTAGGCAGCACCAAACACCATGGCTGCGGAAGTGTGCAACTTACAATAGGGGGATTGTTGGATTACACTGATTTATAGATTCCTTGCTCATGGCACCCTTCCAAATGACAAAGTCCAAGCTAAGCAGATTCGATACAAGGCTACCCGTTACTTGATCATTAATGACCAACTCTACAAGCAGGGTTTTAACCTACCATACCTAAGATGCCTTACACCCGCAGAGGCGAAAACTGTCCTTCGAGAAATACATGAAGAAGTCTGCGGAGATCATGCTGGATCTTGATCCCTAGCACATAAGGCTTTTCACCAATGATATTACTAGCCAACACTCCACCAAGATGCCATCAGAATATCTCGCTCATGTGATAAGTGTCAATGCTACGCAACTATTCCGCAATCCCCTCCCAAGCCACTCACTTCTATGATCAGCCCTTCGTTCTTCGCCTAATGGGGACTTGATTTGATTGGCCCAATGCTTGTAGGGAAGGGTAAGGTCCGCTATGCAATCATTGCAATTGACTACTTCACAAAGTGGGCTGAAGTAGAACCCTTGGCAACCATTACTGAGGTAAAAATAGAAGACTTCGTATGGAAGAACATCCTTTACATATTCGGCATTCCCAATGCAATAGTCACTGACAATGGGCGACGGTTTGACAACAATAAGTTCAGGATGTTCTTATCTAAGTTCAACATCAACTTATGTTTTGCCTCCCCAGCTCATCCCCAGTCTAATGGACAAGTCGAAGTCATTAACAAAATAATCAAGCGAACTTTGAAAACCAACTTGGATAAGGCTAAAGGTTGTTGGCCAGAATTTGTACCCCAAGTTCTTTGGTCATACCACACTTCGTATCGAACATCAACAGGAGAAACCTCATGCTCACTTGCCTTCGGTACAGAGGTAGTTGTCCCAATTGAGCTTGAGCAAGCAACGTTCCGAGTCCAAAACTACGTGCAAAGCGAAAATGACAAACAACTTACCCTCAACTTAGATCTAGTCAAGGAACACAAAAACCAGGCTCACTTGAGGAATGTCGCCTACAAGCAGCACATCTCCAACTACTATGACTTAAAGGTCAAACCTCGTTCTTTCAAAGTGGGGGACTGGGTATTGAAAAAAAGATTACTCTGCGACAGAGTCCCGAGTGAATGAACACTTAGTCCAAACTGGGATAGACCGTTTGAAGTTGTTGGCATCAGCCGCCCAGGCTTCTACAAGATTAGAAGCTCCGATGGAAAGACCCTTGGCCATCCATGGAACGCTGATCACTTGAAGTACTATTACAAGTAAACTCACATTGTACAAGTGTTCAGCCGTTCGGCATCCTATGTAACGAAGACTATTTTGCATGATTCAATAAAGAGGTGATTTAGACAACTCGATCCTAATCATCTTACATTCCTAGCAATGAAACACTCAGATTCAAAGCTTCAACATGAATGCTTCCAACATGAAACAAAGTCTAAGTATATGTCAACAAGACTATACAAATAAACGAACAGCTTCACAGTATATTCGTTCAATCATACATTCCAACATATTCATACATAAGCCAATTGTGCCTCGAAAGGGTTCAACATACTTTGTGTCATTCGACACTTGCTACAATGTGCCTCGACACCTTGCCCTTATTCTCACCAACCAGGTGATGAAATGTGAAGAAAGAACTCATCTTCATGCCACCAACCAGTTTATGAAATGTACAACCCATACTCTCCTTCATGCCACCAACCAGGTGATGAAATGTACAACTCGTACTCTAATATGATTTGGTAACTTGCCACTCATGCCAATGATCAGGTGAAGAAGGAACTCATCTTCATGCCACCAACCAGGTGAGTAAATGTACAACCCGTACTCTCTTTCATGCCACCAACCAAGTGATGAAATGTACAACCCGTACTCTAATATCATTTGGCAACTTGCCATTCATGCCACCAACCAGGTGAAGAAGGAACTCATCCTCGTGCCACCAACCAGGTGATGAAGGAACTCACATTCGTACCACCAACCAAGTGATGAAAGCAACTCATTCATTCCACCTACCAGAAGACGGGTGGTACAACTTGTATATGTGCACTCCTAGCATTCACAAATAATAAAAAACCCTCAAGCTTGACAACTCAACTAGGGGAGCACTTATGCCCAACAAGAATTATAGTTACCAACAAAGTCTTATTGCAAGCCAACAACAACTTCAGTACATGGCGTACGAAGATCCAGCTATTCAACCTTCTTGCATCTGCTTCACACATTTCTCCTCTGTAACAATGCAAACATTACAACTTGGAGAAAGCTTCACACATTCTTGATCAAGACATTGTGAAGCAAAACAAATTTAGGGTGCCAACAATAGCTTCATCAGTGGAGGGCAACCACAATTCTCAAAAACTTCACACACTCTTGATCAAGGCAGCGTGAAGCAAAACCAATTTATGGTGCCAACAAGAGCTTCATCAAAAGGTTCAGCCACAATTCTCAAAAGCTTCACACACTCTTAATCAAGACAGTGTGAAGCAAAACCAATTTATGGTGCCAACAAGAGCTTCATCAATGGAGGGCAACCACAATTCTCAAAAGCTTCACACACTATTGATCAAGACAATGTGAAGCAAAACCAATTTATGGTGCCAATAAGAGCTTCATCAAAGGAGTTCAACCACAATTCTCAAAAGCTTCACACACTCTTGATCAAGACAGTGTGAAGCAAAACCAATTTATGGTGCCAACAAGAGCTTCATCAATGGAGGGCAACCATAATTCTCAAAAGCTTCACACACTCTTGATCAAGACAGTGTGAAGCAAAACTAGTTTATAGTGCCAACAAGAGCTTCATCAATGGAGGGCAACCACAATTCTCAAAAGCTTCACACACTATTGATCAAGACAATGTGAAGCAAAATCAATTTATAGTGCCAACAAGAGCTTCATCAAAGGAGTTCAACCACAATTCTCAAAAGCTTCACACACTCTTGATCAAGCAGTGTGAAGCAAAACCAATTTATGGTGCCAACAAGAGCTTCATCAAAAGGTTCAGCCAGAATTCTCAAAAGCTTCACACACTCTTAATCAAGACAGTGTGAAGCAAAACCAATTTATGGTGCCAATAAGAGCTTCATCAATGGAGGGCAACCACAATTCTCAAAAGCTTCACACACTATTGATCAAGACAATGTGAAGCAAAATCAATTTATAGTGCCAACAAGAGCTTCATCAAAGGAGTTCAACCACAATTCTCAAAAGTTTCGCACACTCTTGATCAAGACAGTGTGAAGCAAAACCAATTTATGGTGCCAACAAAAACTTCATAAATGGAGGGCAACCACAATTGTCAAAAGCTTCACACACTCTTGATCAAGACAGTGTGAAGCAAAACAAATTTATGATGCCAACAAGAGCTTCATCAATGGAGGGCAACCATAATTGTCAAAAGCTTCGCACACTATTGATCAAGACAGTGTGAAGCAAAACCAATTTATGGTGCCAACAAGAACTTCATCAAAGGAGTTCAACCACAATTCTCAAAAGCTTCACACTCTTGATCAAGACAGTGTGAAGCAAAACCAATTTATGGTGCCAACAAAAGCTTTATCAATGAAGGGCAACTACAACTCGTAGAAAGCTTTACACACTTTTGATGAAGACTGTTCGAAACAAATTCAATTTATATGGTTCATCCAAACCTTCGACTACTACAAGGTGTGGCTTGCATCACAATCTCCTGTTGAACAGTGTGGAAGCAAAATTTGTATATGTTGTCTCTCCCACATTTTCAAATTTCTAATTTTCCTATAAAAAAAAAGAAATTGGGAAATTCAACAAAGCTTCATCAATGGAGGACAACTACAAATTCTCAAAAGCTTCACACTATCTTGATCAAGATAGTGTGAAGCAAAATCAGTTCATGGTACCCAACAAAGCTTCACCACAAAAGCTTCACCAACAAAACTTCATCAGTGGAGGACAGCTACAAATTCTCAAAAGCTTCACACTATCTTGATCAAGATAGTGAAGCAAAATCAATTCATGGTACCCAACAAAAGCTTCAACTCCAAAGCTTCACCTACAAAGCTTCAACTCCAAAGCTTCACCCACAAAAGCTTCACCTACAAAAGCTTTACTCACAAAAGCTTTACCCATAAAAGCTTCACCTACAAAACTTCAACACAAAAACTTCACCTACAAAAGCTTCAACCTTGATCAAGATAGTGTGAAGCAAAATCAATTCATGGTACTCAACAAAGCTTCAACCTCAAAGCTTCATCTACAAAACTTCAACACCAAAGCTTCACCTACAAAGCTTTAAAAAAATTATATATTTTTTTTTTCAGAAATTTGAAAATTCAGAAATTCGAAGAAAAAAAAATTACCGAGGCCTCATCTTCTTTGGGCCTAATAACTTTCATAACAAATATATATGAATGAGGTTTGGGCTACCACTTAGAAAGGAAATGCCTCCTTCGTCAACTCTCTCGACCAGAGACTTGTGGGACTCCTACCATATGCTACTGCACCTTGATACTCGGAAGTCTCAAGACCACTCGGTGACTTGGATTTTTCAAGTCTCCAACCGAGAAGTTTTCCTCACTCGGGAAATTAAGGAAGCACTACCTCAACATACATACTTCGCTCACAAAGCTTCAACATACAAACTTCAACAAAAGAAAAAATTCAAATAACTTAGTGAAGAAGGCTTTGGTGTATTTAACACAATACGTTGAAATGAAGCAAAAGTTATTTATTGATATCTCCGATAAGTTACAAATATGTACATATACATGAATCAAAATAAACAAACAAGACCTCTACTCCGTGAACGTAGTCAATCTGGGTGAACCACGTACATTTTGTGTTTGCTTCCTTGTCTTTATCCATTTACATACTTATCCACACTAATGATCAAAGCAATCTAGCGAAGGTCACAAGCTTAACACTTTCTGTTGTACCAAAGTCCTCACTGATTTTGTGCATCAACATACTTGTTTTACAGCGAAATGTTACACCTTCCAGAAAAGGTTTTACAAAAATTTATTTTCAGGCCCACTCACCTTTGTTTTTTGCCCCTCCAGGAATTTAATAGCGGATGTTTTGTAACGACGAGGATTGACAGTAAAAGCTGTTACGTAGGATACTTCTTCTTTAGGTATAATTATCCTTACTCTTCGCTTACTACAATTTATCTATACCCTGACATCACTTGTGTGATATGGGTTCAATCATGCTCACATGTGCACTCTAAATTAGTCACTCTTAGGTTTTAATTTATTCAAATTTTCCACATCACTACACTTTTTGGCTTCATCACCATCTAGGTGTCGACCATCACATCTCGATTCGGGTCTCCAGGTGGACATTTCGGGTCGGGATGTGACAGTTGTCATTTAACTTTACCCTAATTCTATCTACGCCCAAGGTTCTAATAGACGTTAGGCGCTAGTCTTGTAGCGAGCTGGGACCTAACACCTAAACAGACTAGGTGGATTTAACTAAAGTTGCTATATATTTAATAAATAAGTTCCTATTTATACTTAAAAAAACACATAATTGTATTAAGATACATAAATTGTGAAACAAAAATGATACATACATTATAAAGTATTAAAACATATTAAAACATATTAAAACATGGAAAACAAAATGACATATACATATAATGAGTGTTCATCCAAGTATCCATTAAGTCTCTTACATTTTATTGACAAAAAAATGCAAAATGAAAGTTATCGATTTTTTGTCTTAGTGAGTTGTGATCTAAGGGAGCTAGGCAAACACCTAAGCATGTTTAGGCACAATTTCTTAATTTTCTAATTTCCAGAGAATAATTGGGGTAGTGGCTAGCCGCCTAGCACCTAAGCGAGGTCTAGAAAAATAGTGTCTACGCCTCATTTAAAATTTAAAATTTAAACATATTCTAAGTTCACCACCTTCTTCCAAAAATATCATCAAACACCAGCAACACATCTGCAAAATACCCTAACGCAACCTCCCATGCACCTGCAGTTTCTGAACTATGTTGAGCAATTCTAGTGGTAGAAAGTGATGCAGGGCACAATAGACAGAAACGAAATAAAATAATAAATAGAATGGATACTCTTAAACAAAGCAAGTGGTCAACTATCTCATAGTGCGAGGAGATGCCTGAAAACAACATAAATTTTGGTTCTAGTACTAGCCTACAAGGTAGACACTAGAAAGAACAAAGCAACATACTCTTAAACAAGAGAAAGGCAAAAATATGAGACATAAATCTCTCTAAATATTTCGTTCATGTCAAAAACGTCCAACTTTTTCCATTTTACAGAAAGAGGTGGTATTTATAATCATTTTGTAACATACATTCAGAAATTAAAAATGCAATAAACTTAAAAGGTCAAATAACTAAAAATTACATAAAAAAAAAGTAATCCAATCAGCTAATAAAATGTCCAAAACACCCTGCCTATTGTTAGGAGCTACTATTGGCTGTTATTAGGTTCTTCTGATTGGTTATAGTCATTCTTTTTATCCTAATGAATCAATAAATGCACTGACCAACAGATCTACATCAGAAAGCAAGGGAACAAATATTACCCAAAACTCAATAACATTGGTCTACTGCCACAAAAATTGAAAGGCAATTAGTAGGCCCTACTATACCCAACTTATTGCCAAGGCAAGTCTTGCCCGAGCTGCTAGGCAAAGATTTTTTTAATTTTTTTGTTTTTTTTGTGCCAGCTGTAGCTGGCAAAAGCCACGCCCACATGCAAAGAAATGGTCAGTCAGTTTTTTTTTTTTTTTTTTTTTTTTTTTTTTTTTTTTTTTTTAATTTTTTTAATTTTTTATGTAACTAGAAATTCATTAGCCAAAGCAAGAAGCCAAAAAGTACAAGAAAGCCACATAGGACTAACAACCACAAATAGTGAAAAAGCAAAGAGTATATAAGAAATACAAGCCGAACATTGGCAAACACGTCAATCCAACACTTGCGAACCACCTACAACCTACATGAGGCAGGGAAGACCGTCTTTGTTGACGATTCCCACAAGCAGGGATGAAGGTCTATCGACCCACATAGAATTAAACATCCTCGCCACACAATGTGATGCCACAAAGTTCGCCGCTGCATTTTATGATCTTGGTATCCAAGACCAGGTGCACACCTGAAAAGATCTACCCAATGCCAAGACACGTCATAGAATGGAGAGAACTTCCTAGGGGTGCACTCCAAGCTAGCCATCAAAGATGAGATGACTAGCTTAGAATCCGATTCCACAAAAATCTGAGGGAAATTCCTTCAGCGAGCAAGGGCACTTCCCTTCCAGACTACGATTGCCTTCGCCATTAGCGCACTTGAGGCCACGACCTCCACCCTGCTCACCTCGACACACCGGCCATGGGCATCCCGAATCACTACACCCACAAAGTTCCGAGCTTCGCCCATCCTTCAACTGGCATCCACATTAACCTTAACCCCATGTGTAGGAGGAAGGGACCACAAAGGAGACCGAGCAATCACTGAGACACGCAGAGGAGGGGGCGTGGGAGTTCTGCACGTCGCCATACAGAAGCAATCAAAAGCACTCCGGATAGTAGCAATAGTGTTCGTGGGCGACGGTTGACGCTGCTCGAAGACAACCTTGCACTTAGATTTCCAAATATGCTAGCAGGAGAACGCGACTAGGGAAAAAGCCCTCTACCTTTCTAGCTTGCTCCCGAAGTCCACACTCCCCACCCGGAGAAGCCAAGCATCGAATGTGGAGATAGAGGTTCGGTCCAACTGAAAGCTAAGGGGACCACCAAACCACACAGCCTCAACCCAGAGGCAAAAGAGGAGAAGATGTCCTGTTGACTCATCCTGTTCGCCATAGATTGGGCAAGTGGGGAAGAAGCATCGACGTCGAAATAAATATTGAGAAGTGGCAATAGCTCTCCGAGCCCCACGCCACAAGAAGTTCCGAAATTTAGGAGGCGCCAAAAGGCCCCAAATCATGTTCCAAACTCTCGGGTCAATCATTCTTACGTTGTCTGCACGCTGCGATCTTCGACCAAAGACCCATCGATATCCCAATTTAATTGTGTAATTTCCCTTTTTGTTGCCCACCAGATGAGACAGTTTGGTCTCACGGGGTCACCAAAATGGGTACCTTCAATTGCCATTCTATCCACCACCGAGATAACGTTGAAGATAGGTTCAGATCCCAAGTTTTGGCTCCCTGATTAATGATTGAGTCAACAGTTTGATCCAAGTCCACCGTGCCATCACTAATGGGGATAGGATGGCCGGCTGGGATATCCAGGACCTAAACATCCTTCCGAAGGCGAACTTGCCTGCCACTTAAAACCTGCCAATGAGCACCCTTAAGAATTAGATCTTTTCCATCCAAAAGGCTACACCAAATCTAAGAGGATCAACCCCTCGTTTTGCCTCAAGGAACGAGGAGTGAGGGAAGTACCGATCCTTAAGGACCAGAGCTCATAAGGAATCAAGATCCTGGATAAGATGTCAGCATTGCTTGGCAAAGAGGGCGAGGTAGAAGTCCCTAAAGTTCCTAAACCCCATGCCACCCTCACACTTTGGGAGCCTCATGTCTTTCCAATTTACCGAGTGAATACCTCGAGCCTTGTCTAAATTTGCCCACCAGAACCTCGCTATTGCCCCATCAATATCCGTGCATAGCTTAACCGGAAGACGGAAGACATTTATTGGATAAGTTGGCACAGCTTGTACAACTACCTTAATCAGCAATTCTCGTCCTGCTTACGACATGAATTTATTCTTCCAACCCTGAATTTTTTATAATACCCAATCTTTGATATAAGACAGAGCAGCCGTCTTAGTCTTACCGCACACCGCCGGGATACCAAGGTAAGTCCCAGGATCCTCTACCCTTGGCATATTCAAAATTGTGCATAACTCCTTTTGGACCTCCTTAGGCGTGTTGGCACTAAAGTACACCACCGACTTCTGCAATCCGACCTCCTGCCCCGAGGCATGACAGCATGCCTTTAGGAGGCAATCAGTGCTCTCGTAATTTTCCTTTGTAGCCGACTGGAAAATCAAGGTATCATCCGTGAAAAGCAAGTGAGATAACCGATGACCGTGGGCACAAATTCGGATTCCCTCAAGAAATCCCGTCTCCGCAGCCTGCTGGAAAAGCCGAGATAAGACTTCACTGTTCCTCCAATTCAAAAATCCTTACCGTGGTGGCCTTGATTTGCTTAACATTTTAGCCCCAATTCATTTGAAGAGTACCAGGTGCTCGGAGAGATTATTGATCAAGAGCTTTTGGTCCTGGAAGGTTTCCCGACTCCATATCTTTAGATTCCTACTAGCAGGAATGCCCGCGCTTTGATGCGGGTTTTCAAACTATAATTGACAACATACATCAATAATATCCACAGAAAAATTAATTGAAATTGTTGTAGCAATACAATTGAATTCTTAAATGTAGCAATTTAGACAATGCACGTTTTACTTAAGTAACGCTCACAAAACCACAAACAATCCCAGAAAAGATACTAACATATAATCAATTCAAGTATATTAGGAGCACGTTTGCACTCAATAGAGGGAACCAGTTGAAAGGAAATCCGTAGCTCTTCTAACTTTATTGTTTGGCCTAAAGAGAATTTGTGGGCAATAACCCTTAAAAGCTATCGAACAAAAAATAAAACAAAATTCACAAATTATCAAAATAAAATTCAGCAACAAATTGCGAATAAAAAGCACACGGTTCATAAACAATCAAAATTAAAAGCAGGAAAGAGTGAGAGTGGTGTATCAAGCCGATGTCTGACTCGTCATGGAGAGCTTCAATCACTGATTGTGGCAACTCGGCTGAAAGAGCTTCGAGAGAAAAATAGGCATTATCGTAACTATCTTGAGAAGTGAATTTCACTTCCACAACTGAAATTTCAAAACCCACCACATAAGAAGCATATGAAAACAACAAAAATGAAATTTAGTCAGTTATTTTCTGATCATTAGTATCCTAACCAAAGCAATTTTCAACTTCAACATTCAAAACGAAAACGTAGAGTTTATGTTAATCACTCAAAGTGATGTTCACATTTTGTACCACTAAAAAGCACTACTGATTAACCTTTTTGAGGTCCTTATTAACACTTGAAAACTCTTGGGACACATAAAATTGAAAAATGCAAATAAGTAAATTGCTTCAAAACATATATAGGATGATGTTACCTTCCCAATCAAAACCCATTTGCATCTTGCCAAAACTATTGGACTTGAACTTAAACTTTTTCAACATTGTATTGCTAGGAGGACCCAATTGGCCTAATTAAAAAGCGCTTCTTTCCCAAAACCTTTGAACTGTTCAGAGTCCAAAATCTAGAAAACAAATGCTAATCAATAGCCAAAATACAATGTGGAATGTAGGAAGGAAATTAGTCCTTTTGTTCTGAATCAAGATCACTAATTCCAACGTACAATTTCAAGACCCATTTCCCTACAGTTGGACATCAAGAAGACCACTAATTCTGAAATACAAATTGTTTGTATCATACTTGACCAATCCCGAAACTACTGAGCACCGATCAATGTTATACCGTCAAGGACCTAGAAGAGTTTTCCTCTGATGTGAAAATTATGTTGACACACAAATTAACCCTCTTTTTATCAATTGTAGCAAAGTATGTAAGTAGAGATCGTTCTAAACCGGGGATTAGGAGGGATTGCAAAATCACTTGAAAACTGACTCAAATACGTAAAAACAAGTTTAAAACACTAAACTAGACTCAAAGAATGCAAAACTAAACTTTAAAACACCAAAACAAACCAAAAGACTCAAAACAGCCTAAAAACACTCAAAACTGCCTTAAAACCACAATCTGGGCAGTTTTGAACACTAGACACAAACTTGGACGAAAATTGGGTTTAACTTGACCTAAGACACTTAAAAACACAAACTAAAGTGATTTCTAACTACTATGACTCAACCAAGTAAAGGGGGATTGATTTTGGACGAATTTAACTTTTAAAACAAGAACTTTGAAAACAGACTTGACAAAAACGTTTTGATGAAGATTAAGATGGTGAAAGGCTAGTTAGAAGGTTCCTTCTCCACACATGAAACATATGCATACGACTCGATTTCCAATTACTCTTTCAACAAACCATGAATGACAATGCCCCAAATTAACTAGATTGACCAATTAATTCTCAGATTTCCCTAGATTCATTGAATTGAATGGGATACGCATTACAACCAAATTATTCTTATCAAGAACCCTAACTATGGAATATGCATGATAGAGACACATATCAAAGATCATTAAGTTCAATGGAAATCATAAGCATTGACGAGGCATTCATAACTATGGGATACGCATGTTACTCTTACCTAGGATTTACTTAACACAATCGTGACTAGCGACTTTTACTACTTATGAATATAAGTTAATAACGATTAGGTGAAATTCCCTTATACTCTAGCATCAAATTCATGCATGCAAACTAAGTGTCGACCATCAATCAACATACATAAACATGTTATCAATCAAATAGATAAGTAAACCACATTCACGATTCATGATATCATAATTGGAAGAAATCAAGTCATATAAAACATATGATCATGGCTTTGAATTCCCCTCTAACTATAAAGAAATTAGTTCCTCATGTTCGCAAATAAACAAAGATAAATAAATTTAAACATTGACATAAAGATAGAAAACATCTAGAATCGCTCCGACAATCCAACGTCTTGAATGGCATGCACGACTCCAAGAGTTCTTCCTTCTTCTCCTTGCAAACTCACGGCACAATGAGGGATGTTGGGTGAATGGTGTAGTGAAAATCTGGTTGAGGGTGGTGAATGAAAGGGTGCGGCAAGGCCTTGTATTTATAGGCTGAAAATCCCATCTCCTAGGTAGCAAGGGACAAGGTTTTAAAGGCCTAAATTGCATAGGATAATAACATACAATCCTATAAGGAAAACAAGTCAAAAACCCAAAGGGATTGGGAGATAAGGTGCGGCACAAAGAGTGTGAAAAGATAAGGCTTCTAGAAAACCAAAATCCCAAGGGAAATAGGTGAAAACTCACGGCACAAAGCTAGGGTTCTAGAAAGACAATGCAAGGCAGATTTTTAGGCTTCTAGAAAGGTTCCTAGGCGCCATCTTTGTAGGATAAGATTAGGTCTTCTAGAAATCCCATTTTAATCATCCTAATCTAGTTAGAAACCCTCCTAAGTGGCTGGAATGTGGATAGTTTAGGATTAGGATAAGATAGGATAGGATAAGGTTTGTTTGGATAAGATAAGCTAAGATAAGGTTATGGATGAGGTTTTGGATAAGATCCTTATCTTGAGCTGATTATTTGGCTTTAACTCTTCTTCTTCATGTAGGAATACTTGCTTGAGTAGGAAACTTCATTCGTCTAGGAATCCATCTTCATTTAGGACTCCTACATTGATTAGAAATCCTTCATGTAAGCCCTTTCCTACTTCAACTAGGAAACTTTGTATCTTCAATTCTTCAACTTTGAAACGCATTCCTAGCTTCATCAATCCCTCAAATTCGTCCATCCCTTGTGCCTCATGTGCATGAACTCCATTTTAGCCCAATTTTGCTCCAAAATGCTCCAAATTGCATCTTTTTGCTCACTTTGTCTCTAAAACCTGAAAACACATGAAAATAGCTTAAAAGACTAACTTAACTAAGAAAACACAACATAAATGCATAAGAACTAACTAACTAAGGCGCATAAATATGCTCATATCATCCTCCAACTAGGAGGCCAATCACAGCACGACACATGTCGACATCAGAAGTCAATCATAGCGCGACACATGTCAACATCAGAAGTCAATCACAACACGACACGTGTCAATGTCAGAATGAAACTAGAAACTTTCTTCTATAAATAGAGATCATTCTCTCACAATATTTTCTAATGTCATTTGTACTAAATCATTCACTAGTACTCACTAAAAGAGAGCTTGAACCTATGTAGTTGTGTAAACCCTTCACAATTAATGAGAACTCCTCTACTCCGTAGACGTAACCAATCTGGGTGAACCACGTACATCTTGTGTTTGCTTCCCTGTCCCTATCCATTTACATACTTATCCACACTAGTGACTGGAGCAATCTAACAAAGGTCACAAACATTTTCTGTTGTACCAAAGTCCTCACTGATTTTGTGCATCAACATTTGGCACCGTCTGGAGGGACGACACTTATTCCTACTCTCTTCAGCTTTGTTAAGCTGGTTTCCACCATTCGTACTCTCTTTTGACCAGGCATCCCTCTCCAACATGGAGAGTGAAGGAAGCCACATCACGCAAAATGACACCCCTCTTGCACCTAGTGCGAAGCAACGAAAAAATGAAGGAAAAAGGGTTGCTCTTCAAGCTAAAGTCAATGAGCTAGAAGCTCAAAACAACAAGATATCAATGAAGATTGAGATCCTCTAGAAGCAGTATGAGAAGCTCTTTGAGATGCTCCACGAAACTAGGCATACTCAAACACGCGAACTTGTTACCCCTGTGGACATCAACCATCATCTGGATACCTCCCAACATGGAGGGCCACCTTCCTTCGACATGGGTATCCTTGATGAGGAGCAAGCTAATCATCAAAACAATGATCAACATGAGACTTTTCTCAACCCAGCTGCTTCGATCTGAAGCAGGAAAAGTGGAGGAAGACACCTCATTACAAAAAGGTTGGAATGATCAAAAGCCGTTTATTGTGACTGTCGAGACTTCCTAAAGCAACATCGAGAGAATCCCCTCCACATAAGCTCGAAGATCAATGACCCAAGGGTTTTTGAAAGACTCGGTCCCCTTCCACGTCCCAGGTCGGCTACCAATTTGGGGAAGGGGCAATAAGTCCTAGAGAAACACGAAGGTATTGGGGACTCAGAGAAATTTCGACAGCATACCTTGAAAGTCAGTACGGCGAGTCCAGGGAAAAATCACATACTCTTGATCAAACCTTCTTACTTCCAAGAGGAGATGGAGATTTACAAAAGAAAGCTCCAATGGTACATGACTCTACTCAGGACTCTCTTGTCCTATAACTTCTTAAGGAAGTAAACAAGTTGAAGGCCGAACGACAAGCTAAGATACCTGATTGGAACCAACCTAGGCTTGGCCCTCTTACAATGAGGATCCTCGACACCCCCCTCCAAGTAAAGATAAAGCAGAAGCTTGGCTCGCAACTTTATACTGGAAATGAGGACCCGATTAAACACCTTAACCTCTTTGAGTCCACCATGGCATATCAGATGCACACCGACGAAGAGCGATGTCTTCTCTTTCCCTCCACCCTCTCTGGCGGAGCTCTAAAGTGGTATTGCTGTCTTCCACCTGAGACGGTAGACTTATTTGAGGAATTGAGGAAACTGTTTGTTTCTCAACACATTTTCCAGACTAATCGCTTGCATTCTGCAAATGACTTGTACACTATCCGCCAGAAGCCGGACGAGTCACTATGAGAGTATGCTGGTTGCTTCAGCCATGAGTATTCCTGCTGCGCTAAGGCAGATGACAAGACCGTCCTTAAGACCTTCACGGTAGGCCTACGTGATTGTTTCTTCAAGTACATGATCAATGCCAACACTTGAAAGACTTACTCTGAGGTGATGACACAGGCTTACAACCATGCCTCCGCCGAGGCAATGACATATCAAAGGAAACCCCCTACAGCCACCCCTTATTAGCAAGTAGGGAGTGAAAGCCAGATCCAACCAAATAAGAAGACTTCGACCTTCCAAACGGCAGCGGTGCCTCCCCCTACCTTACTTAATACTTTGCCAAGTCAACAGACATATCAATCTCAGGGCAAAAGGAAAGATTTTCATCCTTACCAGTCTCATTTTAGTAAAAAGAGTAAGGGACACTAACGCAATAACCAAAGGTATCACCATGATAATCCCCAACCCCAGGCAGTCAACACAGTGGGTTAAGCATGTGTCAGGACAACCCCTACCCCGAGGTATAAGGCACACACACCTTTGAACGCTACATGCGTGACCATTTACCCCAACATAGCACACCTGATACCGAAGCCAAAGCCGAAGTACCCGAATTACAAGTTCGAAGAACACAGGCACGTTTTGCTACAACCACGAGTATAACGGCCATGACGACGAGAAGTGTATCACCCTTCGTGACCATATTGAAGCTTTGACACGTGAAGGAAAAATTGATCAATTCCTCATTCATCCTTCAAGGGGTAACCGTAACCAACGCCAGGTGAATGTGATATATTCCATAAGTGGTGGCACACTCATATCTAAATCTTCCAACAAAGCCATGAAAAATAGTGACCGAGCTTTAAGGTCTGGCCATCAAGTGTTTCACGTGGAAGACATCAGGGGAGACAAGCATCAAAAGCCTAACTGGGATCCAATATGTTTCTACCCTGAGGAAAAAAGAGGTATCATCTACCTTCACAACGACCCACTGATCGTTGAAGCTCACATAGCCAACTTTGAAGTACAACGAATCTTGGTAGACACGGGGGCTTCGACCAATATCATGTTTGCCGAAGCTTTCAGGGCACTTAATGTAGCTGAACACTTGCTCGATCGCTCGATTTCCCCTCTAATAAGCTTCTCCAATGATATCGTGCAACCTTTGGGGAGCATATACTTACCTTTCACCATTGGTACAGACCCTTACACAGCTAACATTACCACTAACTTCCCGGTGGTTGATTGCCCAACGGCATGCAATGTCATCTTCGGACGCACAAGCATCAATGATCTCAAGGCCATGGTATCCACACATATGTTGTTGATGAAATATCCAACCCCCTATGGCAATGGTTACATCAGAGGAGATCAACTTAGTGCATGATCATGTTACAACACTTCAGTCAATCAATAGCACCTGTCTGTGCCCAAGGAAACCCTTTTTATACATGACCAAGTCATAAAGACCAGCCCAGACGAAGCTAACTTGGATCTTCACGGTGGCAACAGTCAACCCGACGATCCTCGAGATGACTTTTTCACCCAACAAGCACAACCCGCGGAAGAGTTGGAGAAGGTTTCTATCTCAAAAAATTATCCGGATCGCATGGTGAAGATTGGCACCACTTTGTCACCACCCATTCGATAGGCATTGATCTCTTTTTTGCAAGAGAACACTGAGGTCTTCGCCTAGTCATACGAGGACATGCCAGGCATCTCTCCCGATATCATCTGTCATCGCTTAAGTATTGACCTCAAGACCAAGCCAGTGAGACAGAAGCGAAGATCCTATAACGCTGAACGGTACGAGGCAATGAAGGCAGAAGTTGAAAAACTCAAAAGCATAGGCTTCGTCCACGAAGTCAATTATCCAACGTGAGTAGCAAATGTTGTCCTTGTTAACAGGAATCCGACCAAGGAAAGTCTTCTACTCCAAAAGGTCTTGTGAAGAATGTGTGTCGATTACACCGACCTAAGCAAAGGATACCCGAATGATAGTTTTCCTTTCCTCTCATAGACAAACTTATAGACTCTACAACAGGGTGTGAACTCCTGAGCTTCATGGATGCTTACTCAGGAAACAACCAAATCCTTATGAACCTTCCGGACCAAGAACACATAGCCTTCACTACTGACAGGGGACTATATTGCTATAAAGTCATGCCCTTCAGCCTAAGAATGCCGGAGCGACTTATCAGAGACTTGTCAATTCAATGTTCGTCGAACAGATTGGGAAGAGCATGGAAATTTACGTTGATGATATGTTAATCAAGAGCAAACATGCTGACCAACACATCACCAACCTATCTGAAACTTTCACCATTCTTAAGAGGTATCGAATGAGGTTGAACCCCAACAAATGTGCATTCGGCGTAGGCTCTGGTAAATTCTTAGGCTTCGTGATAAGCCAACGAGGCTAATCTCGAGAAGATCAAAGAAATCCTCGACATGAAGGAACCAGTAACTTCAAAAGACATCCAAAGCCTTACTAGCAAGGTGGCAGCCTTAACTAGGTTCATCTCTAAGACCACAGACAGATGTGATCATTTCTTCAAAACACTTAAGGGAAGTAAGAAGTACATTACATGAAATGATGAATGTGCTGAGGCATTCAATAAAGATTACATGAGTAAAGCTCCTCTACTCTCCAAACCTGAGGGTGGTGACACTCTCATTATCTATCTGTCGGTATCGGCTTCAGCAGTAAATTTCATTCTCATTCGAAAGGATGGTAATGTCGAACGGTCTGTCTACTACGCTAGCAAGACCTTACAAGATACGGAGACACGATACTCCAACATTAAGAAATTGGCTCTAGCATTGATCATGTCTGCACGAAAACTTCGCCCTTACTTCCAAGCACACTTCATCATCGTGCTTACCAATCATCATCTTCGACAGATACTCCAAAGTTCTGACACTTACGGGCGAATGATCAAATAGGCGATAGCATTGGGTGAGTTTGACATATCATACCAACCAAAGCCAGCTGAGAAAGGCCAAGCAATGGCAGACTTCATTACCGACTTCACATATTCTGTTGACATTGTTTCTACGCCTAAAGAAGTGGTTTCATTATCCTTGGAAACTCATAAAACAGAACCAACAGCCCCAGCATGAAGCCTATATGTTGATGGCTCGTCCAACCAATAGGGTTGTGGAGCAGGACTAGTCCTTACGATCCCTGACAAAATGGCAATGGAGTATGTTCTTCATTTCAAATTCAAGACGTTGAACAATGAGGCCGAATACGAAGCCCTCCTAGCCGACTTACGTTTGGCCAAACACCTTGGGGTTAAACGAATTGATATCTTCAGTGACTCCCAATTAGTGGTTAACCAGGTCACCAACAACTTTGACGCTAAGGATAGCTCCATGGCAGCATATCTGGCACAAACACAATTGTTCATCAAGCACTTCCATTACCAGATCACCCAAATTCCTCGAGCGGCAAACATTCATGCAGATGCTTTGGCTCACCTCGTTTAGGTGGTGGAAGACAAGATTGGGAGAAAAATTCAGGTCGAATTGTTGGCAGCACCAAGCACCATCACTGCGGAAGTGTGCAACTTACAACATGGGGATTGTTGGATTACCTCGATTTATAGATTCCTTACTCATGGCACTCTTCCAAATGACAAAGTCCAAGCTAAGCATATTCGATACAAGGCTACTCGTTACTTGATCATTAATGACCAACTCTACAAGCGGGGTTTTAACCTACCATACCTAAGATGCCTTACACCCGCAGAGGCGGAAACTGTCTTTCGAGAAATACATGAAGGAGTCTGCGGAGATCATGCTGGATCTCGATCCCTAGCACACAAGGCTTTTCGTCAAGGATATTACTGGCCAACACTCCACCAAGATGCCATTAGAATATTCCGCACATGTGATAAGTGTCAATGCTATGCAACTATTCATCACTCCCTTCCCGAGCCGCTCACTCCTATGATCAGCCGTTAGCCTTTCGCCCAATGGGGACTTAATTTGATCGGCCCAATGCTTGCAGGGAAGGGCAAAGTTCGTTATGCAATCATTGCAGTTGACTACTTCACAAAGTGGGCCGAAGTATAACCCTTGGCAACCATTACTGAGGCAAAAATAGAAAACTTCATATGAAAGAACATCCTTTGTAGATTCGACATTCCAAATGCGATAGTCACTGACAACGGGCGACACTTCGACAACAATAAGTTTAGGATGTTCTGCTCTAAATTCAACATCAACTTATGTTTTGCCTTCCCAGCTCGTCCCCAGTCTAATGAATAAGTTGAAGCTATTAACAAAATAATCTCTTCTAAAAAAAATCAACAAAATAATCAAGCGAACTTTGAAAACCAGCTTGGACAAGGCTAAAGGTTATTGGCCAGAATTTGTACCCCAAGTTCTTTGGTCATACCGCACTTCGTATCGGACATCAACAAGAGAAACCCCATTCTCACTTGCCTTTAGTACAGAGGCAATTGTCCCAGTTGAGCTTGAGCAAGCAACGTTCCAAGTTTAGAACTACGTGCAAAGCGAAAATGACAAACTTACCCTCAACTTATATCTACTCGAGGAACACAGAAACCAGGCTCACTTGGGAAATGTCGCCAACAAGCAGCGCATTTTCAACTACTATGACTCAAGGGTTAAACCTCGTTCTTTCAAAGTGGGGGACTGGTATTAAAGGAAAAATTACTCTGTGACAGAATCCGGAGTGAAGAAACACTTAGTCCAAACTGGGATGAACCGTTTGAAGTTGTTGGCATCAATCGCCCTTTCTTTTATAAGCTTAGAAGCTCCGATGACAAGACCCTTTGACATCCATGGAATGCTAATCACTTGAAGTACTATTACAAGAAAACTCACATTGTACAAGTGTTCCCTTTCTCTTATAAGCTTAGAAGCTCCGATGGCAAGACCCTTGGACATCCATGGAATGCTAATCACTTGAAGTACTATTACAAGAAAATTCACATTGTACAAGTGTTAAGCTTCAGCAGTTCGGCATCCTATGTAATGAAAATTATTTGGCATGAATTCAATAAAGAGGTGATTTAGACAACTCGGTCCTAATCCTTACATTCCTAGCAATGAAACACTCGAATTCAAAGCTTCAACATGAATGCTTCTAACATGAAACAAAATCTTAAGTATATGACAACAAAACTATACAAATAAACGAATAGCTTCACAGTATATTCGTTCAATCATACATTTCAACACATTCATACACAAGCCAACTGTGTTTTGAAAGGGTTCAACATACTTTTTGTCATTCGACACTTGCTATAATGTGCCTAGACACCTTGCCCTTATTTTCACCAACCAAGTGATGAAATGTGGATAATGAACTCATCTTCATGCAACCAACCAAGTGATGAAATGTACAACCCGTACTCTAATATCATTTAGCAACTTGCCACTCATGCCACCACCCAGGTGAAGGAACTCATCTTCATGCCACCAACCAGGTGATGAAATGTACAACCCGTACTCTCCTTCATGCCATCAACCAGGTGATGAAATGTACAACCCGTACTCTAATATCATTTGGCAACTTGCCAATTATGCCACCAACCAGGTGATGAAATGTATAACCCGTACTCACCTTCATGTCACCAACCAGGTGATGAAATGTACAACCCGTACTCTAATACCATTTGGCAACTTGCCACTTATACCACCAACCAGGTGAAGAATGAACTCTTCTTCATACCACCAACCAGGTGATGAAATGTACAACCCATACTCTCCTTCATGCCACCAACCAGGTGATGAAATGTATAACCCGTACTCTAATATCATTTGACAACTTGTCATTCATACCACTAACCAGGTGATGAAATGTACAACCCGTACTCCCCTTCATGCCACCAATTAGGTAATGAAATGTACAACCTGTACTCTAATATCATTTGACATCTTGCCACTTATACCACGAACCAGGTAAAGAAGGAACTCATCTTCATGCCACCAACTAGATGATGAAATATACAACCCGTACTCTAATATTATTTGACAACTTGCCATTCATGCCACCAACCAGGGAAGAATGAACTCATCTTCATGTCACCAACCAGGTGATGAAATGTGATGAAAGCTGATGAAATAACTCACATTGGTACCACCAACCAAATGATGAAAGAAACTCACCATTCATTCTACCTAGCAGAAGACGAGTGGTACAACTTGTACATATGAACTCCTAGCATTCGTAAATAATAAAACCCTTAAGCTTGACAACTCAACTACGGAATCACTTATGCCCAGCAAGAGTTATAGTCACCAACAAAGTCTTATTGCAAGCCAACATCTTCAGTGCATGGCATACGAAGATCAAGCTATTCAGCTCTCTTGCATCTGCTTTAAACATTTCCCCTCTGTAACAATGCAAATACTACAACTCGTAGAAAGTTTCAAACTCTTTATCAAGACTGTGAAGCAAAACCAATTTATGGTGCCAACAAGAGCTTCATCAAAAGAATTCAACCATAATTCTCAAAAGCTTCACTCTTGATCAAGACAGTGTGAAACAAAACTAATTTATGGTGCCAACAAAAGCTTCATCAATGTAAGGCAATAAAAATTCTCAAAAGCTTCACTCTTGATCAAGACAGTGTGAAGTAAAACCAATTTATGGTGCCAACAAGAGCTTCATCAAATGAATTCAACCACAATTCTCAAAAGCTTCACTCTTAATCAAGACACTGTGAAGCAAAACTAATTTATGGTGTCAACAAGAGCTTCATCAATTGAGGGCAATCACAATTCTTAAAAGCTTCACACTCTTGATCAAGACAGTGAAGCAAACCCAATTTATGGTGCTAACAAGAGCTTCATCAAAGGAGTTCAACCATAATTCTCCAAAGTTTCATTATTGATCAAGACAGTGCAAAGCAAAATCAATTTATGGTGCCAACAAAAGCTTCATAAAAAAAGTTCAACCATAATTCTCAAAAGCTTTACACATTCTTAATTAAAACAGTGAAGTAAAATCAACTTATGGTGCCAACAAGAGCTTCATCAATGTACGGCAAACACAATTCTCAAAAGTTTCACACTCTTGATCAAGACAGTGTGAAGCAAAACCAATTTGTATATTTTGTCTCTCCCATATTTTCAAATTTTTAGTTTCCAAAAAACAAAAAAAATATACGAAATTCAACAAAGCTTCATCAATGGATGGCAACTACAATTCTCAAACATTCGAGGCAAATTCAAGACTGTTCGAATCAAATTCAATTTATATGGTTCATCCAAACCTTCCACTACTATAAGGTGTGGCTTGCATCACAATCTCTTACTCAATAATGTGAAAGCAAAATTTGTATATTTTGTCTCTCCCATATTTTCAAATTTCTAGTTTCAAAAAAACAAAAAAAAAATGTGAAATTCAACAAATCTTCATCAATGGAGGACAATTATAAATTCTCAAAAGCTTCACACTATCTTGAGAGCAAAATCAATTCATGGTACCCAACAAAAGCTTTAACTCCAAAACTTCACTTACAAAGTTTCAACTCCAAAACTTCACCCATAAAAGCTTCACCAACAAAAACTTCATCAATAGAAGACAACTACAAATACTCAAAAGTTTCACACTATCTTGATTAAGATAATGTGAAACAAAATCAATTCATGGTGCCTAACAAAAGCTTCAACTCTAAAGATTTACTTATAAAGCTTCAACTCTAAAGATTTACTTACAAAGCTTCAACACAAAAGCTTAACCCACAAAAACTTCACCTATAAAAACTTAATCCACAAAAGCTCCACCTACAAAAGCTTCATCCACAAAAGCTTGACACACAAAAACTTCCCCTACAAAAGTTTCACCCACAAAAGCTTCACCTACAAAAACTTGACACACAAAAACTTCACTTACAAAAGCTTGACCCAAAAAGGTTGACCTATAAAAGTTTGACCCACAAAAACTTCACCTATAAAAGCTTGACCCACAAAAGCTTCACCTACAAAAGCTTGACCCACAAAAGCTTCACCTACAAAAGCTTCACCCACAAAAGTTTCACATACAAAACTTCAACACAAAAACTTCACCTACAAAAGCTTCACTATCTTGATCAAGATAATGTGAAGTAAAATCAATTCATAGTGCCCAACAAAACTTCAACCTCAAAACTTCACCTACAAAGCTTCAACACCAAAACTTCACCTACAAAACTTTAAAATATATATATATATATATATATATATATATATTTTAGGAAATTCGAAAATTCAAAAATTCAAAAATTCAAAAATTCGAAAAAAAAATTGCATAGGCCTTATCTTCTTTAGGCCTAACAACTTTCATAACAAATATATATGAAGAATGAGTTTTAAGCTACCACTTAGAAAGGAAATTCCTCATTCGTCAACTCCCTCGACCGAAGACGTGGAAGACTCCTATCATGTGCTACTGCACCTTGATACTCGGAAGTCTCACGACCACTCAGTGACTTGCATTTTTCAAGTCTTCAAACGAAAAATTTTCCTCACTCGGGAAATTAAGAAAACAATACCTCAACCTACATGCTTCACTCACAAAATTTCAACATACAAGCTTCAACAAAAGAAAAAATTCAAACAATTTAATGAAGAAGGTCTTGGTGTATTAACACAATACGTTGAAATAAAGCAAATCTTGTTTATTGATATCTTTGATAAGTTACAAATATGTACATATACATGAATCAAAATATACAAACAAAAGGAAGCCTTCACAAATGTTGCTCAGGAGAAGTCTCAGCAGTCAGCTGAGCCCCAAAAAGAGGAAGCACCAGATGGTGATTATTCGGAACCTCAATATTAGGCAGAACTCCAGAAGGAGGAGGCACCGAAGATTGATCACTTGGAGCTTCATTACATGGTACAGCCTTAGAAGTCGAAGGCAATCTGGATGAACCACGTATATACAGAGAGCTTGAACCTATATACTTGTGTAAACCTTTTACAATTAATGAGAACTCCTCTACTCCGTAGACGTAACCAATCTGGATGAACCACGTATATCTTGTGTTTGCTTCCCTGTCCCTATCTATTTACATACTTATCCACACTAGTGACTGGAGCAATCTAACGAAGGTCACAAACTTAACACTTTCTGTTGTATCAAAGTCCTCATTGATTTTGTGCATTAACACAGATTACATTTCTTTCCATGTTAAAAAGCAAGCAGAAAGACAAAGAATGTGGTTTCTATTATCAGCAGGATTAGCTTGTAAAGACTTGTCCACTGTGTTCTGAATATTGATCTCCACTGTAAAAAGAAATCCATGTTATAATGTGTTTCTATTTATAACACGTTTAATACTTTTTAGTGGACCATAATCGAGATTTTAATGTTGTATGTCAATATCTAACATAGAACAAAGCCATTAAAAATATCATATAATTGATAGCGGTATGTACTTTTGGTAGATAATCTGTAATCAGATTGCAAAATATTGGGATGTCTAGTTCCCGCAGGAGTGTGTTATCCTTAGCAAAGAGGATACTTTTTGATATTTCGTAATTGCCCAGATGAAATCATGGCTAATGCCTCACACATCTGTCATAAAAAAAAAAAAAAAAAAAAATCTTAAACATAAAGCTTCATTATTATAGCCTAAATTAACATTGCATTATCATATTGGAACAGACGAACAGACAATGGTGCTCAAACTCAATGCTGACATCCAACAAATAAATCAAAGGTACTTAACCAGCCTACTCTTTTCAAATGGAATTTGGTGTCTGAAAAAATGAGAAATTCAAAAAATTTGATGCAGAAATTATTAAAAAAAAAAACAAAAACAAAAACAAAAACCAAACACTTACTATGTATTATCACTTTCATTCTAATTGCCACTTCAAGCTCCCTAGCTTTTGACGCATCATGATCATACTCATAAAGCCCTGACCATGAAACCAAAATCATTACTTTGACAAATAAACATAACCAACAACAAAAACAACTAAAATTTTCAAATGGATTATGCCAAAAATTACCAGCCGAGTTACTGAAGACCATGATATTGAGTCGGAAATAACATCGCACAAACCCCAAAAATTGCACCAATTCCACACAAAAGTGTTAACTTGTACGGAAATTACTACAATCTGAATCACTTACATGGCAGGTGTTCAGCAAGAATAGCATTGCTGCAACCAAAATTGATACCAATAACCCGTATGAATCTTATTGATTATGAGTACCAATTCTCTGGATTAAGCACTACGGGGTAAGATCTGCACTTATGGATAAAATCAAATTCGGTTGTATTTAACCACAGGTGCACCAGAAAATTATAAAACTAAAAAATTATAAAACCCCAAGATGAGTTTAAGCAAACTTCAGATTAAGATTCTAAGTGGGTTTATGAAGAATAATATTAATCAGAAATTAACACTATAAATAAATAAAAATAAAAAAATTGAAATTTTCATACCTTTAAGTTTCAAGGTTTTTACTCTGGAATCCAAGCAAACCCATAATAATTTAATCAGAAATTAACACTGAAAATAAATAAAAAACACAAAAAAAATGAAATTTTCGTACCTCTAAATTTCTGGGTGTTTACTGTGAATCCAATTGAGAACGAAGGGCACAAAATGAAGAGATTCATCCCTGAGAAAACATCAAAAACCAAAATTAAATGCCAAAGAAGTCAATCACTGGGAAAACAGCAAAACCCAAAATCAGACGCCAAAAATCCATAAAATAAAATAAAAAGTTGAAATATGGGTAAACATTTAAAAAACCAAATGCCAGTTATTGGAAATCTAACTAACCAACAGTCTTTAAAAACAATAATATTGGGCGGTTAGTTAGTGTATCATACTCGTTTATTATGCTAAAGGATGCAGACACCAAGCTGTATTTCCGGATAAACTTCCACGATATGAAGTTGCGTTTAATTAAGAATCAAACTTAAGCGTCAACATGTAAGTGCTCATTAATCAACTCCTCTTTCTTGAACTCTGCAATCCATCCTTAGTGTGTTGTATAAACTTAAAGATCAATAACAGCAAAATGATCAAACTCCTGGAGACAGAATCTAACAGCCAGTTCTAGTGTAAAGTAAATCTCCTGTTTCGTCAAACAAAAAGACGGCTGTTTATCCCAACGGTTCATCATGCTTATTTAACCATTGATAACCATCTAAAAACAAAGTACTAAAAAGAGAATTCGAGCCCGCTTACCAGTCTATTAGTAACAAATTTTTCGATGTACTCTAAACAACGTAAATCCCGAAACAAAATCCAAACAATCATCACAATCTCCAGGCCACCAAACAAAACGTCAACCAAAATCATTCAAATTCTGAAACCCCCTGAAATTTAAACTGCATAGAATCCAATCCATCACAAACAAATACTGCATACACTGCGAACAAAATCAAACAATTGAAATACAAATCAACTCTCACATCAAGATTAAACTCAGCAAGCGAACTTGCCTGGAGAGTTCGGGTGGCGAACTCGACTCCGATGATGGGTTTGGACTCCAAGCAGAACTCGTTCCTGGTAAATCTAGAGAGAATGTTAGATTTGCCCACACCAGAGTCATGATCAACACGATCTTGAACAGGTAGTCGTATTCGTGGTCTACTCTACTTGTCATGCCGCCGTCTCTCCTCTCCGATCTCCACAACCTATACAAATATATACACACACAAATTCAAATCCATCAAAAATCACACAAATACACAAACAAATATATATATATATATATATATATATATATATATCTCCCACTGTAACCTATACATACATAAACAGTTATATCTATAGATCTCGCTTACCCAAAGGCGAATCCACCGAGGAGAGAACGCGATCGGAGCGTTCGATCCGAGGATCCGAATGCGTTGGAGAGGGAAGCACAATGGGGGGTTTCGGGGAAGGAGAAAATGGGAAGAAATCTGAGTTCATCTTCCAATCTCTTCACGTACCCATCGAGCTTTGAAGACCTCTGAGAGCCATCTTTAATCCAGGTTTGTGCGGTTTTGGTTTTCGGAAGCAGGAGCCAACGCTATTGCAGAGATCAGCGAGTTGGTGTTGTGGCTGCTAGGGTTTGAGAAAGGGGAAATGAAGTCCAAATGGGTGTGTTTCTGTCTCTCTCCCATCCCTCTCAATCTCTCAATCACCGACACCAACCCTTGATTTGAGGAGAAAAAATCAACCCTAACCCCCTTTCATGGCAGCCTCCATGTCCCTTTCCCTCCCTGCCATCCCACGCCTATCTCCCTCTCCGTCTCTGCAGCCCATGCCTTTTGAAAATGGCAGATATGTAAATAATGTAAAATCAAGGGCCCATCTCACAACAAAACTGGCAAACGGTAAGAGCACCTCCAGCGGGGGAGGTTGCTCGGGGGCTGTGGATCAAACAGTAGCAAATTGCTGGGGGGATGAGCTCCAGCGTATGGAAGCCCGAGCAAAAGGCGAGGCTCGAGGAGCAGGCCCGTCGAGGATTGCCAGCCCGAGAGCCCGAGGGCTGCGTCAGGCGCGTGCGTTTCACGCGCGCGTGGGCGCGAGTTGTCCGACAAAAAAGCAGGGCTGGGGCCCGTGATTTCAGTTTTGAAAAGTAACCGTTGGGGAAGCCACGTGGCTTCCCCATGTCTGTTCGATTGAAACAGTCATATTTTATGGACCGTTGGATTTCCAACGGTAAAAAACATTTAAAAATCTCATTTAATTTCATCCGTTTGATCTAAGATCAACGGTTCACGTTATTAGGCTTTGTAAATTATATAAAAAAAAAAAGAAAAAACTGTTTAAAAATCTAAAATGTTACCGTTGTGACACGTGGCACAATCTGGAGTGTTGGAATTTAAATTTTTTTAAATCCAACGGCAAAGATTAATTAGGTGAATAAAAATTTAAAAAAATGTAAAAAAATCCGAAAAAAATCCGAAAAAAAATTATGAAAAATTATAAAAAATTTTGATTTCACTTCACCTATAAATACCTTCTCATTATTTTCTACCCTACACCACAATTTCATATTTTCTCAACTACTTTCAACCACATTCCTATCTTTCTTTCAAAGTTTCAATCCAATTTTTTTCCAACAAAATGACTACTCAACCAGGTACGAATTGGACGCTTCTTGAAGATGTTGCGTTGTGTACTAGTTGGGTTCAAGTTACTCATGATTCGATTACGGGTAATGAGATGCAGTTGCGAGAAATGTGGAGTCTTATTCATACCAATTATCTTGAGAAAATGGGTGGGCAAAGAACTAAAGAATCGATGTCCAGTCGTTGGAAATTACTTAGTCAATCGTTTAGTACGTGGAGAGACGCCTTGGCACAAGCTAGTGGTAATCTTCGAAGTGGGGAAAATTTAACGGATCAGGTAACAATATATTATTTATTTGTTAGCTACTTTCATTATATTTATTTGTTTGTATTATTTGTTACCTACTTTCATTATAATTATTTGTTAGCTACTTTCATTATAATTATTTGTTTGTATTATTTATTTGTTACCTACTTTCATTATAATTATTTGGCTGTATTATTTATTTGTTACCTACTTTCATTATAATTATTTGTTAGCTACTTTCATTATATTTATTTGTTTGTATTATTTATTTGTTACCTACTTTTATTATAATTATTTGTTAGCTACTTTCATTTATAATTATTTGTTTGAATTATTTATTTGTTACATACTTTCATTATAATTATTTATTTGTTACCTATTCTCATTATAATTATTTGTTTGTGTAGGAACTTCAAGCACAAGCTTGGTATGGTGCCAAAACCAAAAGCAAAAACAAAACATTCACCCGGTTTGAATGTTGGAATATTGTCAAAGATTGTCCTAAATTTAGAGTTGTGCATGTCGGTCCAGAAGTTTTCATGAACAGCACCCCTCTACACTCTACACCTGAGCATGCCTCGCATGATCATGATGAAGATGATGAAGAAGTGCCTGAAACGCCCCCCGTTGAACAAGCGTCGGGGTCGACCCGTTTTCCAATTAGGCCTCAAGGTAAGAAGGCTTCAAAGAGAAAAGGTAATGCTTCCAAGAATGATTATGCAAAGTATATGGAAGATCTTGCCCGCCAAGGTGAATTGAATTTGGCCCGGGAAATGGCTAAATTTGAGGCTGATAAGGCTAGAGAGGATGCAAAAGCTGCAGCTTTTGAGAGAAAATTTGAAGCTGATGAGAGAGAAAGAGAACTACTTCGGCAAGAAAGGGAACATAGAAGAGAAGAAAGAATGGCTGAACGAGATCGTGACATTATGAAGGAGCCTTTAGAAGGGAAGTCTCCAGACTCTAAATATTTTTGGAAGTCAGAGAAAGCGGACGTGGTGCGAAGGAGGCGTGCAAGAGAAGCGAGAGCAAGAAGAGATGGTCCTAGCACCACAAGAGAAGATTATCCTAGCACGACAAGAGAAGATCATCCTAGCACCACAAATTGGTTAGGTGATGGTTATCATCCATTCACGAACCCATAATTTTCCAATCAATTCGGGTTGTAATTTCTTATTCGGGTTGTAATTTCTTATTCATTGAATAGAGTACTTTATGTTGTTTCCAATTTATTGAACTTAGTACTTTATTCAAAACACATTTAAACACACCAAATAAAATAACATCAACACACCAAAAAAACACACCAAATAAAAACAAACACCAAATAAAATAAAATTACATTTCAACTCACTAAATGAACTAAAAAAACACACCACATAAAATAAAATAAACACACCAAATAAAAACAAACACCAAATAAAATAAAATTACATTTCAACTCACTAAATGAACTAAAAAAACACGCCACATAAAATAAAATAAACACACCAAATAAAAACAAACACTAATGAACTTAAGTATCGTCAGCACCCCTCAATTCCCACTGGTGCTCTATCAAGTCAAGTTGGCGGGCATTGTGCATATTTGACCTTTGAAGTGCAGTATATCGTTGGATGATCCTTTCATTGTAACGCCCATCCCTTTCTAATGGCTCATGATGCACGGGCTCATCGGTGGCGTCATGAGCACAATATATACGTGTTCTTGAATTGTTCATCGTGTCTGGCTCATATTCATCAACGGCTTCATAATCGTACTCATCTTCCACAATCATGTTGCGAAGAATGATGCACGTCATCATGATGGATCGAAGCGACTCTACATCAAACAATCTGGCAGCACCCCTGATGATCGCCCAGCGAGCTTGGAGGATACCGAAACAACGATCCACATCCTTCCTGCACCCCTCTTGACATCTTGCAAAGTGTTTTTCCTTTGCACTTCGCGGACGTGGCACTGTTTTGACAAATGTTGACCACCTTGGGTAAATGCCATCAGCTAGGTAGTATGGCCCGTCGTACATACGTCCGTTGACCTCATACGTGACTTTTGGTGCCTTTCCTTGCAGGACATTGTTGAACACTGGGGATTGGGCAAGGATGTTGAGGTCATTTTGAGCTCCCGGAACCCCGAAAAAGGCGTGCCAAATCCATGTATCAAAAGATGCCACCGCCTCCAAAATGATACTTTTTGATCCTTTTCTGTCCCCATAAGCGCCTTGCCATGCACTTGGACAGTTTTTCCAAGTCCAGTGCATACAATCAATGCTTCCAATCATCCCTGGAAAACCTCGCATCTCGCCTTTCTTCAGAAGCCTTTGCAAGTCCATATGAGTAGGTCTCCGGAGGTACTCTGCGGTGTAGATAGATTCGATTGCCGAACAAAACCTCATGAGGGACTCAAGAATGGTTGATTGTCCCATCCTCGTTATCTCGTCCACTTGGTCTGCAGCTGCTCCATATGCAAGCATCCGCAAGGCAGCAGTAATTTTTTGTTGAGGCAGGAGACCCATAGCACCAAAAGCATCCGGCTTTTGCACAAAGTAAGAATCATGGTTGCAAACAGCGCCCATGATTTTGTTGAACAAATGTCGTTCCATTCTAAAACGACGTCGGAAGTATGTATCAGGGAATGCACTGTTACGGACAAAATAATCGTCCAAGAGCTTCTGACCTCATCGTTGCCTGTTTCTATCAATGTTTACAGCACGGTTGGGCCTGCAGATATGAGCCACAGCTTGGACGACTCGACGGGATTTTGAGGCTCCTGCCATTCTTGATTCGTCATCTCTCCGTCTACGCTCGTCATCCTCTTCAATCTCATTTTGGGTCCAATCCCCAACATTGAACATTCCTTGTGATTGGTTAAACAATTCTTCCTCTTCTTGCTCGATTTCCCACATCATCTTTGAAGAAGAAGAAGAAGACATTGTAAGAAGGAAGTAAAAACTATGAATAATGATAGGGATTTTGGTGAAGAAGGAAGCAAAAACGATGAATAATGATAGGGATTTTGGCGAAAAAGGAAGCAGAAACTATGAATAATGATAGAGATCTTGAGAAAATTGGTGTGAGATTTATGAGGATGGATGGTGGATTATATGGAGGATTCAGAAGGGATTAGATTGTAGATAATGTCACGTTGCATGCCGTCATTCGTTAAAAATCTGGTGGAAATCTATCCTCAAAGATTGTAATCGGATTGTGACACGTGGCACGACGTGATTGGTTAAAACTCTTATCAGAAATCCATCACCAATAATTGTCTTTTCAGATAATGACACGTGCCTTGACACAACGATTAAAAATCTTATCAGAAATCCATCACTAATAATTTTCTTTGCGGATAATGACACGTGGCGCAACGAGAACGATTAAAAATCTTATCCGAAATAACAAATATAATTATTTTGAATTATTTTATAAATACAAAAATACAAAAATTTTATTGTTATTGGCTTTTCGGATAATGACACGTGGCACAACGAGAACGATTAAAAATCTTATCCGAAATTACAAATAAAATTATTATGTATTATTTTATAAATAAAAAAATACTAATATTTTATTGCCAATTGCCAAGGCTATTCAGTGCAGGGGTGGAGATGCAAAAGGCAATTGCCAGGGGAATGCACTATTCATTAAGGGCAGTTACTGTTCACTAGGTGGATTAAATAGTGAATTGCCTGGGGGGAGGGCTCCTACACTGGAGTTGCTCTAAATATCTTGAAAGTTGTTCAGAGACAATATTACCCTCCTAATTTTATATAATTACCCTCCAACTCAGCTACAGATATGATGGCAATGGCGTAAATAAAGCAAAATCAAAGGACAAAATTTTGACTGTAGCTTAGCTACAGTCAAATCCTTCCTCAATTTTAGAATAGACTAGAAAATAAGTCTGCGTGTTGTGGCGGGAACCACTGTTTCAGGCGTAACTACATGAATAAAACACATTAAACTTGAATAAATTCAACACAATCATGAATGAACAAAGGGGCACATAAGTGAATGAGATCGATAAGATAAGCAACTTGACTTTTATTTACATTCAACTAAGCTAACATGTAAAGACATTGCACAATTAGTAGGAAGAAACTGAGTTAAAACTTGCTAATCTATCACCTTGTCTTATAGAAACCCACTTAATACTCTCATAACCAGTTTGCTTGTACACCATAAAGTCCATCAGTTGTTCGTATAAAGAGGTATGCAGAGGAGAAATACAATAACTATTGATGCCACTTTAGTGGGAAAAAGAAAAGCATGATGCAAAAACATATATGCTTCCAATGATTCATCCTTGAAGACAAAAATATGAACAAAGAGAAGGAAAAGCTAAAAATAACGAGAGACGTAACAATAACAACAATAATAGCAGTAATACTTTGTAGTATAGAACTATGCTTTTTTCTTAATTATTAATGTTGGATTGCCTTCTTTTCTCATGGAAAAGTCAGGATTATGGAACTTACTTTCAGTTTGTTGAAGTTCATTCTCTGGACAAACTCTTGATAGAGCATTTCATTTTCTTTCTTTGAGATTTCACAATGAACTTCATCCAAATCTCCGTTGGTACCGTCCCAACCCTCTGGCATAACCTTGAAATCAGGTTTGTAGGTAAGGGATACCATGTGGAATTCGCGGTCATGAGAATTAAAAAATTTGAAAAAAGGAAAGGAGTTATGCACTATGAGTAATAAAAGCTGGCTATTAGATCAGCCAAGTACCACTAAGCTTATAAATTTGCGACTACAATTAACGCAGCAGGAAACCTTTACCATCAGCATGAAGTATGCATAGAATATTGATATCATTACAAAATTATTAGAACTACAGGACCCATTGTATATAATAGAAGTAATGCTTGTGAATTGATATCTTACTCTGGGCAAGTGTCAAGCATGAGCTCAACAGAATCATCTAAAGGACGACCAAGCTTTTTCTCCTCTTCCTCCTCAAGCTCTTTGAGCCAAAGAATAGCATGCACTCTCTGCCTCATAATCCTATAATCCTTAGCCAGCCTCTCAACAGTATAAACCTCAGGGATTTCCTTGTGCTTTTTATACATCTCAGCCTTCTCTGAGTCCTTGAGATAAGACCCTCTCGCACCAGGCTCACTTCCAGTTCTCTTATCCTATCCTCAATTTCTTGCAAACCAGATACCACTGATGATTGAGATAAAGAAACATAGATTATGAGATTAAAACAGAACTGACCAAAAAGGATACAGAGTCGGCGACTTAAAATGTAACTATTTACTGTGTTATGAAATACGAATTTAAAATGTAACTATTTACTGTGTTACAAGCAACCAAGTTATGAAATACGAAGTTAAAATGTACTATTTACTGTGTCTAATCAATCTGTGAAATCAAATAGTTAAACCCTAAAAAGCACCACTGCAAATAGCATAAGAAAATTGAATTAACCCTAAGGAAATTGGGAGAGAAGAATATGAAAAGGGAATACCTTTCGGCCCTTGTTATTGGAAAAAAACTCAACAGAGCAAAAGCCTCCAACTCCAAACACTGTTGTGGGATTTTGAAGAGAGCAAGAGAGAGAGATTATATCAGAAGAAATAAAGCAAGAGAGGGGGAACCAAAAGGGGGAAGAAGAAGAAGAAGCAGCAGCAGCAAAAGCGAAGCAGAGGAAGAGGAAATAAGGGAAAAAAAGGACAACTGAAATTAAGTGCGCAACCATATACTTAAAATAACAACTAATCAAATAGAACTAAAAAAATATGGGGGAATCATATCACTCACACTTACCAAGTATTGAAAGATGTGTTCTCATGCTAAGCCCGAGCCAGCAAGCCCTCGGCAGCCATCCAAGATGACTTTTTCAACGCCAAAACCTTCCCTCTCCTCCTTCATTCCTTCTGAGCCGCCTCTGCATTTCATTAAAGAAACCAACTTTGATAAGGATTAAAAAAAAAATATATATATATATATACACACACATACACATACACATAACTGATTCAAATTAGCATAAACAAAAATGGGAAGAAAGCGGTTCTGATCAATGTCCCAATTGCTATCAATGAGAACAGCCTTAACATCTTTGGTCGGCTCATTGGTTCTCTACATTAATATGATTCATCACATGAAAATGAGAAGAAAACTGAAACTTTACACACAAAAATTAAAAGAGCCATGTTCAAAAGAGTTTTCTAATTATCTCGAGGAGAGGAGGTCACGCGACATGACCAAAAGTAATATTTCTCTTACTACAGCTATTAAACGTCAATTTCCATCTCATAACAAAGCTTAAATTACATGGATAATATTTATGGTTATAAACTGAAAACACAACCTTACGTGATCCATTCATTGATAATGCACCAGTTTTAAGAAAGTTGAACCCAGAAATATCTAAAAAATTATTCCAGTTTCCCGGACACCTAAATGATTAGCTATAATTCGAATTAAAAGTTAAACGAACAGACCTTGTGAACATCATCAGCACTTTGGGAGGTTTCCCAATCCTTTAGATGCTTAATAGTAGCATTTGAATTTGAATCAATATGAACCAAGAAGAATGGCACGTCTGAATCAGACAAATTAAGTTAGAAGAAACATTCAAAATTTACATCCGAGCATATGTAACATAAGAAGAAGTTTCTGCAGACAGTTGACAAAATAGAAAATGAAACATATGTATACCTGCTGTTAGGCTTGACTTATACCACTCGTTAAATGCTGCTGAAATAGATTCTGCAATGTCAGGTTCGTAATCTCATATTTTAAACGCTTGTTCTCTGTGTCATGATAGTGGCACCCAAAGGCTACAACGTACGTAACCTGTTCCAAATATAACTTATGTTTTCGCAGTTTCTAATGAAATCAAATCAAAATTAAATTCTTTGTTTGATTTGCAGGGAAGGTCACCTGCCTTGCCGGCAAGTAGTCGATCTTCCTGATCTTGATCTTCTCCCTCATCATTTTCTCCAATTCTTCCTACCCACTTCATAAACAATAATTCAAGTAAAATAAAATAAACAAACCAAGAAAACAATTAGCATTTAAACAAAAATATTTGCAAAGTTGAAGGGAAAGAAGCATACCAGAAGATGAAGAGGAAGAAGAAGAGCATGTTACAGAAACCTTTCTCATTTTTCAGAAACCCAACTCTGGGTCGACCTGAGCTTCTCCACCGCCGTTCTCACCGGCTCTGATTTACATGTCGTCAGTATGAGGAGCCGAGCAGACCCGTCGAAATCTCCATCTTTATCTTCGATCCTAGCTGATTTCAACATTCTCTCTCGAATTTCGCTCTCCCATTCCCTGAAACAAATTCTGATCATAATTCATTCCTTAAGTAGAACTAATAGATTTAAACGAAGAAGAAAAATAAAATAAAAAATAAAAAAGAAGCTGGGTTTTTACCTCTAAACGATCTCCCAGTAACAAAAGGCTTCAATCACTACCTTTGCACGTTCGATTGGTCAGTAAAATATACAGAAGAAGAGTTACATCACATAGCAATAAAGTAGAGAGAATTGGAAGACAAAAGGAGATTTAAAATGTGTAAACCTCACAAACGTCACAAACCCTAGAATTCTTGCTGACCAAAATCACAATTTCAAATCTGAAGCTGCATGATATGAATATAGTTTGTAAACCTAATCCTAAAGCACAAAAATTTGAAACCAACTCCTCACCTTTTCAATCAGCTGAAGCTGTCATGGGCTTCAAATCTCAGTCATTCTGTGCAACCATGGCCTTTGTCCTCAATCTCAGGCCTTCCTGCCTCAGGAGTGCAGGTAGTGAGAGTGATGCAACAACTCAATCTCCTCTCTCTCTCTCTTGAATCGTACACCCCTATGACTCTGTCTACCTGCAAGCCGTATGCCTACCCCTCACCAAATCCCTATCGCTCTCACTCTTCCTTCCTCCCCCTCTCTCCTCCTCTCTGCAAGCCGCATGCCCTCCCCTCACCAAATCCCTATCCCTATCCCTATCTCTATCCCTCCCGCTCTCTCTCCTGACGGCATGCTCTCACTGAGTCCCTATGCAGCTCATAGAAAGAAAGGAAATGAAAGTCTCTCTAACCCACCAATCCGTTCGAAACCCTACAGACTAAAACGACCATCACACCCCTACCTTTCCATGATTATCAACACGCGGCATCAACAATTAATGAAATAAGTTTAACCATATATTCAAACAACAATGATATAAAGAACAAAGAAATAAAATTGCAAAAAAATCTAAGGTTTAGATGAGAGAAGAATTAAAAGCATCTTTTCAATTCAGGTGCTTGAAATTCATATGTTTACAATTCATCTACTGAATGGAGCGTGTAGAAATTGACTAAATTCATAATTATGTTTAGGATTCATCCTTCTTCCTTATAAAAATTGCTCCGAACTGCAATTTTCAATACAATTTGAGCCAAAATTTAATTTAGTATCTGTCATCATCAAAATCTTCTTCCGAGTCAAAACTCATGATTAGGGGAGTTCAATAAGCAACAGATAATTACCTAAAGGTTTCATCCACCAACAACAATCCCTTCCTCAACAGCCGAATGAAAAAAAAAAAAAAAGTTTAAATTTTGATGGTGCTTTCTGTGCCAAAGTAAGATGAAAGAAAACTTAACATGTGTACCTGTTCAGGTAGAGTGAACAAAGATTTTATACAAAACAGAAAAATTAGCAATTTGTAAATTTATTTTGTCATGCTATAAAGTTTTTAAGAATCGAGTAACATATATTTTTTGACATACTGGTTCTTTGCGTGAATAAACTGAAGGTGTAACCCCGCCTTCTTTTGTGGAATGCTTCTCTAACTGCAATAGCAGACAAACTGATGATGATGGGGACTATTAAATTCTTGAAAAAAAAGCATGAAATTTTGAAGCTTTACAAAGTGTAAGAGAGAAGTACTATTTTGTCTTTGATAGTTAACAGATTTGTGGTTGAGTCAATAACAGTCTGAAATCTTTGCTCTTCTCTTTTGCATTCCCAAAATTTGTTTCCTGTAACTTGGGAAGAAAATTTTGCAAACTGTGCAAGATCCTTTACATGTGCAATTTGGGATGCTCATTTTGCAATCCAACAATGGAAAAAAAGTTTAAAAGTCTTAATTGAAAACGTTATTTCCCAACCATTTATAACAGGATAGCTTTTTAAGTGTGAATAATCATATTGTTTGTTACACATTGCTGTATAACCATTTGTGTGGTAGACAGATCAACTACTTTTTTAGCTGTTATAATTTCTTTGTTTGACATACTAATTTTTCTTTATTTGGTTGATTTGTTTTGTAACAGGAACCAAAGAGAAAAAAGAATGAGCTCAAGAGTGCAATATCGTTGAAGATCAGCACTAAACAAGTTATGTAAATCCTATCAACTCTCTACGTATAGAAGGTTCTGCAAATATAACTAAGCTACCAACTAATACTTAGTAGTCAAAGTGCTCCAATGTTTGGAGTACATCGGTAAAATAGGAGCGACTATATTTTGGGCACCTCTTAATATGTATATATCAGTGTACTTGGCTAAGCTATAAACTACTACTATATACTTTATATAAATAATTTGTGCATGTTCTATATAAATAGTTTTTACATATCTATGCAACATGCTATAATACATTTAGGCCCTTAGCTTAACCTTATTGTATCTATGCAACATGCTATAATACGTTTAGGCCCTTATCTTAACCCTTTTATACAATACTTATAATTTGTTTGACATTTAGGCCCTTATCCTAATTCCTAATTCCCAAGGTTAAACCCAACCGTGCTTTATTTAGCTCCTTAAAGCTTTAGTTTGTTGATTCTTATGTTTAATCAGCTGTTATAAAGCCGCTCTCCATGTTTTTGCCTTTGAACATGTGTGCTTGAAAACTTACTTGCTGAAACGACAATGGAACAATTTTTATGTTTTTTGTTAACTGCTTAAACAGGTGCTTGCCCTGTAGGACAAGTATTTAGCCACCTTTACTACAGGGGCAAAATATGTGTGGACTACATCTTCCTTCTGTAACTTATGGAAACAGGCATCTTGCATCTTTTTAGCTTTGAACATTAGTGCTTGAAAGATTAGCTGCTGAAACAAGAACAACACACTTTTTTTTTCTTTTTTGTTTAGCTATTAAAACACGTGCCTGGTCTGTAGGACATATATTTTGCCATCTTAACTTGAAGGGCAATATAAGTGTTAAATGCATGTTACTTTTGTTTCTAAAGGAAACAGAGCATTTTTTTGCAACTATAACTTTTGTAATCAGCTCGGTTGAATGTATATAAAAGTCGAACTGCTTATGTTACCGACACTTTTTACTCATCTATCCCTTTTGTTCGTTCTTGATTATGTTGATTTTTTTTTTTTCAAGTTAAATGTCTTAATTCATGCGGTTAAGGCTGGTGCATTCAAGTCCCGCAGCAACGCGCGGGCATTTTTGCTAGTGATCTCTAAAACCGAAATGGTGCAGTCAATTGGCCTCATGCTTTATTGGAATTACACTGGACCTGCATAAGTCTAGTATTGAATAAATTAAACAATAGAATTTAGTGCATTAATCCGTTCGAAAATGCACAATCCAAAGAAACTATATGATTAAAATATATAAAAATATGATCACATCACGTTGCAGTTTTCTCCTCTGCAGCCTAGACTTAGGTGATCCTCAGAGCCCCTCACAGTCACTTAGCTGAGTTTCTAGTGGTCTCGGGACCACCTAGGTTGCTTAATGGATCCGCCCTCCTTGGTGTCATACGGGAATACATTACTACTATTAATTAACCTATTGATTCTTGAAACCATAAGTATGAGTTCTAGCAATTTAATAAAAATAATATATATATTATGTATACGATTTGAGTTTCGAGGACCAAGCAGAGACATTTTATTGATCAGTAAAATATAATAAAACCATATCGGGAAGGAGACAGTAAAAATTCATATGTGAAAGTTTAACGTAACACAAGATGAGATTTAGAACAGCGCTAGGCTATGAGTACTACTTCTGTGGATATGGTCTCAACAAAACAATGTTCCATCGATATATATATATATATAGGAGAAATTGAACTTAATTTTCCCTCAACTCACTTGACTGGAACCATACTTTCCACATAAATAAGAGCTTGGAAACCTCTAACTTCATTGAGAATAGGAGGAATATGAAGATAGTTGAGATATATATATATATATATATATATATATATATATATATATATTTATTTATTTATTTATCTATTTATGTACGTATGTATGTATAGGAGAAAATGGAACTTAATTTTCCCTCAACTCACTTGACTGGAACCATACTTTCCACATAAATAAGAGCTTGGAAACCTCTAACTTCATTGAGAGTAGGAGGAATATGAAGATAGTTGAGATTTCCTGTAATAGAATTATAAGAGATGGCTCTTCCATCGGAAGTAACCATAAGAAGCTCGTCACTTTTCCAAAATGTAAATGGATTCTCAATGCCTTTTAAGGGTCCAAAGGTTAAGAGTTTTGTCCATGAACTCTTAACTCCGTCATAGTCCTTCATTACCCATATTTCCCATAATGTAGAATCCTCATCACTTGGATCGCAACAAGAGCAAAAAGAAGCAATGGATTCATTATACAGAAAAAGACTAGAAAACTTAAAATCGGATTCTCCCCTAGAAGGCAATTGTATCCTATGAAATATCTCATCACCTAAATCAAATGAAAGTATGTATTTTTCACCATCGGTTGCGAACCAATAACAAAATCCCTTCAAATACACTGAACAAGAACAATGATAGGTTTCACTAGATATATAGATCTTGATCTCTCTCCAAGATTCAGCAGCCGTGGTGTATACCTCAGCCGTGTGAGGAAGAGCAATACGATCATAATAGTATTGCTCATCATCTGGATACTCACAATTTTCTATAATTTGCACAACCTTATATTCTTTAGCTTTGCAATCATAGCCAAATCCCAGTCCTACGAAGATCGTCTCCAATTGGAATTTTCTCCTGGGACGGGAAGGTTGAAGAAGGCATGAACAGGGAAGTTGATTGAATTCCCGCGTTGCAGGATTGCATAAAATAACATTTACCCAACGAAAAGTTTTCCCTGCTATTACACAGAAAATCCCATTGCAATAACCGCCAATCTGTACAAAATCATGATCTTCCAATGGAAACGGTATATTTAGGTCCTCAACATCATAATGAAGGTTGTGCTCATCACTATCCATAGAAAGATTAATCATGGACCAGAAAACTTCTGGTTTCCAACTGTTGTCCGGGAAAACAAGAGGCTGAGAACGTGTGAGAAGGATGCAAGTGGAGGATGATAGTTTGTTGTCCACGACATTGTTGACGTGTTTGGCCACAAAAGTTTGACTATTGATAAGAGTACACCAAATCTTGCATATGCATTTGAATCGCATCAGAGACTTGGGCGGTAACCTGGATAGAGTTTCGACCACCCTATCTTCAGGAGTTTCACTTTCACGCACTTGGGACATTTTGACAATTTTGTTCCACAGATTTTCTTCACATGTATATATACACAGAAAATAACATCACTAGTTTGAGAGCAAGACTAAATCAAACTACAAGTCCCTAAGGCCTGGTAGATCGAGGTTCATTTTCAATAGTACTAAATAAACTTAGAGTTCCACGACCACAACATATATAGCTATAAAAAACAGGGGTGGTCAAGTCAGGTTCGAGGTTTATGGAGGATCATATGTTCAAATTTTACTATTTTTTTAATTTTTTATTTGATACAAAACTAACCATTCAAATTTTATTTTTTAATTGTACAACAAATTGATGAATTTTTTTTTTTTGAGGAATGGGAACCTAATCTTTCCTTTTAGATGTTGATAATAGACACATTTTCAATGTTTTCTTTCTCATAAATCATTTTGAGATTAAATAACCAAAAGCATTCTTAAATCATAAAATAAAAAAAATAAAAAAAATCATATTTGTTGTTTTTGTTTTACAAAATAATTTTGTAAAACGTTAAGAAACAGACCCTTACTTTTCGCAGAAGATACTCGTAGGCTTTTCATAGGAATTTGTTATATAATTCGCAATCTTACTTATGTGACAAGAAAAACTTGTGTCGGGCTTAGCTTATCAATGAATTTTCTTGAATATTGTGTTCCTCATTTTCAAAATTCATTCTTTATAAATCAATGGCCAAATACATTTTACACTATTTATTATATCTGATAACTGGAAAACTATTTTCCAAAAATATAACGAAACTAGTCCCAAGTTTCCACAACCTCTTTAGTAATAAACTATCTTCGAAAGTATTATCTGTCAAATGAGATTTGAATTTATGATTAAGTCGTTACAACCTCTTAATATCACCTTCTAGCATTCTTTATTTAAAAACAATGATTTACATGGTGGAGTTCCAAAAATGAGGTCTTCCTCATTGTTGGGTATGATGCAGTTTCGCAGTACATGATCCACGGGCCATGTGGTCTTGCGAATCGATCTTCACCTTGCATGAAAGAAAACAACAACAACAACAACAACAACAACAACAAAGCCTTTTCCCACTAAGTGGGGTCGGCTATATGAATCCTAGAACGCCATTGCGCTCGGTTTTGTGTCATGTCCTCCGTTAGATCCAAGTACTCTAAGTCTTTTCTTAGAGTCTCTTCCAAAGTTTTCCTAGGTCTTCCTCTACCCCTTTGGCCCTGAACCTCTGTCCCGTAGTCACATCTTCGAACCGGAGCGTCAGTAGGCCTTCTTTGCACATGTCCAAATCACCGGAACCGATTTTCTCTCATCTTTCCTTCAATTTTGGCTACTCCTACTTTACCTCGAATATCCTCATTTCCAATCTTATCATTTCTCGTGTGCCCACCCATCCCACGAAGCATCCTCATCTCCGCCACACCCATTTTGTGTACGTATTGATGCTTCACCGCCCAACATTCTGTGCCATACAACATCGCTGGCCTTATTGCCGTCCTATAAAATTTTCCCTTGAGCTTCAGTGGCCTACGACGGTCACACAACCCGCCAGATGCACTCTTACACTTCATCCATCCAACTTCTATTCTATGATTGAGATCTCTCTCTAATTCTCCGTTCTCTTGCACGATATATCCTAGGTAGCGAAAACGGTCGCTTTTTGTGATCGTCGCTAGATTGCTCCGATCATTAGTGTGGATAAGTATATAAATGGATAGAGATAGGAAAGCAAACACAAGATGTACGTGGTTCACCCAGATTGGCTACGTCCACGGAATAGAGGAGTTCTCATTATTTGTAAAGGGTTTACACAAGTACATAGGTTCAAGCTCTCCTTTAGTGAGTACAGGTGAATGATTTAGTACAAATGACATTAGGAAATATTGTGGGAGAATGATCTCGTAATCACGAAACTTCTAAGTATCGGAGTGTGGTATCGTCTTGACTTGCCTTATCTGTCTCATAGGTAGATGTGGCATCTTCTCTGGAAGTACTCTTCCTCCATCCAGGGGTGGTATCTTTAACTGGTGGAGATGCACAAGGTAATGTATCAATTTCACTTGAAGCTTACTTGTAGTTTCAGGCTTGGTCAAGCGCGATACAAACCATGTAGTAGGAGTCCCTCAAGTTGCCGAGCTAGGGGATTTGTTGAAAGAGGTGACAGACAAGGTAAGCAATCAGAGCTCCGGCTGATTGTTCACATTCTCCCTATCTTGCAGGCAGCATGAAGGATAAAGAGAAGAAAAATGAGAAGAGATGATATGGGATACTTTTGCTTTTGAAGAAGTAACTTTCCACAGGCTTATTCTTGAACTGAGCTGGAGGGTTTTCTGGTTTCCTCCAGAGTATAAGGCCAACTGAAGAATTTGAGGGTCAAAACAAGTCCATCAAATCTAGAGTACGTTCGACCCTACTGATATGGGATACTTTTGCTTTGACAGAGTAATGGATGTATCGGCACGTGTGCTGTTACGCTTGTCTCCACATGCTTCATTGTATCCTTCTCACTTGCCCCATCTGTTCCTCAAGCAGATGCGGTATCTTCCCTGGAAGCATAAGATGTTGAAGATGAGTACTCGAGAGCAATGCCAGGTAAGTAAGTTCCAGGCAGTCAGTTCCTGGCTGGAAGCTTGATTCCAAGTGCTGACTGATTGCTCTTTTTCTCCTTGTCTTGCAGGTAAGAACAAGGCCAAAGGAAAAGACAGGGAAAAAGCATGATATGGGATACTCTTGCTTTTAACCCTGATGATATGAGATATTCTTGCTCTAGTATAGCTTGTTTGCAGAGGTATTATCGGGGGGAAAGAAAGCTGAATATTTCGAAAGGCTTCGTTGAGAGTGCCCTCTCATATATGAGGAAGGGTTGAACATTTTTGCAGGTCTGTCTGTCCGTTGGGCATGGAGGTTGATATATATAAGAGTCTCATTAACAACAAGTAGTAATGCTATTCCTTTACCCTGTCAGAGCACTTTGAAAAAGTGGTATGTGGTATGTGGAAAGCTGATGTTGCGTGTGAAGATTACAGACAGCTTTATCCAAGGAGATCCGGCTCTTGCAGTTGGGAAAGTGTTGCCTCTTCGGTTTTTGAACAAGCAATCCTATCGGGGATCTGGCTCTCGAGATTCGGAGAACGATGCCTCTTCGATTTTTGAGAAAGCAATCATGCTGGGGGTCTGGCTCTCGAGATTCGGAGAGCGGTGTCTCTTCGATTTTTAAGAAAATAATCATGTTGGGAGTCTGACTCTCGAGATTCGGAGGGCGGTGCCTCTTCGATTTTGGAGCAAGCAATCTTGTTGGGAGTGTTTTCTCAAATGTGAGTAAAGGTTGGGCATGTTTGCTAGTCTACCTTGCCACGAAGCACAGAGGTTGACACACAGGGACTTTCCAATTATCCAGCAATGGTACTGTTCCTTTACCCTCTCTTCGATTTTTGAGAAAGTAGTCATGTTGGGAGTCTGGCTCTCGAGATTCGGAGGACGGTGCCTCTTCGATTTTGGAGCAAGCAATCTTGTTGGGAGTGTTTTCTCGAATGTGAGTAAAGGTTGGGCCTGTTTGCTAGTCTACCTTGCCACGAAGCACAGAGGTTGACACACAGGGACTTTCCAATTATCCAGCAGTGATACTGTTCCTTTACCCTTGTGGGTAATAATATGATAGCTAGACCTTCAAAATTTATGTGTCTAAACTTTGTTAGTGCTGTTTCTTTGCTATTCTTTTACCCGTCTTGGTCAGAGCGATGTAGTGGGAGCTGCAAGCTTCACGTGCTCAACTTTGGCAGAGAACTTTGGCAAAGTTATCTGTGATACCCATGAGCTACTATTGCGTGTGGGAAGTGGGTGATTGAACAGTAAGACTCATGTGCTTTCTACTTCACCAGAAGTCTTCGACAGAATGCCCATAATTTCCGCAAAGCTGAGTGTGCGTGTGACAGGTGTTGATAAGGCTGGAAAAGTAGGTGCCTCTTCGATTTCTGAGATCGGCCCTCGTGGTCTCTGAGCAGCCCAACTTTTAAGAAAGCAAGCGCCTCTTCGATTTCTGAGATCGGCCTTCGTGGTCTTTGAGCAGCCCAGCTTTTGAGAAAGCAGACGCCTCTTCGATTTCTGAGATCGACCCTCGTGATCTCTGAGCAGCCCAGCTTTTGAGAAAGCAAACGCTCTCTTCGATTTCTGAGCAGGCGCCTCTTCGATTTCTGAAGCTCCGTCGAGTGCAGATTTTTATAGGGGCTGGCATTAAGTTCCAAAGCACACTTGAATCTCCACCAGTAGAAGCTCCATTCTTACACTTCTAAGATCTTGATTTGTTCGACCTCTTCTCTCTTCAACACCTTTGAAAATGTCTGGCCCCTCCGACCGTCGTTTTGACTTGAACCTTGTTGAAGAGGCAGCCCCGCCTTCTCCAGACAACATATGGCGCCCATCCTTCGTCTCCCCTACTGGTCCTCTTACCGTTGGGGATTCCGTTATGAAGAATGATATGACCGCTGCGGTGGTGGCCAGGAACCTTCTCACTCCCAAAGATAACAGACTACTTTCCAAACGATCTGATGAGTTAGCTGTTAAGGATTCTCTGGCTCTCAGTGTTCAGTGTGCAGGTTCTGTGTCTAATATGGCCCAACGCCTATTTGCTCGAACCCGCCAAGTTGAATCATTGGCGGCTGAAGTGATGAGTCTCAAACAGGAGATTAGAGGGCTCAAACATGAGAATAAACAGTTGCACCGTCTCGCACATGACTATGCTACAAACATGAAGAGGAAGCTGGACCAGATGAAGGAATCTGATGGTCAGGTTTTACTTGATCATCAGAGATTTGTGGGTTTGTTCCAAAGGCATTTATTGCCTTCGTCTTCTGGGGCTGTACCGCGTAATGAAGCTCCAAATGATCAACCTCTGATGCCTCCTCCTTCTAGGGTTCTGTCCAGTACTGAGGCTCCGAATGATCCCCCTCCGGTACCTTCTCTTTCTGGGGCTCTACCGACTGCTGAGACTTCTCCGAAGCAACCTTTGTGAAGGCTCCCTCTTGTTTGTTTATTTTGACTCATGTATATGTACGTATTTGTAGCTTATCGGGGATATCAATAAATAAGCTTTCCTTCATTTCAACGTATTGTGTTAAATACACCAAAGCCTTCTTCGCTAAGTTCTTTGAATTTTCTTTTGTTGGAGCTTTGTGAGTGGAGCATGTAGGTTGAGGTAGTGTTCCCTTAATTTCCTGAGTGAGGAAAACTTCTCGGTTGGAGTCTTGGAAAATCCAAGTCACTGAGTGGGATCGGCTATATGAATCTTAGAACGCCATTGTACTCGGTCCTGTGTCATGTCCTTCGTTAGATCCAAGAACTCTAAGTCTTTTCTTAGAGTCTCTTCCAAAGTTTTCCTAGGTCTTCCTCTACCCCTTCGGCCCTGAACCTCTGTCCCATAGTCGCATCTTCTAATCGGAGCGTCAGTAGGCCTTCTTTGCACATGTCCAAACCACCGTAACCGATTTTCTCTCATCTTTCCTTCAATTTTGGCTACTCCTACTTTACCTCGGATATCCTCATTCCTAATCTTATCCTTTCTCGTGTGCCCACACATCCAACGAAGCATCCTCATCTCCGCTACACCCATTTTGTGTACGTGTTGATGCTTCATTGCCCAACATTTTATGCCATACAGCATCGCCGGCCTTATTGCCGTCCTATAAAATTTTCCCTTGAGCTTCAGTGGCATACGGCGGTCACACAACACGCCGGATGCATTCTTCCACTTCATCCATCCATCTTGTATTCTATGGTTGAGATCTCCATCTAATTCTCCGTTCTTTTGCAAGATAGATCCTAGGTAACGAAAACGATCGCTCTTTGGTATTTCTTGATCACCGATCCTCACCCCTAACTCGTTTTGGCCTTCATTTGCACTGAACATGCACTCCATATATTCTGTCTTTGATCAGCTTAGGCGAAGACCTTTAGATTCCAACACTTCTCTCCAAAGGTTAAGCTTTGCATTTACTCCTTCCTGAGTTTCATCTATCAACACTATATCGTCTGCGAAAAGCATACACCAAGGAATATCATCTTGAATATGTCTTGTTAACTCATCCATTACCAACGCAAAAAGGTAAGGACTTAAGGATGAGCCTTGATGTAATCCTACAGTTATGGGAAAGCTTTCAGTTTGTCCTTCATGAGTTCTTACGGCAGTCTTTGCTCATTCATACATATCCTTTATAGCTTGGATATATGCTACTCGTACTCCTTTCTTTTCTAAAATCCTCCAAAGAATGTCTCTTGGGACCCTATCGTACGCTTTCTCCAAATCTATAAAGACCATGTGTAAATCCTTTTTCCCATCTCTATATCTTTCCATCAATCTTCGTAAGAGATAGATTGCCTCCATGGTTGAGCGCCCTGGCATGAACCCGAATTGGTTGTCCGAAACCCGTGTCTCTTGCCTCAATCTATGCTCAATGACTCTCTCCCAGAGCTTCATTGTATGACTCATTAGCTTAATACCCCTATAGTTCATGCAATTTTGTACGTCGCCCTTATTCTTGTAGATAGGCACCAAAGTGCTCGTTCGCCACTCATTTGGCATCTTCTTCGTTTTCAAAATCCTATTGAAAAGGTCAGTGAGCCATGTTATACCTGTCTCTCCCAAAACTTTCCACACTTCGATTGGTATATCGTCTGGGCCTATTGCTTTTCTATGCTTCATCTTCTTCAAAGCTACAACCACTTCTTCCTTCCGGATTCGACGATAAAAAGAGTAGTTTCTACACTCTTCTGAGTTACTCAACTCCCCTAAAGAAGCACTCCTTTCATGTCCTTCATTGAAAAGATTATGAAAATAACCTCTCCATCTGTCTTTAACCGCATTCTCTGTAGCAAGAACCTTTCCATCCTCATCCTTGATGCACCTCACTTGGTTTAGGTCCCTTGTCTTCTTTTCCCTTGCTCTAGCTAGTTTATAGATATCCAACTCTCCTTCTTTGGTATCTAGTCGTTTATACATATCGTCGTAAGCCGCTAACTTAGCTTCTCTCACAGCTTTCTTCGCCTCTTGTTTCGCTTTTCTATACCTTTCACCATTTTCATCAGTCCTATCCTTGTATAAGGCTTTACAACATTCCTTCTTAGCCTTCACCTTTGTTTGTACCTCCTCATTCCACCACCAAGATTCCTTTTGGTGTGGGGCAAAGCCCTTGGACTCTCCTAATACCTCTTTTGCTACTTTTCGGATACAACTAGCCATGGAATCCCACATTTGGCTAGATTCCCCCTCTCTATCCCACACACATTGGGTGATTACTTTCTCTTTGAAAATGGCCTGTTTTTCTTCTTTTAGATTCCACCATCTAGTCCTTGGGCACTTCCAAGTCTTGTTCTTTTGTCTCACTCTTTTGATATGTACATCCATCACCAACAAGCGATGTTGATTAGCCACGCTCTCTCCTGGTATAACTTTGCAATCCTTACAAGTTATACGATCCCCTTTCCTCATTAGAAGAAAATCTATTTGTGTTTTTGACGACCCACTCTTGTAGGTGATCACATGTTCTTCTCTCTTCTTAAAGAAGGTGTTGGCTAAGAAGAGATCATATGCCATTGCAAAATCCAAGATAGCTTCCCCATCCTCGTTTCTCTCCCCAAAACCATGGCCACCATGAAAACCTCCATAGTTGCCTGTCTCCCTGCCCACGTGTCCATTTAAATCTCCACTTATAAATAACTTCTCCGTCGGAGCAATTCCTTGCACCAAGTCTCCAAGATCTTCCCAAAATTTCTCCTTCGAACTCGTATCCAACCCTACTTGAGGTGCGTACGCACTAATCACATTGATAAGTTCTTGTCCTATTACAATCTTGATTGCCATGATTCTATCTCCTACCCTCTTGACATCTACAACATCTTGTACCAAGGTCTTGTCCACGATGATGCCAACACCGTTTCTCGTTCTATGTGTGCCTGAATACCAAAGTTTAAACCCTGAGTTTTCTAGATCCTTTGCCTTACTACCAACCCACTTAGTTTATTGTAGGCACATAATATTTATCCTTCTCCTCACCATAACTTCCACTACTTCCATAGATTTTCCCGTTAAGGTTCCTATATTCCACGTTCCTAAACGCATTTTGCTCTCTTGAACTCTACCCTTCTGTCCTAGCTTCTTCACCCTCCCCCGTCTAATAGGATCAAAGTACTTCTTTTGTGTGTCCCGGGTAAAGTTGATAGGAGCATATGCTCCCAAACAACTTTGAGTGGAGTCGTTCGAAAAGAAGTTTCTATGGCCCCCTTGCTCATTTAACACTGCATCCGGGTGCCGATGGAGATACAGCGACCCTTGCTCATTTATCACTGTGCTCGGGCCACACAGCGCGCCACTTACGGGTGACGCCCTAGCTTTAGCGCGATTTTGTTATGGATTCATTTTCATAAGGATTCGACGTGATCATGGAGTGCCGGCTGTCGACTACCTGACGCCTTCCCCTTCCTCCTTTATCCGGGCTTGGGACCGGCTATGTAAGACATAGGCGGAGTTATGAAAGAAAACAAATGTTCAAAAAAATTTCCAAAACCTTTCACAAGTGAAACCACTTTTTTTGATGATGGTTTCATTGCATATAAGCGTTGGGATATAGAAAATATGTTTGTTCTAAAAAACGGAATCAAGCTTGAAAACGCATTTGTTGTCCCTTACAATCGTGAGCTATTATTGAATTATCAAGCGCAGATAAATGTTGAATCATGCTGTCAGTCAACACTCATCAAGTATCTTTTTAAGTATGTAACTAGTATAGGTGTCATGTTTATACCCACTCCAACTTTCTACTTTCTCCTGCTAGGCAGCTAGCTTTGAATAGGTGGGATAAAACTTTGAAACTCTCTGTTATCATTTCTTGATGGGTTATTTCTTTTTCTTTTCCATAATTCTCTTTCACACCACAGAATCTGCCATCCTTCAGCTCTCATTTCTTTCATCTTCTAGTTCAACAAAACCATCTTCCCACTCAAGACCCTGATTACTTATAGGCCATCTTCTCTTACCAACAAGTTCTCTGGCTGGTTTGGATAGTGAACAAGTTTGGGTTGTTTGAAATTGATTTGTATTTTGGTGGTCTTAGCTGCTACTTGCTAAGGTTTGAGGTAGGGAAACCAAAATATTTGTGATAGTCTTGAATCTAATTTAGTTATGTATTTGGTGTGACTCTTATATGAAAGTTGAACTTTTTAAAGATGTTCTAGTATCTATGTATATTTTCAACACTATGGAAAGTGTTTGAGAAAGGGAGAATTTATGTAAGATCTAGTGTTACAAGTTAAAGAGTTTGGTTAAGTTAGTTCCAAGGATTTCAGTATGTAGGGATTGTGTCTCCCTAGGGTGGAAGACCCCAAACCTGATCAGGATGGTTTACTTGGTGACCTTAATCTGAGGCAGTGGCCGTAGCCGGTGATTAAAGTTCATGAATACGATGTTGGGAACTAACCAAGAAGGGAAAGTACTCGAAATAATTGTATTCTGAGAAGTGAAAACACTTTGAACCTATGTTATCACTATGTGATGTATTACTATGTATCTTTTGAATGTAAACTATATTTCTGTCATTCTAGATGCATGCCTTGTTAGAATCTTGATTGAAATGAATCATTTTGTTGTACCTGTTGAGCTTGTGAAGTCACCCTATTTTATCATTTCAGGACTTAAGTGAAGGGATGATGGTAGTAATATCCCTAAGCTGTCATAAAGAGCTTATCGAGATGCATCTTTTTTGATTTTGCAGACTGCATGTTGCTTTACTTGTAATGTGTAGTGTTAGAGCCTAGCTTATTTTTGTTAAGACTCTTTGTAAATGCTACTTGTAAAGCTTACTCCAAGCTGTGGGGCTGGTTTGGTATTGCTGTGCTTTGAAAAAAAGCTACTGTGAGAATAAGCGGCTGTGCTGTGAGAATAAGCGGCTGTGAAATAAAGCCAGTAGAGTGTTTGGTAAACTTTTTTGTGAAAGTGCTTTTGGAAAAAAAAGTAGGATGATAGTGTGTCTTTTCATTAAAGGAGCACTGTAGCTCTGTGTGCTTTTGAAAAAACTGGCTTTTTTTCAAAGCAGCAAATAGCAGCTTCAGCTTTTCCTTTGATTTTTAGTTTATTCTCACAGCAGCTTCCAAAATAAGCCATTTTTTTCCAGTTTACCAAACACAAAAATGACCCTCAGCTTTTTTTCACAGTGGTTTTTTTTAAAATCACCTCAATCCCAAACGGGGCCGTGGTGTAAAGCTAGGGGGTTTGGTATCTCTAGTGATGATAAGAACTTTTGAAATAAGTTGTATCTTAATTTTGTAATTTTTTTTAATTTTTTTATGTAGTTATGTAAAGTTTATTGAGTTCGTTTTCTACCCAACTCAATGCATCAATTTAGTCATTCCATATAGGGTATGACATTCACCCTCCGCTTGGCTACAAACTCTTATCAGAGGAAGATTGTACGGAGAGACCTTAGCCGCTTTGGTTTTCCTGCTTGAAGACGCCAAGAAAAGAACTTCAAGATGAGAAAGAGTTTTTTTAAGTCGGTATAACAAATGTTGAAGCTTCTTTTTGCAAAGAACAACTTAAAATATTTTGGTAAAGTGAAGAAGGGGAGTTTTTGGGGGATATATAGGCACTATAAGGTACAACTATCCAACAGTCGAATTTCAACCGACTCATTTGAAGACCTTTCGATCCAATCGCTTGAATTAATGAGATGTATCAAGGGAGATTTTTCATTTCTTGTGCACATGCCACGAAGGGTGGTGTCTCTTCATTACGAGCTTTCCTACTCCATGCTCAAGTATGTACGTATGGGTCAGAAATGGTACCACTTCAGAGCCAAAAATTGCATCGTTTACAAGAATTTGGAGACCAAACAGTACGTATTCCAACTTACTCTAAAAGGCATAACCTTTGGATAACAATTCATCCTCAAGGGGAAACGATTGCCTCTCAGGCGGATAGTTAAGGGTAATTGTGGGACTATGATTTTCTAGGGTCGGAGTAAGTCTAATCTGAATGCAATTATCTTTGAAGTCTGATCATGAACTCACCAGCTCCGAGTAGAGTTATATAAGACGGAGTAGTGGTGCCACTATCACTTTACTTCAGGCCACTAGGAGGAGTCTGAGCGACTCCGTTGGATGACCTTGCTTGGTCTGCAAGACAAACAATCTGATCCGAATATGGACTCAATAAGATCTTATAACTCTTGGAGTTCATACAATCTAGGAATTGACGTGTGTCGCAAGTAATCACAACTCCTAAGAGGTTGCAATATCTACTTATAGATATCTTCTAGGATTCTCTTGGCTTAGAACAAGGATTCTATCCTAAAAATGTCTCCCCACGGTATAAATGCACCCACCTAGGATTCATCTATGGTAATGCAATCTAAACACTTGAATTTTCTTGCCTACTGCTCGAGTCTAAAATCATTCACGAACTTGACCATCAGAGGGCCTTTGGCATCTGGGTCTTAGGCTTGCTCATGGTTGTTTTACTATTTTGCTCAGGTTTATTCGGATTTTCGCTCGACCACCGCTCACGAAGGCGCGCAAATTTTTTTCCAACACTAATGTTTTTTGTTGGGCTCTTATTTTGGGGTATGTAATACTTGAAAGACAAATGTGTTTCTAGTTCTAAAGTAATATTTATGTGACAATGTGGTATGTAAATATTAATTTAGTATTATGTTTTTCACTTGATTATTTATTGATTTAAAATATATTTTCTTTAATGAGTAACGATTGGGTCATGTTACCCCTTAATTTTAACGGAATTACACGACATGATCCGTTAAGATATCCGGTATGTCAAGACAATGATTCAAACACAGAAACACACAACACTCGCCACATCATGTATCCTACAAAAAAAAAACCTAACAATTTGATCTCTTTAGCATTTTCCAAAAAAAAAAAAATGCATCTAACCATTTAGTTTTAGAGGAAATTAGCAGTAGTCCCTCAACTTTAACTCAATTGGAACAATAGTCCCTCAACTAAAAATCTATTACCAATGGTCGCTCAACTTATCAAAACGTGCAACTATGGTCCTTTTCGTCAACTCCATTAGAACTTCCATCAAAATGAGACACGTGTCATTGTAAACACGAAAATTCTATAACGAATGAAACGAGAACACGTGTACAAAGTAGATTTGTATTGATGAATTTGTAAGGTTGCAATCTCTGTTTACAATTTTCCTCTGATTCAATCTTCAAATTTGATGTAGATGTGTGGGTTGTTGATCCAAGGATCGCAATGACTTGGGATGAACGATTGAACGATTGCTTCAGGTTTTGAGCTTGAAACAATGCATGGATAGGCTTCACCTCTAGGTTTGTGTATGACCTGCAGTGATAGGAACATATTTAGGCGACTTAGTTAGCTTATTTTCTTGCATTTACTTAGCTAGTTGATGCTTATTATAGTGTTTTAAAGTATTTTCGTGTGTTTGTAGGTCTAATTGGCAAAGTTGGTAAGAAAGTGCATTTTGAAGCATTTTAGAGCACTTTTGGGCTGAATTGGATTACATGCATGTGGAGCACAAGGAATGGACGTTTTTGAAGATCAAGTGAAGCTAGGAACGTGCCAAAGAGATGGAGAAAGAAGGAACATTATCCAAACCTTAACCAACATTATCCAAACTGTAACTAACCTTATCTTATCCTATCATATCCTAATTTTTTCCCACCTTATTTCCAGCTACAAGGGAAAGTTAATTTCTGATTTAAATCACCTGAAAAACCTTTCTAGAAGCTCTTATCTAGTCTTAAAACAATGCCGCAACAACCCTTCTAGATTCCCTAGAAAGGTAGTGCCTAAACCCTTCTAGAAGGCCCTGCCTTGCCTTGCACTCCTCTCCCTTTCCCTCCAATTTGTTCCTCACCTTTCCTTACCTTTTTCCCTCATGGATTCTGATTTAATTAGCCTTCTCCTTGTGGATTTGGGTTATTTGAATCCTTTTCATAAATTAATTGGGCCAAACCTTTTTCCTGGTGGACTTATACCTTTGTGCCGCAAACCCTAAGGCCTAATCCTTGATTTCTACTAAGTTCTAACCCTAACCTGATTTCCCTAGGGTTTGCCATGCCTTTATATACATTTTTTTCAGCCAAATTTCGCACCACCCATCATATAATTCAAAAACACATTCAGATGCTATACACACATTCATTCCACAATAATTTGCCGCAACTTTGGAGAAGAAGGAGCCTTTGCCATGGCTTCCATTGGAGAAGGAGGGCCTTATGCACAAGCCACCTATAACCATTGAAGTTCTAAGAGTTCTTTCTTCCCTCGTTTTAGTTTCAATGTTTAATTCAGTTTGCTTTTCAATTGCTATGAACATGTGTAACTAAGTTTTTCTTAGTTAGATGTGAATTCAAAGCTATGAACATATGTTTAATATGAATTGATTCCTTTCAGTTATTGTTTCGTAAAACATGAATGTGATTTACTTATCTGTTTGATTGATAACTTAATCTTGTGTGTTGATTAAGGATGCATACTTAGTTTGCATGCATGAATCTGATGCTAAAATATAAGGAAGTTTCACCTAATAGTTACAAACTTATATTTACAAGTAGTGAAGGCTGCTAGTCACAATCGTGTTAAGTAAATTCTTGGCAGGAGTATCATGCAGTTCATAGTTACGATAGCCTTGTCAATGCTTATGATTTCCATGAAACTTAATGATCTTTGAATGTATCTCTATCATACTGTTCATATAGGGAACTTGAGAAGAATAATTTGGTTGCGATGCGTTTTCCATTCAATTCAATGAATTTAGGGAAATCTGAGGGTTAATAAGTGCATTCACGATTAATTTGGGGCATTGTCATTCATGGTTTAAAGAAAAAATACTGGAAATCAATTTATGTTGCAAATGTTCATGTGTGGAGAAGGACCCTCTAACTAGCTTTTCACCCTTGAAGTCATCTTAATCTCATTTTAATTTACTTTGGTTGCTGCAATTTACTTAGTTTTGTCAAATTTGTCCAAAAACCCCCTTAGTTCTTATTTTTTGTCTTAGTTTAGTTAATTTTGTTCAAATCTGTCCCCATTTAGTATTTTGAGTCAAGTTAGTTTAGAATTCGTCCAAATCACTCTTTAGTAGTTGTTTTGAGTCTTTTTAACTTAGTTTTGCTATTTTGAGTCAATTTGGTCAGTTTTGAGTCATAAGATTCTAGTTTAGTGGTTTTTTAGTCTAGTTTAATGTTTTAATGTTTAAATTGAGTAGATTAGCATCCCTTCTAATCGCCATCCTAAAACGATCCCTACTTACATATACTACAATCATAGGGTTTTAATTTGAGTGTTGGATTATTTCACATCAAATTTTGACGCCGTTGCCGGGGATTAGCAAAATCGCTAATCTTCCTCTAGTAGTGCCGTGTGTTTTTGTTTTTGTTTTGTTTTGTTTTCTGATTTCGTTTTGTTTTGGTTGCTTTGTTTTAGGTTCTAGTTTATGACTCATAGTTCTCAACTTGTTCGTGAACACATATTGGAGTTTGACGATGACTTTGAAGGAAATTTGAGAAGAAAGAGGAGGCATTCAGCCTCGGGATTGGACAATGATGCACCCCTAGTTCTGAATCCGAATTTGAAGAAGATGAGGAGGAAGAACAAGCCATGGCTGTGAACAATTGAACAATCAAGGAACTTTCAGCCTCGGGATTGGACAATGATGCACCCCTATGCATTCAGTATCCTAGGGCAACTGAAGGCAAGACCGATGAGTTTGAATTGAAGTCAAGCTTGTTACATCATATTCCCAAATACCATGGCATGTCCATGGAAGATCCAAACAAGCATTTGAAGGAATTTGAAGTTGTTTGTTCGAGCATGACACCAATCAATGTTGATGGGAGCATATTGAAGATGAAAGCCTTTCCATTCTCTATTTTGAAAAATGCTAAAGATTGGCTATACGAATTGGCACCTGGAACTGTTACTTCTTGGGAAAGCATGAAGCGAGCATTCTTAGAGAAGTTTTTCCCAACTTCGAGAGTAATTCTCTTGAGGAAGAGAATTAGTGGCATTCAACAAAACCAAGGAGAATCGTTTCTAGCCTATTATGAGTGGTTCAAGACATTAGTTAATATCAAATAAAGGAAAAGCTCTTGATTCAATATTTCTACGAAGGACTCATTCCAATTGAGAGACAAATGCTTGATGCTTCAGTGGAAGGTGCTTTGGTTGACAAGACTCCAATTGTTGCAAAGATCTTAATTGCAAATCGAGCCTTGAATGCATAATAATATGAAGGAGTTGGACAAAGAGACCTCCCACGACAACAAGAAGTTGATGAGGTAAGTGCAATTTTCGAACTTCAATCTCAAATGGCTAATCTCATAGTTATTTTCTCATAGGTTGTCAATAGATTCAAAGTGCAAGGTGCGGCAGTTTGTGGTGTGTGCTCCATGCAAGAACATCTCAATGATCAATGCCCTCAATTGATAGAGAATGAAGGATGGGAAAGTGCCAATGCCGTTGGCTATTAAATCCAAAATCAGCCACATAATGATCCATACTCTAATACCTACAATCTGGGCTAGAGAGATCATCCAAATTTCAAGTGAAGGGAGCCTCAACAACCCCAACAACAAAGAGGATATAGACAGCCACCTTTCGGGCTCTATCAAAGGCCAATGGTACCACCACAACTTCCAACACAATCTGCCCAACCAAATTCAGGTTCATGGATAATGATACATTTCTTCAATTACTAACTTCATTAAAGCAGGGCCAACAAATTCAAGCCAAAGAGATGAGTGAAGTGAAGAAGTAAATTGGGTAGATGGCGGAGATCATGGGGCATTTTAGAGAAAAAGGCAAACTACCTAGCTCAACCATTGTCAATCCAACAAGAGGTTTTGAAACTGCCAAGGCCATCACTTTAAGAAGTGGAAAAGAAGTTAGAACCAACTCTCAACTGTTAAAAACAAGCCAAAAACAAGAAGAAAAGCTGTTGCTTGAAGAGGAAGAATTGGACAAAGCCACGGCAAGGAAAGAATCATCCTTGCCGCAACCACCTAATGCACCTAAGCCGTCCAATTCAGGTAAGGGTGATTCAATTTTGACCCATTCTAACCCTATTCCACCCAATGCACATTTCCCTCGCAGATTCATGCAATCAAATAAGGAAGAGAATGAGAAGGACATTCTTGAGACGTTTAGGAAGGTGCAGGTGAATATTCCACTCCTTGATGCAATCAAACAAGTTCCAAGGTATGCGAAATTTTTGAAAGAACTTTGCATAACAAGGAAGAAGATTTCAAACAAAGAAGTTGTAAAAGTAAGTGAGAATGTTTAAGCTGTTTTGCAAAGAAAACTACCACCAAAATGCAAAGATCCAGATAGTTTTACAATTCCATGTGTTATTGGAAATACCAAGTTTGAGCATGCTATGTTAGATTTAAGTGCATCCATTAACATCATGCCATACTCTATTTATGCATCTATGAACCTAGGAGAGCTTAAAAACGATGGTGTTATCATTTAATTAGCCGATCGTTCTAATGCATATCCAAAAGGAGTTTTGGAAGATGTTTTGGTGCAGTTTAACCACTTGATATTTCCAGTAGATTTCTATGTGCTAAAGATGGAAGATTCGGCCCATTCCACACCCTTGCCTATCCTACTTGGAAAACCCTTCATGAAAACAACCCGCACCAAGATTGATGTGTTCAAGAGGACGTTAACAATGGAATTTGATGGGGATGTTATTGATTTCAATCTTTCTGAATCTATAAAATATCCTATTGATGACCATTCATGTTTCTCTATTGATGTATTTGATTCGTTGGCGCAGTACTACCTTGATTCAATGAAAAGGGATCCTATTGAAACCACCATAGTACACGGATTTGGACTTAACAAACAAGAGGCAGAAACTGTGCACATTCACAGCAAGAATGAGAATGCCTTTGCCGTGCCCTCTAGTGCAGAAATAGGAGAGATGGTTGCTGCCCTTGAGTCAATGCCACAACATCTTGGTAAGCCTCAAATCCCAATTTCAATCCTTGTTTTTACTAACAAGTTGTTACCTTCGGTAATTTAGGCCCCCATTCTTAAGCTTAAACCATTGCCAAATCATTTGAAGTATGTCTATTTGGGAGATAAAGAGACGCTGCATGTCATTGTCTCTTCAGCACTCACGGCAATGGAGGAGGAGAAATTGATTCGAGTGTTGAAAGAGCACAAAACAACCATTGGATGGACCTTGGCCGACATTAAGGGAATTAGCCCTTCAACTTGCATGCATCGCATACTTCTAGAGGAGGGGGCTAAACCAACTCGAGAGGCTCAACGTCGACTCAACTTTCCAATGATGGAAGTTGTGAAGAAGGAGATTATCAAGCTTCTTGATTGTGGAGTCATTTACCCTATTTCGGATAGTCGTTCGGTTTCACCGATTCAAGTTGTACCAAAGAAATCAAGAGTCACTGTGGTGAAGAATGTAGAAAACGAACTTGTGCCTACTCGTATCCAAACTGGTTGGAGAGTTTGCATTGACTATAGGAAGCTCAACGCCACAACAAGGAAAGATCACTTCCCTTTGCCGTTCATTGATCAAATGCTTAAAAGGTTAGCTGGTCATTCTTTTTATTGATTTCTTGATGGTTATTCAGGATATAATCAAATTGTTATAGCTCCAAATGATTAAGAAAATACTACTTTTACTTGTCCATTTGGTACTTTTGCATATCGTCGAATGCCATTCGGTTTATGTAATGCACTAGCCACGTTCCAAAGATGCATGATTTTTTTTTTGAATCAATTTTGCACATAACTAAATACAAACATGAAATACCCCCACACTTATTCTTTTTCCAAACTCCTTCAATGTACTTCACAAACATTTCTCATAAGACAATCTCACATTGCTCACTAGGCAGCTTGGAAAGGGTAAGGAAAAATGTTTAAGGTATAAGGGTAGACATATCTGGTGATAAGAAATAAAAGGCTCAATAGAAGATCATTGAAGTATTCATGGATGATTTAGTGTCTTTGGTGATTCATTTGATGGTTATTTAGATAATCTCACTTTAATCTTAAAACAGTGCATTGAGACTAACCTTGTTTTGAATTGAGAAAAATGTCACTTTATGGTTAAACAAGGCATAGTTTTAGGTCATATAGTTTCAGCAAAGGGAATAGAGGTTGATAAATCAAAAATAGATCTTGTACGCTACTTACCCTCTCCAACTTCGGTAAGAAAGGTTCGTTCTTTTCTTGGACATGCAGGATTCTATAGGCAATTCATCAAACATTTTTCCAAGATTTCCCAACCCCTTTGCCGACTTCTTCAAAAGGATGTGACATTCAAGTTTGATGATGAGTGTGAGAAGGCCTTCAATCACCTCAAAGAGATGCTAACTTCGGCCCCTATCATGGTTCCACCAGATTGAAGCCTTCCTTTTGAGCTTATGTGTGATGCCACAAATTATGCATTAAGGGCTGTTTTGAGACAAAGGAAGGACAAGAAGCCACACGTCATCTATTATGCATCCCGGACCTTGAATGATGCCTAATTGAATTATTCCACCACTGAAAAAGAACTTCTTGCTGTTGTATTTGCTTTAGATAAGTTTCGTTCTTATTTACCTGGAACTAAAGTTATAATTTACACTAATCATGCAACTTTGAAGTATTTGCTCACAAAAAAGGAGGCTAAGCCAAGGCTTATTCGTTGGACGTTACTTCTCCAAGAGTTTGATGTGGAAATCCAGGACAAGAAAAGAAGTGAAAACGTGGAGGCTAACCACTTGAGTCGTTTGGTGCATGATGAGGACCCATTACCTATTCTAGAAGCATTCCTAGATGAGCAATTGCTATCCATTGAGGTAAGTGAGCCATGGTATGCTGATTTGGTGAATTATTTAGTGACTAAACACGCTCCAAGCACCCTCAATAAGCACCAACGTGATAAACTTAAAAAGGATGCATGGTTTTATGTGTGAGATGACCCATATTTGTGGAAATATTGCCTTGATCAAATTCTTCGTAGGTGTGTGCATGATTCTGAATTTCATTCGATTTTAATGTTTTGTCACACTTATGCATGTGGATGACACTTTGGTACACAACGCACAACACTTAAGGTTTTAGAATGTGGATTTTATTGGCCTACTATCTTTAGAGATGCTAGAACCTTTTGCATAACTTGTGATCGTTGTCAAAGAATGGGTAATATTAGTGCAAAAGACCAAATGCCGCAACATCCTATATATTCTGTTGAGATTTTTTATGTTTGGGGTATAGATTTCATGGGTCATTTTCTTTCCTCACCTTTATATTTTACTTGCGGTTGATTATGTATCGAAATGTGTGGAAGCAAAACCCACCTGTACTAATGATTCTAACGTGGTTGCAGATTTTGTTAAAACTAACATATTTGCATGGTTTAGAATGCTGTGAGTACTCATTAGTGATGGAGGTTCCCATTTTTGAAATCGAACCATTGTGGTGCTGCTCAAGAAATACAATGTCACGCATAAGGTTTCAACACCTTATCATCCTCAAACAAGTAGGCAAGCCGAGGTTTCTAATAAGGAAATCAAGCAGATTTTGGAGAAGACGGTTGGACCCTCTAGGAAATATTGGAGCTTGCATTTGGATGATGCATTGTGGGCATATCGTACAGCCTACAAAACACCATTTGGAATGTCCCCATTTTAGCTCATCTATGGGAAACCATGTCATCTTCCGGTTGAGTTAGAGCATCGTGCACATTGGGTCGTCAAAACATTCAATATGGACATTGATGCCACTGGAATCCATAGGAAATTGCAATTAAATGAGCTTGAAGAGATTCAGAATGAGGCGTATGAAAATGCTCACATTTACAAGGAGAAAACCTAGGCGGCCCATGACAAGATGATTCATGGCAAGATATTCTCTATAGGGCAGAAAATGTTACTCTTCAATTCTCGCCTTCGGTTGTTTCCGGGTAAGTTGCCATTCTAAATGGATTGGACCTTTTGTTATTACTAATGTTTTTCCTTATAGTGCAGTCCAAATTCAAAGTTTGAAGACGGGACATGAATTCAAGGTCAATGGACATCGTTTGAAGCCCTACTACGAGACTTTTGAGGAGCATGTCGTGGAGGACATACCCCTCCATGCTGTGGGCCATATTCAAGCTTAAATAGAGGTATCGTCCGGCTGGAAGATGTTAAAGCAAGCGCTTCTTGGGAGGCAACCCATGTGTTCAAACGAGGGATTGATGGAATTCGAGCTCCATAACAAGATTTGCGTTTTAAACTCTACTATTTCTTCATTTTACTTTGCCATGTTTGTCATATTTGTTTGTTGTGTTGTTCGTTTGTTTATGTGTGAGTCTATGTTTGAAACATTGAGGACAATGTTTGGTTTAAGTGGGGGGGGGGTAAATAAGTGTTTTTATTGAAAATTCGTAGGATTTCACCACCTAGCACTACTAGAGTTGTTTCTCACTGTTTTAAAGTGTTTTTAGTGTTTTTTGAAGTATTTTTATGTGTTTTAAAAGAAAAATACGAAAATTTGAAAAAAAAAAAAAAAAACGTTTTGAAAACTCCAAAAACAGTCGTTTTAAGAGTCGTTTTTTGTGTGCTTGTGTCTTAGGGTACCTTCCAACACAATGATAAGGATTTGGTTTTTAATTACATGACTATTAAAGAAAGTTACAAACATGGGTGGAAGTTTGATATGCTCTTTGGTTTATGCTTGGTTGTAGTTGACATTAACAAATTCACATGTAATCACAACAACAACAACAACAACAACAACAACAACAACAACAACAAAGCCTTTTCCCACTAAGTGGGGTCGGCTATATGAATCCTAGAATGCCATTGCGCTCAGTTTTGTGTCATGTCCTCCGTTAGATCCAAGTACTCTAAGTCTTTTCTTAGAGTCTCTTCCAAAGTTTTCCTAGGTCTTCCTCTACCCCTTTGGCCCTGAACCTCTGTCCCGTAGTCACATCTTCGAACCGGAGCGTCAGTATGCCTTCTTTGCACATGTCCAAATCACCGGAACTGATTTTCTCTCATCTTTCCTTCAATTTCGGCTACTCCTACTTTACCTCGGATATCCTCATTCCCAATCTTATCCTTTCTCGTGTGCCCACACATCCAACGAAGCATCCTCATCTCCGCCACACCCATTTTGTGTACGTGTTGATGCTTCACCGCCCAACATTCTGTGCCATACAACATCGCTGGCCTTATTGCCGTCCTATAAAATTTTCCCTTGAGCTTCAGTGGCCTACGACGGTCACACACCTCGCCGGATGCCCTTACACTTCATCCATCCAACTTGTATTCTATGGTTGAGATCTCCTTCTAATTCTCCGTTCTCTTGCACGATAGATCCTAGGTAGCTAAAACGATCGATTTTTGTGATCTTCGCTAGATTGCTCCGATCATTAGTGTGGATAAGTATATAAATGGATAGAGATAGGAAAGCAAACACAAGATGTACGTGGATCACCCAGATTGGCTACGTCCACGGAATAGAGGAGTTCTCATTAATTGTGAAGGGTTTACACAAGTATATAGGTTCAAGCTCTCCTTTAGTGAGTACAGGTGAATGATTTAGTACAAATGACATTAGGAAATATTTTGGGAGAATGATCTCGTAATCACGAAACTTCTAAGTATCGGAGTGTGGTATCGTCTTGACTTGCCTTATCTGTCTCATAGGTAGATGTGGTATCTTCTCTGGAAGTACTCTTCCTCCATCCAGAGGTGGTATCTCTAACTGGTGGAGATGCACAAGGTAATGTATCAATTTCACTTGAAGCTTACTTGTAGTTTCAGGCGTGGTCAAGCGCGATACAAACCATGTAGTAGGAGTCCCCCAAGTCGCCGAGCTAGGGGATCTGCTGAAAGAGGTGACAGACAAGGTAAGCAATCAGAGCTCCGGCTGATTGTTCACATTCTCCCTATCTTGCAGGCAGCATGAAGGATAAAGAGAAGAAAAATGAGAAGAGATGATATGGGATACTTTTGCTTTTGAAGAAGTAACTTTCCACAGGCTTATTCTTGAACTGAGCTGGAAGGTTTTCTGGTTTCCTCCAGAGTATAAGGCCGACTGAAGAATTTGAGGGTCAAAACAAGTCCATCAAATCTAGAGTACGTTCGACCCTGCTGATATGGGATACTTTTGCTTTGACAGAGTAATGGATGTATCGGCACGTGTGCTGTTACGCTTGTCTCCACATGCTTCCTTGTATCCTTCTCACTTGCCCTATCTGTTCCTCAGGCAGATGCGGTATCTTCCCTGGAAGCATAAGATGTTGAAGATGAGTACTCGAGAGCAATGCCAGGTAAGTAAGTTCCAGGCAGTCAGTTCCTGGCTGGAAGCTTGATTCCAAGTGCTGACTGATTGCTCTCTTTCTCCTTGTCTTGCGGGTAAGAACAAGGCCAAAGGAAAAGACAGGGAAAAAGCATGATATGGGATACTCTTGCTTTTAACCCTGATGATATGAGATATTCTTGCTCTAGTATAGCTTGTTTGCAGAGGTATTATCGGGGGGAAAGAAAGCTGAATATTTCGAAAGGCTTCGTTGAGAGTGCCCTCTCAGATATGAGGAAGGGTTGAACATTTTTGCAGGTCTGTCTGTCCGTTGGGGATGGAGGTTGACATATATAGGAGTCTCCTTAACAACAAGTAGTAATGCTATTCCTTTACCCTGCTTGGTCATAGCACGGTAGTGGGAGCTACCAGCTTCACATGTTTTAACTCTGTCAGAGCACTTTGAAAAAGTGGTCTGTGGTATCTGGAAAGCTGATGTTGCGTGTGAAAATTACAAACAGCTTTATCCAAGGAGATCCGGCTCTTGCAGTTGGGAAAGTGTTGCCTCTTCGGGTTTCGAACAAGCAATCCTATCGGGGATCTGGCTCTCGAGATTCAAAGAACGATGCCTCTTCGATTTTTGAGAAAGCAATCATGCTAGGGGTCTGGCTCTTGAGATTCAGAGAGCGGTGTCTCTTCGATTTTTGAGAAAGTAATCATGTTGAGAGTCTGGCTCTCGAGATTCGGAGGGTGGTGCCTCTTCGATTTTGGGGCAAGCAATCTTATTGGGAGTGTTTTCTCGAATGTGAGTAAAGGTTGGGCATGTTAGCTAGTCTACCTTGCCATGAAGCACAGAGGTTGACACACAAGGACTTTCCAATTATCCAGCAATGGTACTGTTCCTTTACCCTCTCTTCGATTTTTGAGAAAGTAGTCATGTTGGGAGTCTGGCTTTCGAGATTCGGAGGACGGTGCCTCTTCGATTTTGGAGCAAGCAATCTTGTTGGGAGTGTTTTCTCGAATGTGAGTAAAGGTTGGGCATGTTTGCTAGTTTACCTTGCCACGAAGCACAGAGGTTGACACACAGGGACTTTCCAATTATCCAGCAGTGGTACTGTTCCTTTACCCTTGTGGGTAATAATATGGTAGCTAGACCTTCAAAATTTATGTGTCTAAACTTTGTTAGTGTTGTTTCTTTGCTATTCTTTTACCCTTCTTGGTCAGAGCGATATAGTGGGAGCTGCAAGCTTCATGTGCTCAACTTTGGCAGAGAACTTTGGCAAAGTTATCTGTGGTACCCATGAGCTACTGTTGCGTGTGGGAAGTGGGTGATTGACCAGTGAGACTCATGTGCTTTCTACTTCACCAGAAGTTTTCGACAGAATGCCCATAATTTCCGCAAAGCTGCGTGTGCGTGTGACAGGTGCTGATAAGACTGGAAAAGTAGGTGCCTCTTCGATTTCTGAGATCGGCCCTCGTGGTCTCTGAGCAGCCCAGCTTTTGAGAAAGCAAGCGCCTCTTCGATTTCTGAGATCGGCATTCGTGATCTTTGAGCAGCCCAGCTTTTGAGAAAACAGACGCCTCTTCGATTTCTGAGATCGACCATCGTGGTCTCTGAGCAGCCCAGCTTTTGAGAAAGCAAACGCCTCTTCGATTTCTGAGCAGGCGCCTCTTCGATTTCTGAAGCTCCGTCGAGTGCAGATTTTTATAGGGGCTGGCATTAAGTTCCAAAGCACACTTAAATCTCCACCAGTAGAAGCTCCATTCTTGCATTTCTAAGATCTTGATTTGTCCGACCTCTTCTCTCTTCAACACCTTTGAAAATGTCTGGCCCCTCCGACCGTCGTTTCGACTTGAACCTTGTTGAAGAGGCAGCCCCGCCTTCTCCAGACAACATATGGCGCCCATCCTTCGTCTCCCCTACTGGTCCTCTTACCGTTGGGGATTCCGTGATGAAGAATGATATGACCGCTGCGGTGGTGGCCAGGAACCTTCTCACTCCCAAAGATAACAAACTACTTTCCAAACGGTCTGATGAGTTAGCTGTTAAGGATTCTCTGGCTCTCAGTGTTCAGTGTGCAGGTTCTGTGTCTAATATGGCCTAACGCCTATTTGCTCGAACCCGCCAAGTTGAATCATTGGCGGCTGAAGTGATGAGTCTCAAACAGGAGATTAGAGGGCTCAAGCATGAGAATAAACAGTTGCACCGTCTCGCACATGACTATGCTACAAACATGAAGAGGAAGCTTGACCAGATGAAGGAAACTGATGGTTAGGTTTTACTTGATCATCAGAGATTTGTGGGTTTGTTCCAAAGGCATTTATTGCCTTCGTCTTCTGGGGCTGTACCGCGTAATGAAGCTCCAAATGATCAACCTCTGATGCCTCCTCCTTCTAGGGTTCTGTCCAGTACTGAGGCTCCGAATGATCCCCTTCCGGTGCCTTCTCTTTTTGGGGCTCTACCGACTGCTGAGACTTCTCCTAAGCAACCTTTGTGAAGGCTCCCTCTTGTTTGTTTATTTTGACTCATGTATATGTACATATTTGTAGCTTATCGGGGATATCAATAAATAAGCTTTCCTTCATTTCAACGTTTTGTGTTAAATACACCAAAGCCTTCTTCGCTAAGTTCTTTGAATTTTCTTTTGTTGAAGCTTTGTGAGTAGAACATGTAGGTTGAGGTAGTGTTCCCTTAATTTCCTGAGTGAGGAAAACTTCTCGGTTGGAGACTTGGAAAATCCAAGTCACTGAGTGGGATCGGCTATATGAATCTTAGAACGCCATTGTGCTCGGTCCTGTGTCATGTCCTTCGTTAGATCCAAGTACTCTAAGTCTTTTCTTAGAGTCTCTTCCAAAGTTTTCCTAGGTCTTCCTCTACCCCTTCGGCCCTGAACCTCTGTCTCATAGTCGCATCTTCTAATCGGAGCAGCAGTAGGCCTTCTTTGCACATGTCCAAACCACCGTAACCGATTTTCTCTCGTCTTTCCTTCAATTTCGGCTACTCCTACTTTACCCTGGATATCCTCATTCCTAATCTTATCCTTTCTCGTGTGCCCACACATCCAACGAAGCATCCTCATCTCCGCTACACCCATTTTGTGTACGTGTTGATGCTTCACCGCCCAACATTCTGTGCCATACAGCATCGCCGGCCTTATTGCCGTTCTATAAAATTTTCCCTTGAGCTTCAGTGGCATACGGCGGTCACACAACACGCCGGATGCACTCTTCCACTTCATCCATCCAGCTTGTATTCTATGGTTGAGATCTCCATCTAATTCTCCGTTCTTTTGCAAGATAGATCCTAGGTAACGAAAACGGTCGCTACAACCGTGAGAGCCTTGAGCCTAAACTTTATTTGGAGAGTTATTAATCTGTGATTTCTTGTTTTCTAAAGTCATTGCATGATTTCATTATTCTTTGCTTGGTCGCTACTTAGAATGCATTTTATCATTTTAGTTCCAAATACTAGAACTCATGCCCATTTCATTCAAAGCTTAAAATTGAGTGCATAACCAACAAAATGAAGTTGTTTAGTAGTTACCACCAAAGTCAAAAAGCCTTCATCCCATGCATTTGTTTTGTAGGTTTAACCATTTTGAGCCTTATTTAGCCTATTTTCTTTGTTAACCACATTATCCTTACCTAGCCGAGAATATGACCATCCATACCCTTGTTCTTAAAGTGTAGTGGAGCATGACTTAGAGGGAATTCCTTTTGATCAACATTATTGCATAAAACAAGTGTGGGGGAAAGGGTTTCAAAAGTATGTTTTATGTGCCTAAGAATGAGTAGGGCACGATAAAAGGAAAAAAAATATAGAAGAAAAAAACGTGAAAAGAAGAAAAAAGAAGATAAAGAAAGAAAAAAAAGAGTTGTGAAATAAGTGAGAATGAACTCACAAGTATTAGTTGTTGAAGAAAGGGTCCAAAAAGTTTGAATATGACCCTAAAAGTATACGAAATCCCCTTAGTGTTTCAAGTTTTTTGCTGCATTCAAGAGTGAATTCTACGTTAATTTCATTACTTTGCTTACTATTGCTTTAAGAACCTTTGTTTATCCTTAACCTTTCTTTGTTAGCCAATACCCTTAATCCCGTTACAACCCTTAGACTTTTATCTTGGGTATTGTGTATTTCAATCTGTGGAGTTTGGGATTGGTATGAGCATATGGTATCCATGGTTCTCGCGTCTAAGTAGTGGCATTCCGTTCATGAGATCATATATATATACATGCATTAATAATTCCATAAAGTGCTTTCTTTGCTTAAAACATATGTGAGTGTTAGTTTTCATGTTTACATCAATCTTCTCACATATACCTAGTATAGGGAGTGTAGTCAGAAATTCTATGTGAAAATAGAGTGTATATTCAAAGAGGAATTGATGGATTCTCTAAGGCATGTTACTACATTCAAAACATCATTTTAAATTGATTAAATGCGAGCTAGTGAGTGGTGACTGTGATTAAGTGTGTACTCGAGGGTAAGGACAACTAAAATCTAGGTGAGTAGTGATTTTTAATATGTCATGTTTCATTGGAAATCCTTGAGGCGAATGTTGAAGGTCTAGGTTATGTTTTGTTTGTTTTGTGTGTTCGTTTTGCTCGAGGACTAGCAAAAGCTAAGTATGGGGGAATTTGATAGGAGCATATTTATGCAACTTAGTTAGCTTGTTTTCTTGCATTTACATAGTTAGTTTATGCTTATTATAGTGTTTTAAAGTATTTTCGTGTGTTTGTAGGTCTAATTGGCAAAGTTGGCAAGAAAGTGCATTTTGAAGCATTTTAGAGCACTTTTGGGCTGAATTGGATTGCATGCATGTGGAGCACAAGGAATGTACGTTTTTGAAGATCAAGTGAAGCTAGGAACATGCTAAAGAGATGGAGAAATCAATTCAAGTATTGGAAGATAAGGAATCAGCAAGAAAGAAAGAACATTATCCAAACCTTAACCAACCTTATCTAAACTGTAACAAACCTTATCTTATCCTATCTTATCCTATCTTATCCTAATCTTTTTCCACCTTATTTCTAGCTGCAAGGGGGAGTTAATTTCTGATTTAAATCACCTAAAAAACGTTTCTAGAAGCTCTTATCTGGTCTTAAAACAATCCCGCAGCAACCCTTCTAGATTCCCTAGAAAGGTGGTGCCTAAACCCTTCTAGAAGGCCTTGCCTTGCCTTGCCTTGCACTCCTCTCCCTTTCCCTCCAATTTGTGCTGCACCTTTCCTTATCATTTTCCCTCATGGATTCTGATTTAATTAGCCTTGTCCTTGTGGATTTGGGTTATGCAAATCATTTTCAGAAATTAGTTGGGCCAAACCTTTTTCCTGGTGGACTTATACCTTTATGCCGCAAACCCTAAGGCCTAATCCTTGATTTCTACTAAGTTCAAACCCTAACCTGGTTTCCCTAGGGTTTGTCGTGCCTTTATATACATATTTTTCAGCCAAATTTCGCACCACCCCCCATATAATTTAGAAACACATTCAGCCGTAATATACACATTCATTTTACAACCCTTTGCCATAACTTTGGAGAAGAATGAGCCTTTGCCGTGGCTTCCATTGGAGAATGAGGGCCTTGTGCACAAGCCACTTGCAACCATTGGAGTTCTAAGATTTTTTTCTTCCCTCGTTTTAGTTTCAATGTTTAATTCAGTTTGCTTTTCAATTGTTATGAACATGTGTAACTAAGTTTTTCTTAGTTAGAGGTGAATTCAAAGCCATGAACATATGTTTAATATGAATTGATTCCCTTCAGTTATTGTTTTGTAAAACATGAATGTGATTTACTTATCTGTTTGATTGATAACTTATTCTTGTGTGTTGATTAAGGATGCATATTTAATTTGCATGCATGAATCTGATGCTAAAATATAAGGAAGTTTCACCTAATAGTTACAAACTTATATTTACAAGTAGTGAAGGTTGCTAGTCACAATCGTGTTAAGTAGATTCTTGGTAGGAGTATCATGCAGTTCCTTGTTACGATAGCCCTGTTAATGCTTATGATTTTCATGAAACTTAATGATCTTTGAATGTATCTCTATCATATTGTTCATATAGGGAACTTGAGAAGAATAATTTGGTTGCGATGCGTTGTCCATTCAATTAAATGAATTTAGGGAAATCTGAGAGCTAATTAGTGCATTCATGATTAATTTGGAGCATTGTCATTCATGGTTTAAAGAAACAATACTAGAAATCAATTTATGTTGCACATGTTCATGTGTGGAGAAGAACCCTCTAACTAGCTTTTCACCCTTGAAATGATCTTAATCTCGTTTTAATTTACTTTGGTTGCTGCAATTTACTTAGTTTTGTCAAATTCGTCCATAAACCCCCTTAGTTCTTATTTGGTATCTTAGTTTAGTTAATTTTGTTCAAATATGTCCCCATTTAATATTTTGAGTCAATTTAGTTTAGAATTCGTCCGAATCACTCTTTAGTAGTTGTTTTCAGTCTTTTTAACTTAGTTTTACTGTTTTGAGTCAATTTGGTCAGCTTTGAGTCATAAGATTCTAGTTTAGTGGTTTTTTAGTTTAGTTTAGTGTTTTAAAGTTTAAATTGAGTAGATTAGCATCCCTTTTAATCCTCAGCCTAAAACGATCCCTACTTACATATACTACAATTATAGGGTTTTATTTTGAGTGCTGGGTTATTTCACATCATGCGGCGAAGGTGATGTTGATGTGGGATTTTGTTTATTCAAGGGTCTTGGCGACTTGATCTTGAATTGAATGTCGTTACAAGTTTTAAGCTTGCAACAAAGTCTTGAACGAATCGGCACAAGTGCGTGTTGATTATTCAAGGGAATGCTTCGGTTTTGGTGGAAAGAAAGCTTTAGTTTTGGTTGTACATTCGTTGAAGTAAGCTTTGGCAGCTTATTAGCCTTCAAAGATTTGGCAGAGGTTCTCCTTTTGTGAGAATTTTGGCCCTTCAATGTAGATATTGTTGATCTTATGCTTGTCTTAGGACTTTGTGTTTATAGACTTTTCAAAGCTTGCCTTTGGATGGTTTTGACTTTGATTTCTATCTTGATTTGTCCATGAGAGAATTTATGCATGCTTTGTGTCTTAATTTCAACCATTTCCCCTTCCTTGGCTGAAATCTATTGGGCTTGTTGCCCATTTTGTGAGCAATCTTCAATTCTTGCTTGTTTTGTGAGATTGTTTTGTGAAGATGCTTTAGCATTTTTCTGGTTTTGGGAGCAATTTACACCTGTTGCCGATTTGAAACAATTTTTTTCCTTCTTTTGCTTAGTTTTGGGGAAGTTTTATTCTTCCTTTGCTTGATTTGTGCCACAAGTCATTTACAATTTGTCCATTTGTGAAGAGTCATAAGTCACATGGAGCTTTGTGATGCATCATTTGTATGCAACGAAATTTACATGTCTACAAATGCCCCCACTTCAAGATGCACTGTAGGCTTGTGCTTGTCACATGTAGGAAGCATGTTTTGAAGTCCTGCAATGTGAATGTTTTAACTCAAAGGTCGTCCAGACTTGATCTTGAATTAGTTTGCTTCTTCAAGGGCCGTTAAGGTGTATTTCGTGAATTGAAATGATGAATTTCATCAAAGGCCGTTGAGGTGTATTTCTTAGATGAAACATTTCTTCAAGGGCTGTAGAGGCTTGACCTTGAATAAATGAAAACTTTCTTCTAGGGTCGTAAAGGCTTGATCTTCAAAGAAATGAAAATTTTCCTCAAGGGTTATGAAGGCTTGATCTTGAAAGCAATGAAATTTTTCTTCAAGGGTCGTAGAGGCTTGATCTTGAAAAAAATGAACTTTTTCTTCAAGGGCCGTAAAGGCTTGATCTTGAAAGAAAATTTGAAAGTGGATAAATCAACATATATTTATTGTGCGTATTTGATTTTCCATAATTTTTGGCAAAATACATTTGGTGTATTTTGGGAAAAATGTTTTTCCTTCCTTAAGTAGGAGCCTCCTTCAATTTTGGAAATGAGGGTGATTTCCTTCAAGGTTTTGGAAAATTTTGGTGATTTCCTTCAAGATTTTGAAAAGATTTAATGCTTGTCCTTGGGTAAGTAGGATTTGCATCCTATCCCTTTCTTCTTTTGTTTTTCAGCCAAGGGGCTGTTTTCCCCTTTCGTTTGGGAAACTTGAACACTTATCCTTACTTTGGAGGGATTTCCTTTTATATTTTGGCAGGGAAAGGTATTTTCCTTTGATGTTTTGGAAATTTTGTAGCCCTTTCCTTTTTTTTTTTCCTTTTCTTTTCTTTGCTGATTTTGTTGCAAAAAAACATCGTGTTTTTTTTTTCCTTATGCCGAAATCACCTTGCCCTTTTTTTCTTGGAATTTGCTTCCTTCTTTTGGTTGGAATGTACTTCCTTTTTTTGATTTTCCTTTCGTTATTTGGTATGTATTGTCCTTATAGCATTAGGAATATAAGACAATTGGATGTGTGTTTTTGTCACAAACCACCATTGTGGTGCACTGCCACTGTGCTTGTTGCTGTGTTGTGTGCAATTACTACTTGCTGTTGTGAGTTTTGCTGTTTGGTGTTCAATGTGTCACTTTTTACGGCATGGTGCTATGCAAAAGATGCAGCAGTGTTACGCTGTGTAGTGCCTTTTGGTCATAGTTTCCCTCGATGGTGACGTTGTCTTCCGGTGCTAGAAACTACTTGCGTAATCGTTGCCAGGTTGCGTAGTGCGATTGTGTTTGGTTTTTGTTGATACTGTAGGTCGCTTTGAAGAAGTGTCTTGTAGATGCCCTCTTTGCTGTGATTGCTTAAGCTTTTGTAGCTGATTTATTTTCATCGTTGTGACTTTGTCATCATCATCTTCCAACACTCACGAGGTTTGTCTCACATATATTTTTCTTTAGTGAAGCAATCTTCTTTTTCTTTTTCTTTTTCTTGCCGTCCCACCTTATGCTTATGTTATCCTTTCTGTTTTTTATTTTTTTTTCGTTGCAACCATGGTATTTTTCAAGTTCTCAATACCATCACTATTCTTGTGAAGGAAGGCGACTCGCAAGATAGGGGAACGGCATTGAAACTTTGTGCGCCGTTGACTGTCCCTAAGGCACTTGCTTTTCCTACAAAAGATAACTCGATGCATATCAAGTCGTGGTCTTTTAAAGTATCTTAGGAGGTGACAGATTTTGGTTGACCAAATACAAAGAAGAAGGCGTGTACATCGAGGATTCTCATCTTGAATCTTTCGCACCATGTTCATGACAATTCAACAGCTTCATTTAAGCTTCTTTGTGATCGCATCTGTAGCAGAGCTATAACTTGGAATAGCACTTTGTCGACTACTGGAGAAGCCGTCTTTGTTTTTTTTGCTCATTTTTGTAGCCAAATTCTTCTTTTAAAGAAATAAAGTATTCACATTTTTGAATTTTCTCTTTATTCTTCAAAGTATTTGTGTTTATTTTTATTTTTTATGATGTGACTGTACTTGAAGTTTTGAAGTTTCAAGTTGCCTACGTACCCTCAGTTGAGGAGGGATTAAGTCATGACGTAGTTCAAAGGAATTATGGATTGCTTTTGATGGTTTTGATGGTGATTTTGATGATGATTTTGATTTTTTGATTTTTACCGTACATAGTTTATACTTTTACGGGCCAGGATTGTTGGGTGTCACCTTGTAAAGCTCGTGTGAAAAAGGAGCATTGAGTGATGCCTTTTAAGCTCATGCGAACAATGAGCATTGTGCCATGTACAATTTAGGTTTGTGCAGGTGTCGCCTTTTAAGCTCGTGCAAACAATGAGCATTGGGTGTCGCCTTTTAAGCTCGTTTAGGCTCATGCAGGTGAGGAGCATTGGGTTTTTTTTAAGGGTAGTAGCGCTTCAAGAATCGCCGTTGATGGGACCAATCTTCAACCTGTCTTCTGCCATGATTAAGTAGGCGTGTTAGTGTAGACCTCTTGTATTACGTAAGGTCTATCCCACTTTGATGTGAACTTACTTGTGTCTTGTGAGTTGTGATGATGGGCCTTCATAATGCCAAAACAAGATCTCTAATTTGAAAAGACCTTGGGTGGACCTTCTTGTTGAATGTCTTAGATAGTAGTGCTTGGTAGCATTCCGAGTGTTGCTGAACTTCGAACCTCCTTTTGTCGAGTGCTTCCAACTCTTGAAGTCATAGCTTTGCCTTTTCTTCTTTAGTCAAGCCTTCTTGTATAGCCATCCTTAGTGAGGGGATTTGACTTTCGAGTGGTAGAACAACTTCCATGTTATATTCGAGAGAATAAGGCGTAACTCTGGTAGGAGTCCTATGTGTCGTCCTATATACCTAAAGTGTTTCGCTTATTCTTTCATGTCAGTCTCTCTTTGTTCGGCCGATCACCTTCTTTAGGAGGTTGCACAACGTTTTGTTGTATTTCTCGCAGAGCTCATCCATGAGTTAGTTGGAGAACTGTTTTCCATTGTCAGTGATGATGTAGCGAGGCACACCATATCAGTGGATGATATACTCGATGAAACGAACGACAATTTCCTTCTTGACTTCCCTTAGGGGTATGTCTTCAGCCTACTTGGAAAAGTAGTCCATTGTGGCTAGTATGTAGGTTTCTCTGGCAGATAATTTTGGTGTGATTGGTCCCACAACGTCCAATCCCCATGCATCAAATGGCCATGAAGCAACCGTAGGGTGTAATTGATTAGGTGGTTAATGTATGAAGTTGGCATGGAATTGGCAGGCTTTGCACCTTTTGGCATATTCCAAGCAATCCTTCACCATGCTTGGCCAGTAGTTGCCTATATTTTGAGCTGGAAATGTAGCTTTGGTCGAGACTGATACGCTCCGCATACGCCTGAGTGTGCTTCTTCCATGGCTTCATTAGCTTTTTCCTCACCTAGGCATCTTAGAATTACTCCTTCAAAAGAGCATCGGTAGAGTGTTCCTTTGTAGTAAAGGAAGTGAGGTTCTCATCGACATATTTCAGAGCGGTGTCTATAATCGTCTGGAAGCTTTCTATGCTTCAAGTAGTCGATTAGTGGTTGTCTCCACTCTTCAGTGTCGACTGGAAGTATTGAGATGACGCTTGTGTCATCTAGTAGCATTTCAATGATGAGTGGGATCACTCATCTTTGGCAAAATGGCATGCCTGCAGCTTCGTCTTCTCCTAGCTCCATACTTGAGGCTAAGTTAGCGAGAGCGTCGACCATTTGATTTTCTTTTCTTGGCACATGTTCTAGCATCACGGCCTCGAATTTTTGAGCTTTGAGTCGCCATACACTTCATATTCAATCAAGAGTTAATTGATTATGAGCTTTGAGTCGCCATACACTTCTAGTGTTGTGTTTTCCATGTCAATCACCATTTGGAGTCCAATGATCACCTCATGGTACTCATTGACATTGTTAGAGCATAGCTCACGTAGTAAGAAGGAATAAGGTAGTACTTGTCTTTGTGGCGACATGAATACTACTCTTACACCCACTTCGTCGATTCGTGTGGATTGATTGAAGAACTTTATCCATGTCAAGAAGATGTCGATGTAGAACACTTCCTCGTTAGGCAAGTCGTCTGAGATTTTCTAATTGGCTGGGATTTGATGGTTGCCAAGGAAATCTACAAGGGTTTATCCCTTGACGACTTTAGCTAGAACGTAGATGATCTCGTACTGATTGAGAAACAACGCCCATTTAGCTAGTCACCCTGTTAGAATAGGTTTAGACATAACGTACTTGACTGGGTCGGCTTTAGCAACTAAGTGGATGGTGTAAGCATGCATGTAGTGTCTTAGCTTTTGGATGGCAAAAACTAAGGCAAGGCACATCTTCTCAATCGGTGAGTAGTTAAGCTCGGCACCAGTGAGAGTTTATTTAGGTAGTAAAGTGCTTTTTCCTTTTGGTCTTCATTTTCTTGTGCCAAAAGTGCTCAAATAGAACCCTCTTGTGCGGCAATGTATAGGATGAGCGGATTTCTAGGCACGGGAGCTCTTAAGACAGGTGGGCTTACCAGGTGCCTCTTTATGATCTCACAGGCGTTGCGACATGTGTCATCCTATATGAACGGAGTGTCATTCCTCATGAGTTGACTGAAGGGTTGAGAGCGTCTAGCGAGGTTGGAGATGAAGCGTCTGATGAAGGTTAGCCACCCTTGTAGACTTTTCAGCTCATGTAAGTTCCTTGGTTCGGGCATAATTTGAATGGCTTTAATCTTTGATTGGCCCACTTCAATGCCACAATGCTTGACAATGAAGCCAAGGAATTTCCCAAAAGTGACACCAAATGCACACTTTAAAGGGTTCATTTTGAGGTTGTAGTGTCATAGTTTGTCGAACACCATTCGTAAATCCTTCAAGTGATCTGATTTCTTCTTGGTCTTGAAACCTACATCATCTGCATAACATTCTATGTTTTTGTGTAGCATGTTGTTGAAGATTTGCATTGTGCGTTGATATGTAGCTTCAACATTCTTCAAGCCAAATGGCATTACCTTGTAGCAGTGAATACCTTTTGAAGAGCGAAAAGCTATTAATTCCTTGTCTTCGGGAGCCATGCGGATTTGATTGTACCCATAAGAGTCGTCCATGAATGACAATGCCTTGTAGCCAGTGGTTGCGTCCACCATGATTTTGATGATTGGCAAGAGAAAGTCGCCATTCGGACAAACATCATTGAGGTGTAAGAAGTCTACACAAACATGTATTTGTCTAAGTTTCTTAAAGACAATTACTATGTTGGAGATCCACTTAAGGTATTTGATCGGATCATATTTATATATATTTTTACTTCAAATTCACTCGTCTTTTCTTAGTTAGTCCTTATATTTTTTAGCTATTTACGTTATTTTTGTGTTTATAGGGACTGTTGTGAATTTAATCTCCTTCTCACAAGTAAACTGATGAAAGAAACAAAAAAAAAATACAAGTGCTTGCATCGTGGGTTGGTGAAGCAAATAGAAAACAAAAAAAAAGAAAACAGCAGTGGTAGGTGAAAGGAATAAAAAAACTGCACTAGCAGTGAGTGTGGTGGGTGAGGCATTAGCCTCGGGTAAGAAAAGGAGACGAAATAGAAAAAAATCTGGTGGAAGTAGGCTGCCCTTTGGCAGCAAGGTTATGCGGAGAGAACTATAAGGGACAGAGAGCAAGAAGAGAACCGGGAGGAGGGACAGGAAAGAGCCTTGCGGCAGCAGAAACCACGGGAGGGCGGGCCCTCTTGGGCAGCGTGACAAGAACCGCAAAAATTTGAGGGCTGCCATTTGGCAGCTGGTGCGTGAAGACAGAGAGAGAGCTGAACGTGCAGGAGCTAGGGGCTGCCTTTGGCAGCCTTGAACAGAAACCAAAGAAGTCAGCAGGTGGGGAGAGACATGGGCTGCCACGTGGCAGCGTGCGAAGAAGAAACAGAAGAAGAAAAGGCGCGGAAACCAGGGCAACGTGGAGGTCAGTTGGAAGACACACGAGACTGACAGCGAAGCTGCACAGAACGCAGCACTCTCATCTCTTTCGGTTTAATCTTTCCAAACTTCTCATTTTATTTCTGTTTTAATAATGTGTAAATAAACTTATTTTGGCTAGAGGTTAATTCAAAGTCATGAATATATTTGTAATATGAATTGATTACCTTCAGTTGTGATTTCTGAGTTGTGATTTAATTTGCTTAACTGCTTGATTGATAACTTATTTTTGTATGTTGATTAAGGATGCATACTTAATTTACATGCATGAATTTGATGCTAGAATATAAGTGAATTTCACCTAATCGTTATGAACTTATATTCACAAGTAGTGAAGGTTGTTATCCACAATCGTGTTATGTGAATTCTAGGCTGGATTAACATGCGTATTCCATAGTTATGAATGCCTAGTCAATGTTTATGATTTCCGTTGAACTTAATGATCTTTGTTGAATGTCTCTATCATGCGTATTCCATAGTTAGGGACTTTGATGAGGAATAATTTGGTTGTAATGCGTATTCCATTCAATCCAATGAATCTAGGGAAATCTAAGAGTTAATTTAAGCGGACCTAATTAACTTGGAACATTGTGATTTACAATTTATTGAAAGAACAACTGAAAATCAATTTAGGTTGCATATGTATCATGTGTGGAGAATAATCCTCTAGCTAGTCCGTCATTTATCTTTTCATTTTAATTTCATGTTTTTGTCGTTTCCGTAATTTATTTAAGTTTAATTTACTTTTCATAAAAATCAAACACCCCTCCATTATTAAATATTATATTATTTAGTTAGTTTTCATTATTGTTAGTCTTTTAATTAAATTTCCGTCCATTTCAGTTCCTAGTGTTTAATTTAATTGTTTTCATTATTTTGAGTCATTTTAAGTGTGTTTCGAGTTATTAGAGTTTTTAGTCTAATTTTGTGTCCTTGAGTCTTATTTAGTATTTTTAAGTTAATTTAGAATAGATTAGCAATCCCTCCTAATCCTCGGCCTAGAACGATACCCTACTTACATCTATACTACAATTGTCAAAAAGAGGGTTTAATTTGTGTGTCAAGAAATTCTCACATCAGTATTGCACCTCTCGAATGAAGCCTATTTTGATTAGCTTGTCAATCTCGACCTCAATTTGTGGATGAGCTCATATCGATAACTTCTTTGAGTTTGCTTAATTTGTCATGTTCCGGGGTTGACTACAAGACAATGCACGACAACGGTAAGGTCAAGGCTGGGCATTTCTTTGTAGGTCCAAGCAAATATGTTTTTGTACTCTAATAACAGTTGGTAGTACTCCTCGATCTCGTCCGTATTTAGCAATGCACTTATAAATATAGGCTTTGGCTCATCACTTGTGCCTAAGTTGAGCTCATTGAGATCATCAATCATGGCTTGCCCTTCATCCTCGAGCTATGGTGGCGCAGTAGTGACGTCTTTCTCGAGGATTTTGTCCTTTTCGTCTTCTTGGATCGTGATGTGGAAGATGTCTTGGACCTCCTTTTTTGTGTCATCATCTTGGGCTCGTTGGCGTGAAGATTAGCCAGTGTGGACGATGGTGTACCTCTTTACCTTTAGTTGTCCTTTTGTGTTGACTTCCAAGGTTGCTTGGCACTTTATTCGTGAAGGAATTGAGCTTCGAACGTCGTCTTTTTCTGCTAGACCGTCGAGCTTTTCTTCCTTGGGCATTGTCTTCCTCTTTCTAGAAGGCTTCTTGGTTTCGTCAAGTATTTCCAAGGCTGACCGCCGTGGAGGAGAGCTAGCCATGTCGCTTTGCCTCTTAAATTTTGACAACCTTTCGAACACATAGCTTTTAAGGTGTTGGAGTGTTAAGCTGTTTGAAGACAGAAGTTCGGTCTTGACTGATTCAGCCTATTGAAAGCTGACATTTGAGGGGTGGGTTTAGGCTATCTTGCTCAACGCTTACGCAGATGTGTTAAGTGCTAGCGTTTTTTACTTTGCTTGAAATCTTCATAGGCGTATTTGGTGTGAAGCTAAGTCCAACTTTGTTGTTATCAACTCCATAGCCATGCTCCTTCAACTTCTTTTGAGTTTCGGTGAGGTCATGTTCTTTGTCGTTGAAGGTGTTTGCATTATTCTTTCTAAGATTTAAAGAGAAGGCGAAATCGTACCCAGCCTTTGACATAAATTTGTAGGCGTTTGGGTCGAAACCTTCTTCAATCCTCTTGGTTGGAATAGAGCTTGGTTCTGCCCCATTTGGCAAGGGTTTTAGGAAACCTTGTGGTGGTTTTGAAACTTTAGCATTGTCTTGCTGTATCAGAGGTAAAATTGCATTTGTTTTAAGCAGTTTTACATCGTCCTTGTGTAGTTGTATGTCAGCTTTGTTTGTTCCAATTTGGAATGGGGATTGCCCATTCTTTCTTCTCGACATGGGAATGTATCGGAAGACATGTGCGTTTGATCCTCTTGAGGCGTCACACTCTCTTTGATTGTTGCAGACTTATCAGGCTCATCGTCATTTTTGCTTGAAGATATGCTACTTCCCTTTCTTGTTTCTTGGGCACGGCTTGCCATTCTTGTTTCTTAGATGCGGCTTTGCCTGTGGATTTAATTTCTTTTGGAAGAGCTTCGGGCACCATGCCTTCATTCATGTAGAACTTGGCATCCACAAAGTGTGATTTAGCTTCTGTGAAGGGCTTGGTGTCGCCTTGTATCACCTTTACTCCTTCTCGGTAGAACTTTAAGCATTAATGTAGGGTGGACGACACTACTCCATTCTCGTGGATCGACGACCTTCCTAAGAGCAAGCTGTAAGAAGTTCTCGCATCAATAACATGGAATAGCGTGCTTAATTTGAGTTCGCCAATGGTTATCTCCACTCAAATCATGCCCATCGCTCTTTGTCCTCCTTGGTTAAAACCTTAGATTAGGAGGCAGTTTTGGGATAGTTCATCCACCTCGATGTCGATTGTGGTCATTGTTAACTTTGGCATGATGTTTATGGTCGACCCAACATCCACAAGCTTACGATTGATTTTGTTCCTTCTCACGTACCCAGACATGAAGAGATGACGGTTATAAGGCTTTGACCCTAGCAACAAGTCTTCTTCAATGAAGTTGATTGCGTCATGGTCGGCACAGCATGTGGCATATTCATGTGGCCAAAGCTTTAAGCCTTCGTCCTTGCTTACTTGCACCTCGTGGTTGTCGGGATTCGCCAAGACCACTACTAGTGCTTTTCACATCTCCTTGGGCATTCGTAGTGCTTCATCAATGCTAAAGTGTGTCGGCAAGCTTTCTTTGGGCGTGAGGGTCTTCTCTTCTTCAATGGCAATAACTTTTCCTTTTGAAGGCTTTTCTATCTCCATTTCAACCATGTGACAGGCAGTGTTAGTGCACTGTTAGAAGAAGTCTTTTGGGAAGTGCTCGTGCAAGGAGATGGGACTTCCCGGATCTTGCTCCATAGGTTCCTTTACGTACACAGGCTTAGCAACTCTTACACTCATTTTAGGCTTCCTATAGTTGCGGTGGCAGTGCTTTCTCCTTTGTTCCACATTTGGCCGTGTTGCTTGTGGTCTTGGCTTCCTTGTATTTGTGTAGGTCACTAGTGTCCACCATTTTTCATCGTCGTAAGTGCATTTTGGTCACTTGCACCCAGCAATGGCTGTGCAGAACGTGTCATGTAGCTTGAGCATGGACGGGAATGGTCAGGCATCACTTGGAGAGGCACGGGACTGAAAAATCCAAACACAATAGTAGTATGTGTTGCGGCCGTGTCTTCAAGGTTAAGCTCGATCAGCCCTTATTATGCTAGCTTCATGATAAGCTCCTTAAGGACAAAGCACTTACCGACAAGATGACTTACGATACAATGGTATTTGTAATACCTATAATCGTTAACGTGATTCATCTCTTCAGGGCACTTGCATTCAGGTAACTTAATTACCTTCTTTTCCAGCAAGTCCTCTAGTGTTGTAGCCAAGTCAGAGTTAGGAAAAGGGTACATCTTCTACTCTAGTTCCCTCAATGTGTTTTTGTACTTGTCTTAGGTGCGAGAAGGGTCACTTCTCTTCATCTCTTTTGTTTTGTTTTTGGAAGAGATCTTAACGAGTGCGGAGGAGGTCTTGATAGGGGTAGTATAGACAGAAAAAGATTTCTTGACGGACTTTTTCCCAGTCTTGTCTACCTTTGGGACGAATACCTTATCCTCTTTTAAATCGGTGATCGGTTCCTTCTTTCCATGATTGGCAATACTCAATTCCATATCATGGGATCAAGTTGCCAATTCTTCAAATGTTCTCGATTTTATGCCTTAGAAGATGTAATGTAACCCGCAGTGCATGCCTTGAACACACATATCAATGACGGAGATTTCAGAATGCCGATCCTTGTAATCCATACTTAATGAACACCACCTATTGATGTAGCGACAATAGGTTCATCCTTCCACTATTTTGTACTCGTCAGCTCTAGCATGCTTATGGTGCGGCGAAAGCGAGAAGCGATTGAGAATTCCTTTTCAAGCTAGTCCTAGCTGTTGATAGACTCGGGCTCGAGGTGAGTGTACTAGTCAAAGACATTACCTTTTAGCGAGCACACGAACTGCTTGACGAGGTAGTCTCCCTCCGTCCCAGCGTTGTTATAGGTTTCAATGAAATGGGCAATATGTTGTTTAGAATTGCCCTTTCAATCAAATTGCATGAATTTGGGTGGATGATAGCCCCTTGGCATCCTCAAAGCGTCAATCTTTTTAGAGTATGGCTTTGAGTATAGCATGGAATAATGCTAGCTTCCTTCATATTGCACCTTGATTGTGCTTGTGATCATCTCTTGCAGTTGTTGGATAGAGAGAGATCCAATGAACGTCACAGCTCAGTCCACATCTAGTTTATTTGAGCAACATCTATGCATGCAATTAATGCTGATTGAACAACAACAAGTGAAACACCCATCTTAGTTGCCTCATTTCTATAAAAATAAAACTGCAATTCACCCAGTAGAGTTTGAAGGAGTAGAGCCAGAAGAAAATGATGGTCATGGAGGAGAGGGAATTGAGATGTGTGCAGCAGAGATGAACACCTCTTTCAAACCTTTAACAGTGAAGGGTTTAGTTCAGCCGATCAAAGATCAAAAAATGGTGATGAATGATGGTGGATTTGTCCTTATGAAGCCCCTTAAATACCAGAGTTATTCTTTTGATTTAACCAAAGCCACGTAAATCTACGAAGAGTTGGTGTGGACAAGAGTAATTGTGCTCAACAACACCAAAAAGATGCCTATTGTGCCAGACAGCACCAAGAAGATGCCTAAATTAGAAGAATTCAAAGGAAAGAAGTATTACAAGTTGCATTGTACCTTTAACCATTCCATAACTAACTGTGTCTAGTTCAGGGACTGGATACAAGATGTCATAGTCCAAGGGAAGTTGCTCTTGAAGAAACCCCAAGCTAATATGATGATTGATACCGATCCCTTCCTAGAGGACCCGATAAACATGATCAACCTGACTTGGGCTAAGAAAGGGAAAGGAAAAGCCACTTAGGAAGTGAAAGCAAAAAAGAGGCAAGTTGACAGACCTACAGAATGAACTATCAAGTTGCCCAAGAAACGCAAAGCAGCCATAGTTAGAGGGTTGGTATTGTGTAGCAAATGCCAATGTGAATGTGAATTAGAAGTGCCAGCATCAAGAGCTATTATAGATTAAGAGTTGATCAGAAGGAGAGAGAAAACATGTGAATGTTGAGAAGACAAGCACATGAATTGAGGAGCTAAAGTCGTAGGTCCATCTTGCAAAGGAGTTACACTTGCACAATCAAAAGGTGCCAACTGCGTAGGAACCACAGAACAACCCTATCTCGGTGCATCATTGTGTGAATGAGAAGAATTGGTGTCACTTGCCATGCCCAAGTCTTCATGGTGTACCTTTGACCACCAACCTACGTAGGCAAGGGTCACTGGATTACTCTTGAACTCATTCTTGGCTGGCAGTGTGATACAAGCATTTGTGCATGCATAGGTACAAGACTCCCAATACATATACAAGGCTTGCAAGGATTCTAATTGTCCATTTTCCTTCAGCTTGCCTGACACATGTTGGACAAAGCCAAACTGTTTACTGAAACGGTGAGGACTATACGGCTAAACAATACATTAGTTTCCTTGCTGTAAATAAACATACCCTAAGCACAAGTTTGAGAAACGAATGTGTGAATCATTTATAAGGCCTCACCGCGCTGAGCCAACCCTTACTAGATGATCCATTCTCAAAATTTCATAGCTTCTAAACAACACTTGCCTTTACAAATCATCAAGCCCTTTGCAGAAAGCATGCCAGACTACTTTGTCATCAAAGGCCCTGGCTTGGTTGAAGTTGAAGAAAAAGGCCTCGATTTGTCTGAAGTTGACGAAGAAAAATGAGTGCTAAAATACTCACCCAACCAACCTTACACATAGTGGTAGGGAAGTACTGCAACATGATCTTAAGTTCTCGTTAAGTTCAAAACAATACTCAAGATGTTGTAAATCTTGGCTAAGATCAGAATAGCAAGGCTAAAAGATTCATTACAGCCATCTTACTAGTGACTTTGAAGACTTTGGAATGGATAAAGTTGATGTCGCCTTTAGGGAAAACAAATTTACAAAGCCAACAAGCTAAGAAAGCGGTACGGTAAGATGCTTCCACATGCTCTAACACTCCGCCAAGTTCATCAAACGTTTTCAATTTGGCAGGTTACGGCGCCTACTTAAACTAATGGCACCTGACGGGTTTGAGTCTCCCTTTGGCTTAATGGTCTTGTTATAGCCACTTTTCTTTGAAAACTTCCTGTACTTCATGACATCCCAATACCAAAATCAAATCCATATAGATATCTTCATGCCTGACTTGCCCCGAGCCTCCTGGGAAAGCTTGTGATACGCAACTCGTAGGCAATCCTCGGTTATTGCGATGAGAAAATTCTTCCATGCTAGGAACAACCTCATCATAATACTTACCCTGGATTGGCAAACATCCTATCTTGAGGAGATCCTAGAGTGAAATCGCATCTACCCTTGAGCCTTGTGAAGTGTGTTGGTCGCTAAACACCAATCCTCAAAGAATGCATAAAGAACCGAAGGATGGCGATTATAACTAAACAAAGATGCATACACAATGTGATAAAAGGCCTATGTTGGTAAGCACATCTTTGGATTAACTTAAGACATCTTCAAGCCACTCCCAATAAAACTTAGTATAGATGACCTTTCCAGTAAGTAGACAAGATGCCATTCCAAGTCATAGCTTCGCTACAGATGCAATCACCAAGAACCTTAAACGAAGCCTGTGAATTCTCATGAACATGGTACGAAGTGTAGTGGTTGCACTGTTTCCATTACCAATCCGATAATGCCAGTTAACCTTATCTTGTTGGATATTGTGGAATTCCACGTAATCCAAGATATGGACCGACCGCATTATTATTATTATTCCTTTGGTGGAGCATTGATTGAAAGTAGTCATTTTTTGACGACCTATCATCCCTATGGTCACCTCTATAGGCAAACATAAAAAATTGAAGCAAAAAATCTCCGTCGTAAAGGCGAACCATTTATTGAGAAAAATTGTGAAGCCTTATTAGCATATGTTGTAGAAGAAGGCGACAATCCGGTATAGTTGGAAATTGTGAACCCAATCAAACTAAATTCCTGACGTCATTCCTAAATATCTACCTGTGATACCACTATATTGATATGTGTGAGGCACCATTGATCTATGTTTAAGTATAACACCTATTTTCCTTGAATCTGCACTATAAAGACCTCTACTTCCATTCATGAAGAGCAAAGACTGAACCTTAAGATTCTACATTGTTTACTAGCAATTCAATTGGGTGACGATAACAAACTGTTAATCCATGTCTAGAATTGAAGATCTCTTAAACAAACTCTATAGAATGTAAGCTTTCTTCGGGATTGATCTAAAGTTTGGCTGCGACTAGCTAAAGATCATAAATGTTAATGCTCTTAAGACTACGTTTGGGACTCGACATGATCATTATGAGTTCTTTGTGATGTCATGCGGGTTGACAAATGCTCAAATATCATTCATGAACCTCATGAATTATGCATTTTGGCAATATACCGAGAGATTCATGATAACTATATCAAGAACTTGTTTACTCCAATAATGAAGCCAAACTTTCTAAACACCGATGATTTGATCTAAGCAATTTCAAGGAGAATCAGCTTTAACTAAATTCCCCAAATGCTAATTTTTTTCAGATCATGTTTCTTTTTGGGAGATGTGAGCTCAGCAGACGACATTCTTGTCAATCCCTAAAAATGTTATAGTTCGAGCAAAAAAAATGGAACCCCTACAAGGTGTTGCGAAATATGAGGTACCCTTGGTCTTGTCGTTTACCATTGACATTTTGTGCTAATTTTCTCTGCCATATCCTTATTCCTTTCAAGTTAACTAGGAAATAAGTTAGTTTCGTTTGAGATGTGAATGTGATTAAGTTTCTGACAACTGAGGTGTTGTCTCTTTCAACTATTGTTTTTACACATCTTGATGACACTAATAATTTTGAAATCTACAGTAATACTTCACTGAAAGATCTGGCTGCGTGCTAATGCAGCATGATTAGGTAACAACTTATTCCTTCCGACAGTTGTAGCCATATGTAGTGAACTATCTTACCTACGACTTAGAGTTGATAACTATTGCCTTTATGCCAGAAATCTTGATTGCGGCTCTCTATGGAGGAACAAGCCAAAATCTTCATTGACTCCTTTAAACCCCTCTAATACATCTTCATTTCAAAAGAGCTTGATTACAGAAGGCGGCGATGGAAGAAATCAATCAACGTCTACAATTGCACCATCATTTACTACCCCGGTTGTGTAAGCATAATTGCTAACGATCTTTGCAAAAAAACACATGGATGACTGGACCGTTAAATCCTATTTCAGTTACAACTTACGAGGATTAATGTGACGTTACTTGCAGATCATCAAAAAACTTTGTTAACTAATTTCCATGTCCGACCCTTCCACTTTTGACTTAGGATGAAAAAGGTGATTGCTTAGGCATTAAGCAAAAACTTGATTTGTCAGCTAGTTAAAGTAGGAAGAAAATCCCTTCCTCGTTACATATTAAATATATGGACAAACGATCAGTGGCGAAGCCAGAAATTGATGGGGGGAGGGCGAAGTAAAAAGAGTGTAAAGTTTAAAAGAATAGCAACAACCAAATCCTTTTATATAGTAATGTCTTCCATAATTTATCAATAGAAACAAATTACAATTGTTGCCAACGAGGTTTCATATCATGAAAACGTCGCATAATAGGCTCATTATCAAAAAAAGAAAATACATCACTCTCAATGTAAACAAACATGCTATCACTCAACGATTGATCTCCCATTTTGTTACAGAATGGTATATTCACAATCTTCATAGCAGAAAAAGCTTTTTCCATCGAAGTGGTTGCAACTGGTAACACCAAACGGTTGCAACCGGTAACACCAAAGCTAATGTAAGAAGCTTATGCACTAACATATAGCTTGCATACCTCCTGGTCTTCACAAACTCTTTGCAAGTTCACCAATTATGAAAACTCACTATGCATATCCACATTTAATTACTTAATCAATGTGTGATATATGTTTTTGGACGAAATTAGGTTCTAACTTGACTCAAGACACCTAAAAACACAAATCAAAACAGATTTTGACTAATAAAACACTTTAAAGTAAAGGGGGATTTGATTTTGACGAATTTGAAAACAAAACAAACAGATTGTAAACTAAAACAAATTTTGGACGAATTTGGGTAAACTATGGATGATGGGCTAGCTAGAGGGTTCTTCTCCACACATGACACACTTGCACATAAACCAATTTTCAGTTGTTCTTTCCATAAATCATGAAACTCAACACCACAGGTTAATTAAGTCCGCTTAAATTAACCTTCAAGTTCTCCTTAAGTTATTGAATTGGATGGGAAAACGCATACAACAATTCAAGCATTCTTCAAAAGTCTTTTTCATGAATAGCACAATAAAGATACAATCAAAGATCATTAAGCATTATGAAAACTATAAGTATTGACGAGGCATTCGTTACTATGATGAGCATGAAACTCCTGCCAAGAAATCATTTAACGCCATCGTTTATAAGCGACCTCCACTACTTGTGAATATAAGTTTGTAACTATTAGGTGAAACTCCCTTATACTCTAGCATCATATTCATGCATGCAAAAAAGGGAAATGAAGGTGCATGGAATTGTGTTTTTGTTGTGGAAATATGTAGAATGGTTAAAAAGAAAAGACTCTGTCTTGCGGCAGAATGTGTTTTCCTCCTTTCTCCCTAAACTGTCCCCCCTAGATGTGTCTTTGGATGGATATATTTATAGGCTAGGGAGAGGATGTAGTGGGTGGTGGTAATGAGTGGATGTAGTGGTAGGTGAATGTGTTGGGTGGTTGAAATGAGTGGATGTGTTGGGTGAAATAAGTGGATGTAATGGTAGGTGAATGGATGTGTTAGGTGAAATGAGTGGATATAGTGGTAGGTGAATGTGTTGGGTGGTTGTAATGAGTGGATGTGTTGGGTGAAATGAGTGGATATAGTTTTTGAAGGGAAATTATGAGATTTATGTGGGATTTCTAGTGACTAGAATGCATATACAATTCAAAATTTATATACATTAGCAACGGAAGCATGTTAACACATAATATCAAAGTTATAGTCATGCAAATACCCTTCAAGAAGCATAGGTTTATATAAGATGCATCTAACAAATTATTGAAGAACAAAGTGAAGGTGTAGTTTTATACCTCTTGATCTAGACTTGACACCAAGGATGGACCACCTTCAAGTTCTTTGTTCTTGGAACTCCTTGAGCCTAGCCTCCCTCCTTGCCTCCTCCACTTTGCTAGAATGAGTGCTCCTTGGTTCTCCTTTAGTCTCCAAGATAGAAGACCTCTAAAGATCCATACCCACTAGTGTAGTGAGATGGATGGAGGAATAACCAAAAGGGAGAGAAGATGATTAGCTACTTCTCCCTTATGGTGGCCGGCCTTGTGTGTATTTGAGAGAGAGAGATGTTTTCTTCTTTTGTGAAAAATGAACACACAAAACCCTAATGAAACTTTTCACTAAAAGTTCCTTTTATATTTGAAAGAAAGTTAGCCAACCACTTAACTCCCTCTCTCTCCCTTTCCCTTTATTTGGCCGGCCCCCTTTAGTGTTGTTTGGGCTTTAGGCTTTTATTATTTCAAGTCATCCTATGCTTAAATAAAAGCCTAATGGGCCCATATTAACCCGAACTTTTCTTTAAGTCCAAAACGATCTTTTATCGCTTTTATGATTTTTTTAGACTTTCTAATTAATCACAAAATTTAATTAATCCAATTAATTATTTCCATCATCCATTATTTATCTCACCATAAGAGCGTATTGGTGTACAATCATTTTAGGTTCTAATTAACAAGGCAGTGAGGTGATTGGCACCAATCCAATTGATTATATTTCATCCAATCGCTTAGTGAATTAAAACTTACTTTTAATTCTCCTTCTTCTTTGACGACTACTTATTTAATCATCTAGAAGAACCCACAAGCCATGAGTCACATCTAACCATATATCATGGCTACCCAAGCTAATGTAGAATTTGTTCGGAGAACCTATTCAGTTGGAATTACAATGTAATTTGATCATTCTCTAAAACAATACTCTCAATCACATTATTAGGGTATGGATATATTATGTCAAACCCTTAATGTGATTATTCCATGTTATATGATTCAATTGAGTCGTATAGGAACGTTTTCCTTTATTACGCTTGATACTTCGGCCGAAGATTCCCGAATCATATCTTAGAGTATTCATCCTCTCATAACAAGGATTAGAGATCCCTTGTTGATCATTCACATGCCTCTGAGAATAAATCACTGACCCCAACAATGCATAGAACACACCCAAGATAAGGTGTGGTCACGTCTCATTATCAAAATGATCAGCAACGTATCCCCAAGACAACTATGATGTCTCAGGTCAAAGGATTACTTACATTATTCCAACCATTAGAGTTACTTGCTTGACATGTGAGTAGACCTCCATGCAAGTACTCTCGTTCGATTGTGTTCAGTGAACTCATTCCCATAATGAGCACCTACATACCTATCTTAGTGTCACTACACGAATGGGATGAGACTTTCCATCATTCCAATTGAAGGGGACATAGTATGTACTGGTCTATGCTTTGTCAGTATCCCTCTAACAATCCTATGACCAGGAACCTTTTTTGGACATGATGGTTATGTGAAGAAGGTCTCTGTAGTCTAACATCATTAGATTACTTCTTCCATCGATCCATTGTCCATGGATTCACTATTTAGGACATATATCGTTTACTGAGATAGTCCTAAGTAGTATCTTTGTCTTTTGATGTATAAGTGTCATTTATACACTCATTCATTATCTTGAAAGGTTTCTTCCAAAGATTGACTTTCAGGGCATATCTCCAACATATTTATTGGGAGAGGATGATGCACAAACTTCAAATTTTGTCCATTCCTTTTGCTCCAAGCATATGATATCCATTCCATGCCCAAAAATGCTCCAAAATGCTCCAAAGTGCACTTCTTTGCCACATTAACCCTTTAGACCTACAAACACACGAAAATAGCTTAAAATACTAAAATAACTACGAACTAACAACATAAATGCCAAGAAACAAGCTAACTAAGTCGTATAAATATGCTCCTATCAACACTTTTCGAACCTCACATTTTCAGAGGCTTCTGATATACCAGGGACTTTTAGTGATTTCATATGGGCTTTATGTTGCCTTTGGACTTTCCTGATCATAGAAGCTCCCATTTCCTTCACTGGTTTCCCATTCTTCCCTATACGTACCATTTTCGCCTGAGTTGGGCAGAATCCTTCTTGGTGACTGGAGATACTATGTTCTTTGTTCTTCCCTTCATCCTGACATCACCACGCTTATAACTTGGCTAGGGAGGCCTAACCTCCACCCATTTTGGTATTTTGGCTTCTTTATCTTCCACCTCTTCCGAGGCTTCATGGTTTCTGAATACCTCAGACAAGTTTTTTGGTTCCGAATCTTTGGAAAGCATTTCTGGAGGTGCTCTGGATGACAACAACATTTATTTCCGTCATAAGAAGAAGAAAATGTTTAGTCATCCCCAATTTGATGATCGTGTGTCACTTGAGAAATGTGTATGTATTTCCTTCTCTCTTATGATTTCTTCTGCTCTTATTGGTTTAGCTTTTGTTTCTAATATCTTTCTTTGTATTTTTTTAAGCTGGGCCTTCTTGTTCCATTGATTTGGCGAACATGGGCGTTCATTCTTTTATTAAGATGCTATTTGGAGGCAATTTACCTACATACGAGGAGATTGGGGGTCCACCCAATGCATAGCTTCTTCCAAATCTGACAAGTTGCCCATGTTTATCATGTGTGTGTGAAGGTATGCAATAGCCCGTCATGCGTCTAACACCTTTGCCAGCACTGAGTAGCTCATCCATCGCATCAACCTTCGCGTGACTGTAGATATCAAGAGCCATATTCAGAAGAAGATTACGAATGGCCCATTGGAGGAACTTGTGATGCTTAAGGAGGATTTGTCGAAGTTTGTTTCTACGATTGACAACCTTAACGTTGATTCCTCACTCTTGAGAGTCAAGATTACCAAGCTTATGGCTACCTTAATTGAGTATTCTTCTTTGCATGCTGTTTCCTGGAAGAAGTTGAATCCAGAGGTTAGAGCTTAGCAACTTGCGGCAATAAACTTATCAATTGCCCAAGTTCGATCTTTGCAACAAGCTGATTCGAAAGGTTATCAAGCCATAGGGACTTCTTTGGCTTTTATCCAAGCCCATCTAGAAGCATTGGTATGAGAACGAGAACAGTTGGAAGTCTAAGCATCATAACTTTAAGGTGTTCTCTCGGAGCAAGAAGCTACACTTTCTCATCATCAAGAGAAGATTTCACGCCTAGAGCAAAAGAAAGGCATGGCTATGGAGTTGCCTATCTTGTCTCCCACCGATATGGAGACTTTGAAGACTTTGGAAGGCTTGCTTGAAGATCGTCGCCATAGTTTTAAGGACATAGCTTTCAAGTAGTGTCTTCCATTCTTTGTACTTTAAGGCTTCATTTAAAGAAATAAACTATTCACATTTTGATTTTGCTCCTTATTCTTCAAAGTGTTTGCATTTTTTTTTTGTTGGTGATGTGACAGTACTTGAAGTTTTGAAGTTTCAATTTGCCTACGTACCCTCGGTTGAGAAGGGATCAAGTCATGACGTAGTTCAAAGGAATGATGGATTGTTTTTTTATGGTTTTAACTGTTTTGATAGTGATTTTGTTGATGATTTTGATTTTTGATTTTGTCATACATAGTTTATGCTCTTGCAGGCCAGGAGCGTTGGGTGTCGCCTTTTAAGCTCGTGCGAACAAGAAGCATTGGGTGCCACCTTTTAAGTTCGCGTAAACAATGATCATTGAGTGTCTCCTTTTATGCTCGTACGAATAAGGAGCATTGGGCCATGTACAGTTTGAGTTTTGTGTGTTTGTTTTAGAGGTAGTAGCGTTTCAAGAATCTGCCGTTGATGGGGCAGATCTTCAAGCTGTCTTCCGCCATGATTAAGTAGATGTTGTTGGTGTAGACCTTTTATATTACATAAGGTACATCCCACTTTGATATGAACTTGCTTTTTGTCTTATAAGTTATGATGATAGGCTTTTGTAATGCCAAGACAAGTTCTCCAGTATGGAAAGACCTTGGACAGACCTTCTTGTTGAGCTTCAAGCCTCCTTACGTCGAGTGCTTCCAATAAGACAAGTTCTTGTTGAACGCCTTAGATAGCCGTGCTTAGTAACATTCCAAGTGTTGGAGCTTCAAGCCTCCTTTCGTCAAGTACTTCCAACGCTTGAGGTCGTAGCTTTGCATTTTCCTCTTTAGTCAAGCTTTCTTGTGTAGCCATCCTTAGTGAGGAGATTTGACTTTCGAGCAGCAAAATAGCTTCCATGTCATATACAAGAGAATAAGGCATAACTTGGGTAGGAGTTATATGTGTCGTCCTATATGCCTAAAGTGGTTCACTTAGTCTTTCGAGCTAGCCTCTTTTTGTTCAGCCGATTACCTTCTTCAGGAGGTTGCACAGTGTTTTGTTGAATGCTTTTGGAAGATCGTTGGCTGGAGTATGATATATAAAAGACTTATGCTAGTTAAACTTCTATTTCTCATATAGCTCGTCCATGAGTCAGTTAGAGAACTGTTTTCCGTTGTTAGTGATGATGTAGCGAGGCGCACCATATCGATGGATGATATGCTCTTTGATGAAACATGAGACAATTTCCTTTTTAACTTCTATTGGAAGTACAACTTCAGCCCACTTGGAGAAGTAGTCGGTTGTAGCTAGGATGTAGGCTTATCTTCTAGATGATTTCAGTGTGATTAGTCTTACGACATTCAATCCTTATGCATTAAATGGCCATAAGTTACCTTAGAATGTAATAGCTCAGGTGGTTGATGTATGAAGTTGGTGTGGAATTGACAAGATTGGCACCTTTTAGCATACACCAGGCAATCTTTCACCGTGCTTCGTGATGCGAAATAGATAAGCACACAAATTAAACCCTCTTTTTGTCAAATTGTAGTAAAGATGTAAGTAGGGATCGTTCTAGACCGGGGATTAGGAGGGATTGCTAAACACTTGGAAACTGACTTAAAAACTCAAAAACAAAGTTTAAAACACTAAACTAGACTCAAAGAATGCAAAACTAAAGGTTAAAACACTTAAACAAACCTAAAACTCAAAACAGCAACCTAATGACTCAAAACTGCCTAAAAACCACTTTCTGGGCAGTTTTGAGAACCTAACAAGAACTTGGACGAATTTGGGTGAAAACTTGAATCAAAACACTTAGAAACACAAATCAAAACACTTTCTAACTAATCTAAGACTTCAAAATAAAGGGGGATTTGTTTTGGACGAAAATTGAAAACAAAACAGAAACTTAAAACTAAACAGATTGTAAAACGTTTTTGGATGAAAAGGATGGATAAAAGGCTAGTTAGGAGGTTCTTCTCCACACATGTCACACTTGCAAACAAAACGATTTTCAGTTGTTCTTCCAATAAATTATAAATACTCAACGCCCCAAATTAACCGTGAATTGCACTAATTAACCCTCAGTTTTTCCACAAGTTATTGAGTTGGATGATTGCATACGACAACCCAAAACATTCCCTACAAGTTCCCTACATGAATTGCATAATAGAGATACAAGCAAGAATCATTAAGTTATATGAAAAACATAAGCATTGACGAAGCATTCGTTACTATGAATTGCATGAAACTTATGCTAAGAATTCATTCAACGCGATCGTTTTCAAGCGACCTTCACTACTTGTGATTATAAGATTGTAACTATTAGGTGAAACTCCCTCATAATCTAGCATCATATTCATGCATGAAAACTAAGCGTGCACTTTCAATCAACATACACAAATAAGTTATCAATCAAATAGATGAACGAATTGAATCCACAACTTATGAAATAACAACTGAATGTAATCAAATCATATTGCAAGCATGTACATGGTTTCGAATTACCCCCCAACTAAGGGGATTTAGTTCCTCATACTCACAACACAAAGTTTATTGAATTGAAATATCGAAGACATAAGAAAGATTACACCTAAAACGCCCAACAATTCCACTTTGAATTTCTGCACGTCAAGCTCCTCTTTCTTCTTCTCCTTGCTGCGGCAGAGAAGGTTTAGGGGATTTTTGGATGTGATTTTGGTTTAGGAAGGGAGTTAGGATAGTATGGTGGTGCGGCAAGGGGTATGGGTGGTGTTTGGAGGTGTAGAATGGTGGCTGGAGTAAAGGAATGGCTGCGGCAAGGAGTGGGAAGTTGCTGGAATGGATGGAGAAGCGGCGGCTAAAAGGTATTAGGGTGATGGTGGCTGCGGCAAGGAGTGGGAATGGCTGGTTGATTCTTTTCTGAATTGTGGAGAAGGTGATATATGCGGCCAAAGGGTTTAATGAATATAAATAGGCACTTAAAAACCCTAGCAAATCAGATTAGGGTTTCTAGAAACCCAAATCCACCAGAAAATAGGTTAAAACAATCAGAATTTTAGTGGGAAAAGGGCCTAGGGTGCGGCAAAGATGGGCTAGGGTTAGGGCTTCTAGAATGCCTTGCAAGGCAAGGCAAATAGATGTTCTAGAAGGGAAAGGTGCGGCTGATTAGTGGGAGTGTGGATGGGGCTTCTAGAAAGCCCAAAACCAAGAGAAAATAAGCCGTAACCCACGGCAAGGATGAGAAAATATTCTAACACCTTTCTTTGTGTCTTCCAACGCTTCGGAACCTTCTAATGTTGCTCAAACGCAAGGCCATTCAGGTTTAGGAAAGATCAACCCAAAATGGAAACTTTTAGGCTTAGCTTTCCTACTTCAAGTAGGAAACCTCGTTTGAGTAAGAATCTTCCTCTTCTCGGAATCCATCTTCAACTCTTCAATTTCATCCCAACCTTGTGTTCCAAGCATGTACTTTTCAATCCAAGCTCACTTTTTGCTCCAAAAAACTCCAAATTGCATCATTTCATGTAATATGTCCTTTTAACCTGAAAACACATGAAAGTAGCTTAAAAGACTACTTTAACGAAGAAAACATAACGAAAATGCATAAGAACTAGCTAACTAAACCGCATAAATATGCTCCTATCACTTCGCCAGTAGTAACCTATTCATTTGAGCTGGAAGTGTAGCATCAGTTCAAACTGATGCGCTTTGCATACGCTTGAGTGTGCTTCTTCCTTGGCTTGATTGGCTTTTTCCTCACCTAGACATTTCAGAAGTACTCTCTCAAAAGAGTGTCAGTAGAGTGTTCCTTTATAGTAGAGAAAACGATGTGCTCTTTAATGTATTTCAGAGCGGTGTCTAGGATCGTTTGGAGGCTTTCCATGCCCTCAGTAATTGATCAGTGGCTGTCTTCACTCTTCAGTGTCAACTAGAAGTACTGAGATAACGTTTGTATCATCCAGTGGCATTTCATTGACAAGCGAGATCACCTATCTTTGGCAAACTAGCATGTCCGCAGCTTCATCTTCTCCTATCGCCATTATTAAGGCTGGTTTAACGAGAGCGTTCACCATTTGATTTTCTTTTCTTGGCACATGTTCTAGTGCCACGACCTCGAATTTTTGTAGCAGTTGAGTTGCTAGCCGAAAGTATGGGAGGAGATCATCTTTCTTACTTCATATTGAGTCAAGAGTTGATTGATTATGAGCTTAGAGTGGCCATACACTTCTAGCCTTATGATTTCCATGTAGACTGCCATTTGGAGTCTAATAATCAATGCTTGGTACTCAGCGACGTTGTTAGAGCATGGCTTGCTAAGTCGAAAGGAATAGGGTAGTACTTTCCTTTGTGGTGACATGAACACTACTCCTGCCCCTGCTCAATCTGCTCGTGCGGATCCATCGAAGAACTTTGTCCATGTCGGGAAGATGTCGACGTAGAACACCTCTCCATCAGGTAAGTAGTTTGAGATTTTCCAATTGGCTAAGATTGGATGATCGGTAAGGAAGTATGTTAGCGCTTATCCCTTGACGGCTTTAGCTGGGATGTAGATGATCTCATACTGACTGAAAAGCAACACCCATTCAGCTAATCACTTTGTCAAAATTGGTTTGGACATGACGTATTTGACTGGTCAGCTTTAGCAACCAAGTGGATGGTGCAAGCATGCATGTAGTGTCTTAGCTTTTAGATGGCAAAGACTAGGGCAATGCATGTTTTAAGTCTTGTTTCAACCACTTTCCCTTACCTTGGCCGAATTATAAGGCTTGTTGCCAATTTGTGAGCAATCTTCAATTCTTGCTTGTTTTATGAAGATGCTTTAGCTTTCTTTCCGGTTTTGAGAGCAACTTAGACCCCTTGCCAATTTTAAGAGGGATTTTCTCCCTTTTGCCGACTTTTGGGAAGGTTTTGTACTTCCTTTTCTTGATTTGTGCCACATGTCATTGATCACATGTCCATTTGTGATGAGTCATATGCCACGTGGAGCTTTGTGATGCATCATTTGTATGCAATGAAATTTACATGTCTACAATGGTGCCCAATCATTGTCCATATGGAGGCCATGTTACTAGTTAACGGCTGATTTAATAGCAACCATGACGGATGTATGAAAGTGTCCCAAAATTATGACTTTAGGTACTGCTTTGGGATGAAAAAAAACTTCATGTATCAAATGTTGACAACCAAGAAACTTCAGAGTAGTAAACTGAGATTAACCCTTAATTATAATATGTAATTGGGATAATAAATTAGTTTTGATAATTAATTTAATGTGGAATTAGGTTTGAGTTTTTTATTTAGATTAAAATTTACATTACATAAAAAGAAAACGGAAAAACATAAAAAAAATATGCATTTTGCACGACGGAACATGTTTTCGTTGCGCAACTTGTTTAAAATAATAAATTATAAAGTAACAGGAAAAAATAAATAAATTGTAAACTTGGGCAACAAATACATTCTTCGTCGCTCAAGGGGTATTTGCGCGACAAATACATTGTTAGTCGTGCAAAATCATCCATCCAAAATTGAACTTTATAATCTGGATTCAGCTGTGCAGAGGCAAACTACAATGAAACTGCAGATTTAGCCTTTGCATTCCTCCTCTTCATTTTTCTTCAATCCATCATCTGTCATTTCCATTTTTCTCAATTTCATCATCTAATATTTCCTCCATCTTCATCTTTAGGTTAATCGAGCTATCTCGGTGTGTCTAGTAAGCATTTTTTTTGTTAGGGTAAAAGTATTAATGTAAATTCATACTAATGCCATGAATTTCGTTGTCCATACGGATATTGTGTGTGATTAGCGATTGGTGGAGAACTATTGAGAAGGTATTTTCTTCGTTTTATTTTGGAAAATATAAAACTAATTAAAATATGTTGAAGCTTATGGTGTTATGTTTATATTGTGTTGTGTACTTATTTCTTGAATTGTCCCCTTATTTGGATGGTTTGGGAATGCACAGTTATGGCACATAATTTATGGTTACCAGCAGTAACAAGAATGTTCGGATAATTTTGAGCCTTAAAGTTATCAACAGGGGAATATGACTTCATATAAATGTAGAACTCCTGTTTACGTGGGTCACCCCATTCCTCCCACTCTGAAGTTGTAAGGGGATAGTTGAGACCAGCATTGTAGTCAGAACAGCAACAAAAGGCACTCCAGCAACAGCAGCCTTGAACAAATCAGGCCTCATATTAAGAACAGCACCAATAAGCAATCCACCTGCACTTCTTCCATCAATGCATAATCTTTCTTTGGAGCAATATTTTTTTTCTATCAAATACTCAGCAAACCAGGCTCACGCCATGGATTCTGGTGGTTTCACTTCTTAATAGTTTACTTTTTTTTTTTACATAGTTTAGTTTCTCTTCGAATTTTCATTAGATTTTTTGTGCTTCCGTGATTGTTCTTCGTTTATTTTTCTGGAATATGAATTGAGATTTCACCACTGATCTCGATGAATCATCTCTCATTTCGACACCAGATTTCTGTTCGTAGACAGAGAGAACCTTCACGCTCGCTTTTGGAGTTTGCCTCTGCCATTTGCAGAAAAGCCCAGATTGACCTGTACTGGAGTTTTCTTCTTCAGATCTTGTGTGGTCAATGGTGGAAGGTTGGCGGGACAAGAAAGATCTAGTTGCTCTAATTCCATTTCCTCGAGTTGATGATTTTCTGGTGGCTGAAGGTAGATTCTGGTCTTTGGAGCTCTTCATGTTCTAATTATGTGCACTCCAACTGTTTGAAGAAATGGGTCAGTGAATTCTTTGATCTCTAGTCTGTTCTCTGGTATGGAAGAAAGATCAGACATGGGTGCACTCCAGGTGTTTGTCAAAATGCCCAACTCAAAAGTTTCATGTGAAGGTTAAGTTTTCCATGTGAAGGTTATGTTTTCAGTCCCTTTTCTCTGAATTCTTGAACAATTAGAATGGATCTTTTTTGAGTTTTTCAAGTTTTTTGGTGCTGGTTCAGAATTACTATTCTACTACTTGGTTGTGGTTTGTGTTACTTTTGGAAGTATATTTGTTCAAGATTTGGGTTTTTTTTTTTATGTTTCTGTTGTGCTCCCAATTCCAAGAATATTGTTGGATTATGTAAAATGGCACTACCAATTGGAGTTTTCTTTGGGAATTCAACAAGGTGAATTGTAGTGAACTGTGAATGAAATGTGCGATCTTAAAGATGGGTTTAGAAGATGGGTTTTGATTCTTGTCTCTCTGCTTCACTGAATTGCAGCACCATTTTCATTTATACTGGGCTTCTTGGCATCCATATTCGTCGTCATCCTTGCAATCAGGAAGTATATATGAACGTATGCAACTCTTGGTATGGATCTCTCTATGAAAGTATCAGGTGGTTTAGGTGCAGTTTGGGATTAAGGTGCTTAATAAAAAGCTGGGATGAAAGAAAGTTGTGAGGATTTTTGTGTTTGGTAAACTTTGAAAAACAGCTTTATTTCAAAGTTAGGGGTGAAAAAAAGCCCAAAACGTGAAGAAGACTTGAAGCTGCAAATAGCAGCTTCCAAAAACAGCTTATTTTCAAAACACGGATGAACAGTGTTACGTTTAATGAAACTTTCAATAACCCACAATTACCCTCCGCTCTCGCCTTCCTCTCGCTTTCAGCTCTCGCCTTCAGAGCTCTCGCGTACCTCCCAAACTGCACCGTAAACCACTCTCTCGTCCTCTCGTTCCAAAAACCAACGATCTCTCTCCTTCTCTCGTTCTCCAGGTTTCTCCAGGTTCCTTTGGTAAGCTTCTCTTGTAAAAATTTGTTATTAATTTGTTTGGATTTTTCAATTTGGGGATGGGAGATTGACGGGAAAGAGGGGTGGGAAGAGCAAAGGGATGAGGGTATGGGTGTTGGGAAAAACAATGAGGGTATGGTTTCTCCAGGTTTCTCCCCAAACGTTCCTATGAGAATTTCTCAAATACCCAGATCAATTTTACCGCCCAATCGACCTAACCACTCACTTTTACTGAACTCAAAGCAAAAATTGCAACATGGGTTTCAAAGATTTGGACTATCAGTTGCCAAACCGACGAGAAGTCTCTGCACCAAGGCAGTGCTGTTTGAAATTCCGAACCAGAAGCTGTATGGGAAAGTTGGGGCCAATTCAACTGGACCAATTCCAATTGGTCAGCTCGTTGGAGCGGTTGAGAAGGCTGCCAAGACTGGCACTGACATTTTCTCTTTAGCACTTTGCTTTTGTGATTCTTTGAATGTGCCGGCATTTCGTAAATTCTGTAATTTGAAGAGGAACCCAGATGGAATTTGCATTTTTCTTCTGGGGAATGCTTGAATTTTATTGTTTCAGCCTTCATAATTCTTGCTTCAGCCTTCATAATCTTTGCTTCAATACTTTTGACAATTACTTTTTCCATAACTAATGTTAGCTGTAAACCTTATGTTTATATAGATAGCCGAAGTTCATATGAGTGAAGGTGTAGAGTTGGACTTTCTAATGGCTGAAATAAAATTGGAAAGAGATTTTTAGAGTATTATACCATTTTTGATCATTTCACACAGTCACAGCTATTTTACATAAAAGTTTACCAAATACTATCATACAACTTTTTTTTCTAAAAACATTTTTACAAAAAAGTTTACCAAACAATTTGCTGCTTTATTTCATAGCCGCTTATTCTCACAGCAGTTTTTTTTTAAAGCACAGCAATACCAAACCAGCCCTTAGTGTTGCAACATATTAACTACATTGTTGATAGACGCATATTTATGCGACTTAGTTAACTAGTTTTCTTGCATTTACGTTATTAGTTCTTAGTTATTTTAGTACTTTAAGCCATTTTCGTGTGTTTGTAGGTCCAAAGGGCTAAGGTAGCAAGAAAGTGCATTTTGGTGCATTTTGGAGCAGTTTTGAGCTTGGAATGGATTACATATGACATGAGCAAGATGGATGGACGAATTTGAAGTCAAATGAGGATAGAAACATGCTAAAAATGTGGTGAAACAAATACAAAGTGCAAGAAGGGATAGGTTTCTAGAAGGATTGGCCAAAACTTCACTCAAAAACCTCAATGCCGTGGCTTTTACTTCAAAGCAACCAGAAATTTGAGTGATGATGCAATGCCTAACTCACCATGACATTTGAGTGGATGATGCAATGCTTAACTCACCATGACATGTGAGTGGATGATGCAATGCTTAGCTAACCATGACATTTGAGTGGATACCTAACCCACCAACATTTTTCACCAACAATTCCCACTCTTTATAGTGCTCACCTACTCAATTCCACCAAAATTTTGTGTTAAACAAGTCCATCCTCTTCCTATAAATACCATGGTAGCAACCTCATTCAAATCATCCAAGAATAAACCATTCTATAAGCCTTTCCTTGCCTCTCCCTACATATCTAAACTTTCCCCATCCATTCCTCCAAATAACCAACCCTTCAACATCATTCCAACCTTGTTGTTGCGGCAAAGAGAAGGAGAAAAGTCCTTGGACGCGCTTGCTATCCAACATGGATCGTTGGAACGTTTAGGTGCTTTCTTTCCTTTGTTTTTCAATGTTTAAATTTGTTTATCTTTGTTTTGTAATAATGAGGAACTAAACCCCCCTTGGCTAGGGGGGGATTCGAAACACATGTCCTTGCTTGCATTATGATTTGATTACTTTTAATTGCGTTTCATAAGTTATGAATTCAATTTACTTATCCGTTCGTATAAAAACTGATTTGTGTATGTTGATTGAGGGTCGACACTTAGTTTGCATGCATGAATTCGATGCTAGAATATAAGGGAGTTTCACCTAATCGTCATGAACTTATATTCACAAGTAGTGAAGGTTGCTAGTCACAATCGCGTTAAGTAAATTCTTGGCATAAGTTTCATGCAATTCATAGTAACGAGTGCCTCGTCAATGCTTATGATTTTCATAGAACTTAATGATTCTTGCTTGTATCTCTATTATGCAATTCATGTAGGGAACTTGTGAGGAATGCTTTGGGTTGTCGTATGCAATCATCCAACTCAATAAAAGTAGGAAAATCTGAGGGTTAATTTAAGCGTACCTAATTAACTTGGGGCATTGAGAATTAATAAGTTATTGAAATACAATTGGAAATCGTTTTGTATGCAAGCAAGACATGTGTGGAGAAGAACCCTCTAGCTAAAGCCCATCAAGTTCGTTTTAAAGTTTTAGTTTATTGGTTTTACTTTCACTTAATCAAACTCAAATTCCCCTTTTTCTTTCTTGTTTTTAAGTTCTTTTATTTACATTTTTAACTTTGTTTTTAAGTTTCAAGTGATTTAGCAATCCCTCCTAATCCCCGGCTTAGAACGATACCCTACTTATACTTATACTACAATTGTCAAAAGAGGGTTTAATTTGTGTGTCAAGTAATTTTCACATCAAATTTTGGCGCCGTTGCCGGGGATTAGCAAATTTGCTAATCCCTTGTTTATGTTTTTGTTTGTGTTTATTTATATTTTTTTTCTTTTTATTATTTTTGTGTTTTTGTCTTTTACTTTTGATATTTGATTTAGTTTTCTTTCTTTGAATTGAGGTACAAATGGAGCAAGACCTGGATTCTACTAGCATTCAAGATCTATTGGCACAGCTCACTGCTCAATTAACTCATAATGCCGAACGGACCACAATGCCAAGTATCCCTACACTTGATGTGCCCTATGGGCAAGGATATCAAGGTCCTCAATTTTCTGCAAATGAAGATGTTTGGGGATATCAAGGCCATAACCAATCAAGGGGCAACATGTTTTCCAATGCTTACAATTCAGATTGGAGAGATTATTCAGATTACATGTGGGGAGAACCTCAACAATTCCAACAAGGTGGATATTGGCAGCAAGAAGACGCGTTCTATTCAAGACCTATGCAGCCACCACAGCATCCCCCACAACAACTCCAATCGAATCAAAGTATGCCCGTGGATTATAATCAAATGCTTGAAGAATTAATCTCTTCGGTACAGGGTTCACAAAAAGAAGAACAATTGCCGCCATCGGAAGAGTTCTATCAGTGGCCATATGAATCGTCACAGCCACCACAACAATCAACCCAATTCAATTCAGGTACGTCCTTGGATAATGATACACTTAATAATTTACTCACCTCTTTGAATCAGGGAGTAGAAAATCAAAACCAGGAGATGCAAGACCGAGTCAGAAGAGTGGACGAATTGGAGATGCATGTTGGGCAGATTATGGAATTCATGGCACAGATTCAAGAGCAAAGTGAAGTCTCCAACTCAACTCTTGAAAATTCAAAGGCAGAAGTTGAAATCGATGAAGCCATCACCTTGGAAGGTGACATAGAGGATGAAGTTGTCCCAGAACTATCCAAACACAGCCCGAACAGGGATGAATTGCTGCTGCAAGCAGAAGATGAGGAGGACGACCTGGGCAGTTTAGAAGAATTCTTGCTACAAGCTCCTCAAATCCCTATGTCATCCAACTCAGGTGAGGAAGTTCCCATTTCATTTCATTCTAATGATATTCCTATTCTTGGTGCAACAAAGCAGGTCCTAGATCGTGTTGAATATTTCAAAGGCCTTTGTTTCCCAAGAAGAATGATTCAAGAGAAAGTAGTGGCTAAAGAATGTCAAGACTTCATCCAAGAGGCTGTGCATGAGACAATCAAGCCCGAAGCAGTAGAGTTTGATGACCCGGGACAAGCCACAACCATCATAGTAAACCTGGCCAAGTTCAAAGTCCCGGAAATGTTAAAAAATGTCGTGTTTGTTTTTGAGTTTGTGTCGGAGAAAGAAAGTAAGCCATCTTCTCCAATTTTAATTTTAATGTATACTAACATTTTTCTGATTTTGATGATTCAGGCACCCACTCGTGAATTCAGACCATTGCCGAATCATTTCAAGTATCACCTCCCATTAAAAGATAAATTCCATGCTTTGGAGCCGATGGGAGTTAAGGGAAAGATTCGTCCGGCTAAAGACGTTAAATCAAGCGCTTCTTGGGAGGCAACCCAAGCATTCAACGAAGGGAGACTTTGAAATTGCTCAACAAATCTTTTTCCGATCAGATTTGCACTCTTAAACCCTTCTCTTTACTGCATTTATTTTACCTTGTTTAAGTTCATTAATTGTTAGTTTATTTAAGTGTGAATCTTGTTTAGGGTAAATAAAGTTTTTTTACTTTGATTTACATATTTTACATTACATTTTTTTACATTGCTTAAAAAAAAAAAAAAAAAGATAAAATTTAAAATTAATGATAAATACAAAAAAAAAAAAAAAAACAATTAAAAAAATAATAATAATAATAATACAAAAAAAAAAAATACATAAAAAAAAAATAAAAAAAAAAAAAGTAAAGTACAAATATTTTACAATGATGTAAACTAAAAGAATTCAAAGTGTTGAAGTAAGGGTCCAAAACAATAAATTCGGCCCTAAAAAGTTGTTTAAATCTTCCCCTTGTGTTTTAAAGTTAATTTCTGCAATCTAAGTGAATTCTAAGTCTCAATTTTACTACTTTGCTTACTAACGCTTGAAGAACGTTTGTTTTCCCTATCCTTTCTTTGTTAAACCAATACCCCAAGCCCCGTTACAACCCTTAACTTCTATCTTGAGTGTTATGTGCTTCAATTTGTGGAGTTTGAAATTGGTATGAGCATATGGTGTCATTGGTTCTCGCATCTAAGTAGTAGCATTCCATTCATGAGATCATATCTAAACATGCTTATTAACTCCGGAAATTGCATTCTTTGTGATACTTATATGTGAGCATTCGTTTTTATATCCACATCAATTCTCTCACATATAACTAGTATAGGGTGTGTAGTTAGAAAATCTGAGTGAAAATAGAGTGCATATCTTGTAAGGATTGAGGGAATTCTCTAAGGCATGTTACTACATTCAAAACATTGTTTTAATTGGTTAATTGTGAACTAGTATGTAGTGACTATGATTAAGTATGTGCTTAAGTGTTAAATTAACTCAAATCTGTGAGAATGATAATCCTTAACATGTCATGTGCATTGGAAATCCCTAAAGCAAACGTTGGAAGGTTTAGGTTATGTTGGTTTTGTTTTGTTTTATTTCTTTGTTTTGCTCGAGGACTAGCAAAAACTAAGTGTGGGGGAATTTGATAGACGCATATTTATGCGACTTAGTTAACTAGTTTTCTTGCATTTACGTTATTAGTTCTTAGTTATTTTAGTACTTTAAGCCATTTTCGTGTGTTTGTAGGTCCAAAGGGCTAAGGTAGCAAGAAAGTGCATTTTGGTGCATTTTGGAGCAGTTTTGAGCTTGGAATGGATTACATATGACATGAGCAAGATGGATGGACGAATTTGAAGTCAAATGAGGATAGAAACATGCTAAAAATGTGGTGAAACAAATACAAAGTGCAAGAAGGGATAGGTTTCTAGAAGGATTGGCCAAAACTTCACTCAAAAACCTCAATGCCGTGGCTTTTACTTCAAAGCAACCAGAAATTTGAGTGATGATGCAATGCCTAACTCACCATGACATTTGAGTGGATGATGCAATGCTTAACTCACCATGACATGTGAGTGGATGATGCAATGCTTAGCTAACCATGACATTTGAGTGGATACCTAACCCACCAACATTTTTCACCAACAATTCCCACTCTTTATAGTGCTCACCTACTCAATTCCACCAAAATTTTGTGTTAAACAAGTCCATCCTCTTCCTATAAATACCATGGTAGCAACCTCATTCAAATCATCCAAGAATAAACCATTCTATAAGCCTTTCCTTGCCTCTCCCTACATATCTAAACTTTCCCCATCCATTCCTCCAAATAACCAACCCTTCAACATCATTCCAACCTTGTTGTTGCGGCAAAGAGAAGGAGAAAAGTCCTTGGACGCGCTTGCTATCCAACATGGATCGTTGGAACGTTTAGGTGCTTTCTTTCCTTTGTTTTTCAATGTTTAAATTTGTTTATCTTTGTTTTGTAATAATGAGGAACTAAACCCCCCTTGGCTAGGGGGGGATTCGAAACACATGTCCTTGCTTGCATTATGATTTGATTACTTTTAATTGCGTTTCATAAGTTATGAATTCAATTTACTTATCCGTTCGTATAAAAACTGATTTGTGTATGTTGATTGAGGGTCGACACTTAGTTTGCATGCATGAATTCGATGCTAGAATATAAGGGAGTTTCACCTAATCGTCATGAACTTATATTCACAAGTAGTGAAGGTTGCTAGTCACAATCGCGTTAAGTAAATTCTTGGCATAAGTTTCATGCAATTCATAGTAACGAGTGCCTCGTCAATGCTTATGATTTTCATAGAACTTAATGATTCTTGCTTGTATCTCTATTATGCAATTCATGTAGGGAACTTGTGAGGAATGCTTTGGGTTGTCGTATGCAATCATCCAACTCAATAAAAGTAGGAAAATCTGAGGGTTAATTTAAGCGTACCTAATTAACTTGGGGCATTGAGAATTAATAAGTTATTGAAATACAATTGGAAATCGTTTTGTATGCAAGCAAGACATGTGTGGAGAAGAACCCTCTAGCTAAAGCCCATCAAGTTCGTTTTAAAGTTTTAGTTTATTGGTTTTACTTTCACTTAATCAAACTCAAATTCCCCTTTTTCTTTCTTGTTTTTAAGTTCTTTTATTTACATTTTTAACTTTGTTTTTAAGTTTCAAGTGATTTAGCAATCCCTCCTAATCCCCGGCTTAGAACGATACCCTACTTATACTTATACTACAATTGTCAAAAGAGGGTTTAATTTGTGTGTCAAGTAATTTTCACATCAATTGTAAAAGATGAAGTTGGTACAGAGGAAGAGGAAGAAGATAGAGAGAAACAAGAGAGAATGTATTGATTGATTAGAGAAAATGTATACAACTGATCTTAAGGAAATGATTGATATACAATCCCTTATATAACCATATATTCCAATTACAATGATACCTTTCTAACTATATTAACAAACTCAACCACTAGGATAATGCCATGTGGCATTTCTGTTATATCAGTTATTACATTTGAATTGCATCAAAGACTTGGCCGGCAACCTGGACAGAATTTCTACCACCCTATCTTCATGAATTTCACTTTCATCCACCTCGAACATTTCGGCAGTTTTGTTCCACATGTATTCTTCACATGTATATATACAGAAGAAAGAACACCACCAATTTGAAAGACGAATGAAATCAAATTCTGAGTGTCCAAGGCCTAGTAGATCAATGTTCATTATTAACCATATTACCAAATAAGATGCCTGAATTCAACAGTACTAAATAAATTTGGAATTCCACTATCACAACTTATTTAGCTATAAAAGAAAACAGGGAGATCCAGAGTTGGCGAGTTTTCCAAAGAAAACATGGGAGATCTAGTCAGTTTTGAGTTTTATGGAGGATCATACGTTTAAATTTTCTATTTTTTTTATTTTTTTTATTGATACAAAAATAACCATTTCAATTATACCTTTTAAATCTACATTAAATTGATGATAAGGTAAGTATGATAACCGTATATGAGCGAGTGTGTAACATCACATCATTTTAATTAATAAAGAAAGGAAAATTCACATATTCACACATGTTTTAGTTAAGTAAGTCAATTGTTTTTATTAGAAATACAATCACATAGCTGCATCCATCTCACAGCTCAGATTTTTTCCATTTAAATGCTACTTCTCATTTAAGTTTATCGCAATTTCTATTTATGCCACATTAAAATTTAAAATTTAAACGTTTTCTATCTTCACCACATTTTTCCAAGAATATATACATCAACCACCAACACCACATCCACAAACACCCTAACGTAGAGTCCCATGCACCCCCAATTTCTGAACTTCGGTACAACAGTTTCAGCTGTGGATGGCAAGGGAACAAATATTGCCCAAAACCCAAAAAAAAAAACAAAACAAAAAAAAAATTATATATATATATATATATTTTAAAATAGGAGGACAATAAAAATATAGGGTAAATCACACTTTGCTCCCTTAAGTTTGGGCGCAATTACAACCTTAATCACATCTTTAAAACATTTCAATCTCATACATAAACTTTTATTTAATTACAAATTCAGACATCAGTTAATTTGACCGTGTGGAGCCAAAAATAATCAAGAAAATTATCGAAGCGACACATGAACTTTTGAGTTAAAAGGACAAAATTACCCTCGAGACACATTAGGATTCCCATGCGCATGCAACAGACAATAACAACTCAATCAAGGTCAAAGGTGAACAAAATGGTATTTATTTAACCCTCTCATCATTCCATTCAAATTGGGATTAATTACCAAATTAATTGCAAGATATTATTGACATAATATCTTGCAATTATATTCAAAATACCACCGTAAGTGGCCGGTCCCTATTTCTCCAAATAGAGCTAGCCACACGCCTATAAATAGTCCCATTTTTCTCCGAAAAGCTAAGTTCATTCTCTCCCGAAAATTCTCTAAACACTTTCTCTCACAAGTTCTAACTTTGGCATCGGAGATTCTTCGGCCAAAGCCTCCCATTCTCTCCCTAAATTTCTTCAAACTTAAGTATTAATATTTTGCAGGTGCATTTTCGTCACAGGAGAAGAAGGAGGAAATTTACATCCACAAATTGTGCTTTCATTGATAGCCTTGATTCACACGCTCGAAAAAGACTCTTGCATTCAAAGTTTCTCATTTCATGTTCATTTGTAGACATTTCGTACGTTCTTATTCCTAGAATTTTTTTATAAAGTTCTTTGAATAAACGTAAAAGAAAAGTACAATGACGACGAACGGAACTTCCTACTTTATAGATTTGGACCGAGGGATGGAGATTGTGATGTAGCCCTACCGCGATGATCCATGAGGCTCAACGTGATGGCTAGTGGAGTGGCACCATCCTCATTGGGCACCACTGTGGCAACCACCACGTTGGCAACCACCGTGGCAACCATTGGCGAGCCCACGGCGCACGGTGAGCACGGAGTCCCTAGGCAGCCACAAGCCCAAGCCCACGCCACTGTGCAGCAGCAAGCCGAGACGCTAAAGACAACCTAAGTCGTTGCCTTAGTAATGCAGGCCTAAGCCTTGCACACCTTTGCTTAGCGCACAGCGTAAGCTGTTCAAGCCCAGCCTCGTGAGCCCAAGGCCAATGGAAGCTCAGGCCTAGAGCCCACGAGCACCTCACGTGAAGTAGACCACACACGTGGCCCAACCTACACCAGTAGCCCGACCTGCTTCCGTATCCCAAACCGAGATCTAACCCACTTCTGTGGCCCTTCTAGTAACTCAAACAGGTCCAAAACCAAGTCAACTGTCCCAGCTTGAGATTTCTAAACTAACGGTTGAACTGATGGTATTTTCACCCCATTTCTCCGTAGATTTGACATTTTCCAACTCAAATCTCGCGTCTGGAGTTTATTACACTTCCATTACTCAAGGAGACATATACCGTCCAAGCTCTTCCACCCCAAATGGCGAACAACACTTGTCTCGACAAGTCATACAGTTGACAAACGCCTTCACCTAGTAGACGACTTTGATGAATCAACCCTTACAACGTATTGAGATGAAGCATGCCTCAAACGAGGTGTCCCAAAGTAGGACAAGGGCAAACAATGAACCTCTCTAGCAACGTCCTAGAAAGCAGCCCCTCGACCAGCCACGAAATGAGCGTTCGGGCAGTGTACACTCCCAATTGAGCATGAAAGAGTGTGCACTCTCGGTTAGGCCCATGGATGAGCATACACTCACAGTTGGGGTCGCACTCTGATTATTAACATGAGCAACATTCTAGGTGAAGTGTTCATTCGCAACTAGGCCCGTAAAGAGCATCATCCACCTCACATCGAGGTAGGGAGCACGATGGACAGAGAGAAGTAGTCACTTAATCTGGCTCAATTTCAACCGGCAGCTTGTGAGAAACTCATTTAGCTACTAGAAATGCATCACATGCACCACAGCTGCGACATAGATGAGCCGAATACATAAAAGAACAGCCTAGACCAGCAAATCACGACTGGGAGTAGCCGAGAGCTCCTTTACCTTAACAAAGGCAGATTCAGGAAAAAGTAGAGAGGCTCCTAACCGAGTGATTGATTGATTTCCAAAGTAAGGAAGTCACTAATAAGGCATTACAAAGGGACATGACTAATATAAGTAGGTCACCCTTCACATGCATGCCACATTTCACATCCTTCGAAGGAAAATGAGACCCGGAGAGACACCTAAAGCACTATCGGAGCGCAATGATCCTCTATTGAAATAACGACACTCTCAAGTGCAAAATATTTTCCACCAATTACAAGGCAAGGCCCAAGATTGGTTCCATACCTTGCCACCATAATCCATCAGTAGATTCAATGTTTCTTTGGTTTTCAGCAAAGAGTATTCATCCTATCGCTCAATCAAGAAGTCTGACCACTTGTTCAATGTCAAGAAGAGCCCAAAGGATTCGTTTCACAACAATGTGAAGAGGTTCAAAATAGAGAAGGCAAAGATAGTCAGATGCAAAGACTCAATAGCTTGAGCAACCTTCCAAAAATAACTTCTAGCAAACCACCCACTGTTTGAAGAATTGATCATGAAAAGAAGATCTAACTCTAGTAGACTCTTTCACTCTGACAGAGAAGCATGCACTTTAGGACGAGGCTCGCCGACGCACATTTAAGGATTTGAAAAAGTACCTGACATCACCTCCCAACTATTCAAACTGGAAGTAATGGAGGACCTATTCATATGTTTGATAGTATCTAAAGTAACAATAAGCTCTACCTTTTTACGAGAAGAGATGGGGGCCCAATTACCTGTATTCCACAGTTCAATAGCTTTACTCAATGGGGAAACCAGCTACCAAACATTCAAAAGCTAACTTTGGCGATATTTGGCAGCCTAAAAGCTTAAGTTATAGCTTCAGACTCACGTAGTCATCCTCATGGCGTATTATTTTGCCTAATCTAGACGTGCAATGATAAAGGCGTAAACATTGGCAGACTCGATTTCTTGAGGTAGTCAAGAATCACCTTGTTGAATGCTTTGGCCTGCTCATTGTCTTAGGGATACCTCAGTGTGGATATGTTCTGCTTGGTGTATTTCTGAAAGAATTTCACCAAATATTTACCTATGAATTGCGGGCTGTTGTTTGTGATTATGGATTGAGGGATGCCAAATCGACAAATGATGTTCCTCCATATGAAGCGATTCATGTCCATCTGAGTTGTGCTTGTTATGGGCTCTGCTTTCACCCATTTTGTGAAGTAGTTAGTTGCCATGATCATTATGCCTCTGCCCCTAGTAACGGGCGGCATTGGCCCTGCCAAGTTAATTGCCCACTGCATGAATGGCCAAGGACTTGTCTACAGGTGTAGTTTACTGGCAGACAGTGCTGGTATCGTCTTGTAGCGTTGGCAGCAGTTGTAATTTTGTATTAACTCCTTAGCGTCTTGATGCATAGTAAATCAGTGGTAGCTTACGTTAAGAGCCTTCTATGCTAAGGATCGGCATCCGGAGTAATTTCTACAAATGCCATTATGGATTGAACTTAAAACTCTTAGGTTGTTGGGAGGCACTAGGTAGCAAAGATGCGGTCTAGTATAGGATATTCGGAAGAGAATGCCATTCCACATGTAGTAACGTGCTGCCTTTGATTGGAGCTTTTTAGAGTCCAATCTTTCTATGGGGAGTGTACCATTGACCACGTTTTGCCAATTTTGAGGTGTATTAACCTATGACACCTTGGCTGCTAGTTTCACCTCTATGCTTGACTTGTCTAGATATTCTAACAGAATAGAGCGTTTAAGTTGGTAGTCGAGGGCGAAGCCTAGGTCGGCTAGCACGTATGTGTTAACGTTATTTACTCGTGGAACTTGATTGACTGTGTAAGTCTAAAACACCTCAAGTTGTTATCATACCTTCTCTAAGTATTGAGCCACCTTCAAATGTTTTGCCGTGTACTTCCCAGTAGTCTGGCTGGTGATTAGTTGGGAATCAGAATGAATTGCAAATTTTTTCACCACCAAGTCTTTTGCCATTTGGAGGCCTGCTAGTAAAGCTTTGTATTCTGCTTCGTTGTTGGATGCTTTGAAGCCTAGAATGATTGCCTGCTCGAGCACCGATCGTTTGGGGTGCCAAGGCCCATGCCTGTTCCTGAGCACATATAGTTGGATGTGTCGTCGACGTGCAAATGCCAAAAGTCTCAATCGGGTAAAGCAGGTTTAGCTAGGGAGTGCTCAGTTGCCTCTGAGGCATCGTTGGGTCACTCTATTGCGTCGTATAGGCTAGGCGTAGTAGGGAGCCATGGAGCCAGGGCCATGTTATACACAGAAAGAGATGCTTAACTACCAATACTAGGCTACTTTAAAGCTGAATTATAAAGCATGGGTCAGCTGGGGCCATGTGACGCGCAACAAGAGGTGATGCTCAACTGATGGTACATGTTACTCCTATGTAGAATATTCTGGGGTGACGAAGACAAAACTTACTTCTGAGTGTGTCCTTCTGGTGTTCGTTTCCCTTGATGTGCCTTTTGGGCTGAGTTGTTGCATTCGTCGGAAAACTTGGGGTCCAAGCAAATCATGTTGTCTTTCTTTATAGTGGATAACAGCACTACTTATAAAGTATTACTTAGCAGAGATTGGATTCACCAAAATCTATCTGTGTTATCCACTTTACATCAACAAGTTTTTATCTAGCACGAATCTAGGGCCGAGGAAAAAGTATTTTGGGAGATTGTGGAGGCTGAGTCATGGCCATTTCTCCCCATAGCCAATGTTGGAGAGGCAAACTTCTACAACCCCAGTATTGGAATCTTGCAGTGTTTAGGAGCTGATGAGAAGGCCGCTCGACTAAGGTGACGGCTTAAAATCTCCTAGAATAAGGGTTGTCTCTCACTAAGGATGAATGGGACAGGCCTCACATAGTCTCAGCCCACCAACACCAATGATGTCATAATAGAGGAGAAAAGACCAAGTGATTGCAGTCAGGTCCTTAATCAAAAGACTGCTGGTATATTGGAGAAACAGAAAAGAAGTTAGAGAGAGCTTGGCAAAGAAGGAGGCAGAGTTGGAGAAAGAGATTTCAAGCACCAAGGGCAGAGAAGAAGAAGACCTTTTGGGAGAAGAGATAGAGGCAACTATTCACATGGATGAGTGTATATATGACTTGGACTAGCCAAAGGATGTGCCCGAGGGCCCAAAGTTAGTTGAATTTTTGTGTACAGAGCCTAATAAGCCATCACCAGAAGTACAAGACCCCTTAGAAACCATTAATTTGGGGACTAAGGAAGATCCAAAGTGAATACAACTCAATGGCTTGTTGGAAAGTGAAGAATGGGCAAGAATAGTAAACCTTTTGAATGAATTTAAATATTGTTTTGCATTGCATTACATAGAGATGCTTGGATTGGACCCCAACTTAGTAAAGCACAAAATGCCTATCAAGGAAGGGTACAAACCTGTGAAGCAAGCTCCATGGAGAATGTTGAAGGAGATAGAAAAAAAAGGTCAAATAAGAGATCAAGAAGCTGGTAAAAGCTGGATTTATTAGGCCTGCCAAGTATGTCGAGTGGTTGACCAACATTGTACCTGTATTGAAAGTTGTAACTAATGTTATCTGATGTTGTGTCGACTATAGAAACATTAATGAAGCCACGCCTAAAGATGAGTACCCCATGCCAATGGCTGATCTGTCCATAGATGCAGTTGCAAAACATAAAGTTCTATTTTTTATGGATGGTAATGTTGGATATAACCTAATAAAAATGGCTAAAGAAGACATACATAAAACAACATTTAGGTGCTCGAGACATGTAGGAGTATCTGAATATGTTATCATCCTATTTGGGGCTAAAAAATGATGGTGCCACCTATCAGAGGGTAATGGATGCCATTTTTTACGATTTAATCGGGCAAAGCATGGAGGTATACATTGACGACATTGTGGTGAAGTCTAAAAATTAAGAATAACACATAGCAGACCTCCAACAAGCCTTACCAAGAATAAAGACCCATAAGTTGAAAATGAATCCTAAGAAATGTGCTTTTGGAGTCAGGTCGGGCAACTTTTTGGGATTCCTTGTTCATCAAAGAGGAGTGTAGGTAGATAAAAATAAAGCTCGAGCTATAATGGAGTCACCTTCTCCCACAAAAAAAGTGCAGTTGCAAAGGCTACTAGGGAAGATCAACTTCTTAAGAAGATTCATTGCTAACTTGGTGAGCAAGATTCAGTCGTTGACTTCTCTGTTAAGATTGAAAAATCAAGGAGAGTTCGAGTAGGGCCCACAACATCAAGAGGCTTTTGACAAAGTAACGGCTTGCCTAGCCTCTCCACTAGTACTCATACCCCCTCAAAGAGGGAAACCTTTAAAGCTCTATATTTTTGCCTTTGAAAAGTCAATAGGAAATTTGTTGGCTCAGAACAGTGAAAGGAGGAATGAGCAAGCAATATATTACCTCAGTAGGACTCTTACTGAGGTAGAAACAAGATGTACCCCAATTGAGAAGTTATGTTTGGCTTTATACTTCATTGCCTATATGTTAAGGCATTACATGTTGCCTTGCCACATTCATATTATTGCCAAGACCGATGTGATAAAGTATATACTGTCAAAACCAATGCTAACTAGAAGAATTTGAAAATGGATTCTAGCATTATTAGAGTTCAGTTTCCAATATGTACCCCAAAGAGCAATAAAGGGGCAAGCAATTGCAAATTTCTTGACTAAGCACAGAGAATCACAAGATGAACTTGTCAACGTCCCATGAACTTTGGAAGTAGCCAATCTTTGGATCCCACCATGTAAAGAACACTCAGAGACAAGGCGGAATGGATCCAGTATGAGGTAAGAAGGATAACCAGCCTATGGATCACTCATTGAAGGTTGTATTTTGATGGATCTTACACTAAACATGCTGCTAGAGCTGCGATTGTCATCATTGATCCCAAATGAGTTAACCATTGTTATTCATTCCTTCTAGATTATCAAAATACTACCAACAATCGGTCAGAGTATAAGGCATTGATCATTGACTTGGAAATCCTGATAGAGTTGGGGGCAATAGAAGTGGAGGGATTTGGTGATTCATAGTTGGTGATTATTCAGTTAAATGGAGACTATAAGTGTAGATACATCAACATGACTGATTATTATTTGGAAGCTACTCAACTGTTGAGTTATTAGTGTATTAGGATTTCAGTCAATCACATTCCCAGATAAGTAAATTTTATTGTTAATTGTTGGAAGTATGCCCACAAAGCCACTCATTTGATGTAATAGTTTTTGGAATACTTATTGTGTTAAACTATTATATGTTTAATGTAGGGCAAAGCTTATTGTTAATCACTATTTATTGTATTATGTGTTTAAGCAATAAGGGAATATGAGGAATGTATTTAATCTAAGAGAGAAGTGATCTCAGTAAGTTAGATTAACGAGGCCTTTCTTTTATGTTCATTCCTAAGACATTCCTAGCCATAGGATTGCCAATTGGGCATTGACAATCCGCTAAGGTTAGTATGTGTTATGTTAACTCAAGTGTGAGTATGAATAAGCTCAAGTCATTTAGTGTTGGACAGTAAGACAAACACATAGGTGCTCAAAACTTAATTGAGTACATTGAACAATGATAAAAAAGGAGTTCGAACATACATGTCATGTAAGAACTCATAAGTTGCAATATGCAAAGTAATCCTTTGACCTGAGGCATCATAGATGCCTAATGGTTAGGTCCTTGATCTTTGATTATGTCCAAGGCATTCCATCAGGAGTGTCCACGTCAATGTTGGGGTTAAGCTATCTAGTCATGTAGGCATATTAATGCACAACAAGGGATCTTTAACCTTCCATGGTGGAAGGTGAATACTTTGAGATATGATTTAGGAGTCTTTCGCCAAAGCATACGAATGTGACTTAGGAAGTTTCTCCCACCACTCCTACTTAGCCTGGGTAGCCAAGACATACTGCTAGGTGTCACTCATGGTTTATGGAAGCCATGAGGATTAGCAAACACTAATCTTCATCAAAGGGAGAATTGAAATGTAGTTTCAATTCACAATCGATCTTTAAGAGTAACAATCGCCCATTGCCTCGCTAATTGGAATCTAATGGATCGTACACCGAGTAATGATCAAAGTGAAGAAATATAAATGAGATGGATAAGCAATTAAATAGTTTAATTAAGAATGGACAAGATTAATTAATCTTACGAAAGGTTCGTATTGGGCTTTTAAGTTGGTTTTGGGTTTTGGGGCCCAAAAGGGTTTTTGGTCCACAAGGCCCATTGAGTTTAGGTTGTGTGACAACTAAAGCTAAATGGAAATTAGCCCAATAACTAAGTCAAAAACCGGCCATAGGGTGAGTGGATGCAAACTTGGCTTAATTGCAAGTTTACCACTCACATGTGAGGTGGTATAAAGGCAACTTTATAGCCATTCTCTCACTAGGGTTTTCTTGGGTCAAAGAAGAGAAACCTTTTCTCTCTTTTTCTCTATAGAGGCCGGCCACTTAGGGGAGGGATAGCTAGCAGTTTTTCTTCCTCGAAGTCATCCATTTCATCTTCACACCTCATCTTTGGTGTGGAGACTTAGAGACACCAAACCTTTGGTGTTCTTAGAGATCCCTTCCTCACATCCTCAAGGAGCAAAGGAGTATCAAAAGTAAGAAACTCACAAGGAAGATCTAAGAAGCTATGAGGTGACTTGAAGGCCCTCTACTTGAGCGAATCCCTTGTGTAAACAAGGATGAGCTTCAAGGGTAATGAATCTCAAATAGGCAGGGAATGTGTTGAAGAGATGAAGGAAATAAATTCAAAACAAGGAAGATAAGGAATCCAGCAAGAAAGAATGAATGTTAGCCAAAGTTACCTTATTTTGTCCTAAACATTTCCTAATCCTACACCACCTAATTTCCAGCTGCAAGGAGGATCTCTAAATATATTAGGACATTTAATTACATGGTTCCAGAAGGACAATCCCAGTCAAAGAAGGTTTCCGCACCAGCTTTCCCTTTCCCTTTCCCGTGTTGTGCAAGGCAAACACCTTTCCCCTTTTCTTTTCCTTGCCGCACCCTTGTTACCCTTTTCCTCTTGCATTCTGACATTTAGGGGTGGTTTGGGAGTGAGGTGCTTAAAAAAAAAAGCACCCATGCAAAAAAACTGTGAGGGTTTTAGGTGTTTGGTAAACTGAAAAAAAAATGGCTTATTTTGGAAGTTGCTGTGAGAATAAGCTGAAATCAAAGGAAAAAAACTGAAGCTGCTATTTGTAGCTTTGGAAAACTGGCTTTTTTTCAAAGCACACAGAGCTACAATGCTCCTTTAATGAAAAGACTCACTATCAGACTGCTTTTTTTTTTCAAAAGCACTTTTACAAAAACGTTTACCAAACACTCTGCTGATTTTTTTCACAGCCGCTTATTCTCACAGCAGCTTTTTTTCAAAGCACAGCAATACCAAACCAGCCCTTAATTACCCTTTTTCTTTGAGGATTTGGTGTACAAATCTGTCTCCAAAATTAATTAGGGTTTTAACTTTCTTTCCCTATATATATTAACCCTTGTCGTAGCCTTTAAACACATCTCATCCTTCATCATACTTCACACCAATCATCCAATTCACTCAAACTTTAACCCACACCTTGTGCCTCAGCAAAGAAGAAAAATGAGGACCCTTGGACGTGCTTGCCATTAAAGCTTGGATTGCTGGAACATTCTTAGGTGTAATCCATCTTTTGTTTCCAATGTTTGAGTTTAATTATCTTTGTTTTGCAAACATGAGGAGCTAAACTCATTTTAGCTAGAGGAAAATTCAAAGCCATGAACATATTTGCAATATGAATTGATTACTTCCAGTCGTGATTTCATAAATCGTGAATGCAATTTACTTAACTGTTTCATTCAAAACTTATTATTGTTTGTTGATTACGGATGCATACTTAGTTTGCATGCATGAATTTGATGCTAGAATATAAGAGAGTTTCACCTAATTGTTATGAACTTATATTCATAAGTAGTGGAGGTTGCTAGTCATAATTGCGTTAAGTAAATTCCTGGTAGGAGTATCATGTTGTTCATAGTTACGAATGCCTTGTCAATGCTTATGATTTTCACAAAGCTTTATGATCTTTGATTGTATCTCTATTATGCTGTTCATGTAGGAAAGTGTGCACTCTTAATAAACATACATGAATAAGTTATCAATCAAGTAGTTAAACAAATTGAATTCACAAACTTATGAAATCACAACTAAAGGTAATCAATTCATATTGCAAGTATGTTCATGGCTTTGAATTCCCCCTAGCTAAGGGGGGTTTAGTTCCTCATACTCACAAAGCAAAGATAAACAAATTTAGACATTGAAAATAAAAGAATGAAAACACCTAAAAACGCTCCAACAATCCAACTTGAATGACAAACACGTCCAAGGGTCCTCCTTCTTCTCTTTGTTGCGGCACAAGGTGTGGTTTGATGGATGCATATGGATATATGGAAGGGAATGGCTGAATGTGTTTAGGTTGGATGGAGGTCACGGCAAGGAAGAGGAAATGAAGGTGCATGGAATTGTGTTTTTGTTGTGGGAATGTGTAGAATGGTTACGAAGAAAAGACTCTGCCTTGCGGCAGAATGTGTCTTCCTCCCTTCTCCCTAAAATGTCCCCCCTGGATGTGGCTTTGTATGGATATATTTACAGGCTAAGGAGAGGATGTAGTGGGTGGTGGTAATGAGTGGATGTAGTGGTAGGTGAATGTGTTGGGTGGTTGAAATGAGTGGATGTGTTGGGTGAAATGAGTGGATGTAGTGGTAGGTGAATGGATGTTTGGGTGAAATGAGTGGATGTAGTGGTAGGTGAATGGATGTGTTGGGTGAAATGAGTGGATGTAGTGGTAGGTGAATGTGTTGGGTGGTTGTAATGAGTGGATGTGTTGGGTGAAATGAGTGTGCTAAAATGGTTATTTATAGGGAGAGAATGATTCACAAACTTCAAATTTCGTCCATTCCTTTTGCTCCAAGGATATGCTATCCATTCCATGCCCAAAAATGCTCCAAAATGCTCCAAAATGCATTTCTTTGCCACATTAACCATTTGGACCTACAAACACACGAAAATAGTTTAAAATACTAAAATAACTACGAACTAACAACATAAATGCCAAGAAACAAGCTAACTAAGTCGCATAAATATGCTCCTATCAATTCCTCCCCTCACTTCCCTCTTCTTCCTTTTTTTCCCCATGCGATACTCTCTCTCCTGGGGATCAGGCAATGTGAAGAATGTCTGAATCTGTTAAAGAAATAGTGTTGTAGCTTAATTAGTTAGTCATAGAATCGGATAGAGATAGTTATAGAAACTGTTTTTTTGGTTCTTCAAATTAAAAAAGCCCACGGCCCTAATTCGGTTTTTTATGTGCTTAAAGACAACTTTTGTTGTAGTAGTGTGAGTCCTACGAAAGTATATCAAAATATATGTTAAAAAATATGTCCCCGAATCCTTACGCATATATATAATCAAACTGTTGTTTGTAAATAGTGATAAGTGAAAAATTTTCTACATATAAAAGTAGGACTCCAAACAATATTCCCTTAGACCCTTGGTTAAAACCCACATGAGTCCTACTCCTTGTTTTTCCATTTAAATAATGTAGCTGCTGCCTCAGAGCAATCGATTATACTATTGGTTGGGGGCTATTGCATGTCCTCTTGGCTGTGGCCTTGTCGAGAAAAACGTAAAATCGCATAGATTCCATATTTGATTTTTGGTTGTCTTTGTTAATCATTCCTTTCCTTTTGCATGGATCATTGCCCTTGTTTAACTCAACATATAATTATTGCTCAGAATTGACATCAACGTGCAGCTTGTTGGTATAATAAGTTCAGCTTGGGAGACTAAACCCTAAACCACTCGGGGACCTTGTCGGCAATTGAAGACGGCGAAGGTCACCCGGTGGCCAATGGTCGTTTTAAAATTGGATACGATGAGCGACATCAGACAGCACCAATGACGGAGCAGCATAGTGCATTGGTCCACGACGTTGGGTACGTCATGCGGACCTAGTGCCCTATGCGGTTGAAGTCTTGGAAGGTGATGCCGGAGGAGGTGAGGAACACGGTGCGCAATCATTTGTCGGTAAGTATCGTTGCCTTTTTAATGTTTTTCATGTAAAATTTATATATTTATATTTATTAATGTCTTTTATTACTAATACTTTCATAATATTTGTTACATTGTAGACAAACTACAATTTCAATGACATCAACGAGGACATGTTGGCGTACCTCAATTGGTTCTTCTCCAAACGCTACAAACAGTGGAAGAGTGACTTGCACCAGTATTTCTAGATGTTTGATGATCCACAGGCCGCTCTCGAGGAGGGTTGCCAGAACGATCTTGAGGACCGACAAGATAGTTGGGTTTGGCTCTGCAATCATTTTCAGGAGTCTGTCTATGTGGTGCATTTTTAATTAAGACTTATTTCATTTTACTTTTTTAAAATTTTTACTAATGTTTATTATGAATTTTTTTTATTTTCTTTAAATATTACAACTAATATGTTTATTTTGTGTATAACAAAAGAAAGCGAAGACGAACAAGATTAGTTGAAAGAAGAAGACTCTTCTCCACCATTTGGGTTCGAGGCCTTTCTCATATAGGATGGGAGCACGGCGGAAGGTATATATTACAACTTTCATTTCCAATTTTAAAATGTCACAAATAATTTTTTTTTTCATACTAACATTTTCCTTATCTTTTTCTATTTCAGGAGGGTTCAAAATTCCTGGAGATCGACGTCTTTGCTGACGTTTATGTTCGGTCCGAATATTAGTTGACCGAGTCCCTTCATGTAAGTAATTTCTTATACATTAAAGACTTATACTAATTGTTTCAAATTGTTTGCTATTAATAATCCATGTTTTTTTTTTCACAAAAGAGTATGGTGGACAAGGGTCAGTCGGTCCTTCAAAAGTCTGCCTCCCAGCTTCCCCTGGACACGTCGATCTAGTCTGTGGATCCCCTTGAGGATGCGGGGTTTCGCATCCTTACAAACACGTTGGACCAGACTTTCGGTCGAAAGCCAAGGACATGTTATTGGCGGATGTGCAATGCCAGGCGGTGGGAAAATGGAGCTCGTCATCCTCGCAGTCGAAGGCCGAGGTTATGGCTTTGACGCAGGATGTCGCTGGCCTAAGGAGTGAACTCGCTTCATACAAGTCTCAAATGTCATTGATTGTACAAGCCCTCAGTTCCTCCAGGATTCGTCTCCTCAGTTTTTCTGCACCACCGCCATCAAAGCCCTTCCACCCTGAGCATACATAGCAATTAGACTCATCAACCTCCAACCCCACTCCCTTCCAGTAGCAAGATTACCAAGAACCTCCAAACGACTTGCCCATAGATTATTCCTCTTTTTTTAGTTGTTTTGTTCTCGCTTTTCTTTTTAAACTTTGTATTTGTACGTACATTTTTATTTATTTTATAAATAAATTGTTTTTTTATTCATTAATTTTTTTTTGTCAATTGTATGAAATATATATTTTAATAACATTCCTTTTATTCTATCTATTATTTTTTTATTAAAAATTACACTTGCGTGACGATGACATGTCGTCGTGCAAAACTACACGTGTCTTACGTTTTTCTTCGCGCAAACATTTTCTAGACGAACTATAGATGTCCCTAGAATTTTCTCGTCACAAAGCACATTTGTACCCTCTTATATCGTGCAACGAAAACCTTTGTCCGTATATCTTTGGCCCGACGAGCACTAAAGCGTCGCACAATCGCTTAGCTACGTGACTAATGTGCACTTCTTTGCCGCCCAAAGTCTTTCTTCACGACCTTTGTGCGACAATTTATATGTCACCATAGGTTTTGTACGACCTGGAAATGTTTTGCGCAACAAGATCTCCATCATCGCACAAAGTGTTTGATTTAGTAGTGCAGGTCATTTAATGGATTCGTCCTCCTTGGTGTCATACATGAATACATTACTACTATTAATTAAGGGGGTATATTATACACACCCCATTTTACTTCTCATACATCCCTTGTTAATTTCTGTCTTTTGATTGACTTCAATTTATCCGATCCAATGGCCAAAAATTAGAAAGGTGTGTGAAAAATAGAAAGGAATGTGTGAATATTACACCCCTTAATTAAGCTATTGATTCTTAAAATCAAAAGTATAAGTTGTGGCAATTTAATAAAAATAATATATTATTATGTCTACGATTTGAGTTTAGAGGACCAAGCAGAGACATTCAATTGATCAATAAAAAACTATATCGGGAAGCGGACAGTAAAAATTCATATGTGAAAGTTAAACGTAACACAAGATGAGATTTAGAACAACGCTAGGCTATGAATACTACTTTTGTGGATATGATCTCAATAAAACAATGTTCCATCGATATCTTATACCATCCATACAAATACATACATATATATATATAGGAGAAAATGGAATTTAATTTGTCCTCAACTCACTTGACTGGAACAATACTTTCCACATAACTAAGAGCTTCAAAATCTCTAACTTCATTGAGAATAGGAGGAATATGAAGATAATTGAGATTTCCGGTATTCAAATTATAAGAGGTGGCTCTTCCATTGGAGGCAACCATAAGAAGCTCATCAGTTTTCCAAAATGTAAATGGATTCTGAATGCCTTTCAAAGGTCCAAAGGTTAGGAGTTTCATCCATGAACTCTTAACTCCATCATAATCATCCATTACCCATATTTCACATAATGTAGAATCCGCATCACTTGGATCGCAACAAGAGCAAAAAGAAGCAATCGATTTATTACATAGAAAAATATTAGAAAACTCAAAATCGGATTCTCTCCTAGAAGGCAGTTGTATTCTATGAAATATCTCATCACCTAAATCAAATGAAAGTATGTATTTCTCGCCATCGTTTGCAAACCAATAACAAAATCCCTTCAAGTACACTGAAAAAGAATAATGATATGTTTTATTAGATATATCAATCTTGATCTCTCTCCAAGAGTTAGCAGCCGTGGTGTATACCTCAGCCGTGTGAGGAAGAGCAATACGATGATAATAGTATTGCTGATCATCTGAATACTCACAATTTTCTATAATCTGCACAACCTTGTATTCTTCAGCTTTGCAATCATAACCAAATCCTAATGCTCCAAAGATCGTCTCCAATTCGAATTTTCCCTTAGGACGGGAAGGTAAAAGAAGGCATGAATCCGGAAGTTGCCTGAATTCCCCCGTTGTAGGATTGCATAAAAGAACATTTATCAAATGAAGATTTTTCCCTGCTATTACACAGACAATCCCATTGCAATAGCCGTCAATCTCTACAAAATCATGACCTTCCAATGGAAACGGTATATTTAGGTCCTCAACATCATAATGAAGGTTGTGCTCATCACTATCAGTGTAAAGATTAATCATGGACCACAAAACTTCTAGTTTCCAACTGTTATCCGGGAAAACATGAGCCTGAGAACGGTTGAGAAGGATGCAAGTGGAGGATGATAGTTTGTTGTCCATGGAATTGTTGAGGTGTTTGGCCACAAAACTTAGACTATTGATGAGAGTGCACCAAGACTTGCGTATGCATTTGAATCGCATCAGAGACTTGGGCGGCAACCTAGACAATGTTTCGACCACACTATCTTCAGGAGTTTCACTTTCATACACCTGGGACATTTTGGAAATTTTGTTCCACAAGAATTCTTCACGTATATATACACAGGAAAGAAAACCACCAGTTTGAGAGCCAGACTAAATGAAAATATATGCCCCTAAGCCCTGGTAGATCGAGATTCAATTTCAACAGTACTAAATAAATGGGGGCGATCGAGTCAGTTCCGAGTTTTATGGTGGATCATACGTTCAAATTTTACTATTTTTTAATCTTTTTGTTTGATACAAAACTAACCGTTCAAATTTTACTTTTTAATTCTACATTTTCAATGTTTTCTTTCTCAATAATCATTTTAAAATTCAATAACCAAAAGCATTCTTAAGTCATTAAATAAAATATATAAAATAAAATAAAAACTAATTGTCGTTTTTGTTTTACAAATTTGTTTTTTAAAATTATTTTGTAAAACGTTACAAAACGGACCCTTACGAATACTGTCACATCCCGGCCCGGGTCCATCACATTCCGGGTCTGTTCCACCACCGTAGCACGATATTGTTCGCTTTGGGCTTACCATTCCCTCACGGTTTTGTTTTTGGGAACTCACGAGCAACTTCCCAGTGGGTCATCCAAAAACAAAACCGTGAGGGAATGGTAAGTCCAAAGCGAACAATATCGTGTTACGGTGGTGGAACGGGCCCGGGATATGACAAATGATATCAGAGCTAATCTCTGGCCGGAAGTGTGTCGACGAGGACGTCGAGCCCCTAAAGGGGGATGGATTGTGACATCCCACATCGCCTAGGAGAGTAATCCTTAAATGTATATTTTCATCCCTATCTAGCACGATGGCTTTTGGGAGCTCACTGGCTTCGGGTTCCGTAGGAACTCCGAAGTTAAGTGAGAAGGAGGCCATAGCACTCCTAGGATGGGTGATCCACTGGGAAGTTACTCGTGAGTTCCCAAAAATAAACCCGTGAGGGAATGGTAAGCTCAAAACGGACAATATCGTGCTACGGTAGTGGAACGGGGTCGAGATGTGGTGGACCCGGGCCGAGATGTGACAGAATGGTATCAGAGCCAATCCCTGATCGGAAGTGTGCCGACGAGGATTCTAGCATCCCAAATCGTCCAAGGGAGTGATCCTTAAATGTATATTCCCATCCCTACCTAGCACGAGACCTTTCGGAAGTTCAGTTTGAATATACTATCCTTGTCCATCACTTCACCTACCACTAAAATGAATAAACTATATTTCTGGAAATAACTTGGACAGAAACTTGAAGCCTGAGCTACATCCATAGTGATGCATGGTTTTGGTACCTTCACATGCGGTATGGATTTAAGCTTTTTGGGACCTGTGATGGGTTTGAACTTCTGAAATTTGTATAAGCTTGTAATAAACGGACTGGGATGTTTGATTTTGTGGGGATTTTTTACTTTTCCATTCCTCACGTGTCATCTGACTTGAGCCAGACAGGTGGGGCAAAATATATCGGGTGACATGCGAGCACGTGTGTTCACTAGGCCCAATACGTGAATTGCTTTCTCTGATACAATGATAGAATTAGAGCATCCAGCTCAAAACCAATTGGCTGTAGATGTACAAGCCCATGACCTTATATTGTCAGGAAACACTATTGTTTTCCTGAGGTGGGATATATTCTCAGCAAGTTACATTTGCGGTTACAACTTTGGCATTGGCAATGGCATTTTCATTTTACGGATACATGCCCAGAGTCTGCTAGCCACACTCTACCATGATCTAAGGTACATGTACGAGTACTTCTGATTTTCAAACATGAAATTTCCTTTGATGTGCCAACTGAAACGCGTTTAGTAATGCAATGGTGATGGAAGTAGGCTTTCCTTCCTTTCGACCTATCTTGAACTTAGATAGGGTTCATATTTTAAGAAGGCCTTATTTGTGAGAGATTTATGAAAAGTTTGTGAAATGTGAGCAATTAGTTGGGTGAAAAGAAAGTCAGTACTTCTTTAAGGGTTGAGAGATAACTTTGATCCTGTCTATGATCTATCAATTATTTTTTGTCTGTCATTGTTAAGGGTTGAGAGATAACTTTTAGGAGGTGACACTTGGTGCGATGGCAAGTGCCTTCGCCCATGAGCGGTAGGTCTCGTGTTCGAAACTTGGGAGCAGCCTCTCCATAAATGGGGGTAAGGCTAGCCGACATTCACCTCTCCCAGACCCTGCGTAAAGCGGGAGCCTTGTGCACTGGGTACGACCATTGTTATTCAATGTGCCATTGCATTCAAGATTCAGGGGTACTTCTTATGAACACGGATGGGGAAAGAGTAGAGGTACATTTAGTATGGTGGAAAATACTGGGTTCATGTTAACTGTTGATCTGGATTTTAAGCCGCATAATCCAATCAATTAGGCTTTTCTTAGTTTGTGGAGATTTGTTGTAGGACAACCTGAGAAGGATGATGGAGGGAATATAGTGATGGTTTAGGAGGTTGGTGTAGGAGGGCAGTGAGGATGTCATGTAGCTTTGGCATTTGAAAGTGTGATTGGAGCATGGGTGGCTTTCCAAACTTGTGACATGATGGCTGATGTCTTGAGTGAGGTTGAGATTTCAGACAAATTATGGCGTGGTAAGTGGTTATTCTGTTAAATGTTGTTAGTGATTTACTGGGAGCATAATCTAGTTTATTAATATCACATCTGGTCTTCCGTGGTTCCTCCTAAATACTGTTTTGGGATGGATGGAAATATAGAGTAATGCAGTTGTTCATAGAACTTGATTGCTAGGAGAAAATTCATGGTGAATGGTGTTACAACTTACATTGCCAGTAGCATAGTCGGTTGATCATTTATTATTTCACTCTTGTGTTGGTGGGTTTTAACTTATGGAGCATGGGAATTTTCAAAGTTGCCGATTTCCGCCACATCTTGAGATTGTTATTTATTGGAATGCCTAATTCTTTTCTAGATTTTATTTATATGTGCTTTTAGGTTAGAATATTTCTTGCCTTCAAATAAATTTATTCTTAAACTGACAAAATGGTATCAGAGCCAATCCCTGGCCGAAAATTTGCCGACGAGGACGTCGTTCCCTTAAGGGTGGTGGATTGTAACATCCCACATAGTCCAGAGGAGTGATCCTTAAATATATAATCACTTCTTGTATTTTTACTGTATCTGTAATCCTGTATTGGAAATATGTGACATGTATGAAAGCATGTGCCAGTGTACAGTGAAAGTGAATTTATAACTTGGGTTATTAGCTTGAGAGTTATCGGTGATTTTAGCTCGAATGCCAAAACTGGGTTTTTTTTTTTTTTTTTTCTGGAAACCCGTACTGTTTTTCTGAAATTTCAACGGTGGTTTATTTAGGATTTTTTGTTTGGGTATTTTTGGGGTCTCTAGCAGTTTCTATATGTCATGTGTATCTTGTCTTGGATTTCATAGTTAGTCTATTAGGTGGTTTCGGAAAGGTATTCCTGGTCCTTTCACATAGGGAAATGCCGAAGTTTTGTAATAAGTAATTAGTGATTAACAAAGGCCACTGGAAAGTGAACGTAAGTTGTAGATCAAATGAGCCTGGATGTTAAGGTTAGATAGTTATGCACATCTTGCATTGTATACCATTTGTGCCAGATCTTCTATTGTCTAATGAAGGTTAGCTAGGTGATGATATCACCTAGCTAGTTAGTTTTGAATTATTGTAAATCAGAGTGGTATCTGTTCATTTGTCACATTGTCACCAAAGTCACGTCGGGCCCCTAAGAGGGGTGGATTGTAACATCTCACATCGTCCAGAGGAGTCATCCTTAAATGTATAATCTCATCCATATCTAACACGAGGCTTTTTGGGAGCTCACTGGCTTTTGATTCCGTCGGAACTCCGAAGTTAAGCAAGAAGGGGGCCAGAGTACTTCCAGAATGGATGACCCACTGAGAAGTTGCTCGTGAGTTCCCAAAAATAAAACCGTGAGAGAATGGTAAGCCCAAAACGGATAATATCATACTACGGTGGTGGAGCGATCCCAGGATGTGATGGACCCTGGGCCAGGATGTGACAAATACTCATAGGCTTTTTGTATTTAAAAGAATTTGTTAATAATTCGCAATCTTACTTCTGTAGATGACAGACTACAAAATCAAAGTAGAATAATCTAAAGACACCTTACAGAAAATGCAAAGTTAATATATGATCTTGAAACTAGAATATGATTGTGTTATTGTGATGCACCATTTTGAATTTAGAATTTTTTTTTTTTATCAAATCACTGTATTAGTAGATTAAACTGTCAAATGTTTAGGAAACAGGATTGGTGAGAGTTGAACCTACACCGGGACAAATATGAGCTATGGCTTTATGCCATTGTGGTAAAGCGTTATCTGCTTTGTTTTAGAATTAATATACACAAGCATTTTTGTATCTATCGGGGAACCAAAAAATAAAGATATTATATAAGATAAGTGAGAGATTAAAAATGATGTGTGAAAACATGTTCCTTATTTATTTTCTTTATGTATAATTTTCATTATAACTTTGAAAGTAAGTAAGACCAATTATCATTGGTGTTGACCTTGTAGCAGAAATGTAGTGAAACATTTTCTTGAATTCATTCTTCATATATAAGATGGAATATGGGGTATCAAGATTCTACAGTTTTCTACATTGACAAATTTGTACTTACAAAACAATTAACATCATTGATGGGATTTTTAGTATCTGCGCAAAGAGGGTTAAAATCACACCAAATTTGCAAGAGAACAAGGTTATCATAGTGGGAATGCTCATGCCAGGTTGTTCCCATGCACAAAGATTATTTAAAACAATATATGTAAAACCAAATCTTAATTAATTACCTGAAACGAAGTTTGGAAAATGTTGATTTTTAATTTTTCAATATTAAAAAAAAACAAATTTCAACTCCGCCTATGTAAGTTTATCTTACATTGCCAGTCCCAAGCCCGGATAAAGGAGGAAGGGGAGGGCGTCAGGTAGTCGACAGCCGGCACTCCATAATTACATCGAATCCTTATGAAAATGAATCAAGAACGAATTCGCGCTAAAGCTAGGGCGTCACCCGTAAGTGGCGCGCTGTGTGGCCCGAGCACAGTGATAAGTGAGCAAGGGTCGCTGTATCTCCATCGGCACCCGGATGCAGTGTTAAATGAGCAAGGGGGCCATAGAAACTTCTTTTCGAACGACTCCACTCAAAGTTGTTTGGGAGCATATGCTCCTATCAACTTTACACGGGACACACAAAAGAAGTACTTTGATCCTATTAGACGGGGGATGGTGAAGAAGCTAGGACAGAAGGGTAGAGTTTAAGAGAGCAAAATGCGTTTAGGAACGTGGAATATAGGAACCTTAACGGGAAAATCTATGGAAGTAGTGGAAGTTATGGTGAGGAGAAGGATAAATATTATGTGCCTACAAGAAACTAAGTGGGTTGGTCGTAAGGCAAAGGATCTAGAAAACTCAGGGTTTAAACTTTGGTATTCGGGCACAAATAGAACGAGAAACGGTGTTGGCATCATCGTGGACAAGACCTTGACACAAGATGTTGTAGATGTCAAAAGGGTAGGAGATAGAATCATGGCAATCAAGATTGTAATAGGACAAGAACTTATCAATGTGATTAGTGCGTACGCACCTCAAGTAGGGTTGGATACGAGTTCGAAGGAGAAATTTTGGGAAGGCCATGGAGACTTGGTGCAAGGAATTGCTCAGACGGAGAAGATATTTATAGGAGGAGATTTAAATGGACACGTGGGCAGGGAGACAGGCAACTATGGAGGTTTTCATGGTGGCCATGGTTTTGGGGAGAGAAATGAGGATGGGGAAGCTATCTTTGATTTTGCAATGGTATATGATCTCTTCTTAGCCAACACCTTCTTTAAGAAGAGAAAAGAACATGTGATCACCTACAAGAGTGGGTCGTAAAAAACACAAATAGATTTTCTTCTAATGAGGAAAAGGGATCGTATAACTTGTAAGGATTGCAAAGTTATACCAGGAGAGAGCGTGGCTAATCAACATCGCTTGTTGGTGATGGATGTACATATCAAAAGAGTGAGAAAAAAGAACAAGACTTGGAAGTACCCAAGGACTAGATGGTGGAATCTAAAAGAAGAAAAACAAGCCATTTCAAAGAGAAAGTAATCACCCAGTGTGTGTGGGATAGAGAGGGGGAAGCTAGCCAAATGTGGGATTCCATGGCTAGTTGTATATGAAAAGTAGCAAAAGAGGTATTATGAGAGTCCAAGGGCTTTGCCCTACACCAAAAAGAATCTTGGTGGTGGAATGAGGAGGTACAAACAAAGGTGAAGGCTAAGAAGGAATGTTGTAAAGCCTTATACAAGGATGGGACCGATGAAAATGGTGAAAGGTATAGAAAAGCGAAGCAAGAGGCGAAGAAAGCTGTGAGAGAAGCTAAGTTAGCGGCTTATGACGATATGTATAAGCGACTAGATACCAAAGAAGGAGAGTTTGATATCTATAAACTAGCTAGAGCAAGGGAAAAGAAGACAAGGGACCTAAACCAAGTGAGGTGCATCAAGGATGAGGATGGAAAGGTTCTTGCTACAGAGAATGCGGTTAAAGACAGTTGGAGAGGTTATTTTCATAATATTTTCAATGAAGGACATGAAAGGAGTGCTTCTTTAGGGGAGTTGAGTAACTCAGAAGAGTGTAGAAACTACTCTTTTTATCGTCGAATCCGGAAGGAAGAAGTGGTTGTAACTTTGAAGAAGATGAAGCATAGAAAAGCAATAGGCCCCGACGATATACCAATCGAAGTGTGGAAAGTTTTGGGAGAGACAAGTATAACATGGCTCACTGACCTTTTCAATAGGATTTTGAAAACGAAGAAGATGCCAAATGAGTGGCGAACGAGCACTTTGGTGCCTATCTACAAGAATAAGGGCGACATATAAAATTGCATGAACTATAGGGGTATTAAGCTAATGAGTCATACAATGAAGCTCTAGGAGAGAGTCATTGAGCATAGATTGAGGCAAGAGACACGGGTTTCGGACAACCAATTCGGGTTCATGCCAGGGCGCTCAACCATGGAGGCAATCTATCTCTTACGAAGATTGATGGAAAGATATAGAGATGGGAAAAAGGATTTACACATGGTCTTTATAGATTTGGAAAAAGCGTATGATAGGGTCCCAAGAGACATTCTTTGGAGGATTCTAGAAAAGAAAGGCGTACGAGTAGCATATATCCAAGCTATAAAGGATATGTATGAAAGAGCAAAGACTGTCGTAAGAACTCATGAAGGACAAACCGAAAGCTTTCCCATAACTGTAGGATTACATCAAGGTTCATCCTTAAGTCCTTACCTTTTTGCGTTGGTAATGGATGAGTTAACAGGACATATTCAAGATGATATTCCTTGGTGTATGCTTTTCGCAGACGATATAGTGTTGATAAATGAAACTCAGGAAGGGGTAAATGCAAAGCTTAACCTTTGGAGAGAAGTGTTGAAATCTAAAGGTCTTCGCCTAAGCCGATCAAAGACAAAATATATGGAGTGCAAATGGAGGCCAAAACGAGTTAGGGGTGAGGATCGAAGATCAAGAAATACCAAAGAGCGACCGTTTTCGTTACCTAGGATCTATCTTGCAAAAGAACGGAGAATTAGATGGAGATCTCAACCATAGAATACAAGCTGGATGAATGAAGTGGAAGAGTGCATCCTGCGTGTTGTGTGACCGCCGTATGCCACTGAAGCTCAAGGGAAAATTTTATAGGACGGCAATAAGGCCGGCGATGTTGTATGGCACAGAATGTTGGGCGGTGAAGCATCAACACGTACACAAAATGGGTGTAACGGAGATGAGGATGATTCGTTGGATGTGTGGGCACACGAGAAAGGATAAGATTAGGAATGAGGATATCCGGGGTAAAGTAGGAGTAGCTGAAATTGAAGGAAAGATGAGAGAAAATCGGTTACGGTGGTTTGGACATGTGCAAAGAAGGCCTACTGACGCTCCGATTAGAAGATGCGACTATGGGACAGAAGTTCAAGGCCGAAGGGGTAGAGGAAGACCTAGGAAAACTTTGGAAGAGACTCTAAGAAAAGACTTAGAGTACTTGGATCTAACGGAGGACATGACACAGGAACGAGCACAATGGCGTTCTAAGATTCATATAGCCGATCCCACTCAGTGACTTGGATTTTCCAAGTCTCCAACCGAGAAGTTTTCCTCCCTCGGGAAATTAAGGGAACACTACCTCAACCTACATGCTCCACTCACAAAGCTTCAACATACAAGCTTCAACAAAAGAAAATTCAAAGAACTTAGCGAAGAAGGCTTTGGTGTATTTAACACAATACATTGAAATGAAGGAAAGCTTATTTATTGATATCCCCGATAAGTTACAAATATGTACATATACATGAGTCAAAATAAACAAACAAACATAAGGGAGCCTTCACAAAGGTTGCTTAGGAGAAGTCTCAGCAGTCAGTAGAGCCCCAGAAAGATAAGGCACCGGAGGGGGATCATTCGGAGCCTTAGTACTGGACAAAACCATAGAAGGAGAAGGCATCAGAGGTTGATCATTTGGAGCTTCATTATGCGGTACAGCCCCAGAAGACGAAGGCAATACATGCCTTTGGAACAAACCCACAAATCTCTGATGATCAAGTAAAACCTGACCATCAGATTCCTTCATCTGGTCAAGCTTCCTCTTCATGTTTGTAGCATAGTCATGTGCGAGCCAGTGCAACTGTTTATTCTCATGCTTGAGCCCTCTAATCTCCTGTTTGAGACTCATCACTTCAGCCGCCAATGATTCAACTTGGCGGGTTCGAGCAAATAGGCGTTGGGCCATATTAGACACAGCTACCATATTATTACCCACAAGGGTAAATGAACAGTACCACTGCTGGATAATTGGAAAGTCCCTGTGTGTCAATCTATGTGCTTCGTGGCAAGGTAGACTAGCAAACATGCCCAACCTTTACTCACATTCGAGAAAACTCCCAACAAGATTGTTTGCTCCAAAATCGAAGAGGCACCGTCCTCCGAATCTCGAGAGCCAGACTCCCAACATGATTACTTTCTCAAAAAATCGAAGAGACATCGCTCTCCGAATCTCGAGAGCCAGACCCCCAACAGGATTGCTTTCTCAAAAATCGAAGAGGCATCGTTCTTCGAATCTCGAGAGCCAGATCCTCGACAAGATTGCTTGTTCGAAAACCGAAGAGGCACCACTTTCCCAACTTCAAAAGCCGGATCTCCTTGGATAAAGCTTGTATGTAATCTTCACACGCAACATCATCTTTCCAGATACCACAGACCACTTTTTCAAAGTGCTCTGACAGAGTTAAAACATGTGAAGCTGGCAGCTCCCACTACCGTGCTATGACCAAGCAGGGTAAAGGAATAACATTACTACTTGTTGTTAGGGAGACTCCTATATATGTCGACTTCCATCCCCAACGGACAGGAATACCTGCAAAAATGCTCAACCCTTCCTCATATCTGAGAGGGCACTTCCAACGAAGCCTTTCGAAATATTCAGCTTTCTTTCCCCCCGATAATACCTCTGCAAACAAGCTATACTAGAGCAAGAATATCTCATATCATCAGGGCTAAAAGCAAGAGTATCCCATATTATGCTTTTTCCCTGTCTTTTCCTTTGGCATTGTTCTTACCTGCAAGACAAGGAGAAAAAGAGCAATCAGTCAGCACTTGGAATCAAGCTTGCAGTCAGGAACTGACTGCCTGAAACCCTTTACCTGATTACTTACCTGGCATTGCTCTCGAGTACTCATCTTCAACATCTTATGCTTCCAGGGAAGATACCGCATCTGCCTGAGGAACAGATAGGGCAAGTGAGAAGGATACAAGGAAGCATGTGGAGACAAGCGTAACAGCACACGTGCCGATACATCCAATACTCTGTCAAAAGCAAAAGTATCCCATATCAGCAGGGTCGAACGTACTCTAGATTTGATGGACTTGTTTTGACCCTCAAATTCTTCAGTCGGCCTTATACTCTGGAGGAAACCAGAAAACCTTCCAGCCTAGTTCAAGAATAAGCCTGTGGAAAGTTACTTCTTCAAAAGCAAAAGTATCCCATATCATATCTTCTCATTTTTCTTCTCTTTATCCTTCATGCTGCCTGTAAGATAGGGAGAATGTGAACAATCAGCCGGAACTCGAAATCAAAGTTCTGATCTGGGACTGATTGCTTGGAGCTCTGATTGCTTACCTTGTCTGTCACCTCTTTCAGCAGATCCCCTAGCTCGGCGACTTGGGGGACTCCTACTACATGGTTTGTATCGCGCTTGACCAAGCCTAAAACTACAAGTAAGCTTCAAGTGAAATTGATACATTACCTTGTGCATCTCCACCAGTTAAAGATACCACCCCTGGATGGAGGAAGAGTACTTCCAGAGGAGATCCCACATCTACCTATGAGACATATAAGGCAAGTCAAGACGATACCACACTCTGGTACTTAGAAGTTTTGTGACTACAAGATCATTCTCCCACAATATTTCCTAATGTCATTTGTACTAAATCATTCACTTGTACTCACTAAAGGAGAGTTTGAACCTATGTACTTGTGTAAACCCTTCACAATTAATGAGAACTCCTCTATTCCGTGGACGTATCCAATCTGGGTGAACCACGTACATCTTGTGTTTGTTTTCCTTTCTCTATCCATTTATATACTTATCCACACTAATGACCGGAGCAATTTAGCGAAGATCACAAAAAGTGATCGTTTTCCCTACCTAGGATCTATCTTGCAAGAGAACGGAGAATTAGATGGAGATCTCAACCATAGAATACAAGCTGGATGGATGAAGTGTAAGAATGCATCCGGCGTGTTGTGTGACCGTCGTAGGCCACTGAAGCTCAAGGGAAAATTTTATAGGACGGCAATAAGGCCAGCGATGTTGTATGGCACAGAATGTTAGGCGGTGAAGCATCAACACGTACACAAAATGGGTGTAGCGGAGATGAGGATGCTTCGTGGGATGTGTGGGCACACGAGAAAGGATAAGATTAGGAATGAGGATATCCGAGGTAAAGTAGGAGTAGCCGAAATTGAAGGAAAAATGAGAGAAAATCGGTTACGGTGGTTTGGACATGTGCAAAGAAGGCCTAGGGGTAGAGGTTCAGGGCCGAAGGGGTAGAGGAAGACCTAGGAAAATTTTGGAAGAGACCCTAAGAAAAGACTTAGAGTACTTGGATCTAACGGAGGACATGACACAAAACCAAGCGCAATGGCGTTCTAGGATTCATATAGCCGACCCCACTTAGTGGGAAAAGGCTTTGTTGTTGTTGTTGTTGTTGTTGTTGAAAAAAAACAAATTTCAAATAAACTAATTAAAGAAATCAGCAAGAGACAAATTTTAAAGAAAAGAACTCGAAAGGAAATGGTTTTGAAATAACAAATTTATACAAGCATCAGGGTTCCGCCATCACCTTGACAATTCTATGTAGTTTTACCAATTATTTACGAATTACACATGCTACTTTGAAGATTAGGTTTCCTTACTGCATATTCTACTTGTAGCATTCAAGATAGAACGTATATCAAACATGCAAGTCGTCTGTGGCATCCAGATCAAACGTAAACATGCATGACTCAATACACTTTGTGAAAACCCTTTCAAAATCATACAACCCTTAAGACATGGTATTTGCCCTAAGTGAACTTACAACTATCAATCACAAGAAACATTCCTCAATTTCAGGGTGAAATTCCAATAGAAATTGCATCCAATTACTTATCTAAACATTCTAATGGTAGCTAATCATTAAGACAATTAGACTATTTAAGCATATTGACTAATAATTCAAAGTATGTAGGCATAATATCATAAACAATTAAATAAAAGCAACAGATTCATGTTAGGCTCATGGCCTTGCCATAGGAAAAGAAATTAGTTACACATATTCATAATTAGAATCAAAATGAATTTTATTGAAATAGAAAAAAAATTGAAAACACCTTATAGAATAAAGTATGAAATCTGCCAAAGCCTTCGGCAATCCTGTCAAAAGTTTGTAGAAAAAACCTAGGGCCATCCACCTTTATTTATAGTACTACAATTTAAATCCTTCTTATAAAATGTATTTGAATAAAACTAGGAAACAAACTAAAATAAAATAAACTAGGAAACAAACTGCTAAACAATAAAGGAGAATATGTCATATAACTAATCACCAACGCTTTAGGCCTTCGCCACCTCCAAAACAGGCCCAAGATAGCTCATTTTAAGGTTTAAAATGTCTTGAACACTTTTCCAAAAAGATCCGAGCCCAAAATAGGTCATCTTGGACTCCAAGAAACGCAATTAAGCCCAAAACATCAGTTTTTCCTGCACTGCGCACTGCTCCTTTGTTTCGTCGACATAAATAATCCTTTTTGTAGAAAAATCTGAAACTTTTACAAGAACAAGTTGAAAGACTCATAAACATCCTCCAATTAGAATCACTCCAAAATTTGATGCTTGAATGCTTTTGCTCAAGAGAAATTCGGATGTCCTACATTGAAAATCTAATCCAAAGTATCAAAATTCTACCAAAATAATAACCAAATTGTACTAAGAATTGGGTAAACTATATAAACTAAGAAATTGACTTATCAACCTCTGATCAAAGATAAGGCCACACACGCCCACGAGATGGGAGAGGGGTTTGGCCAATAAATCTCCGATACCTAAGTCAGTAACTATGAAAAGAGCGAAAGTTTAAGGTTTGTATGCATAGCAAAGCTTATGCGTTGTGCAAGGCTTACCAAAATTTGTAGGGAGGTGGTCTGACGACTTCCCATTGGCAAAGGTTGTGTCATCTATAGTCAGCTATTTGAATCTCCAGGGATGCTAAGTTGCGTGTGGGAATATATATGTGCCCTGCCCATTTAAAGAGGGCAATCTTGTCTTCTTCGAGAAAAGTCCAAGTGTTGTCTCTAGGATTTTTTTTTAATTGTTTTCGTCTCCACAAATGCCCCTACACCCTGGACTGCACTAGAAAAGGGCAGTAGGTGTAGAAATCCCAAGTTGCATTGGAGAGTAGAGAGTTATTGCCCAATTGATGTAGATTCTCCTCTTTGACTTAGAGATATAGCCTTCTAGGAAAGACGTCATGTCGAATCCCTTCCATTTGGAAAACTTAGTCCCCTCATCAAATATTTTAACCCAGTTGGTTACACCTCCAATTTCATCCAACCTTTTATCAATAATATTCAAACCCAATAAGTTACAAAGCACAAAAAATTGAGATTGTGTGATTTCGAAAATTAGGTTCCCTTTCTTAAACGCGTGAACCCTTTTTCATATGAAATTTTCCAATAATGGTGAAATTTTTTAAACAAGACTCTCTGCCTTTTTCATATGTGAAAAGGAAAAATAACACAGAAGGAGAGAAGAGGAGCGAACGATTGAGAGAGAGATGGAGAGAGGAAAGAGTTTTGGAGCAAAGAGATGGTAGGGGAAGAAGACGGAATGTTTCATGCGGGAAATTTTTATTCAATTTAATCACTTTTCAGAATTATTGTCCTCTAGTGTAACATGAGTTATTTAAGTTGATAGCTTCATCTACCATAAGATTAATTTAAAGGCTCATATGAAAGAATGACATCATATGTCCTCAAAATGAAGGCCGCAGGAGAGTAATTATGCCTAGGTTAGACGCTTGTTAAATGAGTAAAAACATATTAGGTTTTTAAGAAGGAATTTCGAAGAAAATAAAAGGAGAACATGGAATTGTTATTACTAATTAACTCTAAAATAATAGTTATCAAACACTTTCAAACAGAATAACATTACGAAAATGTGGAAATCACAAAAACTAAAGGCAGCCTATGATAAGTAAACATAGTATAAAGGCCACAAAGCAAATTAAATTAAAAGATGCTAACTCAAGCCTTCATGCATACAAATTAAATAGGAGAAAATGGAACTCTACCCTCAACTCACTTTACTGGAACAATACTTTACACATAAATAAGAGCGTCGAAATATATAATAGGAGTATGAAGATACTTGAGATTGCTGATACTAAAATTATAAGAGGTGGCTCTTCCACCGAAGGCAAGCATAAGAAGCTCATCACATTTCCAAAGTGTCAATGGATACTCAATGTCTTTATAGGGTCCAACAGTTAAGAGTTTTGTCCATGAATTCTTAACTCCGTCATAGTCGTCCATTACCTTTCAAATAATTTAGAATCCTCACTTGGATCGTAATGAGTGCGATAAGAAGTGATGGATTCATTGTACATAAAAAGACCATGAAACTTAAAACCGGATTCACTCCAAGAAGGCAATTGTGTTCTATGAAATAGCTCATCTCCTAAATCAAATGATAGTATGTATTCCTCGTGATGGCTTGCAAACCAATAACAAAATCCCTTCAAGTACACTGGACAAGAACAGGAGTAGGTTTTACTTGATATATCAATCTTGATCTCTTTCCAAGAGTTAGCAGCCATGGTGTGTACCTTAGGCGTGTGAGGAAGAACAATACGATGATAATGTGTTTGGGTTAATATTTGAATATTGGGCTTAAATGAAGGGAAGCTCAATAATGCCAACTAAAAGGGAGACTTGCCGAAAGCCCAGCATCGAGCACAGCAACAAACTAAAACTTTCATCTTGTTGTTTGTTTTCGTTGATGTTTATTTGTTTTTCCCTTAGCGGGTTTTGGCTCTGTCCCCCCGCTTGTATTGTTTACTTTTCTTTATTTAATAATAAATTCAGAGTAGGGGACCGGGGGGGGGGGGGGTCTATCAAGGTGTTAGCCATTTCTCATCGCTTTGAGCGGGAAGAAAGTAGCCTACTTCTAGTTGACGGCATTGTGCGGGTTTAGAGAGTAAGGTTTCTACTATTGTAGTCCGATGACCAAGCCTTATGCGTAGCTTAACTCTCCTTATCCTTTATCATCCTTATTAAAAAAAAAGGACACTCAACCAATCAAACAAACTTACAAACTCTACTCTCAAGCCAGATTTGCATCCAAAAGCTGAAATCAACCCTTTTTAGCCATAGTTCCTTAGAGAAGCAATCTTTTGTCTACTATAAAAGCTTTGCTACCTCCCTTAGTGGTGTAGTATGGATTCTCTCGTATAAACTTGTTTACCATCCAACCCTTTTTAGCTTACAACCTCTGTAAATTCAAAAAGCAGTGGCGGCAAGAGTTCAACCTTGCCAAACAAGGTGAAATCTTGCCCAAGTCTTTTTTCTAAATTAGTAGATCTATTGCTTAATGTACTTTTCAGTATGTATTTAAGTCATTTCCACCTGTTTTTCTATTTTGAAAGTCTCATTTGCATCTGGATCTGGTTAACTTAATGGATATGTTTTCATTAAGAGCAATATGGAACTAAACAAATGATTTAAGGGGCTCTGGACTCCCTCCATTCAAGCATACAAGACCATGAACTAAAAGTCCTTGTTGACAAGGCAAGAAAAAAAACTTAATACAGATTTAACCCATCTGTGACAATCTTTTAATGACAAGAAGTTTGAGTAACTTGGGGCGCAAGTAATGAACTTAAAACACACTTGTTCTATGTCTATTATACTAAGATAGCAGTGGCTTGCCTAAACTTTTAGTTAGTTTTGATTGTGAGCTTCAAGGCCTACACCTAAGGCCCCACAAATGCACATTTCAGAACTAACTTTAAGCTCTTACTCAGCACACAAGGCAAGTAAGATCTCGATTACCAAATATAGACATCCAAAGTGCCAATCCTTTGGGGAGCTATGCTGAGGTCCAATGAGCCTTTTCTAGAGAAATCTTTGCCCGAACATAGTTTTGGCACAACCAGTGGGACCATTTTAGTCTTGTGTGCCAAAAAGAAGGAGAAAGGAAAAAACCTTCAGGTAGAACATAGAATATGGGCCACCCTAGTGTCTATCAAGATCAAGCATGACATATCATCTAGAAGATTACCCTTCCTTGCGAAGATCAACAATTCTGGAAAACCTGACTTCTTCTGAGAAGTCAGGAAGAATGGTGACCAATGAAGATTTGCAAGCCACCATGTTGCAAGTGTTGAAAAGTACAGAGAATATCTCTCTGGAGACTACAGGAAAGGTAAGCAGACTCTACTCCTTAATATGAAGTTTGCAGAGAAGACTAGATCTGGAGTATTCTACTCCAAAAAATGGTTATGCCAGGCAAATGGTGAGAGAAGCAAGCCTTGAGAAAGAACCAGTTATTCCCCTATTTCCTTTGCTTGAGGAAAATAAGGATAAAGGGAAAAACAAGGAATGATCTGGAGTTAGTCAGCCAGTATTGGAAGAGAGCTTGGAAACAGAATTGCACGACCCCTTATTATTTTCACTAGATAGTAGGAAGGAAAGCAATATGAGCATAAGTCTACAAAAAATTTCATGACGAGGTTTAGAAAAATAAGGATAAGGTGCCAATTCCTTATCAACCATGCCCAACTCATATCTATTGCTCATAAAGCATTGAGGCTGCCTTAAAGAAAAAAGTTTTATTATGTGCAGTTCAATGAGCTACAAGAATTGGTAATTGCTTCCACAAAGTATGAGAAGCATGCTTGTATGCACTCAAAAACAAAACTTTATCTATGAAATTCAAGGCCTAGTGAGTGTGGTGAACCAAGACTTAACTCAAGAACAAAGTGAGTTGAGAAATTTTATACCTTTCTTGATTCCTCTTTGCATAAGCAAAGGCTAATCACCCAAGAGATAGGGCCTTCATTCTTTACTTCATAGCTCCATGGATTTGTTGGATGAGGATGGTAGACTGAATTCTCCAAGTTCCCAAAATAGAGAACCTCTAAGTCTCCACACCAAGGAGAGCATTGATGAAGAGATGAGTGACCTAGAGGAAGTACGATTGCTAGCTAATTTCCTCTAGGGTGGCCGACCTCTTAGAGAGAAAATAGAGCTTTGTGTTCTCATCTTTTCTCCAAAAAGAAACCTTTAGGATGAAATTGCTATAAAGTTGCCTTTATACCACCTCATAATGGAGTGGCAAACTTGCAATTAAGGCAAGTTCACTATCCCTCTCTATATGGCCAGCCATTATGGGTTCATTGGGCTTTCAAGCCCTTTGTGTTTTCAAATTGTCATACAACTTGAGTTAATGGGCTTGACATTCAAATCTCATTGGGCCTTGTGGCCTAAAACTAACCTAAGGTCTACAGCGAACATATTTATTTGATTAATTAACATATTAATTAATCATAGCCATAAATAATTAAACCATTTAATTATCCCTACTCATCTCCGTTGTTTCTTTAATCTCTACCTTACTCGGTGTATGATCCATTAGGTTCCTTTTAGCGAGGCAATGGGCGATTAAAACTTTTCATATCATTTGTGAATTGAAACTTACTTTCAATTCTCCCTTTAGTGATTACTCACCTTTAGGGCTTCCACAAACCATAACTGACATCTAGCAGTATGTCATGGCTACCCAAGCCAATCATAAGAGGTCGAGAACCTATTCAGTTTAGGATTACAATGCAATATGGTCTTTCTCTAATACAATACTCTTGACCACATTGTTTGGTTTGATAGTTTATTCATGTCTACTATCCAATGTGATTCTCTTACTTATATGATTACCTTGAATGTAATTTGGAACGACTTCCTAAATATCATTCATACTATGGCTAAAGATTCTTAATCATATCATAGAGTATTCTCCCTCAAACGGTTTGAAGGCTAGAGATCCCTTGTTGCACATTCACTTGCCTCCGTGGCTAAGTGGCTTAACCCCAACTATGTTGTGGACACCCTCTGACGGAGTGACTTTGACATAGTCAAAGATCAATGACCTAACCACAAGACAACTATGATGCCTCAGGTCAAAGGACTAATTTGCATTATCCCAACCATGAGTTCTCATGTGACATGAGTATGAGAACTCCTCGTTGATCGTGTTCAGTGGACTCATTCTCTATTGAGCACCTACATACTTGTCTTGGTGTCGGTCACATCAATGACTCGAGACCAGTCACTCTCTCTAAGAGAAGACATGACACGTACTGATCTTAACGGACTGTCAATGCCCAATTGGCAATCCTATGATCAAGAACATTTAGGATATCTATAGGAAAGAAAATGGTCTCTTGAATCTCATTTCTTTATATCACATTCTCCCAATTACATATTCCTTAGACTTATCGTTTAAGCATATAACATTTACATAAGATAGCTTAAAACAATAATCTTTGCCCTTTATATTAATCTAGATTAGTTTAGCATGTGAAATGTCCATAAAGTATCATTATATGATTGGTTTTAGGGCACATTTCCAACAATTTTCCACTTGCACTAGAGCCAATGAGCTCATCTGTGATGATACCTCTTTTGAATTCATTTTAAAAATGGCTGACTAGTAGGCCTAAACAATGGATATCTATATGTTATCCATAGAAGCAACCTTGAGAATAATGACGTCACCATTATACAGGATTCTAAATCATGTGGTTCACTCCCTCATTTGAGTTCAGATCTTGATGAGACCTTGATTCCCTAGCTTGAGCTATTGCCCCATTAGTGTCGTAGTGTTGGCACACTAGAGACACTTTCTGGTTGGAACCGAATGGAGAGTTCATAAATAAACTTTCCCATCCAAACAACATTGTTGTAAGCTTCTATATGGCAATATAATTTGCATAATGAAACACACAAAAGTCATTACTTTTAATGTTTCCACCCAAATATCTCTTTAGTCATAATAAAGAGATATCCAATTATCTCTTCTTTCATAATGAAAAGACATCCAATGATGGATACGATATTATATTCATAATCTAATACATTTATGCTTCCACTGCGTTACTTTAATTCTTCCTCATTCTTGAGGAATCTATCTTTTAGTATTTATTAAATACTTAAGGACTCACTTGACAGTTGCCATGGTTCTGATCCTGGGCTTGCACTGATATCGTCTTGTACCGATCTTGGCACAACTCATATCGACGTTTTTCCTACAATATGAAATACATAAATCATCTTTATGTGTACGCATAAAGGATTCTATTTACGCATTATGCTTCTTTAGGAGTTAAAAGGGTACATTCCCTTTTAGAAGAGCAATTTCCCAATCTGATTGGAATTGTGCTTTCAGTTGAAGTTTATCATTTGAGAAACTTCCTACATCTATCATCTATCAATAGGGATTGAGATAATCCAATTATATCTTGAAATCTATCATTATAGATTTTCATCCCATGTATATAGACTATGTCTCCCATATACATTATATCATTATAGAATATTTAAGGTCATAACTTTAACGAAGAATAATTCCTTTCATTTCCAAAATTAATATATCATATATATGTTAATCTTAGGAACATGATTAACTCTCACTAATCTTTTGTAAACCTAGTAAACAAAAGATTCATTTACATCTTAATGAGAAATCAAACGATTTGATCTTTCTCTCATAAGATGCTTATAACTCCTAATAGTTTGCCAAGATTCATGATGGATGGATCTCTACAACTTACATGTCTTGTGATTCCTAGTCTTAGACATATATTATCAAGACTATCTTGATAATGGTTTTAGAAACCCATATTATGTTCAAACATTGAATCACCGTTTAGTTGTAGCTAGCAATATTCGAATTAATAGAAACCAAGACTTCATCAAAGATGTTTTCTTCCAAGTCAACCAATCTCTTTGATTGTAGTCATTTTAAGCTACTAATTAGCAATGAAGATTTCACTATTTCGGGTCAAATGATACTATACCATTTTCTTGAGTATATGTTGTATATATACACAATGTAGCATAAGGATTTTCATTCTTATTTCTTTTGAATTAAGAGGTGTAACTCTATGACATAGTCATAAAGTTCAAACCATTCAACTGAGATGGTTTATAGATCCTTCTTGACTACCTTGGAGCTAGCGGTGTAGGAACTAGTTTGTTATATTTGTTGATTATCATCCTGTCTCTCAAAGAATCCATTCTTTGAATTCTATCTCTCGTTCATTTGCTTTATGTTAGGCAAATCCTATTGTAGGATTACAATGAACTACCCAACAAATAACATTTGTTAGTTGGTTTATAGAAGAACTCCGCCTATGTCTTACATAGCCGGTCCCAAGCCCGGATAAAGGAGGAGGGGGAGGGCGTCAGGTAGTCGACAGCCGGCACTCCATGATCACGTCGAATCCTTATGAAAATGAATCCAGAACAAAATCGCGCTAAAGCTAGGGCGTCACCCGTAAGTGGCGCGCTGTGTGGCCCGAGCACAGTGATAAGTGAGCAAGGGTCGCTGTATCTCCATCGGCACCCGGATGCAGTGTTAAATGAGCAAGGGGGCCATAGAAACTTCTTTTCGAACGACTCCACTCAAATTTGGAGAAAGCGTACAATAGGGTCCCAAGAGACATTCTTTGGAGGATTTTAGAGAAGAAAGGAGTACGAGTAGCATATATCCAAGCTATAAAGGATATGTATGAAGGAGCAAAGACTACCGTAAGAACTCATGAAGGACAAACCGAAAGCTTTCCCATAACTGTAGGATTACATCAAGGCTCATCCTTAAGTCCTTACCTTTTTGCGTTGGTAATGGATGAGTTAACAGGACATATTCAAGATGATATTCCTTGGTGTATGCTTTTCGCAGACGATATAGTGTTGATAGATGAAACTCAGAAAGGAGTAAATGCAAAGCTTAACCTTTGGAGAGAAGTGTTAGAATCTAAAGGTCTTCGCCTAAGCCGATCAAAGACAGAATATATGGAGTGCAAGTTCAGTGCAAATGGAGGCCAAAACGAGTTAGGGGTGAGGATCGGTGATCAAGAAATACCAAAGAGCGATCGTTTTCGTTACCTAGGATCTATCTTGCAAAAGAACGGAGAATTAGATGGAGATCTCAACCATAGAATACAAGCTGGATGGATGAAGTGGAAGAGTGCATCTGGCGTGTTGTGTGACCGCCGTATGCCACTGAAGCTCAAGGGAAAATTTTATAGGACGGCAATAAGGCCGCCGATGCTGTATGGCACAGAATGTTGGGCAGTGAAGCATCAACACGTACACAAAATGGGTGTAGCAGAGATGAGGATGCTTCGTTGGATGTGTGGGCACACGAGAAAGGATAAGATTAGGAATGAGGATATCCGGGGTAAAGTAGGAGTAGCCGAAATTGAAGGAAAGATGAGAGAAAATCGGTTACGGTGGTTTGGACATGTGCAAAGTAGGCCTACTGACGCTCCGATTAGAAGATGCGACTATGGGACAGAGGTTTAGGGCCGAAGGGGTAGAGGAAGACCTAGGAAAACTTTGGAAGAGACTCTAAGAAAAGACTTAGAGTACTTGGATCTAACGAAGGACATGACACATGACCGAGCACAATGGCGTTCTAAGATTCATATAGCCGATCCCACTCAGTGACTTGGATTTTCCAAGTCTCCAACCGGGAAGTTTTCCTCACTCAGGAAATTAAGGGAACACTACCTCAACCTACATGCTCCACTCACAAAGCTCCAACAAAAGAAAATTCAAAGAACTTAGCGAAGAAGGCTTTGGTGTATTTAACTCAATACGTTGAAATGAAGGAAAGCTTATTTATTGATATCCCCGATAAGCTACAAATATGTACATATACATGAGTCAAAATAAACAAACAAGAGGGAGCCTTCACAAAGGTTGCTTAGGAGAAGTCTCAGCAGTCGGTGGAGCCCCAGAAAGAGAAGGCACCGGAGGGGGATCATTCGTAGCCTCAGTACTGGACAGAACCCTAGAAGGATGAGGAATCAGAGGTTGATCATTTGGAGCTTCATTACGCGGTACAGCCCCAGAAGACGAAGGCAATAAATGCCTTTGGAACAAACCCACAAATCTCTGATGATCAAGTAAAACCTGACCATCAGTTTCCTTCATCTGGTCCAGCTTCCTCTTCATGTTTGTAGCATAGTCATGTGCGAGACGATGCAACTGTTTATTCTCATGCTTGAGCCCTCTAATCTCCTGTTTGAGACTCATCACTTCGGCCGCCAATGATTCAACTTGGCGGGTTCGAGCAAATAGGCGTTGGGCCATATTAGACACAGAACCTGCACACTGAACACTGAGAGCCAGCGAATCCTTAACAGCTAACTCATCAGACCGTTTGGAAAGTAGTCTATTATCTTTGGGAGTGAGAAGGTTCCTGGCCACCACCGCAGCGGTCATATCATTCTTCATCACGGAATCCCCAACGGTAAGAGGACCAGTAGGGGAGACGAAGGATGAGCGCCATATGTTGTCTGGAGAAGGCGGGGCTGCCTCTTCAACAAGGTTCAAGTCAAAACGACGGTCGGAGGGGCCAGACATTTTCAAAGGTGTTGAAGAGAGAAGAGGTCGGACAAATCAAGATATTAGAAGTGCAAGAATGAAGCTTCTACTGGTGGAGATTCAAGTGTGCTTTGGAACTTAATGCCAGCCCTTATAAAAAGCTGCACTCGACGGAGCTTCAGACATCGAAGAGGCGCCTGCTCAGAAATCGAAGAGGCGTTTGCTTTCTCAAAAGCTGGGCTGCTTAGAGACCACGAGGGTTGATCTCATAAATCGAAGAGGTGTTTGCTTTCTCAAAAGTTGGGCTGCTGAAAGACCACGACAGCCGATCTCAGAAATCGAAGAGGTGTTCGCTTTCTCAAAAGCTGGGCTCCTCAGAGACCACGAGGGCCAATCTCAGAAATCGAAGAGGCACCTACTTTTCTAGCCTTGTCAGCACCTGTCACACGCACACTCAGCTTTGCGGAAATTATGGGTATTCTGTCGAAGACTTCTGGGGAAGTAGAAAACACATGAATCTTACTGTCCAATCACCCACTTCCCACACGCAACAATAGCTCATGGGTACCACAGATAACTTTGCCAAAGTTCTCTGCCAAAGTTGAGCACGTGAAGCTTGCAGCTCCCACTACATCGCTCTGACCAAGAAGGGTAAAAGAATAGCAAAGAAACAGCACTAACAAAGTTTAGACCCATAAATTTTGAAGGTCTAGCTACCATATTATTACCCACAAGGGTAAAGGAACAGTACCATTGCTGGATAATTGGAAAGACCCTGTGTGTCAACCTCTGTGCCTCGTGGCAAGGTAGACTAGCAAACATGCCCAACCTTTACTCACATTCGAGAAAACACTCCCAATAAAATTGCTTGCTCCAAAATCAAAGAGGCACCGTCCTCCGAATCTCGAGAGGCAGACTCCCAACATGACTACTTTCTCAAAAATCGAAGAGAGGGTAAAGGAACAGTACCATTGCTGGATAATTGGAAAGTCCCTGTGTGTCAACCTCTGTGCTTCGTGGCAAGGTAGACTAGTAAACATGCCCAACCTTTACTCACATTCGAGAAAACACCCCCAACAAGACTGATTGCTCCAAAATCGAAGAGGCACCGCCCTCCGAATCTCGAGAGCCAGACTCCCAACATGATTACTTTCTCAAAAATCGAAGAGACACTGCTCCCCGAATCTCGAGAGCCAGACCCCCAGCATGATTGCTTTCTCAAAAATCGAAGAGGCATCGTTCTCCGAATCAATCGAAGAGGCGCTCGCTTTCTCAAAAGCTGGGCTGCTCAGAGACCACGAGGGCCGATCTCAGAAATCGAAGAGGCACCTACTTTTCTAGCCTTGTCAGCACCTGTCACACGCACACTCAGCTTAGCGGAAATTATGGGCATTATGTCGAAGACTTCTGGTGAAGTAGAAAGCATATGAATCTTACTGTTCAATCACCCACTTCCCACACGCAACAATAGCTCATGGGTACCACAGATAACTTTGCCAAAGTCTCTGCCAAAGTTGAGCACGTGAAGCTTGCAGCTCCCACTACATCGCTCTGACCAAGAAAGGTAAAAGAATAGCAAAGAAACAGTACTAACAAAGTTTAGACACATAAATTTTGAAGGTCTAGCTAACATATTATTACCCACAAGGGTAAAGGAACAGTACCACTGTTGGATAATTGAAGTCCCTGTGTGTCAACCTCTGTGCTTCGTGGCAAGGTAGACTAGCAAACATGCCCAACCTTTACTCACATCCGAGAAAACACTCCCAACAAGATTGCTTACTCCAAAATCGAAGAGGCACCGCCCTCCGAATTTCGAGAGCCAGACTCCCAACATGATTACTTTCTCAAAAATCGAAGAGACACTGCTCCCCGAATCTCGAGAGCCAGACCCCCAGCATGATTGCTTTCTCAAAAATCGAAGAAGCATCGTTCTCCGAATCTCGAGAGCCAGATACCACATACCACTTTTTCAAAGTGCTCTGACAGAGTTAAAACATGTGAAGCTGGCAGCTCACACTACCGTGCTATGACCAAGCAGGGTAAAGGAATAGCATTACTACTTTTTGTTAGGGAAACTCCTATATATGTTGACCTCCATCCCCAACGGACAGGCAGACCTGCAAAAATGCTCAACCCTTCTTCATATCTGAGAGGGCACTCCCAACGAAGCCTTTCGAAATATTCAGCTTTCTTTCCCCCCGATAATACCTCTGCAAACAAGCTATACTAGAGCAAGAATATCTCATATCATCAGGGTTAAAAGCAAGAGTATCCCATATCATGCTTTTTCCCTGTCTTTTCCTTTGGCCTTGTTTTTACCTGCAAGACAAGGAGAAAGAGAGCAATCAGTCAGCACTTGAAATCAAGTTACCAGCCAGGAACTGACTGCCTGGAACCCCTTACCTGATTACTTACCTGGCATTGCTCTCGAGTACTCATCTTCAACATCTTATGTGTCCAAGGAAGATACCGCATCTGCTTGAGGGACAGATAGGGCAAGTGCGAAGGATACAAGGAAGCATGTGGAGACAAGCGTAACAGCACACATGCCGATACATCCATTACTCTGTCAAAAGCAAAAGTATCCCATATCAGCAGGGTCGAACGTACTCTAGATTTGATGGACTTGTTTTGACCCTCAAATTCTTCAGTCGGCCTTATACTCTGGAGGAAACCAGAAAACCCTCCAGCTCAGTTCAAGAATTAGCCTGTGGAAAGTTACTTCTTCAAAAGCAAAAGTATCCCATATCATCTCTTCTCATTTTTCTTCTCTTTATCCTTCATGCTGCTGCAAGATGGGGAGAAGGTGAACAATCAGCCGGAGCTCTGATTGCTTACCTTATCTGTCACCTCTTTCAGCAGATCCCCTAGCTCGGCGACTTGGGGGACTCCTACTACATGGTTTGTATCGCGCTTGACCAAGCCTGAAACTACAAGTAAGCTTCAAGTGAAATTGATACATTACCTTGTGCATCTCCACCAGTTAAAGATACCACCCCTGGATGGAGGAAGAGTACTTCGAGAGAAGCTGCCATATCTACCTATGCGACAGATAAGGCAAGTCAAGACGATACCACACTCCGATACTTAGAAGTTTCGTGATTACGAGATCATTCTCCCACAATATTTCCTAATGTCATTTGTACTCTAATGTCATTTGTACTAAATCATTCACTTGTACTCACTAAAGGAGAGCTTGAACCTATGTACTTGTGTAAACCCTTCACAATTAATGAGAACTCTTCTATTCCGTGGACGTAGCCAATCTGGGTGAACCACGTACATCTTGTGTTTGCTTTTCTATCTCTATCCATTTATATAATTATCCACACTAATGACCGGAGCAATCTAGCGAAGATCACAAAAAGCGACCGTTTTCGCTACCTAGGATCTATCTTGCAAGAGAACGGAGAATTAGATGGAGATCTCAACCATAGAATACGAGCTGGATGGATGAAGTGTAAGAGTGCATCCGGCGTGTTGTGTGACCGTCGTAGGCCACTGAAGCTCAAGGGAAAATTTTATAGGACGGCAATAAGGCCAGCGATGTTGTATGGCACAGAATGTTGGGCGGTGAAACATCAACACGTACACAAAATGGGTGTAGCGGAGATGAGGATGCTTCGTGGGATGTGTGGGCACACGAGAAAGGATAAGATTGAGAATGAGGATATCCGAGGTAAAGTAGGAGTAGCCGAAATTGAAGGAAAGATGAGAAAAAATCGGTTCTGGTGATTTGGACATGTGCAAAGAAGGCCGACTGACGCTCCGGTTCGAAGATGTGACTACAGGACAGAGGTTCAGGGCCGAAGGGGTAGAGGAAGACCTAGGAAAACTTTGGAAGAGACTCTAAGAAAAGGCTTAGAGTACTTGGATCTAACGGAGGATATGACACAAAACCGAGCGCAATGGCGTTCTAGGATTCATATAGCCGACCCCACTTAGTGGGAAAAGGCTTTGTTGTTGTTGTTGTTGTAGTTGGTTTATAGAAGTGATATCCAAAGGTTAATTTAAGGATATCCCACAAGATTTTTCACAAACAAATATTGCTTATTAGCACACAACCCCAAATCTTAACACGCTTAAGACTTGTCTTTCTTTCCAACTATGGAGTCATGAAAAATTTTGGAAGATTTTCTAAATGACAATCATATTGTCTTAGAAGTATATATCCTATATGTGGGTAATTGATAACTTCCAACGAATTAAATCTTATTCGAGTTCGTTCTTCTCCCAATGGAGAAATCCGCTATCTTATGATGCTACTTTCCTTAATATCTTTCAAGGAAACTTTTCTAAAGTGTTATTTTTCCTTGGATCAAATCTAAGGAGGTAAATACTTTAGACGTCTTACTCATCAACTTACATTCTTGAATTCTTTGAAACATTTTGCAAAGTATTCGAACTTGTGTTTATTCAAAATAAACGATAGTCCAACCGAGAGCGATCTTCGGTGAATGTCATACAACATGAGTAGTATTAAGTTGTCGACAAGTGCCACTAACATCTAAGTGAATTAACATCAACAACTTTGTGATTCTTTATTCTTTCCAAAAGAATAAAGATTTGAACATTTCGCCTCTATACAATTTTAACAAAAAGTTATTGGATTTGTATCTAACGATCCAAAGCATCCATTTATGACCAACTTGTAATTTATGTTTTAGAGGTGTCACAACTCAGTGGGATTAGTTACTATCTTGCAACTTTTTGAGTTTTAAGCATCATTATATTCTAAACAATTAACACTACTGATAAGTCAATATTATATTATATATTTTACCCTATTCTTAGTTATAATTTATTAGTTATTTTGGTAGAATTTTGATACTTTGTTTTATATTTTCAACATAGGACATTTGATTTCCTCTGGAGCAAAACATGACCAACCTGACGAATTTTGGAGTGATTCAAATTGGAGGACGTTTGTGTGTTCCTTAGCTTGTTTGTGTAAAAATCTCAGAAATTTCTACTAAGCTGTTATTTTCTGAAGATTAAATGAAGGAGCAGTGCGCGTTATTGGAAAGTGACATTTCTGGGCTTAAACTGCATTTTTGGAGCCCAAGATAACTTTGGATGGGTTCATGGCCTTCTGGAGAAATGTTCAGAATAGTCCAATCTTTAAATCCAGTTATTTTAGGCCAATTTTGGAGCTGATTTGGGTCCAAAACGTGGCTGTGCAGATTTTGGGGCGAATTTACCAAGTTAATTTAGGATTATGTTTCCTATTTTATTTCAATTTATTAGGTTTCCTAGTTTTATTCTAAGACCTTTTAGGGTTTTATTTTGCATTAGTATAAATAAGGCTTGTTAGCCATTAGGGTTGGATACGCAACAAAGGAGGGGAGAGCGCAATACTTTGGCTTTAGAGAGCTTTTAACAATTCAAGTTTATTTTCAAGGTGTTTTCTATCCATGTTTTTAATAATATTTTGTTTTATGATTGTTCGTAACTAGTTTCGTTTGCTAGGGCGAGGTCACGAGCCTTAGCAAGAATATGTAGTTTCTTTGCAATTTGCTTATGATATTATGCATGCAAGTTTTGAATTATTAATCACTGTGTTTTAAACTATCTAATTGTCTTGATGATTGGCCACCATTAGGATATTTAGAAAAGTAATTTGATGTAATTTTGGCGGAGGGCTGTCCTGAAATTGGTGCTGGCTTCTTGTGGTTAATATGTGTAACTTCTTAGGATGGACGACACGTCTTAAATGTTATATGGTTTTTCAAAAGGTTTTCATAAAACTTAATAAGTCTTGCATGTTCACATTCGATCTGGACGCCACAGATTTGGAGGAGGAAGAAAAAAAAAACTGCAGATTTAGAGGAAGAAGAAGAAGAAGAAGAATGAGAAGAAAGGGAAGGAAGAAGGAGGAGGAATAAGGAGGAGGAAGAAAAAAAAAACAAAAGAAAAAAAAAGGGAACCAGTTCGTCCCCCTTCCCTCCCCCTTTAAAACCTAACCCCCTGCAACCTAGAAGAAGGAGGAGGAAGAAGAAGAAGGAGGAGGAAGAAGAAGAAGAAGAAAAAAAAAAAAAAAGAACTGAACCCATAAGGAGGAAGAAGGAGGGAAAAAAATGTGGATAATATGTGGCCCCCTGTCATTATCCACATAGACGCCACGTCATAATTAACGGCAGATTTAACAGTTTGACTAATAGATATATGAAACTGTCTCAAAATTTATGATTTTAGGACGAGAAAAATTTTATGTACTAAATGTTGAAAATCACGATATACGAGGGTAGTAAATAATCTTTTAGACTTTAATTAAAGTTACAAGTTACTCTTAGTTTTATTCTTTTGCACGCATCCCATCCGATCCCGTAACCCGTTCCCTGAGCCAGTCTCAAGGTACAACGTCCGAATCCAAGATCCACAACCCATACCCATACCCAAACCCAAAAGTCCACCAGAACATCTCCACGTTTGATCACTTCGATTCTTCATTAGTCTTTCAGTCAGACAGTCCACCTCTCTCCCATTTTTTGTTCAGCAATGGCAGGATTTCGATTGGGGCAAGATGACTCAGAGATATCGCAGCAGAGCCGAGCCGCACCGCCCGATCTCGTCTCCGACGATGAACGCTCCGTCGCCGCCGACTCATGGTCCATCAAGAGTGATTATGGAAGCACTCTCGACGACGACCAGCGCCATGCCGACGCCGCCGAGGACCTCTCTGCTGCTAACCTCCGTGCCCCCTCCGAATACAGGTTTGCTTCCCTCCCCCCTATTTGGTTTCAAGCAAAATATCTGTTAATAAAATATTAATTAATTAATTAATTAGTGCAAAATTAAGTTATTAAGACTAAATCTTTGAATTTCTTGTTGTATTTATGCTTTTGCAGTTCTGAATTTCGAGGAAGAATTAATAGGCTATTAGTTTAGGAACAATTATTTCTTGTTGTATTTTTATTGATATTGTGGTACTTGCAGTTCTGACAAGGAGGAACCAGATGCTGAAGGGGTGGCAACAATGCTAGGTCTTCAGAGTTATTGGGATGCTGCATATGCAGATGAGTTGGCGAATTTTCGGGAACATGGTCATACCGGTGAAGTATGGTAAGCTTTTCGCAACTGTGCAAATTAATTTGTGATGCATTTCTTGTGGCTTTGGGGCACAGTAGACAACAGCTAAGTGGTAACATCAAGGAAATATCCGGAATTGAAGAGAACTCTTGAAGGTAGAGAGAGAAATTAGAGGGAGAAAGCTTTTTGTGTTGTTTGCGAAGATGAATCGTACAAAGTCTGGTATTCTAGAGGAATTATTATGAGCTTGTATATGTTTAAGCTAACCTTTGCTAACTAGCTAACAACCACAATTGCAAAACTGTTAAGAATTAGCAAAACGCTATCTTGTGAAGATCACATGGGTTAATTTTTTACTACGTACTAATTACGTTATATGCATTTGTTGTTACTTTTCGAAGAGCCTTAGGAAAAATATATTCATATTAGTGAGACGAGATTGAAGAAAAACCTTTCTTAACAATATTGATATCCTTTTCATATCAACTATATAAAATGAAAAGGGGTGATTTTAAAATATTACCAGCCCTGCCAGTCAATTTTGTCATGATTTACCAGAGTTTGTCATCCTTTACTCCTTACTTTTATAAATCCATCGTAGTGAGGGATTCATATTTTAGTTCTCCTTTGTGTTAAAGTGAGTAGATACTGTAAGGCGTGGAGCGTTTGATGATTTCAGCCCTCTGTTTCTGTAGGTTTGGAGCTGATGTCATGGAAGTGGTCGCCTCTTGGACCAAAAGCTTATGCATTGATATTTCTAAAGGCCGCACACCAAATCATGTTGATAATAATAAGTCTGATACTGTGGAACAAGGTGATAAGTATCTTTCAGGCTGGAGTGTACTTGACATCGGGACTGGCAATGGTTTGCTTCTTCAAGAACTTTCCAAGCAGGGGTATTCTTTTATTCATTGAACTTTGTCTGGTATTATATGCCGAATTAGATTGAATTCCTGTATGGAAACAAATAAAATGCAAACTAGGTGAATCATGTATCAGATTGGAATGTCTAGGCTGGAGACATCTTGTTTTAAGTTTAAGGTTAACAAGTTGCCCATAGATGCGAGTCTCAGTATGTATGTGCCAATTGGTTAAAGTGATTTATGTTTTTAGATTCTTTAGAATGATGTAGCAGTGAAGAAAGTTAACAATCAAAGATAAATAGGTAACAAACTTGATGGAAATGTGCAAATGCAAATGTCCTTAAACCCTTAAATATTTATTTGTAGTTTATAATAAGTTATAAGATTTTAATGTAGAAACTTGAAGGATCAGGAGGTGGACAGAATGTTGACTCACCCAATCTAATTTTGTGATCTCAATCAAATCATCCCTTTATTTATTTAGAACAATTTAGGTTAGGGTTCAAACTCCGCCTATGTAAGTTTATCTTACATTGCCGGTCCCAAGCCCGGATAAAGAAGGAGGGGGAGGGCGTCAGGTAGTCGACAGCCGGCACTCCATGATCACGTCGAATCCTTATGAAAATGAATCCAGAACAAAATCGCGCTAAAGTTAGGGCGTCACCCGTAAGTGGCGCGCTATGTGGCCCGAGCACAAATAGAACAAGAAACGGTGTTGGCATCATCGTGGACAAGACCTTGACACAAGATGTTGTAGATGTCAAGAGGGTAGGAGATAGAATCATGGCAATCAAGATTGTAATAGGACAAGAACTTATCAATGTGATTAGTGCGTACGCACCTCAAGTAGGGTTGGATACGAGTTCGAAGGAGAAATTTTGGGAAGACCTTGGAGACTTGGTGCAAGGAATTGCCCAGACGGAGAAGTTATTTATAGGAGGCGATTTAAATGGACACGTGGGCAGGGAGACAGGCAACTATGGAGGTTTTCATGGTGGCCATGGTTTTGGGGAGAGAAACGAGGATGGGGAAACTATCTTGGATTTTGCAATGGCATATGATCTCTTCTTAGCCAACACCTTTTTTAAGAAGAGAGAAGAACATGTGATCACCTACAAGAGTGGGTCGTAAAAAACACAAATAGATTTTCTTCTAATGAGGAAAGGGGATCGTATAACTTGTAAGGATTGCAAAGTTATACTAGGAGAGAGCGTGGCTAATCAACATCGCTTGTTGGTGATGGATGTACATATCAAAAGAGTGAGACAAAAGAACAAGACTTGGAAGTGCCCAAGGACTAGATGATGGAATCTAAAAGAAGAAAAACAAGCCATTTTCAAAGAGAAAGTAATCACTCAGTGTGTGTGGGATAGAGAGGGGGAAGCTAGCCAAATGTGGGATTCCATGGCTAGTTGTATCCGAAAAGTAGCAAAAGAGGTATTAGGAGAGTCCAAGGGCTTTGCCCCACACCAAAAGGAATCTTGGTGGTGGAATGAGGAGGTACAAACAAAGGTGAAGGCTAAGAAGGAATGTTGTAAAGTCTTATACAAGGATAGGACTGATGAAAATGGTGAAAGGTATAGAAAAGCGAAGCAAGAGGCGAAGAAAGCTGTGAGAGAAGCTAAGTTAGCAGCTTACGACAATATGTATAAACGACTAGATACCAAAGGAGAGTTGGATATCTATAAACTAGCTAGAGCAAGGGAAAAGAAGACAAGGGACCTAAACCAAGTGAGGTGCATCAAGGATGAGGATGGAAAGGTTCTTGCTACAGAGAACGCGGTTAAAGACAGATGGAGAGGTTATTTTCATAATCTTTTCAATGAAGGACATGAAAGAAGTGCTTCTTTAGGGGAGTTGAGTAACTCAGAAGAGTGCAGAAACTACTCTTTTTATCGTCGAATCCGGAAGGAAGAAGTGGTTGTAGCTTTGAAGAAGATGAAGCATAGAAAAGCAATAGGCCCCGACGATATACCAATCGAAGTGTGGAAAATTTTGGGAGAGACAGGTATAACATGGCTCACTGACCTTTTCAATAGGATTTTGAAAACGAAGAAGATGCCAAATGAGTGGCGAATGAGCACTTTGGTGCCTATCTACAAGAATAAGGGCGACGTACAAAATTGCATGAACTATAGGGGTATTAAGCTAATGAGTCATACAATGAAGCTCTGGGAGAGAGTCATTGAGCATAGATTGAGGCAAGAGACACGGGTTTCGGACAACCAATTCGGGTTCATGCCAGGGCACTCAACCATGGAGGCAATCTATCTCTTACGAAGATTGATGGAAAGATATAGAGATGGGAAAAAGGATTTACACATGGTCTTTATAGATTTGGAAAAAGCGTATGATAGGGTCCCAAGAGACATTCTTTGGAGGATTTTAGAGAAGAAAGGAGTACGAGTAGCATATATCCAAGCTATAAAGGATATGTATGAAGGAGCAAAGACTGCCGTAAGAACTCATGAAGGACAAACTGAAAGCTTTCCCATAACTGTAGGATTACATCAAGGCTCATCCTTAAGTCCTTACCTTTTTGCGTTGGTAATGGATGAGTTAACAGGACATATTCAAGATCATATTCCTTGGTGTATGCTTTTCGCAGACGATATAGTGTTGATAGATGAAACTCAGGAATGGGTAAATGCAAAGCTTAACCTTTGGAGAGAAGTGTTGGAATCTAAAGGTCTTCGCCCAAGCCGATCAAAGACAGAATATATGGAGTGCAAGTTTAGTGCAAATGGAGGCCAAAACGAGTTAGGGGTGAGGATCGGAGATCAAGAAATACCAAAGAGCGACCGTTTTCGTTACCTAAGATCTATCTTGCAAAAGAACGAAGAATTAGATGGAGATCTCAACCATAGAATACAAGCTGGATGGATGAAGTGGAAGAGTGCATCCGGCGTGTTGTGTGACCGCCGTATGCCACTGAAGCTCAAGGGAAAATTTTATAGGACGGCAATAAGGCCGGCGATGCTATATGGCACAGAATGTTGGGCGGTGAAGCATCAACACGTACACAAAATGGGTGTAGCGGAGATGAGGATGCTTCGTTGGATGTGTGGGCACACGAGAAAGGATAAGATTAGGAATGAGGATATCCGGGGTAAAGTAGGAGTAGCCGAAATTGAAGGAAATATGAGGGAAAATCGGTTACGGTGGTTTGGACATGTGCAAAGAAGGCCTACTGACGCTCCGATTAGAAGATGCGACTATGGGACAGAGGTTCAGGGCCGAAGGGGTAGAGGAAGACCTATGAAAATTTTGGAAGAGACTCTAAGAAAAGACTTAGAGTACTTGGATCTAACGAAGGACATGACACAAGACCGAGCACAATGGCGTTCTAAGATTCATATAGCCGATCCCACTCACTGACTTGGATTTTCCAAGTCTCCAATCGAGAAGTTTTCCTCACTCAGGAAATTAAGGGAACACTACCTCAACCTACATGCTCCACTCACAAAGGTTCAACAAAAGAAAATTCAAAGAACTTAGCGAAGAAGGCTTTGGTGTATTTAACATAATACGTTGAAATGAAGGAAAGCTTATTTATTGATATCCCCGATAAGCTACAAATATGTACATATACATGAGTCAAAATAAACAAACAAGAGGGAGCCTTCACAAAGGTTGCTTAGGAGAAGTCTCAGCAGTCGGTAGAGCCCCAAAAAGAGAAGGCACCAGAGGGGGATCATTCGGAGCCTCAGTACTGGACAGAACCATAGAAGGAGGAGGCATCAGAGGTTGATCATTTGGAGCTTCATTACGCGGTACAGCCCTAGAAGACGAAGGCAATAAATGCCTTTGGAACAAACCCACAAATCTCTGATGATCAAGTAAAACCTGACCATCAGATTCCTTCATCTGGTCAAGCTTCCTCTTCATGTTTGTAGCATAGTCATGTGCGAGCCGGTGCAACTGTTTATTCTCATGCTTGAGCCCTCTAATCTCCTGTTTGAGACTCATCACTTCAGCCGCCAATGATTCAATTTGGCGGGTTCGAGCAAATAGGCGTTGGGCCATATTAGACACAGAACTTGCACACTGAACACTGAGAGCCAGAGAATCCTTAACAGCTAACTCATCAGACCGTTTGGAAAGTAGTCTGTTATCTTTGGTGGTGAGAAGGTTCCTGGCCACCACCGCAGCGGTCATATCATTCTTCATTACGGAATCCCCAACGGTAAGAGGACCAGTAGGAGAGACGAAGGATGGGCGCCATATGTTGTCTGGAGAAGGCGGGGCTGCCTCTTCAACAAGGTTCAAGTCAAAACGACGGTCGGAGGGGCCAGACATTTTCAAAGGTGTTGAAGAGAGAAGAGGTCGGACAAATCAAGATCTTAGAAGTGCAAGAATGGAGCTTCTACTGGTGGAGATTCAAGTGTGCTTTAGAACTTAATGCCAGCCCCTATAAAAACCTGCACTCGACGGAGCTTCAGAAATCGAAGAGGCGTTTGCTTTCTCAAAAGCTGGGCTGCTCAGAGACCACGAGGGTCGATCTCAGAAATCGAAGAGGCGTCTGCTTTCTCAAAAGCTGGGCTGCTCAAAGACCACGAAGGTCGATCTCAGAAATCGAAGAGGCGCTTGCTTTCTCAAAAGCTGGGCTGCTCTGAGACCACGAGGGCCGATCTCAGAAATCGAAGAGGCACCTACTTTTCCAGCCTTGTCAACACCTGTCACACGCACACTCAGCTTTGCGGAAATTATGGGCATTCTGTCGAAGACTTCTGGTGAAGTAGAAAGCTCATGAGTCTTACTGTTCAATCACCCACTTTCTACACGCAACAGTAGCTCATGGGTACCACAGATAACTTTGCCAAAGTTCTCTGCCAAAGTTGAGCACGTGAAGCTTGCAGCTCCCACTACATCGCTCTGACCAAGAAGGGTAAAAGAATAGCAAAGAAACAGCACTAACAAAGTTTAGACATATAAATTTTGAAGGTCTAGCTACCATATTATTACCCACAAGGGTAAAGGAACAGTACCACTGCTGGATAATTGGAAAGTCCTTGTGTGTCAATCTCTGTGCTTCGTGGCAAGGTAGACTAGCAAACATGCCCAACCTTTACTCACATTCGAGAAAACACTCCCAACAAGATTGCTTGCTCCAAAATCGAAGAGGCACCGTCCTCCGAATCTCGAGAGCCAGACTCCCAACATGACTACTTTATCAAAAATCGAAGAGAGGGTAAAGGAACAGTACCATTGCTGGATAATTGGAAAGTCCCTGTGTGTCAACCTCTGTGCTTCGTGACAAGGTAGACTAGCAAACATGCCCAACCTTTACTCACATTCGAGAAAACACTCCCAATAAGATTGCTTGCTCCAAAATCGAAGAGGCACCGCCCTTCGAATCTCGAGAGCCAGACTCCCAACATGATTACTTTTTTAAAAATCGAAGAGACACCGCTCTCCGAATCTCGAGAGCTAGACCCCCAGCATGATTGCTTTCTCAAAAATCGAAAAGACATCGTTCTCCGAATCTCGAGAGCCAGATCCCCGATAGGATTGCTTGTTCGAAAACCGAAGAGGCAACACTTTCCCAACTGCAAGAGCCGGATCTCCTTGGATAAAGCTGTCTGTAATCTTCACACGCAACATCAGCTTTCCAGATACCACATACCACTTTTTCAAAGTGCTCTGACAGAGTTAAAATATGTGAAGCTGGCAGCTCCCACTACCGTGCTATGACCAAGCAGGGTAAAGGAATAGCATTACTACTTGTTGTTAAGGAGACTCCTATATATGTCGACCTCCATCCCCAACGGACAGACAGACCTGCAAAAATGCTCAACCCTTCCTCATATCTGAGAGGGCACTCCCAACGAAGCCTTTCGAAATATTCAGCTTTCTTTCCCCCCGATAATACCTCTGCAAACAAGCTATACTAGAGCAAGAATATCTCATATCATCAGGGTTAAAAGCAAGAGTATCCCATATCATGCTTTTTCCCTGTCTTTTCCTTTGGCCTTGTTCTTACCTGCAAGACAAGGAGAAAGAGAGCAATCAGTCAGCACTTGGAATCAAGCTTCCAGCTAGGAACTGACTGCCTGGAACCCCTTACCTGATTACTTACCTGGCATTGCTCTCGAGTACTCATCTTCAACATCTTATGCTTCCAGGGAAGATACCGCATCTGCCTGAGGAACAGATAGGGCAAGTGAGAAGGATACAAGGAAGCATGTGGAGACAAGCGTAACAGCACACGTGCCGATATCCATTACTCTGTCAAAGCAAAAGTATCCCATATCAGCAGGGTCGAACGTACTTTAGATTTGATGGACTTGTTTTGACCCTCAAATTCTTCAGTCGGCCTTATACTCTGGAGGAAACCAGAAAACCCTCCAGCTCAGTTCAAGAATAAGCCTGTGGAAAGTTACTTCTTCAAAAGCAAAAGTATCCCATATCATCTCTTCTCATTTTTCTTCTCTTTATCCTTCATGATGCCTGCAAGATAGGGAGAATGTGAACAATCAGCCGGAGCTCTGATTGCTTACCTTGTCTGTCACCTCTTTCAGCAGATCCCCTAGCTCGGCGACTTGGGGGACTCCTACTACATGGTTTGTATCGCGCTTGACCAAGCCTGAAACTACTAGTAAGCTTCAAGTGAAATTGATACATTACCTTGTGCATCTCCACCAGTTAAAGATATCATCCCTCGATGGAGGAAGAGTACTTCCAGAGAAGATGCCACATCTACCTATGAGACAGATAAGGCAAGTCAAGACGATACCACACTCCGATACTTAGAAGTTTCGTGATTACGAGATCATTCTCCCACAATATTTCCTAATGTCATTTGTACTAAATCATTCACCTGTACTCACTAAAGGAGAGCTTGAACCTATGTACTTGTGTAAACCCTTCACAATTAATGAGAACTCCTCTATTCCGTGGACGTAGCCAATCTGGGTGAACCACGTACATCTTGTGTTTGCTTTCCTATCTCTATCCATTTATATACTTATCCACACTAATGACCGGAGCAATCTAGCGAAGATCACAAAAAGCGACCGTTGTCGCTACCTAGGATCTATCGTGCAAGAGAACGGAGAATTTGATGGAGATCTCAACCATAGAATACAAGCTGGATGGATGAAGTGTAAGAGTGCATCCGGCGTGTTGTGTGACCGTCGTAGGCCACTGAAGCTCAAGGGAAAATTTTATAGGACGGCAATAAGGCCAGCGATGTTGTATGGCATAGAATGTTGGGATGTGTGGGCACACGAGAAAGGATAAGATTGGGAATGAGGATATTCGAGGTAAAGTAGGAGTAGCCGAAATTGAAGGAAAGATGAGAGAAAATCGGTTCCGGTGATTTGGACATGTGCAAAGAAGGCCTACTGACGCTCCGGTTCGAAGATGTGACTACGGGACAGAGGTTCAGGGCCGAAGGGGTAGAGGAAGACCTAGGAAAACTTTGGAAGAGACTTTAAGAAAAAACTTAGAGTACTTGGATCTAACGGAGGACATGACACAAAACCGAGCGCAATGGCGTTCTAGGATTCATATAGCCGACCCCACTTAGTGGGAAAAGGCTTTGTTGTTGTTGTTGTTGTTGTTGTAGGTTAGGGTTCAATTAGGGAATTGTTATTGGCACACCAAAACTCTCATTTTGCACTCCAAACTTTCTATAATTGGAAAAAAAAATACACTTATGAGGAGTGTAGAATGAGATTTTTGGAGTGCTAATAATAGTTCCCTTCAATTAATAGGTTAATTATGAACTTGATTTATATATCATTATTATTCTTATTTTTGAATTCTGGCTATGCTAGTTATTTTATTATCATGAGATTGGATATATTACATAGGCCTTAATGTAATTGTTATAGACTTTCTTTTTATCATAATACAGCCCTTGAGAATCCAATCAATACAACAAGTCTGCTATGAGTTTTTCACCAACCTACTTACTCTCAAGTGCCATCACTGTCACCACTGCACATACGACACCTTTGCCGCTGTTAAATCAGGCTTCCTTTTACTCATATGGTTGGGTATTTTGATATGCTTCATCCTCCAAGAATCAATTCCGTCCTAAAGGGGGCATGATTTTTTGAGAATGTGCATTTGGCCTCTTTATTTGTGTTCAGTACATTTGTTAATAAGTTAACATACTGGCTAAAGTCAATTAAAAGAACCTTCCAATATTTAATCTAAAAATCTCATAAACCTTCTTTCTTCAATTGAAACTATGTTAAAATCTGATTTAAATGGTATGTTTTGCTCCAGGATCATTCCTATGTAATTATTATTGGTTATTAGGCCCCAATTCACCCTCCCAAAAATACAATTTCAATGCTTAATGTCCTTTTTTGCCTCCCTTGTTGGAGGGTTGGTGAGAAGGGCTGGGAGCCAGAGAGTTGTAAATAAAATTGAGTCCAAGATTTCATGAAAGTTCTTGGGTGAGTGAATTTCCATTGTTTCTCTAAATGGCAGAGACACCATAATGAATGAAATTCTGGTGTTTTGGGTTCAGGTTCTCTGATTTAACAGGAACTGATTACAGTGAAGGGGCGATTGACCTTGCTCGAAGCCTTGCTGATCGTGATGGGTTGCCAAACATTAAATTTTTGGTATGCCTTTCCTTTTGACCAATGTTTTCTGGTATGTTTAGGCTTCGGAAAAAATTATTAGATTATAACCTGGTGTCTTCTATAATCCCTATGCCTGTATATTTCCAGTGAACAAAGTTGTATGAAGCGAATTTCTCTTCTTTAGTGTTAAATTGTTAATGTCTTCCAAATTGTTGCTTGTAGTTAAGCTATTATTTTGATACTTCCTTTCTACAATATTGTAAAATGAATTGTGTCACTATTTTTTAGGTGGATGATATTCTAGAGACCAAGTTGGAAAGGCAGTTCCAACTAGTTGTGGACAAAGGAACCTTGGATGCCATTGGATTGCATCCAGATGGTTCTATCAAAAGGTAAAAGCCATCATACTAGCATAGTATGCTATGCTGCGTGTATTCTGTTACGATTATTACTCTATCTATTTTCTGATTGATAATTCCTCTGTTTCTGTGTGAATGATTTGTGTAGTGACTCTAATTGCTCAGGGTTATTAAATAGAAGGAAAGTGGAGTTTGGAATTGCTAATTCATATTTTTTTTATACAGGGTAAGTTATTGGGATTCAGTTTCACGATTGGTGGCTTCTGGTGGATTATTAGTAAGCATCTTCACTTTGGCTAATTCCTGTTAATTAAAACTTCAGTTACCTTCATTTAGGGTGTGCTTTCAAGTGCTAAAAGGAAGAGTATAGATAATATATTTTGTTATGAACCCTAGCGCTTCTTGCCTGTTCAATTTGAAAGTGCTTGGTTTTGTTTTAAGCCATACTATGAGTAGCACTGCTCTTACCAGAATCATGCACTCTTTCTTTTCTCTTTAAACTTCTCAAACACTACCTGATGTTTCAATTGCTGTTGGGGAACACCATTGCAGGTGATCACATCATGTAACAGCACAAAGGATGAATTGGTGCAAGAAGTGGAAAGTTTCAATCAAAGAACTGCGACGCAGGTTCATGAAACACGCAAAGATCCTCCTAAGTTTCAATACCTTAGTCATGTCCGCACATATCCGACATTCATGTTTGGTGGATCCGTAGGATCACGTGTTGCCACTGTGGCATTTCTCCGGAACTAAAACACTAATCGTTGCATGTTATAGTTACGTGGCTGTATGCAGTCAATGGATTTATGTTTCCGCATCGAGAAGGTGCCTGTCTGACTTTGCAAGTTCTTTTGTTTGTTTGAACACCGTGAAACACTCTGATTCATTTTAAGATGTTTCTTCTGTTGGGTTTTCTGCGAGTTAGCAAAACTTATACAGAAAATGTACATTTCGTTGTTAGTTCCTGTAATGTGTTTTGGTCTAGTAGTTTATAAACTAGGTTATCGTTTCCTCTGTTCTTTGCAATTCAAGTACTTTGTAAGCAGGGTTGCAGTTGATGAAGTTTTCTTTTGGGTTAAAAAGAAACATATAGTTTTTGGTCATTTGACAAACCTTTCTCAAAATATATTTTCCTCAATCCTTCTTCGTGAAACAACACAAATGCTAAATCACATTGACCTCTTATACACCTTGTTCAATCCAACGACTAGGAATAATTAAGGGTATGTGGGGTGGGAAAATTACTTCCCAGACAGGTCAGCATATTTCGAAAAAAGTTTAAAGTTCATCATTTTTCTTAAATAATAAAAGGCCCATTATTTCTCCCTCTTCCTAATCATCTTATAAATTTGAGTCATACTGTTGTACATGCATGATTTAATTCTGTTTTATTCACTATAACAATATTGATCTAAAGACACAATTAAAAGGGCACTAGATGATGAAGATGTATGTTAAATACATAATGGTATGCGTCGACCAAGTGTTTGATGAAATGTCTCACCTAAAAAATTGAAAAAAAGAATTTTGGCGATGTGCACGCCATTGTTGGAATGCAACGAGAATATAATCTTGCATCCATCACTACTTAAATGTGTCGCTGATGAACTAACTTATGATTCCCACATGTTATTAGGTTTTTTCTATTGCGCTCAATTTGTTTTACTTGTAACAATTTAAGTGTTAACCATGATTAAGACAGAATCATGGTGAGAAGTCGCTCAGTGACTTTAAACAACAAAATCACGGTAAACAAATCAGAAGTTGCTCTGCACACACCGTTTCACCCTTTGGACACTTTTGGTTATTTTATCTCTTGATTTTCCTTTAAATTTTTAATTCAAAATTTTAGTTGTGTTTTTATTTATAAAAAAAAAATAAAAAATTATCAATGGGTAAAAAATAAAAACATTTCCATATTCTGGAATGCTTATTCTACCTCCATTTTGACAATTCCATCACTATTCATGCACGAGTAGTGTCTGCAAAAATGCTAGGAATATGATTATTTCTGTTCTTATTTGGATAAGCAAATTAGCTAGTTGAATTTATAAATTTTGAAGTGCATATTGAATGGAGGTTTGCTGTAGAGATTTCAGCCTTACATGTTTTTTCTTAAAAGTTTTTTCAAAGGTTTTAACATAATGGATTCTGTACCACTAATAGGTTGTTTGGAAGTATTTTTTTTTAATTTCTAAAAGCACTTGAAGTGCATTTTGAAAGAAAAATCAGTTATGTGTTTCTTGAACGAAGTACTTTAAATATTTTTCTTAGAATTCAGTTGCATATTTACTAAAAATATATAGATTTCAGAAAATAAATCTTAAGATCATCTTCAAGTTTCTAGTTTCATTCTAACATTGACACGTGTAGTGTTGTGATTAACTTCTGATGTTGACACGTGTCGCGCTATGATTGGCTTCTGATGTCGACACGTGTCGTACTGTGATTGGCCTCCTGGTTGGAGGGAAACTCTTCAGGGTCCTTGACAGTATAACGTTGACCCGTGCTCAGTAGTTTCGGGATTGATCAAGTATGGTACAAACAGTGCTCCCCTAAGTTCCCGAGTGAGGGAAGCTCCTCAGTTGGGGACTTGCAAGATCCAAGCCATTGAGTAATCATGAAACTTCTAAGTACCGAAGTGTGGTATCATTTTCACTTGCCTTATCTGTCTCATATGTAGATGTGGTATCTTCTCTGGAAGTACTTTTTCTCCATCCAGGGGTGGTATCTTTAATCGATGAAGATGCACAAGGTAATGTATCAATTTCACTTGAAGCTTACTTGTAGTTTCGGGCTTGGTCAAGTGCGATACAAAACCCTATAGTAGGAGTCCCCCAAGTCGCCGAGCTAGGAGATTTGCCGAAAGAGGTAACAGACAAGGTAAGCAATCAGACTTCCAAGCAAGCAACTTGGATCGGAGGTTCGACTTCGGTTTCCGGTTGATTGTTCTCCTTCTCCTTGTGTTGTAAACAACAACAAGGATAAGGAGAAGCAAATGGAGAAGAGATGATATGAGATACTTTTGCTTTTGAAGAAGTAACTTTCCACATGCTTATTCTTGAACTGGGCTGGAGGGTTTTCTGGTTTCCTCCAGAGTATAAGGCCGACTCAAGAATTTGAGGGTCAAAACAAGTCCATCAAATCTAGAGTACGTGATAGAAGCATATTTATGCGACTTAGTTAGCTTGTTTTCTTGCACTTTTATAGTTAGTTTGTGGTTATTATAGTGTTTTAAGCAATGTTCGTATGTTTGTAGGTCCAAATGACAAAGTATGCAAAAAGGTGCAATTTGGAGTCTTTTGGAGCAGTTTTGAGCATAAAATGGATATCACATGGTTGGAGTCAAATGGATGGACGAAATTGAAGATCAAAGGAGGCAAGAAATGAAGAAATGAACATGAAGAACAAAGAGTTCAGAATTGGAAACCAAAGTTTCTAAAGTTGGAAGTTGCTATTCTTGGAGGTTTCCATTCTTGAAAGTTTCTATTCTTGAATTGGAAGTTTCCTAATCCTTTTTCAGCTTTGTTCTAAGCCCTTGCCGCACCTCTCAAGCCTCTTCTCTCTTGGATTCTGATTTGTTAGGCCCTTTTCCTTGTGGATTTGGGTTCTACAAATCCTTTTTAGAAACTAAGTGGGCCAAAACCCTTTTCTTTGTTGATTTAAACCCTAAACCGAATTTGTAGGCCCTAAGCCTTAAAATCTGCTAAGTTTAAACCCTAATCTATCTCCCCTAGGGTTGTGCCGCACCTAACACTTCTAGAAGCCTAAAAATCTGCACAAACCCTAATTATTTTCTCCCTTGGATGGGCCAAGCCTTTTATCTCCAAAACCCTAACCTCTTCCCATCAGATTTTGTGGAAACCCTAGCCCTATAAATAGATGTTTTAAAGCCTAAATTCGTCACCACCCTTCACACCATTCAAAAACACCTTTCCGCAACCCTAATCACCATTCTACATCACAAAACACCATCCTACATCCATATACATCTCTGCCGCACCTTTTGGAGAAGAAGGAGAGCCTAGTCGTGCATTCCATTGATGAAGGAGGGCCTTGTGCGCAAGCCATCTGCATCCTTGGGAGTTTTCATAGTTCTTTCTTCCCTCGTTTCAGTTTCGATGTTTATTTTAATTTGCTTTGCAATTGCTATGAACATGTGGAACTAAACTCTTATTAGTTAGTGGTGAATTTGAAGCCATGGACATATGTTAATATGAATTGATTCATTTCAGTTATTGTTTCGTAAAACATGAATGCAATTTACTTATCTATGTGATTGATAACTTATTCTTGTGTGTTGATTAAGGAGGCCTACTTAGTTTGCATGCTTGAATCTGATGCTAAATTATAAGGGACTTTCACCTAATCGTTAGGAACTTATAATTACAAGTAGTGGAGATTGCTAGTCACAATCGTGTTAAGTAGATTCTTGGCAAAAATATCATGCAGTTCATAGTTATAATTGCCTTGTCAATGCTTATGATTTCCATGGAATTTAATGATATTTGAATGTATCTCTATCATGATGTTCATATAGGGAACTTGAGAAGAATAATTTGGGTTGTTGCATGCATTCATCCAATTCAATGAATTTAGGGAAATCTGATAGTTAATTTGTGCATTCACGATTAATTTGGGGCATTGTTGTTCATGGGTTAAAGAAACAATACTGGAAATTGATTTATGTTGCATATGTTCATGTGTGGAGAAGGATCCTCTAACTAGCTTTTTACCTTTGAATTCATCTTATTTTCGTTTTAGTTTACTTTGATTTGCAATTTGTTTAGTTTTAATTCAATTTCGTCAGAAATCAAAACCCCTTTTTTGTTTTGTGTTATTAGGTCAGAATCTGTCCTAATTAGGTTCTTTAGAGTGTTTTGAGTCAATATAGGTTAGGATTAGTCCATAAACATTGTTTGGGTCTTAGTTTAGTCTTAAATTCGTCCAATTTCATATCTAGAATCTGTTTTGAGTCTAATTGTTAGTATTGTGCTGTTTTGAGTCTTTTAAGTGTTTTCTGAGTTAGTTGAGTTACAATCTGTTTTCGTTTAATCTTTTGAGTCAAAGTAAGTATTAATTTCGTCCAAATTACTTGTTAGGTTTAGAATTGAGTCAATTTCACTTAGTTTTGCAGATTTGAGTGTCTTAGGTCAGTTTAGAGTCTATTCTTGTGTTTTTAAGTCTAGTTTAGTGTTTTAGAGTTTAATTTGAGTAGATTAGCAGCCCTAGTTAATCCCCGGTTTAGAACGATCCCTACTTACATCTTTGCTACAATTGTCATCAATAGGGTTTAATTTGTGTGCCAAGTAATTTTCACATCAGTACGTTCGACCCTGATGATATGGGATACTTTTTCTTTTGACAAAGTAGTGGATGTATCGGCACGTGTTCTATTACGCTTGTCTCCATATGCTTCCTTGTATCCTTCTTATTTGCTCTATTTGCTCCTCAGGCAGATGTAGTATCATCTCTGGAAGCATAAGATGTTGAAGATGAGTACTCGAGAGTAATGCCAGGTAAGTAATCAGGCAAGGGGTTCTAGGCAGTTAGTTCCTGACTGGAAGCCTGATTCCAAGTGCTGACTGATTGCTCTCTTTCTCTTTGTCTTGCAGGTAAGAACAAGGCCAAAGGAAAAGACAGGGAAAAAGTATGATATGGAATACTCTTGCTTTTAACCCTGATGATATGAGATACTCTTGCTCTGGTGTGGCTAGTTTGCATAGGTATTATAGGGAGGAAAGAAAGCTGAGTATTTCGAGAGGCTTCGTTGGGAGTGCCCTCTCAGATATGAGGAAAGATTGAGCATTTTTGCAAGTCTGCCTGTCTGTGGAGGATGGAGGTCGACATATATAGAAGTCTCCCTAACAACAAGTAGTAATGCTATTCCTTTACCCTTCTTGGTCATAGTAATGTAGTAGGAGCTGCAAGCTTCACGTGTTTTAACTTTGTCAGAGCACTTTGAAAAAGTGGTATGTGGTATCTGGAAAACTGATGTTGTGTGTGAAGATTGCAGACAAGCTTTATCCAAGGAAATCTGGCTCTTGAAGTTCGGAGAGCGATGCCTCTTCGGTTTTCAAACAAGTAATCCTGTTGGGGATCTGGCTCTCGAGATTTGGAGAACGGTGCCTCTTTAATTTTTGAGAAAGCAATCCTGTTGGGAGTCTGGCTCTTGAGATTTGGAGAGCGGTGCCTCTTCGATTTTTGAGAAAGTAATCCTGTTAGAGTCTGGCTCTCGAGATTCGGAGGGCGGTGCCTCTTCGATTTTTGAGCAAGTAATAATGTTATTCCTTTAGCCTTCTTGGTCATAGCAATGTAGTGAGAGCTGTAAGCTTCACATGTTTTAACTTTGTCAGAGCGCTTTGAAAAAATGGTCCGTGGTATCTGAAAAGCTGATGTTGCGTGTGAAGATTGCAGACAAGCTTTATCCAAGGAAATCTGGCTCTCGAAGTTCGGAGAGCGGTGCCTTTTCGGTTTTTGAACAAGCAATTCTGTCATGGATCTGGCTCTCGAGATTTGGAGAACAGTGTCTCTTCGATTTTTGAGAAAGTAATCCTATTAGGAGTTTGGCTCTAGAGATTCGGAGAGTGGTTCCTTTTCGATTTTTGAGCAAGTAATCTTGTTGGGAGTGTTTTCTCGAATATGAGTAAAGGTTGGGCATTTTTGCGAGTCTGCCTTGCCACGGAGCACAGAGGTTGACACACATTGAAACTTTTTAGTTATCAAGCAGTTGTGCTGTTCCTTTACCCTTGTAGGTAATAGTAGGGTAGCTGGACCTTCAAAATTTATGTGTCTAAACTTTGTCAGAGATCTTTGGCAAAGTTATTTGTGGTACCCGAGGAGCTGATGTTGCGTGTGGAAAGTGGTGCCTTTTCGAAATCCGGAGAGTGGTACCTCTTCGGAATCCGGAAAGTGGTGCCACTTCGATTTTTGAATCAACGACCATGTTGCCCTTTCTTTTATAAGGGCACCAATTGTGTACAAGGAGTACATTCAGAGAGTTATTGCTTGTAGGAATTTTCCCCTTACTTCAAAGATTTATTGCACCTCATTTCTCCTTCATTATTTCTGAGAATGTCTGGCCCATCCGACCGTCGTTTTGACTTGAACTTTGGTGAAGAGGCAGCCATGCCTTCTCAAAACAACATATGGCGCCCATCCTTCTTATCCCCTACTGGTCCTCTTACCGTTGGGGACTCTGTGATGAAGAATGATATGATCGCTGCGATGGTGGCCAGGAACCTTCTCACTCCCAAAGATAACAGACTACTTTCCAAACGGTCTGATGAGTTGGCTGTTAAGGATTCTTTGGCTCTCAGTATTCAGTGTGCAGGTTCTGTGTCTAATATGGTCCAACGCTTATTTGCTCGAACCCGCCAAGTTGAATCATTGGCGGCTGAAGTGATAAGTCTCAAACAGGAGATTAGAGGGTTCAAGCATGAGAATAAACAGTTGCACAGGCTCGCACATGACTATGATACAAACATGAAGAGGAAGCTCGACCAGCTGTAGTAATCAGATGGTCAGATTTTACTTGATCATCAGAGGTTTGTGAGTTTATTCTAAAGGCATTTATTGCCTTCGTTTTCTAGGGCTGTACCGCGTAATGACGCTCCAAATGATCAACCTTTGGTGCCTCCTCCTTCTGGGGTTCTGCCTAGTACTGAGGCTCCGAATAATCATCCTCTGGTGCCTCCTCGAACTAGGGCTCTGCCGACTGCTGAGACTTCTCCTAAGCAACCTTTGTGAAGGCTCCCTCTTGTTTGTTTATTTTGATTCATGTATATGTACATATTTGTAACTTATCAAAGATATCAATAAACAAGTTTTGCTTCATTTCAACGTATTGTGTTAAATACACCAAGGCCTTCTTCACTAAATTCTTTAAATTTTTCCTTTTGTTGAAGCTTGTATGTTGAAGCTTTGTGAGTGAAGCATGTAGGTTGAGGTAGTGATCCCTTAATTTCCCGAGTGAGGAAACTTCTCGTTTGGAGACTTGAAAAATCCAAGTCACTGAGTGGTCGTGAGAATTCCGAGTATCAATATATATATATATATATATATATATATATATATATATATATATATATTAAAGCTTTGTAGGTAAAGCTTTGGTGTTGAAGCTTTGTAGGTGAAGCTTTGAGGTTGAAGCTTTGTTGGGCACCATGAATTGATTTTGCTTCACACTATCTTGATCAAGATAGTGTGAAGCTTTTGTAGGTCAAGCTTTTATGGGTCAAGCTTTTGTGGGTCAAATTTTTATAAGTGAAGCTTTTGTGGGTCAAGCTTTTGTAGGTCAAGCTTTTGTGGGTCAAGCTTTTATGGGTCAAGTTTTAGTGAGTGAAGCTTTTGTGGGTGAAGCTTTTGTAGGTCAAGCTTTGTTGGGCACCATGAATTGATTTTGCTTCACACTATCTTGATCAAGATAGTGTGAAGCTTTTGTAGGTGAAGTTTTTGTAGGTCAAGCTTTTATGGGTCAAGCTTTTGTGGGTCAAGCTTTTGTAGGTGAAGCTTTTATGGGTCAAACTTTTGTAGGTGAAGCTTTTATGGGTCAAGCTTTTGTAGGTTAAGCTTTTGTTGGGTACCATGAATTGATCTTGCTTCACACTATCTTGATCAAGATAGTGTGAAGCTTTTGAGAATTTGTAGTTGTCCTCCATTGATGAAGCTTTTGTTGGTGAAGCTTTGGAGTTGAAGTTTTGTAGGTGAAGCTTTGGAGTTGAAGCTTTTGTTGGTGAAACTTTTGTTAGGTACCATGAATTGATTTTGCTTCACACTATCTTGATTAAGATAGTGTGAAGCTTTTGAGAATTTGTTGTTGTCCTCATTGATGAAACTTTTGTTGGTGAAGCTTTGGAGTTGAAGCTTTGTAGATAAAGCTTTGGAGTTGAAACTTTGTAGGTGAAGCTTTGGAGTTGAAGCTTTTGTTGGTGAAGCTTTGGTTGGGTACCATGAATTGATTTTGCTTCACACTATCTTGATCAAGATAGTGTGAAGCTTTTGAGAATTTGTTGTTGTCTTCCATTGATGAAGCTTTGTCGAATTTCCCTTTTTTTTTTGAAGATTTTGAGAATTGTGGTTGCCCTCCATTGATGAAGCTCTTGTTGGCACCATAAATTGGTTTTGCTTCATACTGTCTTGATCAAGAGTGTGTGAAGCTTTTAAGAATTGGGGTTGAACTCCTTTAATGAAGCTCTTGTTGGCACCAGAAATTGGTTTTGCTTCACACTGTCTTGTTCAAGAGTGTGACGCTTTTGAGAATTATGGTTGCCCTCCATTGATGAAGCTCTTGTTGGCACCATAAATTGGTTTTGCTTCACACTGTCTTGATCAAGAGTGTGTGAAGCTTTCTACGAGTTGTAGTGTTTGCATTGTTACAGAGGGGAAATGTTTGAAACAGATGCAAGAGAGCTGAATACCTTGATCTTCATATGCTATGCACTAAAGTTGCGGTTGGCTTGCAATAAGACTTTGTTGGTGACTATAACTCTTGTTAGGCATAAGTGCTCCCTTAGTTTAGTTGGCAAGCTTGGGGTTTTTGATTATTTATGAAAGCTAGGAGTTTACATGTACAAGTTGTACCACTCGTCTTCTGGTAGGTAGAATGAATGGTGAGTTGCTTTCATCACTTGGTTGGTGGTACGAAGGTGAGTTCTTTTTTCCCCTGGTTGGTGGCATGAATGGTAAGTTGCCAAATGATATTAGAGTACGGGTTGTACATTTCATCACCTGGTTGGTGGCATGAAGGAGAGTACAGGTTGTACATTCCATCACCTGGTTGGTGGCATGAAGATGAGTTCCTTCTTCACCTAGTTGGTGGCATGAGTGGCAAGTTGCCAAATGATATTAGAGTACGGGTTGTACATTTCATCATCTGGTTGGTGGCATGAAGGAGAGTACGGGTTGTACATTTCATCAACTGGTTGGTGGAATGAATAGCAAGTTGCCAAATGATATTAGAGTACGGGTTGTACATTTCATCACCTGGTTAGTGGCATGAAGGAGAGTACAGGTTGTACATTTCATCACCTGGTTGGTGGCATGGAGATGAGTTCCTTCTTCACCTGGTTGGTGAGAATAAGGGCAAGGTGTCTAGGCACATTGTAGCAAGTGTTGAATGACACAAAATATGTTGAACCCTTTCAAAGCACAATTGGCTTATGTATGAATGTGTTGGAATGTATGATTGAACGAATATACTGTGAAGTTGTTCGTTTATTTGTATAGTCTTGTTGACATATACTTAGGCTTTGTTTCATGTTGGAAGCATTCATGTTGAAGCTTTGAACCCGAATGTTTCATTGCTAGGAATGTAAGAGAATTAGGATCAAGTTGTCTAAATCACCTCTTTATTGAATTCATGCCAAATAGTCTTCGTTACATAGGATGCCGAACGGCTGAAGCTTAACACTTGTACAATGTGAGTTTACTTGTAATAGTACTTCAAGTGATCAGCGTTCCATGGATGGCCAAGGGTCTTGCCATCGGAGCTTCTAAGCTTGTAGGAGCTAGGGCTACTGATGCCAACAACTTCAAACGGTCCATCCCAGTTTGGACTAAGTGTTCCTTCACTCGGGACTCTGTCGCAGAGTAATCTTTTCTTCAATACCTAGTCCCCCACTTTGAAAGGACGAGGTTTGACCCTTGAGTCATAGTAGTTGGAGATGCGCTGCTTGTAGGCGACATTCCTCAAGTGAGCCTGGTTTCTGTGTTCCTCTACTAGATCTAAGTTGAGGGTAAGTTGTTTGTCATTTTCGCTTTGCACGTAGTTCTGGACTCGGAACGTTGCTTGCTCAAGCTCAACTAGGGACAACTGCCTCTGTACCAAAGGCAAGTGAAAATGGGGTTTTTGCTGTTGATTTTCGATACGAAGTGCGATATGACCAAAGAAATTGGGATACAAATTCTGGCCAACAACCTTTAGCCTTCTCCAAGTTGGTTTTTAAAGTTTGCTTGATTATTTTGTTGATGGCTTCAACTTGTCCATTAGACTGGGGATGAGCTGGGGAGGTAAAACATAAGTGGATGTTGAACTTAGAGTAGAACATCCTGAACTTATTGTTGTCGAACTGTTACCCATTGTCAGTGACTATCGCATTGGGAATGCCGAATCTGCAAAGGATGTTCTTCCATACGAAGTCTTCTATTTTTGCCTCAATAATGGCTGCCAAGGGTTCTACTTCGGCCTACTTTGTGTAGTAGTCAACTGCAAAGATTGCATAGCGAACCTTACCCTTCCCTGCAGGCATTAGGCCGATCAAATCAAGTCCCTATTGGGCCAAGGGCCAAGGGCTGATCATAGGAGTGAGCGGCTCGGGAGGGAAATGAGGAATAGTTATGTAGCGTTGACACTTATCACATGAGCGGGATATTCTGATGGCATCTTGGTAGAGTGTTGGCCAGTAATATCCTTGGCAAAAAGCCTTGTGTGCTAGGGATCGAGATCCAGCATGATCTCCGCAGACTCCTTCATGTATTTCCCAAAGGACAGTTTTCGCCTCTGCTGGCGTAATGCATCTTAGGTATGGTAGGTTAAAACCCCGCTTGTAGAGTTGGTCATTAATGATCAAGTAACAGGTAGCCTTGTATCAAATCTGCTTAGCTTGGACTTTATCATTTGGAAGGGTGCCATGAGCAAGGAATCTATGAATCGGGGTAATCTAACTATCTCTTTGTTGTAAGTTTCATACTTCCACAGCCATGGTGCTTGGTGCTGCCAACAATTCGATCTGAATTTTTCTCCCAATCTTGTCTTCCACCGTTGAGGCGAGGCGAGCCAAAGCATCTGCATGACTGTTTGTCGCTCGAGGAATTTGGGTGATCTGGTAGTGGAAGTGCTTGAGCAACAATTGTGTTTGTGCCAGATATGCTGCCATGGAGCTATCCTTAGCGTCAAAGTTGTTGGTGACCTGGTTAACCACTAATTGGGAGTCACTGAAGATATCAATTCGTTTAACCCCAAAGTGTTTGGCCAAACGTAAGCCTGCTAGAAGGGCTTCATATTCGGCCTCATTGTTCAACGCCTTGAATTTGAAATGAAGAGCATAGTCTATCGCCACTTTGTCAGGGGTCATAAGGACTAGTCCTGCTCCACAACCCTGTTGGTTGGATGAGCCATCAACATATAGACTCCATGTTGAGGCTGTTGGTTCTATTTCTGAGCTTCGGAGGGTAATGAAACCACTTCTTTAGGCGTAGAAACAATGTCAACAGGAAATGTGAAGTCGGCGATGAAGTCTGCCACTGCTTGGCCCTTCTCAGCTGGCTTTGGTTGGTAGGAGATGTTAAACTCACCCAATGCTATCGCCCATTTGATCATTCGCCTGGAAGTGTCAGGACTTTGGAGTATCTGTTGAAGAGGATGATTGGTAAGCACGATGATGAAGTATGCTTGGAAGTAAGGGGGAAGTTTTCGAGCAGACATGACCAATGCTAGAGCCAATTTCTCAATGTTGGAGTATCATGTTTCCGCATCTTATAAGGCCTTGCTAGCGTAGTAGACAGGCCGTTCAACATTACCATCATTTCGAATGAGAAAGGAACTTATTGTTGAAGCCGATACCGACAGATAGATAATGAAAGTGTCACCAACCTTAGGTTTGGAGAGCAAAGGGGCTTTACTCATGTAGTCTTTGAGGTTCTTGAATGCCTCAGCACGTTCATCAGTCCATGCAATGTACTTCTTACTTCCCTTAAGTGCTTTGAAGAAAAAAGCACATCTTTCTGTAACCTTAGAGATGGACCTAGTTAAGGCTGCCACCTTGCCAGTAAAGCTTTGGATGTCTTTTGAAGTTACCGGTTCCTTCATGTCGAGGATTGCTTTGATCTTCTCGGGATTAGCCTCAATGCCTCGTTGGTTTATCATTCCAACGAACTATCAATAGTCTAAGTTTTGTGGCCAAACAATTCCATGGACAACAAACTATCAATAGTCTAAGTAAAAGCTTAGACTATTGATGAGGTGTTTGGCCACAAAACTTAGACTATTGTTTGGCCAACAATAAAGCCTTGAGCTGCAGCCACATAAGGCTCATCCGGGAGGATTTGGGGGCAAGAAGAAACTAGAGAGAGACTACAAGATAGAGAAATGAAAGAGAAGAAACTGTGGTTGAGTTTAGGAGTTTTAGTTTCTGCATTTTTGAGAGATGGGTTTTGCAGTGACTCTGCAGGTATTTGGTTCTTGAGTCTCTGTAGATTCACGGTGGAGTGTGCTGAGGTCTCACGGTGGTGAGATGAAAAAATGAAAGAGAACCAACATAGCTTTTCATGTTAATTCCCACAGACGGCGCCAAATATTGATGTACAAAATCCGGAGGATCTTGGACCAACGTAAATCCGGCGGTGAATCACACAAACGCACAAGAACACAAAGATGTATCGTGGTTCACCCCAATGTTTGGGTTATGTCCACACTGATGTTGATTATGTATGTATGTATGGATTACAATAGATCGGCAAGGGAGTTTTATGCGGATGTAGCCTTTACCATTTTGCTCTCTGTTTGGCTGAGAGGGTACTGCCCTCTATTGTTGTGAGGATCTGAGATCTGAGGTCCCTTTCATAAGGGTGATGGAGTCCCTTTTATAGAATAAGGGCTCCCTCCCCTTTTACATTTGTCATGGGCTTAGGGATGAGGCCCAAAGATGAGGTCCAATATATGGTACCAATAAGAACCAAGCAAGCTACTAATCCAATTTTAGAAGCTCAAGATTTACAATTTTTAGCATCTGTCAACTCAGAGTTGTTAAATCGTTCAACAAGAGAGGAAAATGAAAATAACTCTGATGGGATTACATCTGTTCAAGCTACAGTTGAATGGACAACGTTTCGTGATACATTGGCATTGCAGATGTTCCACGATTATGAAGCTCAAACAACTGCCAATAATTCCTAATGGAAAATTAGTTGCTTTTAGTTTGTATTGTCATAGTCAATTTGGATTTTATATGAATACTATGGCTTTATGTGTTTCTTGAACATGTTATGTTTGATTTATAATGCTATTTTTTAAAAAGATAATGTCCAGCTATATCCATTATGTTATCATTTAGTGTATGTCTATTTCAACCAACTATACTCAAGTTTTTGTAGGTTAGTTCCATATAATTATGAATAGTAAGGCTTAGTTCCCATTTGATTGTGGGAAAGGAAACCTCAAATGTTTTTCATGCAAGCAAGACAGTAGCTACTCAATTGAATCTAACATGTCATCTTTGTTTCTCTTTTTATGCATTGGCCAATTGAAGTCAGCTGGTAGAGATCATTTAGGTGCTTAGGTGGATCTGGCTTTACCTTATTTAATATTCTATAAAATGTCCGTGGTATGTTTAGAAGATGCATCAGTGAATGTAAATGTTTCAGTGCACATGATTTTAAGCTGCAGTGTTTTTCTATTTCACTTCGTGTTTCTGAGAATGCTTTAGTGTATATGTGTCTGTGTACCTAAGGTTTCTCGTAATATGAATGGTATGTGTGTGCATTTGTGTTTTTTTTTTCAACAATTCCTATCCATGAGATTTGAACAGTTAGGATGCCATTGGCATATGGTATTTGTTTGTGTGGGTAATTTAACTAGGAGTTGGGACTTATGGAACCTCAATATCTTTAATGGACTGTGTAAGACTCATGTTGAGTTGTCAATTATTATGAATCGAATTACTTGGAAGACAAATAACTTGATCTTCAAGATATTTGGCTTTTAATGTGATTCAATATTGGTTGGCAAGAATCATGGAACCAAGATATATTTAGTTGACTAATTGAAACCCTAATTAAGTAAGACATATTGTACATGCCTTGGTGGGACAACATTAAGAATAAATGGTGATTTGGTGTATTCCTCTAATTACTATAATAGGCGGAATTAGGGGAACCCTAATCACTATATTAAGGGTGTCCCTGCTTTCACAAAACACTGTTCCATTCCGAGCAAACCCTATTATTGCTGGAACACTTCCGCTTGTTGAAAGTAGAAGACTCCTTTGTCATCCGCAAGAGCCATGTCTTCCATATTCCAAAGATAAGTAAATTGTAATTGATTTATTGTAATTTTGGTTTATCAAATCTGTGATCCTAATATCTTGTTGTTGTTCTTATGATTTCAGAAATATCTTACAGACTAAACAGGGTAGAGAAAAGGATAGGAGAGGAAAAACAATAACAGTGAATTTATTGAAATGGTTGAACCGCACATGTAGACATTTAAGTAATCACCTGTTAGGGATGCTCTGATTGCCCTTTAGACATGGCTAGGTTAGAGGTGTTTTCTCTGATATTATTGTATGTCACACGTCAACTTTCACCGTGTTAGCCTTTGTCTGAAAATATTTAGATATAGTTACTTTGCTTGCATTAATATCAGCTTGGTAAATTGAATCTTTTGTTTTTCGTTCTGAATTTGTTATCCTATTTATTTCAGGTGAAAGATTTACATTCAATAACCCCTAATTACTTCTTGGAAGTAAGTGGTGGAGTGATACAACCTCTCTCGTACCAACAGGTTGGTTGATTTTTCCGTTCGTACTTAGTATTCGAGAGTGATCTTACAAGTTGTTGCTGGACTATTGTCCTCATATAGAAGTCTGCATTTGCTTGAATTTTTTATTCTAATTTTGGCATTCTTTTAACCAAGTCAAGGGCATTTCTTTTGCATATTGCATGTGTAGCTGGCCATATACTCTCTCTCTCTCTCTCTCTCTCTCTCTCTCTCTCTCTCTACATACACACACACACACACACATATATATTCTATTTTGAGAGCTTTATGCACGCCTTTTTTGAATTATGTTGACCCCGCCTATTGAAATAAGGTTTCCTCCATTATGTTCGATATACTATGGCTTAGTTCCATATAATTATGATCAATATGTGATTCTCTCATTTTAGTGCCCTATTTGGGAACTTTAGCTAAGATCACATATTGAAATTGCAACTGATAACTTTGTGCTTATAGACCTATATTATGCAGAGCAAACTCAAAGAACGAACTGGTTTTCTTGACCAGTGGCTTGGGGCCTTAAAGATGTAAATCTCAGTTCTTAGTACCCTATCAGTAACATATAATTTCCTGTTTCTGCATTTTACATATAAATCTCAGATTTAGCTTGCTCTATGTGAATTATATGAATGTATAAATATGAGATAATACTCGGATTGTTACTATGAATGTGTCTATGAGTGACTTAACGTCTTAATAATATATTAGGAGCAATGGAAGGATCTGATAGAAAACCAGTATGCAAACAAAAACCAAAGAGAAAGAAAGAGAACCAAGAAATTGAAAATGAAGGAGAGGACAATAATTATTTTAGATGGAATGTAGATATGGAAAGTGCTTTGGCTGACATTTTTCACAAAGAACGAAGATTGGGAAACAAAGGAGTGTAGCCATATTATCTGTTCAATTTGATATTCATATAACTGCTGATAACATTCAAAATCGTGTGAAGTCTTGGAAAACGTTTTATGCAATAGTGAGTGATATACTAAGTCAAAGTGGATTTAATTGGGATGCAACTGATAGGAGCATATTTAGGCGACTTAGTTAGCTTGTTCTTATGCAATTATGTTGTTATTTCTTAGTTAATTTAGCATTTCAAGCCATTTTCGTGTGTTTGTAGGTCCAAAGGGTTAAAGTGGCAAAGAAGTGCATTTTGGAGCCTTTTGGAGCAGTTTTGGGCATGGAATGGATAGCTTATGCTTGGAGCAAGATGGATGGACGAAATTGAAGATCAAAGAAGGCTAGGAATGAATAATGAGATGAAAGAAATGATGAAACGAAAATGAAGAACAAAGAGTTCAGAATTGGAAGCCAAAGTGCCTAAAGTTGGAGGTTTCCATTCTTGAAAGTTTCTATTCTTGGCTTGGAAGTTTCCTAATCCTTCCTCACCTATGTTTCAGCCACAAAAGGGTTTCAAAACATGTTAGGTTGCCTAATTACATATTTCTAGAAGCCCTAAACCTTCCCTAAAGTCCATGCCACACCAAATCTGCAAGGATCATTCCTTGCCACAATTCCCTTTCCCTTTCTCTTCCAAAATCTGCACATATCCCTCTTTCTTACCTATTTTCTGACCCAAAATTGCATTACCCTTTTGTCTCAATCCTTGCAGCACAAGGGGAGAGGATTCTTACCTATTTTGTGTCTCAAAACACATTCCTAAATCTGTCCTACACTCTCTTCCGAATTTCCTTTCCTATTCTCTTTAATTCCTGCACCTTACTTGCCTATTTTTGAATGATTTCTGATTCCAAATTTAATAAATTCGTAGCCCTTCCTTCCTATATAAATAAAACCCTTTTCTGACCATTCGAAACAACTTCACCCTTCACCATAACCAACCTATATCCATCCACTATCACAAATCACCACAAAAGCCTTCACCCATCCCTTGTACCGCAGCAAAGAAGAAGGAAGAAGACCCTTGGACGTGCTCGCCATTCAATTTGGATTGCTGGAGCGTTTTTAGGTGTTTTCATTCTTTGTTTTCAATGTCTAAATTTATGTATCTTTGTTTTGCGTTTATGAGGAACTAAGCCCTTCTTGGCTAGGAGGCTATTCAATACCATGATTATACTTGCATTATGAATTGATTACCTTCAGTTATTATTTCATAAGTTGTGAATTCAATTTGCTTAACCGTTTGATTGATAACTTATTCTTGTATGTTTATTAAGAGTGCACACTTAGTTTTCATGCAAGGATTTGAAGCTAAAATATAAGGGAGTTTCACCTAATAGTTACAAACTTATATTTGCAAGTAGTGAAGGTCGCTTATAAACGATCGCGTTAAGTGAATTCTTAGCAAAAGTTTCATGCTTTCCATAGTTACAATTGCCTTGTCAATGCTTATAGTTTTCATGAAACTTAATGATCTTTGATTGTACCTTTATTGTGCTTTTCACATAGGGGAGTTTTAGAGAATGTTTTGAGTTGATGTATGTGCTTTCCCATCCAATTCAATAACTTAAGGAAAACTTGAAGGTTAAAAGAGTGCCGTCACATTTAACCTAGGGCATTGAGATTCATGGTTTATTGAAAGAAGCAATTGGAAATAAATTTGAATGCAAGTGTGTCATGTGTGGAGAAGAACCCTCTAGTTAGTCTATCACCCATCAATTCACCTAATTTTGTCTAAGAATCTGTTTAAATTGTTTTTGTCTTAATTTACTTATTTTCGTCCAAAACCAACCCCACCTTATTTCTTTGAGTCATATTAGTTAGAACTTCTTTTAAATTGTGCTTTTAAGTGTTTTAAGTCATGTTAGAACCTATTTTCTTCCAAACTTTGTGTTAGTGGCAGAAACTGCCTTAAAGTTGCTTTTAGGCAGTTTTGAGTCTTTATAATCTGTTTTGAGTCTTGTAACTTTGTTTTGAGTCTTGTGAGTCTAGTTTAATGTTTTTAAGTTTGTTTTTACATATTTGAGTTAGTTTAGAGTGTTTAGCAATCCCTTCTAATCCCCGGTTTAAGAACAATCCCTGCTTACATATCCACTACAATTGTCAACAAAAGGGTTTAATTTGTGTGTTTAGTTATTTTACGCATCAAATTTTGGCGCCGTTGCCGGGGATTAGCAACTTTGCTAATCCCCGGTTGTTTCTTTTTGTTTCTTTTTCGTGTCTTTTGTTTTAGTTACTGACTTTGTTTCTTTTCGTGTCTTTTGTTTTTAGTTTCTTATTTGGTTTTGTTTTGTTTATTTTACTTCTGATATTTGATTTAGTCTCTTTCTTTGATTTAAGGTACTAGAGAAGTAGGACATGGATTTTTCTAGCATTCAAGCTCAATTGGCAAATCTTACTTCTAAATTGTCGCAGTATGCTGAAAGGACTACAATGCAAAGTGTCCCTACATTTGGTGCATCTTATAGGCAAGGATATCAAGCCAATCAATGTCCACAAAGAGATTGGAGTGATCATTCAACTTCTATGTGGTGGGAATCTCAACAAGCTTAACACGAAAGATATTGGCAGCCATATGAGGAGTTCTATTCAAGACCTATGCAATATGCTCAATCAAACTCAGGTTCGTCAATAGATTATAATCAAATTCTTAATGAATTAAATTCTTTGGTGCAGGGCTCACAAAATCAAGCCAAGGAGGCTCAACAAGATGCATATTGGCAGCCATATGAGGAGTTCTACAAGATGCCTATGCAACCATCATAGCCTCCACCACAATCTTCCCAAACAAATTCAGGTACGTCAATGGATAATGACCAAATTGTTCAATTACTCACCTCTTTGACACAAGAAACAGAAAATCAAACCAAGAGGATGAAAAATCAAGCCAACAAGATGGATGAATTAGAGAAACAAGTTGGGCAGATTGTGGAGTTCATGGCACAAATTCAAGAACAAAGTGAATTCTCCAACACAAACATTGTAAATTCAATGGAAGATTTTGTAATTGCTAAGGCTATCACTTTGGGAAGTGAAATGGAGTATGAAGCTGTCCTTGAACCATCCAAACATAGCCCGAACGTGGATGAATTGTTGCTGCAAGAAGAAGAGGAGGATGACGACATGGGCAGTTTAGAAGAACTCTTGCCGCAAACTCCTCAAGTCCCTATGCCGTCCAACTTAGGTAAGGTGGTTCCTAATTCAATTCATTCTAACATTATTCCATCAAATGTCCATTTTCCTCGCAGATTTTTTATTCCCAAAAAGGAAGTGAGGGAAAAAGACATTGTCGAAGCTCTTCCCAAGGTGCAAAGTGATATCCAAATTCTTGGTACAACAAACCAAGTTTCAGATTGTGTTGAATTGTTTGAAGAACTTTGTACATCAAAAAGAAGGATTCAAGAAAAAAAAGTGATTGGAGAATGTCAAGAATTCATCAAAGAGGACGTATTTGAAACAACAAAGCCCAAAGAAGTTGAGTTTGATGACACGGGACAAATCACAACCATTGTAGTACTGAAACTTTCAAAGAAGTGGTGTTCATCCTTGAGTTCTTATTGGAGCAAAAAGGTAAGACATTTTCTCCAATTTTAAATACGTTTTTTACTAACATGTTGATTTTGATGATTTAGGCACCCACGTTAGAATTTAAACCATTGCCGGATCATTTAAAATATCACCGTCCATTCAAAGATCAATTCCATGCCATGGCCACCAATCAAGTTTAATTGGAGGTCTTCGTCCGGCTGCAAGACGTTAAAGCAAGCACTTCTTGGGAGGCAACCCATGCATTCAACTTTGGGAAAGGGTTGAAAGCCCAACTCAGATTGGCCCTAAGGCCTAATCTGTCTGGTCACACACACACACACGGGCCTAATGCCCTAAATAGAAAATGGCCCAAGGCCTTATTTCTATAACAGAAAATAAATAAAAACCTTAAAAGGTTTTTGGGTTAGACTAATGGGCTACGACCCTAAACATAATGGCCCGAAGGCCCTTAAGTCCTAAACAATTCAATAAAAACAAAAGAAAAATAATTGGGTTAGGGGGATTGGGCTAGGCTCACCACACGGGCCTAAGGCCCGCTTGACTTAGAAACGGCCTGGAGTGCCTGGTTTCGTTGGAGAACATCGGAGCTTCAACAGCTCTGGCCGACCACCACACGCAACCCTAGACCTCAACCTAGGTATCAAAACGAAGAGCAACACGAGAGGAGTATTTTTATACCGTCCTTTCTCCTTGAAACTGCCGGAGATGGCCGGAAAGTCCCTCGACACTCCCGAGGTTGCCGGAGATGGGTGTGCCTACACCCAAGGTGATTTCGTCCTAAAAACCTCCAAAAACACACATAAAACTCAATTAAACCACAACCCACAAGATTCTATGATAAAACAAGGAAGATTTAAGGTTTACCTACCCAGAAATTTGAAAAATCTCGCCAGAGTTCCTTTTCCGGTTTTCTGGGTTCGTGGAAACGAGAGGGAGAGAGATAGCAGAATGAGATGATGATGGGTGATTGGTCTCTTCCTCGAGCAGGGGAAATGGTGTGCGTGTGTGTGCTTGCAGTGCAGAGAAGAGAGATATGAGAAAGAGAGAGCTGAGAGGGAAAGACAGGAAAGACAGAAAAGAAGAAAAAGAATGAGAGTTCAACGGGAAGGGAACAGAGAAAGAAGTGAGGGAATAATTGGGGTGCTACCACGTGGCAGCTTTAGCTAGAAAGGAATCCAATGCTTAGATCCTGATAGGGTAGTCAAAATAGGACCAAAATGATATATTTAAAACATTTTGGGGTAAATACACACTTATATTTTTATAAATGGGGGTCGGTGTTACACAAAGAACACGGGCACGTTTTGCTGTTACCACGAGCATAACGGCTATGACGGCGAGTAATGTATCACCCTTCGTGATCATATTGAAGCTTTGGCACGTGAAGGAAAAATTGATCAATTCCTCCTTCACCCTTCAAGGGGTAACCGTAACCAACGCCAGGTGAATGTGATATATTCCATAAGTGGTGGCACACCCATATCTAAATCTTCTAACAGGGCCATGAAAAATAGTGAACGAACTTTAAGGTCTGGCCACCAAGTGTTTCACGTGGAAGACATCAGGGGAGGAGACATCAGGGGAGGCAAGTATCAAAAGCCTAATTGGGATCCAATATGTTTCTACCCTGAGGAAGAAAGAGGTATCATCTACCTTCACAACGACCCACTGATCATGAAAGCTCACATAGCCAACTTTGAAGTACGACGAATCCTGGTAGACACGGGGGTTTCGGTCAATATAATGTTTGCTGAAGCTTTCAAGGCACTTAATGTAGCTAAACACTTGCTCGATCGCTCGATTTCTCATCTGATAAGCTTCTTCAGTGATATCATGCAACCTTTGGGGAGCATACACTTACCTTTCACCATTGGTACAGGCCCTTACACAGCTACCATTACCACTAACTTCCTGGTGGTTGATTGCCCAAGGACATACAATGTCATCTTGGGACGCACATGCATCAATGATCTCAAGGCTATGGTATCCACACATATGTTGTTGATGAAATTTCCATCCCCCTATGGCAATGGCTACATCAGAGAACATCAACTTAGTGCACGATCATGTTACAACACTTCGGTCAAGCAACGACACCTGCCTGTGCCCAAGGAAACCCTTTCTATACATGACTAAGTCTTAAAGACCAGCCCAGACGAAGATAACTTGGATCTTCACGGTGGCAACAGTTAACCCGACGATCATCGAGATGATTCTTTTACCCAGCAAGAACAACCCGCTGAAGAGTTGGAGAAGGTTTCTATCTCAAAAGATTATCTGGATCGCATGGTGAATATTGGCACCACATTGTCACCACCCATTCGGTTGGCATTGATCTCTTTTTTACAAGATAACATTGAGGTCTTCGCCTGGTCATACGAGGACATGCTAGGCATCTCTCCCGATATCATCTGTCATCGCTTAAGTATTGACCCTAAGATCAAGCCAGTGAGACAGAAGCGAATATCCTATGATGTTGAACGGTACAAAGCAGTGAAGGCAGAAGTTGAAAAAATCAAAGGCATAGGCTTCGTCCTCGAAGTCAATTATCCAACCTGGGTAGCAAATGTTGTCCTTGTTAAGAAGAATCCGACCAAGGAAAGTCTCTTGCTCCAAAAGGTGTTGTGGAGAATGTGTGTCGATTACACCGACCTAAACAAAGGATGCCCAAATGATAGCTTTCTTCTTCCTCTCATAAACAGACTTATAGACTTTACGGTAGGGTGTGAACTCCTAAGCTTCATCGATGCTTACTCAGGATACAACCAAATCCTCATGAACCCTCCGGACCAAGAACACACAGCCTTTATTACTGACAAGGGACTATATTGCTATAAAGTCATGCCCTTCGGCCTAAAGAATGCAGGAGCGACTTATCAGAGACTCGTCAATTCAATGTTCGTTGAACAGATTGGGAAGAGCATGGAAGTTTACGTTGATGATATGCTAGTCAAGAGCAAACATGATGACCAACACATCACCAACCTATCTGAAACTTTCACCATTTTGAAGAGGTGTCGAATGAAGTTGAACCTTAACAAATGTGCCTTCGACGTAAGCTCTGGCAAATTCTTAGGCTTCATGATAAGCCAATGAGGCATTGAGGCTAATCCCGAGAAGATCAAAGCAATCCTCAACATGAAGGAACCAGTAACTTCAAAAGACATCCAAAGCCTTACTAGCAAGTTAGTAACCTTAACTAGGTTCATCTCTAAGGCTACAAACAGATGTGCTCCTTTTCTTCGAAGCACTTAAAGGAAGTAAGAAGTACATTACTGATGAATGTGCTGAGGCATTCAAGAACCACAAAGACTACATAAGTAAAGCCCATCTGTTCTCCAAACCTGAAGTTGGTGACACTCTCATTATCTATTTGTCGGTATCGGTTTCAGCAGTAAGTTTTCTTCTCATTCGAAAATATGGTAATGTCAAACAGCCTGTCTACTACGCTAGCAAGGCCTTACAAGATGCGGAAACTGTTGGAAATATGCCCTGAAAGTCAATCTTTGGAAGAAACCTTTCAGGACAATGAATGGACGTATAGATGATTCTTATACATCAAATGGCAAAGATACTAATTAGGACTATCTCTATAAACGATATATGTCCTAAATAGTGAATCCATGGACAATGGATTGATGGAAGAAGTAATCTAATGATGTTAGACTACAGAGACCTTCTTCACATAACCATCATGTCCAAAAAGGTTCCTGGTCATTGGATTGTCGGAGGGATACTGACAATGCATAGACCGGTACATACTATGTCCGCTTCAGTTGGAAGAATGGAAAGTCTCGTCCCATTCGTGTAGTGACACTAAGACAGGTATGTAGGTGCTCATTAAGGGAATGAGTTCACTGAACACAATCGAACGAGAGTACTTGCATGGAGGTCTACTCACATGTTAAGCAAGTAACTCTAATGGTTGGAATAATGTAAGTAGTCATTTGACCTGAGGCATCATAGTTGTCTTGTTGTTAGGTACTTGATCTTTGATTATGTCAAAGTCACTCCATCCGCGGGTGTCCACGACATAGTTGGGTTTAAGTCACTTAGCCATGGAGGCAAGTAGATGCGCAACAAGGGATCTCTAATCCTCGTTATGAGAGGATGAATACTTTAAGATATGATTCGGGAATCTTCGGCCGAAGTATCGAGCGTAATAAAGGAAAGCGTTCCTATACGACACAAATGAATCCTATAACATGGAATAATCACATTAGGGGTTTGACATAATATATCCATACCCTAGTGGTGTGATTGAGAGTATTGTTTTAGAGAAGGATCGAATTACATTGTAATTCCAACTGAATAGGTTCTCCGAACAACTTCTACATTAGCTTGGGTAGCCATGATATATGGTTAGATGTCACTCATGGCTTGTGAGTTCTTCTAGATGATTAAATGTAGTCGTCAAAGAAGAAGGTGAATTAAAAGTAAGTTTTAATTCACTAAGTGATTGGATAAAATATAATCAATTGGATTGGTTCCAATCACCTCACTGCCTTGCTAATTAGAACCTAAAACGATTGTTCACCAATACACTCTTGTAGTGAGTAATTAATGGATGATAAATAATTAATTGGATTAATTAAGTGTTGTGATTAATTAGAAAGTCTAAAGGAATCATAAAAGCGATATAAGATCGTTTTGGGCTTAAAGAAACGTTCGGGTTTAATTGGGCCCATTGGGCTTTTATTCAAGCATTGGATGACTTGAAATAAATAAAAGCCCAAAGCCCAAAACAACACAAAGGGGCCGGCCAAAGGAGGGAGAGAAAGGTCAAATGTTGACTTGTTTCTTTTTTGCTATAAAAGGAACTTTATAGCAAATGTTTCATTAGGGTTTTTTGAAGTGTTAAAAGAACAAAAGAGAAAAAGAAAAATATCTCTCTAACACTCAAAGGGCCGGCCACCATAAGGGGATTTAGCTAATCATCTTTTCACCCCTTTGGTTATTCCTTCATCCTTCTCACTACACTAGTGGGTGAGGATCTTTAGAGGTTTTCAATTTTGGAAACTTGAAGAGAACCTAGGAGCACTCATTCTAAACAAAGTGGAGGAGGCAAGGAAGGAGGCTAGGCTCAAGGAGTTCAAGGAGCAAAGGGCTTGGAGGTGGTCCATCCTTGGTCTAAGATCTAGATCAAGAGGTATAAAACTACTCCTAAACTTTGTTCTCATATAAATTTGTTTTTGATGCATCTTACATAAACCTATGTATCTTGAAGGGGATTTGCATGACTATAGCTTTGATAATATATGTTAACATGCTTCCGTTGCTTTCGTATATAAATTTTGAATTGTATATGCATGCTAGTCACTAGAAATCCCATATGAAATCTCTTAAATTTCCCTTCAAGTGGTATTAGAGCCAAAGGTTTATGTTTGATGTGTCCTTTTGGATTTTATGCATATGGGTTTTAATTTTATGTATGACATATTATTGCTTCATTCAAAGTATGTTTATCTTTTGTTTTTCAATGGTTGAAAAATGTGAATCAATAGTTGAAAAGATATGTATGCAAAAGTGTTTTGGATGCATGAATGAAGATTGAGTTTAGAACAAAAATATGGGGTTTTGTTCCAAAAGGGGAGGGCACGGTTTTGGGGTGGTTTTGGCATGTGTTTGTGTTTTATTGTAAACCACTCACACATCCTTCTAAAACTAGAAAGTAGAGATCTTGTCACTATTGTTTTTGGGTTTGAAAAATCACCAAGAATGTACAAATCTTGAAATTGTGTTCATGGTTTTGTTCTTGGTGTTCATGGTTTGGTTTTTGGTGAAAATGGTTTTATTTGTTTTTCATACATTGTTTTGTGGTTTTGGATGATACTCTTACCATCCATAGCCTTCCCCAAAAAAAAAATTTAATAAACCCTAGACTTGACTAGGAGAATTTCCATCACCTTTTACTAAAGTCCTTAAAGCAAAAAAAAAACCAAATGACAAGCAAAATTTAATTTTTTCTACTTTATGTTGAATTAATGCATGTTGTGTGAGAAACCTCCCATCCCCATTATGTGGCCGGCCTCCCTAGTGGATTTATCCACTTGTGGGGCTATTTTGTATTTTTTGAAAAGTTGATAATTACTTTCAAGTATTTACGGTTTGACCCCTAACTTTCCATATTTGCATAATAGGCCCCTTCCATCTAAAAAGTTAAAATATTTGATTTTAATTTTGTTAGTTGTTTAAACTCATAATAATATTATGCCCATATGCACTAAATCTAATTGTTGATGTTGCATTCCATATGATTATTTAATGTGATTAAGTAGTTAGAAAAATGGGTGACTATGGACTTATGCCTTAAACGATAATTGAGCTATGAGATAAGGCGCCAAAATCAAATTGTTTGAACCTTGGGAATGTGTTTTAATTACTGTTTCAATTGGACCTTGTCACGTTGGACATTAATCTATCTCTCCCTCTTAGTGTGTGTAATTTGTAGGAATTTGTACAAATCGGTTTGTAATTCTTATTACTTCTTAATCTCTATTAGTTAGTTGATTCCCTCTAGTGCTAGACTAGAGTTTCTTTAACTATTGGTAAGGAGACATGATTAAAAGAGGGTTTTGATATGAGATTAAAGATTAAATGGGTCCAACGCCCTAATTAGCAATGAATGATTGTCTTTCATTTCTAATGGCTCAATGAAAATGTTTTAATTGGATTGAAAAGCACGTAATTAAATTGACACAACCTCCCCGAGTTCTTATTCAACAATGTTGGCTCATTGTTGCAATAACCTAATAAGTCCATGGTCATCCAAGAGCCTAAGATAACTATAAAGTCCAATTTCAAAGGAATGCAAAAACCATAGTAGTAGTAGTTACTTCCAATATTTAAAAAATTCGTTTTTGATATTGATTTGTTTTTCTCAAAACAAATAGTGGGAGTATCATACGCTACTAAACTATAATGAACACAATTAGTAGTTATATATATCTCCAATATTTTGAAAAATGTTTTGATATTGATTTGTTTTATGAAAACGAATAGTGGTGATATCATATGCTACTAATTTCATTAACTTTGGACTAGTAGTTATAATAGGACTCCATTTATTTTAATGTGATTAAATAAATAAAATTGATGAGACCTTAAAATCCCTCAACCAACATACAATATTAAGTTGAAAGCGTAAGAGTGCTTTGAACACTTTTTCGTGGCATTCCACCATGGTAGGCTCCAATCGTTTATGACTTGTACACCGCCTTCACCCTATCATGGGGGAGTGCAAAGTGCATGCTTATACTCAAGAGGAGTTTATTTAAAATATTTGATGAGGTGAAGGTAGGCAACGAGTGTGGGCAACATTGTATCATCGTGAGGTCATACTTGAACCCCTATCTAAACCGGCATGGTGGGTCAAAACTTAACTAAGAGAAATGGTGCCAACATCGTATCATCATGAGGCATTGTTCTCTAGAGGCCAAATAGATGGGCAATCACAAGAGGTTGTTGTGAATGGGTAAGTGTACCCTCTCATTATTATTTTTGCTAGCCAACATCGTATCATCGTGAAGTGGGCTTGGTAATAGTGAGCCTCCCGTAACCCGCTAGGAGGTTTCATTGAAATCTCCCGGATTCCATCTTGAGGGATATGGAATTTGCCAAAAATGGTGGGTGGTGTCATTCGATTTAAAGACCCGAATTGTTTGACTTGATCAACAATCAAACTAATTATTTTATTGTTTATGTATTTAGATATGGTTGGAAGCACACTCACGAAAATACTCAACAAACATTGCCTAAAGGGGCACAATTTCCCATCATGGTATCGTAATGTCAAGATTCTCCTAACATTGGAGAAGATTGTTTACGTGCTGGACAAGGCTCCACCTCACATACCTCTCGGCCCTGAGGCCACTGAGGATGAACGTGCTAAGTATTACAAGCACGTTGAGGATGATACACAAGCCAAGTGTTATCTGTTAGCTTCCATGAATGAGGAGTTACAGAGATAGCACGAGGGCATGGACAGTGCATCTTCCATAATACTCCATCTTACGGACTTATATGGTGAAGGGACACGCAACCGTCGCTTTAGCATTGTTAGTGAACTTGTGAAGACCAAGATGGTCAAAGGGGCTCCAGTGCATCAACATGAATTGAAGATGATAGGACTCGTTGAATAATTGGAGAACCTAGGTACTCCACTTGACAGGGAATTGGCCCAGGACTTCGTATTGGCTTCTCTTTCTGATTCATTCTCGCAGTTCGTAATGAACTACAATATGAATAAGATGGATAGTACTTTCTCTGAGTTACTAAATATGTTAGTAACTGCCGAGAAGACTATGAAGAAAGAGAATGTTGTAGGGACTGTTGCAGTAGCCTACAACAAGCCATCCTCTTCCAAGCCTAAGCCGCAAGGCAAAGGCAAAGGGAAGGAGAAGAAGTCACCCACTCCTAAGCCGCAAGGAGGAGTGAGGAAAAAGAAGGCAAAGGAGCCCAAAGGGACTTGCCACCACTGTGGAAATGAGGGGCATTGGAAGAGGAATTGCAGGTTATACCTTGCAACTCTTAAGGACAAGCCACAAGGTATGGTTTATGTTCTTATCTTCAATTCTAATTGTTAGATCTTCTAAATATTTATATTTGATATAAAGGTCTAATCACTTGTATAATTGTATATAGGTGGAGGAGCAAAGTAGAAGAGGAACAAGCAAAGAAAAGTGTGGAGAAGGGTTCGGCCACCATGTTTTTGCTTACTACTTAGGAAGTTTGTTAGGCATTTAAAGATAGTCTTTAAACTTTCTTATTTTGTTAAGAACTTATTAAGTGGCTTCATATGATGGAAGACCACTATTAGTGCCTAAATGTATGAAGGTATTTAATTAGTGTCTAAATGTATAGAGCTAATTCTTTTTGTATTAAACATTATGAATGTTTGAATTATCATATTAATGTAATGTGATGAATGCCTTCTAATATATTATTTCCTTAAAGTAGTGTTATGAATTGAATATTGTCTTGTTGTATCCTAGTAGAGATACAAGAATTATATCAGTTATTGTAATGTGACCAAACTTTAGACTTATCAATTATGGATAGATCTCACGTGTTGGACATAGAAGGATACAATGAATCTTTAGATTTGGTTCCAATTGTCTACCTATGAGTTCTATGTGAATTGACAAAGGTCTAGAAATTCCTTTCTTGAAGAAAAGGAAGATCACATTATAATGATATAAGTAATAAGAAAAACATTTCTTATATGGTTGTCACTTAAACCACAATAACCAAGATCACTCTTGATTCAATTAGTAGTTTTGAACAACTAATTGGGAATTCTTAAAATTGTTTTAAAATGTCAATTGTGTTAGTGATTAAACCAACAACGAAGTGTCTAAATCTATGAAATGTTTAAATATTTTAGTCACTTAATAACAAGACATCAACTTAGTGGAGATTGAAACAAATAAGCTTGAAAGGTTTTAAAGCTACTCCACAATGTCATCTACCCGTATACTCCACGTTTGTACATTTTGAATGTGTAAAGTAATTTCTCATTAAAGTCATGAGAAATAGTGGGAGGTGAGAAAAAGGATATAAACTTGAATATGATTGGTTTATAGTTATCTAAAGAATAATAGTATTTCACTATTATTAAGAGTTTGTAATTTTAATTGTTAAAAGACTGAAGCTCTTCAAATCGTTAAAATTCTATGTTGTGTAACATTCTAAAGAATAGTCTATGAATGTTGGTTTCGTCAACCTAGCATAAAATGGTTATATGTTGGGAGTTGTCCATCATTCTCTTTTATGAGAACAAGCTAATAACAAAGCATTTGGACAAGTTGATGAAACAAAAGGGAATAGTTTCAAAATGAGTCACAACATATGGTTTAACAACAAGACAATCCAAATTCGGCACCTCTTGTAACTATAACACTCTATGTAGTTTTAATAAAGAATTATACCAACCACCTAGAAGGAATGGTTGAGTTTCTATATCCTTAGTAGGAGCCATGCTTCCACTAAGGACTTGGATAATTCTTATATGACTACATTAAAGGTCTTAGTATGACTAAAACTTGAAGTATGGTGTATGACACCATATAATTTAAATGAATAGACTTGATAAAACAAGTCACACATTTCGAATGGAATTACTTGAGAAAGAATTCTTTTGTGTACGTTCGTTTAAATAACTTGTGTTAGCTAGAGTTGTTGATAGTCCCAAAATTGTTGAGACATCATCAAATAAGCTAATGGATCTCAATGATTGTCAATAGATCCAAGACAAGTTAGTGGGAGCAATATGCATTCAAATCAAGAAAATGTAAGTGTTAATTTTTTAATGAATGCTAAGTTACAACAAGGCCAATGGGAGTGATGTCATAATTTGAGCAACAAGATATGAATAAAGTCTATTAGATAGACTTGATAAAACATAGATGTTACTCAAAAATGACAAAATTGTGACACGGTCAATTTTGAAGTATAGACTTGAAATTGGACTTATTTATATAGCAAGGCTATCTCAAGGATGTTATATGGGGAATTAAATCTCAAATGTTGAAGATTTAAGAAAGCATTTTCCTATATAATAGAAAATCATTTTCGTATCCCTTATAATGAATGTGTCATAAAATCAAAAAGGGGACACATGTATGGACTTGTGAGTAGATATCCAAAAGTGAAAAACTATAGGGGTTATCACTTTAAGATATTAGTAAATCCTAGGATCAGAACCATAGCAACTGATAGAGTATTATTGCCTTTAAGAACGGAACATCAGAGTCGAACTCTGGAAGCGTGCATTCACTTAGGTTATTAACCAAAGTGAAAATAACCCATTTTAACAAATGGAACTTCATAATGGATGAAGTACTAATCATATGAATGTATTGCTAGTATTGTACTACAATGGTCTCAAGGTTGGAGCAAAGTTTGTATAAAGTATACAAACAAAATATATGGCGATACATTGTTTTAGAAACTGCTTCAAAAGGTGTTTTGAATAGAAGGGATTCTTGTAGAACCAATGATTGAATCCAAACCATAAGGTCATAAGTAGGATACTACGAAGTAATGGGGCAATAGCTCTAGCCATGGAATCAAGGTCTCATCAAAGTATTTGAACACAAGAAAGAGACATCATCAAATGTTTTGGAAACATTTGATAAGTAAATCCCTTTTTTAAATAAAAGGATTGATGCATAACCAAGTTAACCTACGAGCATAAGCTCACTCAACTAGCATGTATGAGATACACTAGTGATTGACTTTAGTGCAAGTGGGAGATTGTTGGAAATATGCCTTGAAAGTCAATCTTTGGAAGAAACCTTTCAGGACAATGAATGGACGTATAGATGATTCTTATACATCAAATGGCAAAGATACTAATTAGGACTATCTCTATAAACGATATATGTCCTAAATAGTGAATCCATGGACAATGGATTGATGGAAGAAGTAATCTAATGATGTTAGACTACAAACATCTTCACATAACCATCATGTCCAAAAAGGTTCCTGGTCATTAGATTGTCGGAGGGATACTGACAATGCATAGACCGGTACATACTATGTCCGCTTCAATTGGAAGAATGGAAAGTCTCGTCCCATTCGTGTAGTGACACTAAGACAGGTATGTAGGTGCTCATTAAGGGAATGAGTTCACTGAACACAATCGAACGAGAGTACTTACATGGAGGTCTACTCACATGTCAAGCAAGTAACTCTAATGGTTGGAATAATGTAAGTAGTCATTTGACCTGAGGCATCATAGTTGTCTTGTTGTTAGGTACTTGATCTTTGATTATGTCAAAGTCACTCCATCCGCGGGTGTTCACGGCATAGTTGGGTTTAAGTCACTTAGCCATGGAGGCAAGTAGATGTGCAACAAGGGATCTCTAACCCTCGTTATGAGAGGATGAATACTCTAAGATATGATTCGGGAATCTTCGGCCGAAGTATCGAGCGTAATAAAGGAAAGCGTTCCTATACGACTCAAATGAATCATATAACATGGAATAATCACATTAGGGGTTTGACATAATATATCCATACCCTAGTGGTGTGATTGAGAGTATTGTTTTAGAGAATGATCGAATTACATTGTAATTCCAACTGAATAGGTTCTCCGAACAACTTCTACATTAGCTTGGGTAGCCATGATATATGGTTAGATGTCACTCATGGCTTGTGAGTTCTTCTAGATGATTAAATGTAGTCGTCAAAGAAGAAGGTGAATTAAAAGTAAGTTTTAATTCACTAAGTGATTGGATAAAATATAATCAATTGGATTGGTGCCAATCACCTCACTGCCTTGCTAATTAGAACCTAAAACGATTGTTCACCAATACACTCTTGTAGTGAGTAATTAATGGATGATAAATAATTAATTGGATTAATTAAGTGTTGTGATTAATTAGAAAGTCTAAAGGAATCATAAAAGCGATATAAGATCGTTTTGGGCTTAAAGAAACGTTCGGGTTTAATTGGGCCAATTGGGCTTTTATTCAAGCATTGGATGACTTGAAATAAATAAAAGCCCAAAGCCCAAAACAACACAAAGGGGCCGGCCAAAGGAGGGAGAGAAAGGTCAAATGTTGACTTGTTTCTTTTTTGCTATAAAAGGAACTTTATAGCAAATGTTCCATTAGGGTTTTTTGAAGTGTTAAAAGAACAAAAGAGAAAAAGAAAAATATCTCTCTAACACTCAAAGGGCCGGCCACCATAAGGGGATTTAGCTAATCATCTTCACCCCTTTGGTTATTCCTTCATCCTTCTCACTACACTAAAGGGTGAGGATCTTTAGAGGTTTTCAATTTTGGAAACTTGAAGAGAACCTAGGAGCACTCATTCTAAATAAAGTGGAGGAGGCAAGGAAGAAGGCTAGGCTAAAGGAGTTCAAGGAGCAAAGGGCTTGGAGGTGGTCCATCCTTGGTCTAAGATCTAGATCAAGAGGTATAAAACTACTCCTAAACTTTGTTCTCATATAAATTTGTTTTTGATGCATCTTACATAAACCTATGCATCTTGAAGGGGATTTGCATGACTATAGCTTTGATAATATATGTTAACATGCTTCCGTTGCTTTCGTATATAAATTTTGAATTGTATATGCATGCTAGTCACTAGAAATCCCACATGAAATCTCATAAATTTCCCTTCAGAGACACGATACTCCAACATTGAGAAATTGGCTCTAGCATTGGTCATGTTTGCTCGAAAACTTCGCCCTTACTTTAAAGCACACTTCATCATCGTGCTTACCAATCATCCTCTTCGACAGATACTCTAAAGTCCTGACATTTCGGGGCAAATGATCAAACAGGAGACAACATTGGGTGAGTTTGACATCTCCTACCAACCAAAGCCAGCTGAGAAGGGCCAAGCAGTGGCAAACTTCATCGGCGACTTCACATATCATGTTGACATTGTTTCTACGCCTAAAGAAGTGGTTTCATTACCCTCGGAAGCTCAGAAAATAGAACCAACAGCCCCAGCATGGAGTCTATATATGGATGGCTTGTCCAACCAACAGGGTTGTGGAGCAGAACTAGTCCTTACGACCCCTGACAAAGTGGCGATAAAGTATGTTTTTCTTTTCAAATTCAAGGCGTCGAACAATGAGGCCAAATATGAAGCCCTCCCAGCAGGCTTACATTTGGCTAAACACCTTGGGTTCAAACGAATTGATATCTTCAATGACTCCCAATTGGTGGTTAACCAGGTCACCAACAACTTTGACGCTAAGGATAGCTCCATGGCAGCATATTTGGCATAAACACAATTGTTGCTCAAGCACTTCCACTTCCAGATCACCCAAATTCCTCGAGTGTTAAACAGTCATACAGATGCTTTGGCTCGCCTCGCCTCAGTAGTGGAAGACAAGATTGGGAGAAAAATTCAGGTCGAATTGTTAGCAGCACCAAGCACCATAGCTACGGAAATGTGCAACTTACAACAGGGGGATAGTTGGATTACCCCGATTTATAGATTCCTTGCTCATGGCACCCTTCCAAAGGACAAAGTCCAAGCTAAGCAGATTCGACACAAGGCTACCCGTTACTTGATCCTTAATGATCAACTCTACAAGTGGGGTTTTAACCTACCATACCTAAGATGCCTTACGCTTGCAGAGGCAGAAACTGTCGATCCCTAGCACACAAGGCTTTTCACCAAGGATATTACTGGCCAACACTCCACCAAGATGCCATCAGAATATCCCACTTATGTGATAAGTGTTAACGCTACGTAACTATTCCTCACTTTCATCTCGAGCCGCTTACTCCTATGATCAGCCCTTGGCCCTTGGCCCAATGGGGACTTGATTTGATCGGGCCAATGCTTGCAAGGAAGGGCAAGGTTCGTTATGCAATCGTTGTAGTTGACTACTTCATAAAGTGGGCCAAAGTAGAACCCTTGGCAACCATTACTGAGGCAAAGTGAAAATGACAAACAATTTACCCTCAACTTAGATCTAGTTGAGGAACACATAAACCAGCCTCACTTGAGGAATGTCGCCTACAAGCAGTGCATCTCCAACTACTATGACTCAATGGTCAAACCTCGTTCTTTCAAAGTGGGGGACTAGGTATTGAAGAAAAGATTACTTTACGATAGAGTCCCGAGTGAAGGAACACTTAGTCCAAACTGGGATGCATCGTTTGAAGTTGTTGGCATCAGTCGCCCAGACTCCTACAAGCTTAAAAGATCTGATGGCAAGACCCTTGGCCATCCATGGAACACTAATCACTTGAAGTACTATTACAAGTAAACTCAAATTGTACAAGTGTTAAGCTTCAACCGTTCGGCATCATATGTAACGAAGACTCTTTGGCATGAATTCAATAAAGAGGTGATTTAGACAACTCGATCCTAATCCTCTTACATTCTTAGCAATGAAACACTCGGGTTCAAAGCTTCAACATGAATGCTTCCAACATGAGCTCGGGTTCAAAGCTTCAACATGAATGCTTCCAACATGAAACAAAGTCTAAGTACATGTCAACAAGACCATACAAATAAACGAATAGCTTCACAGTATATTCGTTCAATCATACATTCCAACACATTCATACATAAGCCAACTGTGCTTTGAAAAGGTTCAACATACTTTGTATCATTCAACACTTGCTACAATGTGCCTAGACACCTTGCCCTTATTCTCACCAACCAGGTGATGAAATGTGAAGAAAGAACTCATCTTCATGCCACCAACCAGGTGATGAAATGTACAACCCGTACTCTCCTTCATGCCACAAACCAGGTGATAAAATGTACAACCCGTACTCTAATATCATTTGGCAACTTGCCACTCATACCACCAACCAGGTGATGAAATGTACAACTCGTACTCTCTTTCATGCCACCAACCAGGTGATGAAATGTACAACCAGTACTCTAATATCATTTGGCAACTTGCCATTCATGCCACCAACCAGGTGAAGAACGAACTCATCTTCATGCCACCAACCAAGTGTGAAATGTACAACCCGTACTCTCCTTCATGCCACCAACTAGGTGATGAAATGTACAACCCGTACACCTTTGTACCACCAAACAAGTGATGAAAGCAACTCACCATTCATTCCACCTACCAGAAGACGAGTGGTACAACTTGTACATGTGAACTCCTACCATTCACAAATAATCAAAAAGACTCTAACACACTTTTGGGACACCTAAAAATCCAAACCAAAACAGATTTTGACTAATAAAACACTTTAAAGTAAATGGGATTTTGGTTTTGACGAATTTGAAAACAAAACAAGTAAATTAAAGAACTAATGAAATCTGCACGAATTTGAGTAAATTGAATGGATGGAATGCTAGCTAGGAGGTTCTTCTCCACACATGACATATTTGCACATAAACCATTTTTCAGTTGTTCTTTCGATCAATCATGAAACTCAACACCCCAGGTTAATTAAGTCCGCTTAAATTAACCTTCAAGTTCTCCTTAAGTTATTGAATTGGATGGGAAATCGCATACAACAATTCAAGCATTCTTCAAAAGTTCTTTACGTGAATAGCACAATAAAGATACAATCAAAGATCATTAAGCATTATGAAAACTATAAGTATTGACGAGGCATTCGTTACTATGATGAGCATGAAACTCCTGCGAAGAATTTATTTAACACGATCGTTTATAAGCGACCTCCACTACTTGTGAATATAAGTTTGTAACTATTAGGTGAAACTCCCTTATACTCGAACATCATATTCATGCATGCAAACTAAGTGTGCACTCTTAATAAACATACACGAATAAGTTATCAATCAAGCAGTTAAACAAATTGAATTCACAACTTATGAAATCACAACTGAAGGTAATCAAATCATATTGCAAGCATGAACATGGTTTCGAATTCCCCCCTAGCTAAGGGGGGGTTTAGTTCCTCATACTCACAAAGCAAAGATAAACAAATTTAGACATTGAAAACAAAAGAATGAAAACACCTAAAAACACTCCAACAATCTAACTTGAATGGCAAGCACGTCCAAGGGTCCTCCTTCTTCTCTTTGTTGCGGCACAAAGTGTGGTTTGATGGATGAGTGGTAAATTATGGTGGTGGATGGATATAGGTGAGTTATGGTGAAGGGTGGATGGGTGGATTGTCTTCTCCCCTTTGTTATGGTGAAGAGTGGATGTATTTATAGGCTAGGGAGAGGACCACCATCTAATTAAGGTGGTAGTGATGAGTGTTGTGGTAATGAGTGGATGTAATGGGTGTGGTGGATGAATGTTTGGTAATGAGTGGATGTAATGGTTGTAGTGGGTGGATGTTTGGTAATGAGTGGATGTAATGGGTGTAGTGGATGAGTGTTTGGTAATGAGTGGATGTAATGGGTGTAGTGGATGGATGTTTGGAGTTGTAGGTCAACACACTTAAACACACATATGCTGATTTTTAGCCTTCAAATCTTCAAAAACGTCCATTCTCATGTCTCCATACTTGCACTATCCAATTTTTACCCAAAAATGCTCCAAAATGCTCCAAATAACATAGAATTAAAACCACACATACTGTTTTAGAAATCTCGGCCTAATATATAGATCCCACCACGCTACCTGACTGTCACCTTACGTTTTTTTATAGCCTTGACCACAGACAACTAATTTGATCTGACTTCTAGCGTTATTGACCATTGAAAAGTTGGCTCTATATTATTAGCCCATTATTTTATTTTATTGTACAATACTCGGATTATGGCTCTATTTTCTTACCTCATGATAACAAATGTTCGTTCAAAAAATAAAAGAAATTATAGCATTGGTTAAGCAACAATTCATAATAATCATTTAGTATTACGGTTCGGGTAGCAAACATGGTATTACGGATTTACTGATATTCTTTTTACTTTTAAATGAGATATCATATATTCAAATATTGTTATATCAAAGATAAATTAAAACTCATAGCATGCATATCTTTTGTTTTTCAAAAACAGTAGGCTGTGTAGTATTATTGTAAGCTCATATCGTTGAAAAATACAATTCCTCCGTCACTCAGAATAAAAGGAGTGATCTCGTAGTTTTTGTTCTGTGAAGATACATTGTTAGGTGCTCTATTTTATTTTACCATCTAGAAATATGGTGCTAACTAATATATTTGATGATATAAATCATGGTTGATTCGCCATAACCCCTCATTATTTTAGTGAAAAGATCATGTATAATTGTAGGATTTAGATGGATGGGTAGCAAATCACCTTCAAATTACTTGTACATTGGTTAATTAACAACTTGGTAATTGAGATCATGTATAAATGTCGATTATGAAACTGTGCCTTGTGATTTTCGTAATTTATTTTTTAAACACTTCATCATATAAACATTCTGCATGATCGAGTTAGTATCTTGCAAAGTTCGAGGAAAAGGAGATTGATGATCGCGTTAGTGTCGTGCCACTTCAACTCGAAGACTGACGAAGGATCGAGTAGCAAAGCGCGAAGACAAAGTTGCCAACTGGTATGTGAGTCTAGTTGATGAGTTTTGTAATTCTTTATGTACTCTTTCTTTCTTAGTGCATCCTGGCTTGGTAGCCCGAGGATTTTTCCAGTACTCTTTATATTTATTCTGAATATTCGTGTAGGATTTAGTTTGCATAACTAATTAGTTTAAACCATAATTTGGATTAGTTTTAAGTTGAAATTTAGTTATATTTCTAGGTTAAATTAGTACTCATCCTAGGACTTTCAATTGGCACCAGAGCGGGTCACTATATATATTTAGTGAGATCTGTGGGATCACTAGGATGAATCGTACAATGGGGTCGATATCCCATCCACCACACTTTGAGGGCGACAACTATGCTACATGGAAGGCAAAGATGAAATCATTTCTCTGGGCGATTGACGACAAAGTGTGGCTTGCGGTTGAAGAAGGATGGGAACCTCCAACAGTTAAAGAAACCAAAGGTGAAGGACAGTCTTCTGTAACTATTTCCATGCTTAAGCCTAAAAGGGAATGGAGCAAGGATGAACGTAGCTCCAATACATTCAATCAAAAAGCATTCAATGTGTTGTTCACTGCTGTTTCGCCTAAGCAATTTAACCACATCAATAAATGCACAACGGCGAAAGAAGCTTGGGATATTCTTAAAGTTACTCATGAAGGTAACTCCACTGTCAAAGAATCCAAGCTTCAAAATCTCATCACAAAATTTGAAAATATCAAAATGCTAGATGATGAGAGTTTTTCCGACTTTTATGCTCAGCTTAGTGTAATTGTCAATGGTTGTCACAATCTTGGTGACAGAATTCCAGAACATAGGATTGTTAAGAAAATTCTAAGATCTCTTCTGATGTACATTTAAACTAACCTAAATAATAGATTAATTTAAACCAAATTAAACTCGCAAGCGCACGAATCAATTGTAGAAATAAACGCAAATACGAGGTCGATCCCACAGAGATTGCTTTTAATGCCAATTCAACCAGTTGATTACGCGAAACTTAATTTAACTAAGGAACGAATGATTGATTAATTGATTATGAAAAATAATTGAAACTTTACTTCAAAGTAGACTAAGAATGTGAATAACGAAAACACACAACAAAAGAAAGTTTAAAAGAAATTAATGTGATGAAAGCCTAAGGTTATGAATCCACCAATAACAATCCTATTCCCTTTTCTTCAAGCCAATTACTATCCAATTACCATGCCAATATTTAAGGTTGTTCTTTCTAAGATATGAATTAATCCTTGGTCAGGCATCAACTCGTGTGCCTATACATGAAAACTATATCCTATTGGTTAGGCATACAGTTAAACATATACAAACCCATTAAGCACAGAAGAATTATGTCAACCAAGCAGGACTAGTTTGATATTGGTTATCCTCACTAGTTTGTCTACTCTTCCTAATCTTAGTTCCAATAAACCTAATTGATATTGGTCATCCTCTCAGATTTATCTAATTATCTAGACACAAGTTCACAATGATGGCCAATCACAAGAATATGTAAATCTAGAATAGATTAAGCACAAAGATTAAGAACTAAACATGGCATGTAATCAGATAATAATCAACAAGATACTTTGGGAATAATCATGTCATGGCTTCTTCATAAACCTTAGAAGAAGAGTTTAGTTACACATAGTCATAATAAAAATCACAAAAGGAATCATAGAAACAAAATAAAATCCGGAAAAGAATGGTAAGAACACACTCAACAGCCTGTCTTCACTTTGGACGAATCTTCCTTCTGTATTTCGTTCCCCCCCCTTTTCCCTTTGGACACCCTCGGGCCCTTTTTATATCCTCCAATAAAACCCTCATAAGTCTGATAAAAACTATCCTAAAAGAAAACAGACTCCTAAGTAATTAATGAAACAGAATAGGAAAGAATGGGAAATACAGCATCTGACTTGCACGCCAGATTTGGGTCCGAGTTATCTTCTGGAAAAATCAGTAAAAATATGGAAAACGTAGCTTTATCTCTTATCTTTCCAGGCATATATCCCACGTCACCAAGAAAAATCGGGAAAGCCTCCAAATCTTCATTTTCCCGTAACTGTGCAATTCTGACGGGAAAGTTACTTTAGCGGGATTGATTTGTAAAACTGGAACGTTTGGCTTCATGAAAAATTACGAAATTTGGACACAATGATCTTCCACCTCCTAGCCTCCTTCTCCAATTAGCCTTGCATCAAAACTCCTCCAAAAAGTTGAATTATCCCCAAAAACGTTCTAAGTGCGCAGATTGGCTGAAATTGAGAAAAGGAAAGTAATAAGGCTCTTTTATAATCAATTCCTTAACAAAACTTAGGGTTAATTAATATGAAAATATGATAAATAATGCACCTATCAAATACCCCCAAACTAAGCTTTTGCTCGTCCTCGAGCAAAACAAAAATAAAAGACGAGGAAAACAATAGACCTTCCAAAAATTAGCCTCAAAGCAATCTAGAGACAGTCACCAACTTAAGAGAATTAAACATTTTTCAAAATCGAATTAACCAAACCTTACACAACATTCTCGAGCATAATGAGTGACATAACCAATATCAATACAACTTACTCAACCCGGATAAGTATATGCAAACCAAAGCTTCCACTTCAAATCCTCTACCATGAATATCACTCACAAAGGAATCGCACATTAAAGGGCAAAGTGTTTCACTCAAATCATGCTATGCAAAATAAAACCCCATAAGCTTGCTCTTCATATCGTCTCTCCACTAATGTAAATCAATGCAACACCAAGGATCAAAGGTCTTTACACGGGTTATAACATTAGGCTAGGGTAAGAGTTATCCAAGAATGGAAAGGGAAAAACTAACACTTAAGAAATACCAAGATATCCTTATCATGTACTTTCGGTCGGTCCTCTTGAAACTTAGATCTTCAATTATTGGCGTCCAGGACTCATGTCATAAGGATGAGACAATTTCAAACTCTTATTTCATAACTTCTTTTGATATCTTTTTTTTTTTTTTTTTTTTTTTTTACTTTGGGAAATAAATAACAATAACAAAATAATACTACACATGGTACCTCGGTACACGCCACATCATTGTTGTAGAACCCAACCTTTATCTTCATTGACATCCCCTTGGTATTCCTTAAGCTATAGGGAATGGCTAATATAGGCTAAATGGGTAGGGATGAATGTGGACGATGAAAGAAAAGGCTTAAGTGTTTGGCTTCAAAAGGGTAACTAGGGATAATATAACATAAAAGGTTGGTTAGAAAGGCTCAAACGGTCCAAACATGGCCTTAATCATCTCCCTAATGTTGCATGACTTAGGATTTCGCCTCGAGAGATATTAAAGCAAGTTCTAGTGAATGATAATGCAAGCATGAAACTCACAAGAAAGAATATGCAAGAGGCTCAAAATCTCACAAGGGTTCAATAAGTTTTCACTTAAAATCCACATATAAGTCTCTAAGTAAGAGATAATCATACTGACATTGGTTATTGGTATAAAATAAACTTGAGAATGATCATGTAAGAATTAGATTAACCATATCAAGCAGTTGAATTTTCACATAAAAAGAACAAATTCAAATAAGTCGGTGACCTAAAAGAAAGCAACTTATTATCATTGACTTTATGGAAGATCTAACAAAAGAAAAACGACTCAAGAAAAAGAAAATCTTTTTTGAATAAAAGACTTTAAATAAAAGACGAAACATAGCACAACTAACCAAAGGAAAGTAACATATGCCAACAGAAGTTGCAAACAGCACGGTGCAAATATGATAAACCATAGGCATTTCGACCTGTAGACAATGATTTGATCATAACTTTTGACAGACAAGTCCGATTTTCATAATCTTTATATGGCTGGAAAGAAGACAAAAAATTGAAGAGGACAGCGCGGACAAAATCTTCAAATTCCTTTCCAATTAAAACAGTTTTAAGCAAACATAGACAGCATGACACAGAACAAAAACAGAACACAGAAACAGAAATCAGGATCCTCCCCCAAACTTGAATCAAACATTGTCCGCAATGTGTAAAACAAATAAAACAAAACAGAGATCATAAGTAAAGGGAAGGATGAGAACTTCCTGGGATTGTTACTTGAAGCATGCACGAGCAATATTGAACAGGAGATGTCATGCCGGTAACGTATTCCCCTCAAACTGTTTCATTGTAGACCACGGTTCCTGAGAGCATGAAAGGAATTAAAACTGACTCCAACAAAAATAAACTAAAATGAAAAATAACAAAAAGAAAGAAAAAGTTTAGAAAGCTTGGGTTGCCTCCCAAGAAGCGCTTCTTTATAGTCATGAGCTAGACTACGTCGGATGTCTAAGGAGTGACAGATGACGGGGCTTCAAAATAGGCAACTTCTTTGATTTCAGGTAAAGTTGCATCCAAGTAATGCTTGAGACGCTGCCCGTTAACCTTGAACAATTCTCCAGTTTGCAGATTCTTGATTTCGATGGCACCATGAGGCATAACTTGAGTTACTTCGAATGGACCAATCCACTTAGAACGCAGTTTGCCTGGAAAAAGACGAAGTCTGGAGTTGTAGAGCAATACTTTCTGACCAGGTACAAACTCCTTTCGAATAATGGATTTGTCATGAAACTTTTTGGTGCGTTCCTTGTAGATTTTGGCATTTTCATAGGCCTCGTTCCGCCATTCTTCAAGTTCATTTAACTGAAGCTTTCGCTTCTCTCCTGCAGCTTGGTACTCAAAGTTCAACCTCTTGATAGCCCAATAAGCTCTATGCTCCAATTCGACAGGAAGATGACAAGCTTTGCCATACACCAAACGGAAAGGAGACATTCCAATAGGCGTTTTATACGCTGTCCTATACGCCCACAATGCATCACTGAGCTTGAGAGACCAATCTTTGCGTGATGCATTTACCGTTGTTTCTAAAATCTTCTTGATCTCTCGATTTGAAATCTCAACTTGCCCACTCGTTTGTGGATGATACGGAGTAGCAACACGATGATTAATGTTGTATTTCACCATGAGAGCAGCAAAAGCTTTGTTGATAAAGTGTGGACCGCCATCACTAATAATTACTCGAGGTGTGCCAAACCTGGGAAAATGGTACCCTGCAGAAAACGCAGCACAACTTTGTGATCATTAGTTGGTGTAGCAATGGCTTCTACCCACTTGGATACGTAGTCTACAGCGACAAGGATGTATTGGTTGTTGAAAGAAGAGGGAAACGGACCCATAAAATCGATTCCCCATACATCAAAAAGCTCCACAACCAATAAACTCTGCTGCGGCATCTCATTTCTCTTTGATATGTTGCCTAACCGTTGACACCGATCACAAGTAGAACAAAACAAATATGCATCCTTGAAGAGGGTAGGCCAGAAAAATCCACTTTGTAGAACTTTGGCAGCTGTCTTACTCGGCCCAAAGTGTCCTCCACAAGCGTAACTATGGCAAAATTTCAGAATGCTGTCTTGTTCATTAGCGGGCACACATCGTCTGATCACTTGATCTGAGCAGTATTTGTAGAGATACGGATCATCCCAGAAATAAAACTTCACTGTAGAGAGAAACTTCTTTCTGTGTTGAGTGCTCATATCAGATGGTAAGACTCCACGAACAAGGTAATTGGCGATGTCGGCATACCAAGGGACCATGTCATGAATGGCAAAAAGTTGTTCATCAGGAAAACTTTCATTTAAGGGCAGCACGTCTTCTTCTTCATCTTGGACATGTGGAAGGCGAGATAAGTGATCGGCTACTACATTCTCAGCTCCCTTCTTGTCTCGAATGTCCAAATCAAATTCTTGCAGGAGCAACACCCACCGGATAAGGCGAGGTTTTGCATCCTTTTTCGCCAATAGGTACTTGAGTGCTCCATGATCAGTGTATACAATCACTTTTGAGCCAATGAGATACGATCGAAACTTCTCCAAAGCGAAGATTACAGCGAGCATCTCTTTCTCTGTGGTGGTGTAGTTCAACTGCGCATCATTCAAAGTTCGACTTGCATAGTAGATGACATGAGGAAGCTTCTCTTTTCTTTGTCCTAAAACAGCACCCACTGCATAATCACTAGCATCACACATTAGTTCAAAAGGCAAGCTCCAATTCGGAGCTGTGATAATAGGTGCAGAAGTGAGGAGTTGTTTCAAAGAATTAAAAGCATGTAAACAATCAGAATTAAAATCAAATGCAGTATCTTTGGCAAGAAGATTGCACAACGGACGACTAATCTGGGAGAAGTCTTTGATGAAGCGTCGATAAAATCCGGCATGTCCAAGGAAAGACCTCACTCCCTTCACAGATGTAGGGGGTGGCAATTTAGATATCAAATCGATCTTTGCTTTGTCAACTTCAATGCCCTTGCTCGATATTAAATGGCCTAACACAATTCCCTGTTTAACCATAAATTGGCATTTCTCCCAATTCAAAACAAGGTTAGTTTCTTTACATCTTTCCAACACCAATTTCAAATTTGCCAAACAATGATCAAAAGAAGAACCATAAACAGAGAAATCATCCATAAAGACTTCAATAATTCTTTCAACCATATCAGAAAAAATACTTATCATGCACCGTTGGAATGTGGCTGGAGCATTGCATAAACCGAATGGCATGCGTCTATATGCAAAGGTTCCATAGGAGCATGTGAAAGTTGTCTTCTCTTGGTCCTCCGGAGCAATTGCAATCTGATTATAGCCTGAGTAACCATCAAGAAAGCAGTAATGTGAGTGACCTGCGAGCCGTTCAATCATTTGATCAATAAAAGGTGAAGGAAAGTGATCTTTGCGAGTAGAAGAGTTTAATTTGCGATAGTCAGTGCACACTCTCCACCCAGTTGTCTGCCTTGTTGGCACCAATTCATTGTCTTCATTCTTGACCACGGTGATTCCGGTTTTCTTTGGAACTACTTGAATCGGACTAACCCACTTGCTATCCGAAATCGGGTAAATCACGCCAACGTCTAAGAGTTTCAAAATTTCTTTACGCACAACCTCCTTCATGTTGGGATTTAATCTTCGCTGTGCTTCTATGTTGGGCTTGGAATTCTCCTCCAAAAAGATTCGGTGCATACACATGGTTGGGCTTATGCCCTTGATATCTGCAATAGACCATCCCAGAACCGTTTTATACTCTTTTAACACTTGTAACAGCTGCTCTTCTTCATAATTACTTAGGTCAGCTGCAATGATCACTGGAAGCGTCTTGGATTCACCAAGAAAAACATACTTTAAGTGCTCAGGCAACAACTTAAGTTCCAGTGCAGGAGCTTGCTCAATGGAGGGCAATATATGAGGTAACGCTGGTCCTAGAGATTCCCATGCTTGCTGCCATCTTGGTGCATGAATAGGGGACGAATTCAGAGCTGCAATTACGTCCATGGTTGTTTCTCCTTCCATATTGAACTCTGGATATTCAATACATGTCTTCAACAAATCTGCAGAAACATTCTCCAAGAAGTGGGCATTGACAATAGGAGCAATAAGCTCGATGTTGCTGCACTCCTCTACATCGGCTGGTAACTTAAGTGCTTCAAACATCTTGAATTCTATGGATTCTCCTTGAACTCGAAGCTTAAGTGTGCCTGCTTTGACATCAATTAAAGCACCAGCGGTTGCAAGGAAAGGACGACCAAGTAAGATAGGAATGTTTTGGTCTTCCTTCATATCAAGCACAAGGAAATCCGCTGGCAAGATGAATTGGTCTACTTTGATCAAAACGTCCTCAACAAGGCCTTTGGGATAAGTCACTGATCGATCAGCCAATTGCAAAGAGACGGATGTTCTTCGTAGCTCTCCAATACCTAGCTGTTCATAAATGGAAAATGGCATGAGATTAACACTCGAACCAAGGTCTAAGAAAGCTTTATTAAATTTAAAATCACCAATAACACATGGGATAGTAAAACTCCCTGGGTCTTGTAATTTTGGAGGCATCTTCGTAATCAAAACCTCGCTGCAACAATTGGTAAGCTCAATCTGCTCATGATCTGTAAACTTCCTCTTGTTTGTGCAGAGACCCTTCAAAAACTTTGCGTATGATGGAATTTGTGCTATAGCATCAAGTAAAGGAATGTTGATTTGAACCTTTTTAAATTGCTCCAGTATATCTAACATATTCTTGTCCTTTCTTTGCCTCTGAAATCTCTGCGGGAAAGGCATAGGAGGATCATAATTCGTCAACCTTGGAGCAGGAATAGGAGTAGCAAGTGGTACAGAAGGTACTGGAGCTGCTTCTTTGTCATTCACTTCTTGATCCTTTGGTTCTACGACTTCTTCCCTTCTATCATAAGGTTTACCACTCCTCAATGTTCTAATGGCATTAACCTGCTCTTTGCCTCTTGGATTAGCTTCAGATTGACTTGGAAAACGCCCCGGTTCTCTTTCACTCATTGCAGCAGCGATTTGACCGACTTGTGCTTCCAATTTGCTGATGGCTTGACTATTAACTTGCTGCCCTTGCTGGAGAGCTTGCAAAACTTGAGAAACTTGCGAATTAGCTTGAGCCATTTGAGCAAAAGCTTCTTCCCAAGACGGTTTCTTGGTTTCTATAGGTGCTGCTCCTTGTTGCCATGGCTTGGCTCCGTGGTTAAAATTATTCTTCCAAGCTAAATTAGGATGCTCTCTCCACCCAGGATTATAAGTATTCGAGAATGGATCGTTTCGTTGACGATTGAACGCATTGACTTGATTAGCCACTTCAACTTCTGGACAAGTACCACTTTGTGGACAAAGATGAGTAGGATGAGTCTGAGTAGCACAAATCCCACACGGTTCTGCATTCCTGGATAACATAGTCACCACTGCATCTAATTTCCTTGATAGTACAGCCACCTCATTAGATGAACTTACTTCATATGCAGAATTCCGGGTTAACTCTCTACTATCCCATTGAGATGAATTTGCAACAACATTCTCAATGATAGTAGTGGCTTGATCTGGTTCTTTACCCAGTATATTTCCATCTGCTGCAGCATCCAATCTATGTCGACATTCATCACTCAAATGTTGGTAGAAGTATAAAATTAGTTGCCATGGTAAAAACTGATGGTGTGGACAACTAATTATCAAAGCTTTAAATCTCTGCCATGCTTGAAAGAGTGGTTCTCCCTTGTTCTGCCTAAAGTGAAATATGTGATCCCTCAACCTCTGAGTTCTAGACTGTGTGTAAAACTTTTGAATGAACTTACTAGAAAGTTGAGTCCAAGAAGTAATTGATCTCGCTGGCAGAGTTTTGAACCAAGTTCTAGCATCACCCGTGAGAGAAAACGGGAACAGCTTTAGGCGAATGAACTCATCGGAGACGCCTTTAATATTTTGTGTCCCACAAATATCCAGAAAGTTATCCACATGTTTACTAGCATCTTGATTCTCATCACCAGAAAACTTGGGCAACATGTTAATAACATAATCCTTAATCTCATAAGAAGAAGTAGCATCAAGTTCAGGATAAACTATGCATGATTGTCTAGAGGAAAACTGCGGCATAGAGAAATCTTGAATGGTTCGAGGTGCACCTTCGTTATTGCCGTTTGCAGCCATCTCTTCTTGTTCTTGCTCCTCCTTTGCCTTCTCTTCTATCCGTTCTCTTCGTTCCTTGCGAATTTGCTTGAGTTTTTGTTCAATCTCTGGTTCGAATTCCACAAGCGGACTGTCTGAGGAACGGGTAGCGATCATTCACCTGAAAGGAACCAAAGAATGATTTCAGTGATATGCTTGTGAATGCGCTGCAAGTAGAACTGATGATGATTAATACAACCAGCAATTAGTTTGAATGAACACAGACTCCGACTAGCAAAAGGGGAATGAAAACACACAGCCAACCTAGTGAGAAATTGTTGTCGGTAAAAAAAAAGAATTTCCAATTGGAAGACTAGAAGATGCGGGATGAGAAAGGCAAGCTAAAAGCCAAAAGAAGATGATAGCTATGAGACAATGATAACCGAACAATAATATTCTTGCAGAGGTGTCGCATATAATCTGATGATGGGTAATGATAGAAATACAATTCCACTGGAAGATTAAAAGACACGGAGTTGAATATGAAAACTAAAAGCCAAAAGAAGAAGATATTTATTGGATGATGACAATCGAACACTTAAGAGTAAAACAAGGAAAAGTCTAATTGACACTTTAATTAAAGAATGCAACTCACGATTATTTTTTTTATTTTTTTTATTTTAAATTAATATTCCTAAAGAATGCAACTAAAGTTGATAGCAACATTATATATATATATAATTTTTTATTTTATAATAATATAAAAACGAAAATAAGGTAAAGAAGAGAAACAAAGGTAAAACTAAAATAATAGAAAATAAAATTAATAAAATCAACTAAGTAAAGGGTAATCAAAAAGCCGAGTTGGGATTAAGGGACAATCCCCGGCAACGGCGCCAAAAACTTGATGTACATTTAAACTAACCTAAATAATAGATTAATTTAAACCAAATTAAACTCGCAAGCGCACGAATCAATTGTAGAAATAAACGCAAATACGAGGTCGATCCCACAGAGATTGCTTTTAATGCCAATTCAACCAGTTGATTACGCGAAACTTAATTTAACTAAGGAACGAATGATTGATTAATTGATTATGAAAAATAATTGAAACTTTACTTCAAAGTAGACTAAGAATGTGAATAACGAAAACACACAACAAAAGAAAGTTTAAAAGAAATTAATGTGATGAAAGCCTAAGGTTATGAATCCACCAATAACAATCCTATTCCCTTTTCTTCAAGCCAATTACTATCCAATTACCATGCCAATATTTAAGGTTGTTCTTTCTAAGATATGAATTAATCCTTGGTCAGGCATCAACTCGTGTGCCTATACATGAAAAATATATCCTATTGGTTAGGCATACAGTTAAACATATACAAACCCATTAAGCACAGAAGAATTATGTCAACCAAGCAGGACTAGTTTGATATTGGTTATCCTCACTAGTTTGTCTACTCTTCCTAATCTTAGTTCCAATAAACCTAATTGATATTGGTCATCCTCTCAGATTTATCTAATTATCTAGACACAAGTTCACAATGATGGCCAATCACAAGAATATGTAAATCTAGAATAGATTAAGCACAAAGATTAAGAACTAAACATGGCATGTAATCAGATAATAATCAACAAGATACTTTGGGAATAATCATGTCATGGCTTCTTCATAAACCTTAGAAGAAGAGTTTAGTTACACATAGTCATAATAAAAATCACAAAAGGAATCATAGAAACAAAATAAAATCCGGAAAAGAATGGTAAGAACACACTCAACAGCCTGTCTTCACTTTGGACGAATCTTCCTTCTGTATTTCGTTCCCCCCCCTTTTCCCTTTGGACACCCTCGGGCCCTTTTTATATCCTCCAATAAAACCCTCATAAGTCTGATAAAAACTATCCTAAAAGAAAACAGACTCCTAAGTAATTAATGAAACAGAATAGGAAAGAATGGGAAATACAGCATCTGACTTGCACGCCAGATTTGGGTCCGAGTTATCTTCTGGAAAAATCAGTAAAAATATGGAAAACGTAGCTTTATCTCTTATCTTTCCAGGCATATATCCCACGTCACCAAGAAAAATCGGGAAAGCCTCCAAATCTTCATTTTCCCGTAACTGTGCAATTCTGACGGGAAAGTTACTTTAGCGGGATTGATTTGTAAAACTGGAACGTTTGGCTTCATGAAAAATTACGAAATTTGGACACAATGATCTTCCACCTCCTAGCCTCCTTCTCCAATTAGCCTTGCATCAAAACTCCTCCAAAAAGTTGAATTATCCCCAAAAACGTTCTAAGTGCGCAGATTGGCTGAAATTGAGAAAAGGAAAGTAATAAGGCTCTTTTATAATCAATTCCTTAACAAAACTTAGGGTTAATTAATATGAAAATATGATAAATAATGCACCTATCATCTTCCTTCAAGGTTTCATGCGAAAAGGACAGTTATAGAAGAATCAAAAGATTTAAACACTTACAAGTGGGAACAATTGATTGGATCCTTACAAACGTATAAATCTGACTTCACCGAAGTCAAGAAAGGAAAAAATGTTGCCTTCAAAGTCAATAATGAAAAAAGTAAATGAGGATTCATTTGAAAACCTAACTCAAGACAAATTTTCTCTTCTCACCAAACAAGCAAGGAAATTTTTAAAGCTTAGAAGTTCCAAGGGACGTGAACACCGAAACAATTTTGATTCAAACTCCAAAGTCTCTCGTTCTCGAGATGTCTCTCATGGAAATTCCTCTAAGTTTGTGAAACTTGGTGAAAAGAAAAGTTCAAATGATAAAGACAAGTGTTTTGAATGTCAAGGGTATGGACATCATTCTCATGAATGTGCCAACACTTTTAACAAGATGAAGATTGAAAAGAACAAGGCTTTAACCTCCACTTGGAGTGACAGTGATTCAGAAAAAGAAACAGCATCTGAAGACAATGACAAAGTGGTTGCATTTATTGGAATTTTTTTATGGATATGAGACTTATGACTCAGTAGTTGAAGAACCTGACTCCGTAGAAGTCTTACAAAAATATACTGCACTTTATGATATCACCATGAAAGTGAAGAAAGAAAATGATGAGCTAAAACATAAACTTGTGTAGCTTGAAAGCAAGAAGAAGGAAGCTGAGATTGAGCATCAATCTCAAATGGAAAATGCAGAAAAGCTACGAGAGTCAATGTTGGAGAAGTTACATATGCTAGCATCAGACAATAAATTTCTTGAAAATGAATTGAGTGACATGAAAAGGAAGGTTGAAGAGTTTAGTATTGGCTCAAGAAAATTTGACAAGATGTTGAGCTATGGAAAGAATTCAGGTGATAGAAGCGGTTTAGGTTTCGATATGACTGGAAATTCTTCCTCCTCCATTACTAAGTTTGTCAAAGCTTTACAAGAACCAAGCAGGAAAGCGAGTAATGATGTAGCTTTTGAAAATTCGTATACCGCTACAAATAAGTCAAATTCTGAAAGCACCTTCGTTGATCCAAATAATCTCATTATGTCAAAAATCTTTATTCCTATTTGCCACTTCTGTGGAAAAATAGGACATATCAGACCTAGGTGTAACAAACTTCGAAAGGAAAATCGAACTAAACACACCACCCCTTAGATTTCTAAAAAATCAAATCTCGAAGTGAGATTTGTTGCTCACTCGAAGGAAACGAATAGAATTTAAAAAATAATGCCTAATTCCATCACTCCAAACTTAAAGCAAGTATGGAGAAGAAAGGAGACTAAGAATTGCTTATTAGATAAGATGTCATCATCATCTGAGGAAGACAATCTTACGTGTTTGGTGGCGTTCACTGCTCTCTCAACTTGTCAGTCAGATACTTGGTATCTTGACAGCGGTTGCTCGAGGCATATGACTGGAGACAAAAGATGGTTCACAACTTTCACCGAGGATTGTAAAAATGGAACATTCACTTTAAGAGAAATCAGAACTCTAGGAATTCCATGTCTAAAAAATGTCATGTTGGTTGGTGCACTTAAAGCTAATCTAATTAGCATTAGTCAAATTTGTGATGATGATGATGCTCAAGTATTTTTTTAATAAGTTGAAATGTAGTGTAAAAGTGGCTAGTGGCGTAGATATTTTTGAAGGAAAAAATCCAAAGACAATTGTTATTGTGTGAATGCAAATGAGTTACATGTGCCAAATATGTGCAATAAAGCAATTGACGATGTTTTGGATTTATGGCAAAAAAGATTAGGTCACATGAATTGTAAGGATATGATCAAGCTTTCCAAGAAAGAATATGTGAGAGGTTTACCGATGTTGACTGGAGAACTTGGAATTTGTGGAGAATGTCAAGTGGGAAAGCAAACAAAGAGTTCACACAAGTCAACAAACTACATCTCAACTTCACGACCCTTGGAGTTGATGCACATGGACTTGATTGGACCGGTATAGACCAAAAGCATTAGGGGAAAAAAATACATAATTGTCTTGTTTGATGATTTCTCACAATTCACTTGGGTTGCTTTCTTGCGAGAGAAATCTGATGTGTTTAGAGCATTTTGTGGCTTGCTGAATAAAATTCAAAATGATAGAATTGCTTCAAATGATCGCGTGATAAAACTCAGAACCGATCATGGAATTGAATTTGAAAACACATCATTTTCTGAGTTTTGTGATGAAAAAGGAATTGATCACAATTTTTCTGCTCCAATCACTCCTCAACAAAACGGAATTGATCACAATTTTTCTGCTCCTATCATTCCTAGCAAAATGCCTGAGTCTGTAATAGCTTAGATTTGTTACATATTTTCCATTGTAATTGTTCAAGTTTAAGGATGTCTTTCAAACTTTCGATGCAAAGATGTTACGTAAACAAGATACTTATTTAGGTACATTTGCATGCATGCATCTAACTACATTTACATGATATCTCATGTTTTTGTATTTGGGATAGGTCTCTTACCTATTGCGTGCTTTGTCTCTTTAAAATGATTTATCCTTTCTATATTAATTATTAAAACACGCTTTCAAGATAATCTGATTGTATTTGGTGGGACTTATCTGATTGCATGTTGGTGGCAGTTATCTACATGGATTGCCAGTCTTATCAATTTTTCTTGGTTCGGTGCTTTGAGTATTTCTAAGAGATGTCATGCTCTTGTAGAAGCCAGACCGCAAATGCATGTATATTGATTCTTTGATAAAAGCATCAAGACGGTAGCAGCTAGGTTTTTTTTAGTAGAAAGAATTATTTTTATTGCTGCTATCTTGTGGTTTCAACATGTGTTTTTAAAGAGAAAATATTATTTTCATGCTTTTTTTTTCATATAAGTTTTTAATTGAATGTCAATTATGAAAATGTGCCTTGTGATTTTTGACACACCCCGACCGAGGTCAAGGCATGTTGGTCGTCACGTGAGAGTGACATAGCCATGTGCACAGTGCAGAAGCGAAAAGATAGCAAATATACGAATAATTAAAAACCAGATTATTCAAGTGCACTACTAAACAGAAAGTGATAGGAGTTAGTTACAACAGTAAACACTCCTAATTCAGAGCATAAAGTCTAAGTGCAGTCCAGTAGGACAAGTACTAGTTACACAGTACCAGGAATGTCCTGAAATTAATCAAATAGGTCAAAACTACCGAAGATCCCGAGCCACCAACAACAATCTTACTTAAAACCTGGAGGGGCATGATGCGAAAATTACTTACCACACAAATTAAACCCTCTTGTATCAATTGTAGTAAAGAATGTAAGTAGGGATCGTTCTGGACCGAGGATTATGAGGGCTTGCTAATAACCTCTAAACTGACTTAAAAACATAAAATTAAGTTTAAAACACCAAACTAGACTCAAAGATGCAATACAAACTAAAAAGACTCAAAACTAGTTTAAAAGACTCAAAACAACTTAAAACAATGAATTAGACTCTAAACTGACTCTAGGGATGGTTTTGGACGAAATTAGGTTCTAACTTGACTCAAGACACTTAAAAACACAAATCAAAACAAATTTTGACTAATAAAACACTTTAAAGTAAAGGGGGATTTGATTTTGACGAATTTGAAAACAAAACAAAAAGATTGTAAACGAAAACAGATTTTGGATGAATTTGGGTAAACTATGGATGATGGGCTAGCTAGAGGGTTCTTCTCCACACATGACACACTTGCACATAAACCAATGTTCAGTTGTTTTTTCAATAAATCATGAAACTCAACACCTCAGGTTAATTAAGTCCGCTTAAATTAACCTTCAAGTTCTCCTTAAGTTATTGAATTGGATGGGAAAATGCATACAACAATTCAAGCATTCTTCAAAAGTCCTTTTCGTGAACAGCACAATAAAAATACAATCAAAGATCATTAAGCATTATGAAAACTATAAGTATTGACGAGGCATTCGTTACTATGATGAGCATGAAACTCCTGCCAAGAATTCATTTAACGCGATCGTTTATAAGCGACCTCCACTACTTGTGAATATAAGTTTGTAACTATTTGGTGAAACTCCCCTATACTCTAGCATCATATTCATGCATTCAAACTAAGTGTGCACTCTTAATAAACATACACGAATAAGTTATCAATCAAGCAGTTAAACAAATTGAAATCACAACTTATGAAATCACAACCGAAGGTAATCAATTCATATTGCAAGTATGTTCATGGCTTTGAATTCCCCCTAGCTAAGGGGGGTTTAGTTCCTCATACTCACAAAGCAAAGATAAACAAATTTAGACATTGAAAATAAAAGAATGAAAACACATAAAACACTCTAACAATCCAACTTGAATGGAAAACACGTCCAAGGGTCCTCCTTTTTCTCTTTGTTGCAGCACAAGGTGTGGTTTGATGGATGCATATGGATATATGGAAGGGAATGACTAAATGTGTTTAGGTTGGATGGAGGTCACGGCAAGGAAAGGGAAATGAAGGTGCATGGAATTGTGTTTTTGTTGTGAGAATGTGTAGAATGGTTAAGAAAAAAAGACTCTGCCTTGTGGCAGAATGTGTCTTCCTCCCTTTTCCCTAAACTGTCTCCCCAAATGTGTCTTTGGATGGATATATTTATAGGCTAGGGAGAGGATGTAGTGGGTGGTGGTAATGAGTGGATGTAGTGGTAGGTGAATGTGTTGGGTGGTTGAAATGATTGGATGTGTTGTGTGGAATCAGTGGATGTAGTAGTAGGTGAATGGATGTGTTGGGTGAAATGAGTGGATGTAGTGGTAGGTGAATGTGTTTGGTGGTTGTAAAGAGTGGATGTGTTGGGTGAAATGAGTGGATGTGTGTTGGATGAAATAAGTGGATGTAGTGGTAGGTGAATGGATGTGTTGGGTGAAATGAGTGGATGTAGTGGTAGGTGAATGTGTTGGGTGGTTGTAATGAGTGGATGTGTTGGGTGAAATGAGTGTGCTAAAATGGTTATTTATAGGGAGAGGATGATGCACAAACTTCAAATTTCGTCCATTCCTTTTGCTCCAAGCATATGTTATCCATTCCACGTCCAAAAATGCTCCAAAATGCTCCAAAATGCACTTCTTTGCCACATTAACCCTTTGGACCTACAAACACACGAAAATAGCTTAAAATACTAAAATAACTACAAACTAACAACATAAATGCCAAGAAACAAGCTAACTAAGTCATATAAATATGCTCTTATTAGGGCGTAAAACATAAAACGTGAGTGGGCAAAAACAAATGTTTTACAAAACCATTTCATTTATCAACATAACAAACCCCTCGCTGTAAAACATGTATAATTTTCCTAGAATCAAGATATAAGCATATACATATATATATATATATATATATGAAATCAATTCAATTCAATTCATGCTTCACATAATCATAATCATATGAATATATGCCATACCAAGATATAATAGAGTAAACAATTCAGGTAAGAATAAATTTCTAGAAATATGATATGTTAGCCGGAACCCCTAAGGTGGTCTGTACGGCTGAATTCATAGCTCAAACTCAATCAAGCCGGAGTCACTACTATGCCTATACGGCAATATACTGCAAATAAGTCGGAACCACTGAAAAGGGTCTATACGAAAAGGTTGGGTAAAATACAGTTATGCTCAATTCTATTCTCTCATAATAGTCGGGCGATAAATCGCTGGTCACCTACGAGTCGGAACCATAAATAAGGTCTGTACGACAAGACTGTGCACTTAAGTTGGATCCAATATGAGCATATACTGCAGGAGGTGACGTAAATAAACAAGCATGTACTTCATATTTCTGGCTAATTCACAATCACCCTAGGTGCAGCTTTATGAGCTCAACATTACTTAATCACATATCACAATTCACATATCATCGATGATTCACATAACCAAACATAACTTACATGAACTCACTTGTGCCTCCACAGCACCACATTTATATATATATTATATATGCAACCATGCAATGCTATTCAAAATATAGAAGCATTTGGCATATTAATTCAAAGCATATTTTTATTTAAGACACATTTCTGGGAAATATAACAAGTATATAACTATATACTGAAAACAAAGGCCGACTCACTGATATGTCGATGGGTCGTAAACTCCGAGTCGCCCGTGGATATGCTCGTCCTCGGGATAAGTCTCACCTATATGCGAATTAACTATAAAAACGTTATTTTAAAGCACATAGACAAAACTAGCTAATAACTTCTCATACATTACTCAAAATGGTTATATGAATATACCACAGTGATCTACACAACCTCACGAACATCGTGCTATTTTTAGAAAAATTTCCTATGGCTCACGCGCCCTCATGAGCCGGGAAGGGCACGGCCTCACGCGCGGCCCACGTGCATCGTCTTCAACCTCCAAACTCTGACGACCATCGTCGGCGCAGGAAACTGGGCAATATTTCAAACTCCTTAATCTCACTCATTTCTTCACCATTTTTCATGCAATTTGTACCAAAATGAAGCTTAGGTGATAAAGAATCGCATTATACCTCTTTCACACCTCGAATCACATGAAATCACGTTGAAGAAATCCTCAAACTTCGACGACCTCTGGAAAACTCCATTTTCGAGCTTCCCACAACCCAAATCTTACCAACGATGTACTCTGAGCATCATGAGGACCTCCTTAAGCTCACTGTGGTCCTAAAATTTACAAAAACTCAAAGGTTTAGAAGTTGGTGAATAGTGCCACCCTCAGAGGTTCGATTTCCATGGTTTCCTTACATTCAAACTAAGTCAAAACTTATCCAAAACACTTAGGAGGAAGACGAGATACCTTTACAAGCCTTGAAATGGTTTGAAACATCCACGAACTGGTTTGGTGTACTGTACACCCACGGCTCCCTTTCAAACTAGGGTTTCTCGAAGGTTTCCTTGCTGAAAATGAGTACCACTTGACTCGTAAGGACCCTAGGAACCCACTGGAGACCTCAGAACCTTCGATCCTTGTAGATCTTAGTTTTGCTTGTGTGTGTCCGTACGAGTTCGAAGAGAGAGAGAGAACCGAAAGGGAGAGTACGGGAAAGGAGAGAGAGAATGGAAGAGTGATGTGTGGTGCAAAACTAATCAACAACCCAATCACAACCCAAAGTTTCTAAATTCCTAAGTGGTTCCAAAAACTTAGGAAAACTTAATTAGTCCCATTCAAAACAAATCACACACCACAAACTTTTAACGTCCAAGGGCACTTCCGTCATTTCATGTCAATAGGAATAAAATAGTACCCATCTCTGGGACGGGTTATGACAATCTCCTTACCTTAAAAATTTCATCCTCGAAATTACATACAACCAATACATTCACTAATAATGATAATACAAGCGTGGATACATATCTCTTATTCAATCCTCTGTCTCCTAAGTAGCTTCTTCCACTGAATGATTTCTCCATAATACCTTCACCAAGCGCACGGTCTTGTTCCTCAGTTCCTTATCCTTCCAATCCATTAGAGTCACTGGTTCCTCATCATAAGTCAAATCCAGATTAATTTCCAAAGGTTGAGGAGGAATCACATGTGAAGGATCTAAAACATAATGTCGAAGCATCGAAACATGAAACACATCATGGACCTTGGACAACTCTAGAGGCAACTCAAGTCTGTAAGCAACCTCACCGACTCGCTCAGTGATCATATATGGTCCAATGTACCTAGGACTCAACTTTCCTTTCTTTCTAAATCGTACAATACCCTTCCAAGGTGATAGCTTCAGAAACACCCAATCACCTACATCGTACTTTTGATCAGTGGCATGCTTGTCTGCTAAGCTCTTTTGTTGATCTTGGGCCTCTTTCAGATTAGACTTAATTACCTAAACATTTTGTGTAGTCACATCCACGATCTCAGGACCCACTAAAACTCTCTCGCCAACCTCTGACCAACATAGAGGCATACGACAAGATTTCCCATAAAGTGCCTCAAATAGTGCCACACCAATGCTCGAATGATAACTGTTGTTGTAGAGAACTCCATCAAATCCAAGCAATCATGCCAACTATCTCCAAACTGCAGCATTGAAGATCTCAACATATCCTCTAATGTCTGAATGGTCCTCTCAAATTGTCCATCTGTCTAAGGATGATATGATGTACTATAAAGTAATCTCGTACCAAGAGCTTCTTGGAATGCTGTCCAGAACTTGGAAGTAAATCTGGGATCTCGATTCGAGATAATATTAACTGGCATACCATGGTACTTCATAATCTGTGAAATAAATAACTTAACTAATCGGCTTAACGAATACTTCTCCCTCACTGGAATAAAATGTGCTGACTTCGTAGGTCGATCAACTATCACCCAAATTTCATCATAACCATTCTGTGTGCGAGGAAGCTTGTACACAAACTCCATAGTAATATTTTCCCATTTCCACTGTGGAATGAGAAGTGGCTGCATCAATCCAAACGGCTTCTTCCTTTCAGCTTTAACCTGTTGGCAAATGGCACAACTACTCACATATTCGGTAATTTCTCTTTTCATACCTGGCCAATAGTAAAATGGTCTAATGGTATGATACATCTTAGTACCTCCTGGATGCATCGTATATGCCGAAATATGTGTTTCATCCAAAATTTCTTTCTTTAACTCTATATTGTTCGGCACATACATTCTTCTTTCTTGCATAAGCATGCCATCAGTTTCTCGAATCTCAAAATCTTTCTTTTTGCCTTGATGCCTTGCTTGAATTATTTCCTGAGTCTCCTCATCAATCATCTGAGCCTCAAGCACACGATCAATTAAAATTGGCCTAACATGGAAATTAGCAAGCAAGGCTTCTTCTCGATCTTCCACTCCTAACTCCACTCTAGTGGTTCTCAACTCTGCTAGGAAGGGAACATGACAATCCTAGATGGCATTAAGTTTGACTAGAGTCTTCCTGCTAAGTGTGTCCGTCACTGCATTTTCACGACCAGGATGATACTCAATCATGCAATCATAGTCACTAAGTAACTCAATCCATCTCCGCTGTCGAAGAGTAAGATCTCTCTGAGTAAACAGATACTGAAGACTTTTATGATCTGTGAAGATCTTACATTTCTCTCCATAAAGATAATGTCCCTAAATCTTCAAGGCAAAAATGATAGCTGCTAACTCCAAATCATGCGTAGGGTAATTCTTCTTATGAGGTTTCAACTGTCTCAAAGCATAAGCAATTACCCTACCATGTTGCATCAATACACAGCCCAAACCATTCAGAGAAGCATCACTATAGACCTCATAATTACCGCTATCATCTGGAAGTGCTAGAACAGGTACATGAGTGAGATAGTACTTCAATTGCTGGAAACTTTGCTCACATTTACTATCCCATTCAAATTTAACATCCTTTTGAGTCAACTTCGTCAGTGGCAAAGCAATCACTGAAAAATCCTTAACGAACCGTCTATAATAGCCTGCCAAGCCAAGAAAACTCTGTACCTCAGTGACGGTTCAAGGTTGCTCCCAATTCTCCATAGCTGCCACTTTCTGAGAATCCACTTTAATGTCTTGAGCAGAAACGACATGTCCCAAAAATGCCACTTGATTCAACCAAAATTCACATTAGCTAAACTTAGCATATAATTGGTGTTCCCTCAAACTGCTCAACACCAACTTCAGATGTCTAGCGTGCTCAGCCTTAGACTTAGAGTATACTAGGATATCGTCAATGAAGATAACAAACCTGTCCAAATATGGCTGGAATACTCGATTCATCAAATCCATAATGACCATATCGAGTCCTAAATGCGGTTTTAGGGACATCTTCATTTTTAATCTTCAACTGGTAGTAACCCGACCTCAAGTCAATCTTAGAAAATACACAGGCACCTCTGAGCTAATCAAACAAATCATCTATACGAGGCAATGGATAACAGTTTTTAATGGTCACCCGATTTAATTGCCTGTAATCAATGCATAACCTCAAAGTTCCATCTTTCTTCCTCACAAATAAAACTAGAGCTCCCCAAGTTGAAGTACTCGGCTGAATAAAACATTTATCCACTAACTCTTGCAACTGCACTTTTAATTCTCTTAATTCAGTAAGAGCCATTCTGTACGGAGTCAAGGATATAGGATTCGTACCTGGAAGTAGATCAATAACAAACTCCACTTCTCTATCTGGCGGAAATCCAGGCAAATCCTCAGGGAATACATCGGGAAAATATCTGACCACACGAACATCCTCTACACTACTAGGAGTATCATCATTCAGCACCACATGAGCCAAATATCCCTGACAACCTTTCAACAACATTCTTTTTGCTTTCATGGCTAAAATAATACCATGTCTCACCCCACTAGGCTCTCCTACAAATGTAACTTCAGGTAATCCAGGACCATGAAATGTGGCTGTCTTTCCATAACAATATATATCTTGGCACGATTATAGTGCAACCAATCAGTGCCCAAAATCACATCAAAATCCATAATATCCAACGGCATAAGATTAGCCGGCATAATAACATCCTTTATTATCACTGGACATCCTGGATATACCCGATCAACAAAACATATATCCTCTGTAGGCATAGAAAACTCTAAATCATACCCTAAAGGTGTAAGATGGGGTTGCGTCACTTAAGCAATGTATGAGAAATAACAGAATGTGTCGCTCCACAATCAATCAACACTCTAGCAAAATGACCAAGAATATTTAATGTACCCATAATTAAGTCTGGATTATTCTGGGTATCTTACAGTGACATGTTGTGGATATGCCCCTAGCTCTGCTGTCATCTACCATAACCTCGGTTGGCATGAATACCACGTCCCTACCTCTGTTGACCTAACTGCCTCGCTGATCCTGCATTACTAGCAACAATCTCTCCCTGTTGGGGATGTCCTCCCTGATACCATTGAGATCCTCCAACTGAATGAGGCTGATAAGACATAGATCTTTCCTGATACTAAGGGTACCCACTTTGATACTGAGGATCTTGAGAATACTGCTGCTGCTGTCCTGAGGTGTGGGGAGCAGCGTCGCCCTGGTAGTGGTAGGCACCTCCTCGTCCAGACTGAGTATAACCACGACTGAGTATAACCATCAGATCCTGAAGTGTATTGGGTAGGTGCAGGTGGTGGGAAGGAAGGCTGTTGGGGTCTCTACTGACTCTTAAGGCATTGAGCAACCCTATGACCCATTTGTCCACAAGTATAACATCCATTGCTGCCTTTTCTACACTCCCCAAAATGCCGATTATTACACCTGCGGCATAAGGGAACACCAGATCCACTTGAACCACCAAAATCTCTCTACCTCTGGAAACTAGGGCAGTAAATGTGCCACCTTTCCTCTGCATATTAGTACTCAATCCCCTGCTAGAAGAGCTGGAACTACCACCACTCCTCTTAAAATTCTGGGTCTTGCGGGGTCCTTGAAAAGCTTGCCCTTTTCCTTTGTTATCTCGCCTCTGGCCCCCATTTCCTTCCTCATCCCCGCTCTCACTAGGCATGCTCTCTGAAGCCTTAATCCTCAATAAAATCTCATAAAACTCCTGGTAAGAGGCACAATGAGTCGATGTCGCTATGGAACACCATTTCTTCATAGTACCCAAACTGAAACGGCGAAGCATCTCTACCGGATTAGCAGCAACCTCCGGATCATATCTCGACAGATCAGTAAACATCCTGTAATACTCATTAGCAGACATCTTTCCTTGCCTCAGATGAGTAAACTTCTGTTTCTTAAGATTGATATATGCAGGCGGAATGAACCTTTTCCGAAACCGCTCCTTAAACACTCCCAGTCCATAATCTCTTCTGGGGTCATCTCGTAAGACACCTGTCTCCACCAAGATGCAGGTTGTTCTCCTAAAAACCAGGTAGTCGTCTCAACCCACCTCTCAGGACGAAAATTTCCCTGAATCTGCATCACCTGAAAGGTCTTCTCCACATGATTCAACCATTTTTCCGCCCCCCTCATGACCTTCATTTCCCATGAAGGTATTCAAATTCAAATTATGAACTGTCTCAAGATGTGTCCTCTAAGGAGTACAAAATGATGTCTGAATGGCAGAAACTATAGCTTCCCCTAGTTGAGCAATATCAAGGAAACTAGATCCAGCTGGTTGACGGGGCTCTCTACAAGGTGGCATAGTTCTGACATAAGACATCACAAGAATTATAACATTCAAGAATTATACAGGACTGCTAAACCTAGGCTCTGATACCAAACTGATACACCCCGACCGAGGTCAAGGCATGCTGGGCCGTCACATGAGAGTGAAGTAGCCATGTGCAGAGTGCGGAAGCGATAAAGATAGCAAATATACGAATAATTAAAAACCAAATTATTCAAGTGCATTACTAAACAGAAAGTGATAGGAGTTAGTTACAACAATAAACACTCATAATTTAGAGCATAAAGTCTAGGTGCAATCCAGTAGGATAAGTACTAGTTACACAGTACCAGGAATGTCCTACAATTAATCAAATAGGTCAGAACTGCCAAAGATCCCGAGCCACCAACAACAATCTTACTTAAAACTTGGAGGGGCGCAAAATAGAAAATGTGAGTGGGCAAAAACGAATGTTTTACAAAACCATTTCATTTATCAACATAACTAACCCTTCGCTGTAAAACATGTATAATTTTCCCAGAATCAAGATATAAGCATATACATATATATTTGAAATCAAATCAATTCAATTCATGCTACACATAATCATATTCATGTGAATATATGTCATACCAAGATTTAATAGAGTAAACAATTCAGGTAAGAATAAATTCCTAGAAATATAATATGTTAGCCGGAACCCCTGAGGTGGTTTGTACGGCTGAATTCATAGCTCAAACTCAATCTAGCCGAAGTCACTATTATGACCTATACGGCAATATACTGCACATAAGTCGGAACCACTAAAAAGGGTCTGTACGACAAGGTTGGGTAAAATACAATTATGCTTAATTCTATTCTCTCATAATAGCTGGGTGATAAATCGTTAGTCACCTACGAGTCGGAACCATAAATAAGGTCTGTACGACAAGACTGTGCAGTTAAGTTGGATCCAATATAAGCATATAGTGCAGGAGGTGACGTAAATAAACAGGTTTGTACTTCATATTTCTAGCTAATTCACAATCAACCTAGGTGTAGCTTTATGAGCTCAACATTACTGAATCACATATAACATTTCACATATCATCGATGATTCACATAACCAAACATAACTTACCTGAACTCACCTGTGCCTCCACAGCACCACATTTATATATATATAAGCAACCATGCAATGCATATTCAAAATATAGAAGCATTTGGCATATTAATTCCAAGCATATTTTTATTTAAAACACATTTCTGGGAAATATAACAAGTATATAACTATATACTGAAAACAAAGGTCCACTCACTGATATATCGACCGGTCATAACCCTCGAGTTGCTGTGGATACGCTCGTCCTTGGGATAAGTCTCACCTATATGCAAATTAACTATAAAAACATTATTTTAAAGCACATAGACAAAACTAGCTAATAACTTCTCATACATTGCTCAAAATGGGTATATGAATATACCACAGTGATCTACACAACCTCATGAACATCGTGATATTTTTAGAAAAATTTTCCTATGGCTCACGCGCCGAGGAGGGCACGACCTCACGTGCGGCCCACGTGTATCGTCTTCAACCTCCAAACTCCGGCGACCGTCACCAGCGCAGGAAATTGGGCAATATTTCAAACTCCTTAATCTCGCTCATTTCTTCACCATTTTTCATGCAATTTGTACCAAAATGAAGCTTAGGAGATAAAGAATCATGTTATACCTCTTTCACACCTCGAATCACGTCAAATCACGTCGGAGAAATCCTCAAACTCCGATGACCTTTGCAAAACTTCGTTTTAGAGCTTCCCGCGACCTAAATCCTACCAACGATGTACTCCGAGCATCGTGAGGACCTACTTGAGCTCACTGTGGTCCTAAAATTTACAAAAACTTAAGGGTTTAAAAGTTGGTGAATAGTGCCACCCTCGGAGGTTCGATTTCCATGGTTTCCTTACATTCAAACTTAGTCAAAACTCATCTAAAACACTTAGGAGGAAGATGAGATACCTTTACAAGCCTTGAAATGGTTTGAAATGTCCACGAACTAGTTTGGTGTACTGTACACCCACGGCTCCCTTTCAAACTAGGGTTTCTCAAAGGTTTCCTTACTGAAAATGGGTACCACTCAACTCATACAGATCCTAAGAACCCACTGGAGACCTCAGAACTTTCGATCTGTGTAGATCTTAGGTTTGCTTGTGTGTGTCCGTACCAGTTCGAAGAGAGAGAAAACCGAGAGGAAGAGTACGGGAGAAGAGAGAGAATGGAGGAGTGATGTGTGGTGCAAAACTAGTCAACAACCCAATCACAACCCAAAGTTTCTAAATCCTAAGTGGTTCCAAAAACTTAGGAAAACTTAATTAGTCCCATTGAAAACAAATCACACACTACAAACTTTTAACGTCCAAGGACACTTCTGTCATTTCACGTCAATAGGAATAAAATAGTACCCACCTCTGGGACGGGTTGTGACAATTTTCGTAATTGATTGTTTTTCAAATAAACACTTGATCATATAAACATTCTGCATGATCGAGTTAGTATCTTGCAAAGTTCGAGGAAAAAGTGATTAACGATCGCGTTAGTGTTGTGCCACTTCAACTTGAAGACTGATGAAGGATCGAGTAGCAAAGTGCAAAGACAAAGCTGCCAGCTGGTATGTGAGTCTAGTTGATGAGTTTTGTAAGTCTTTATGTACTCTTTCTTTCTTAGTGCTTCCTGGCTTGGTAGCCAGAGGATTTTCCCAGCGGTGGGTTTTGCCTCGTTAAATCCTACATCATGTGCGTACTTTTTATATTTATTCTGAATATTCATGTAGGATTTAGTTTGCATAACTGATTAGTTTAAACCATAATTTGGATTAGTTTTAAGTTCAAATTTAGTTATATTTCTAGGTTAAATTAGTACTCATCCTAGGACTTTCAACAAGAAAAGGTTTTAATTTTTAATGAGCGTAGATAGAAACTGGGCTAAATTTGAATGAGAAGTGGTGTCTAAATAGAAAAACACTTAGTTGTAATAAGGATGCAGTTATGTGATTGTATTTCTAATGAAAAAATTCTCTTAGTCAATTAAAAATTGTGTGAATATGGAAATTTTCTTTTTTCTTGGTAAATTAAAATCATGTGATGTTACAAGCTGGCCATATACAAATATTACGCTCACCTTATTTTCAATTTAATGTAGAACTTAAAAGGTAAAATTTAAACTGTTATTTTGTATCAATTAAAAAATAATAAAAAAAGTAAAATTTGAAAGTGCGATCCTCCATAAAATTCTAAGTTGACTGGAAAACTCGCTACTCTGGATAACCCTTGTTTTCTTTGATAGCTAAATATGTTGTGGTTGTGGAACTCCAAGTTTATTTAGTAATGTTGAATTTTGGCATCATATGTGGTAATATGTTTATAATTGAACCTCGATCTACCAAGCCCTAGGGACTTGCAGTTTTGGTTTAAATTGTCCCTCAAACTGGTGGTGTTTGTGGAACAAAATTGCTGAAATGTCCCAGATGCGTAAAAGTGAAACTCTTAAAGATAGGGTGACTGAAATGACACAGGTACGTGAAAGTGAAACTCCTGAAGATAGGGTGATTGAAATCCTGTCCAGGTTGCCTCCGAAGTCTCTGATGCGGTTCAAATGTATACGCAAGTCTTGGTGCACGATCATCAACAATCCAAGTTTTATGGCCAAACACCTCATCTATTCCGTTGACAAAAAATTCTCATCCTCCACTTGTATCCTTCTCCACCGTTCTCAGATGCCCGTTTTCCCGGACAGAAGTTGGAAACGAGAATATTTCTGGTCGATGATTAATCTTTCCCATGATAGTGATGAGAACAACCTTTATTATGATGTTAAGGACCTAAATATTCAATTTCCATTGGAAGATCATGATCATGTATCGATTCATGGCTATTGCAATGGGATTGTCTGTCTAATAGTAGGGAAAAATGTTGTTTTATACAATCCTGCAACGAGGGAACTGAAGCAACTACCTGATTCATGCCTTCTTCTACCTTCCCCTCCGGAGGGAAAATTCGAATTGGAATCGACCTTTCAAGGAATGGGATTTGGCTATGATAGCAAAGCTAAAGAATACAAGGTTGTGAAAATTATAGAAAATTGTGAGTATTCAGATGATATGCGAACATTTTCTCATCGCATTGCTCTTCCTCACGCGGCTGAGGTATATGTCACGACTACTAACTCTTGGAGAGTGATCGAGATTGAAATATCAAGTGATACCTATAATTGTTCTTGTTCAGTATACTTGAAGGGATTTTGTTATTGGTTTGCAAGCGATGACGAGGAATACGTACTTTCATTTGATTTAGGTGATGAGATATTTCATAGAATACAATTGCCTTATAGGAAAGAATCCGGTTTTTTGTTTTATGATCTTTTCCTGTATAATGAATCCATAGCTTCTTTTTGCTCACATTATGATAAAAGTGACAATTCTGGAATATTGGAAATACTTGAAATATGGGTAATGGACGATTGTGACGGAGTTAAGAGTTCATGGACAAAACTGCAAACCCTTAGACCCTTTAAAGACAATGAGAATTTATTGACATTTTGGAAAAGTGACGAGCTTCTTATGGTTACCTCCGATAAAAGAGTCATCTCTTATAATTCTAGTACCGGAAATCTCAAGTATATTCATATTCCTCCTATTATCAATAAGGTTACAGATTTTGAAGCTCTTATTTATGTGGAAAGTATTGTTTCAGTCAAGGGAGTTGAGGGCAAAGTTCCAATTTCTCCTATTTAATTTGTATGCATGATATAATGCTTGAGTTTGCATTTTTTAGTTTTGGTTTGCGGCCTTTGGAATATATTTGCTTATCATGGGCTGCCTTCAGTTTTTTGGGTTTTCCACATTTTGTAATTTTATTCTATTTGATAGTATTTTACTATTTTATTAGAGTTAATGAACACTAACAGTTCCCTATGTTTTCCTTTGTTCTTCAAAATTCCCTTCTTAAAAACCTAATAGCTTTCAAGTTTTAAGGTTATTTTTGCAATTTTCAGAATTTCATGTTTTGCTTTCTTTTAGATACGAGAGGTTCTTCTCAAACTTCTGGTGTTACATAACTATCATTAGGTGATCTTTCGTATTTTCGCTAAACTATAACTTCCGTTATTTTAAGAACATAATTAGTTGCAAGTAGTTCTTTACCATAGTGGTAGAAAGGTGTTGAGCCTTTACATGACAGAGTGGGTTCGAATCCTGTCGGTGGCTAATCTAACATAATCTATCATTTACATGAAAAAAAAAAAGAAGGGTTAAACTCTGTTTACTACCCTAAAGTTTTGTGGTTTTCAACATTTAGTACATCAAGTTTTTTTCGTCCCAGAGTCATACCTAAAGTGTAAATTTTGGGACAATCTCATACATCCGTTAGTCAAACTGTTAAGTCTTTTGTTAAATTTGATGTGGCGCCCATGTGGACAATGATTGGGTGCCACGTGGATTTTTTTTTTTAGAGAAAATAAATTCAAAAAAAAATTTCCTGCCCAAACTTTTTTTCCCACTACCATGTATTTACAATTTGTTTCCCGCCAAAATTTTTTGAAATTTTTATTCCTTCTTCTTCATCCTCGGGGACGAACTGGGTTCGCCTTTTTTTGTTTTTTTTTTTCTTCTTCTCCTCCTTTTTTTTTTTTTTCTTCTTCCTCCTCCTCCTCCTTTTTCTTCTTCTTCTGGGTTTTGGGGGGTGGACAAACTGGGTTCGGTATTCTTTTTTTTTTCTTCTTCCTCCTCCTTCTTCTTCTTATTATTCTTCTTCTTCTTCTGGGTTGTAGGGGATTGGGTTTTAGGGGGGGTGGACGAACTGGATTCGGTTTTTTTTTCATTTTTTTTCCTCTGCCTTCTTTTTCTTTTTCCTCGGGGGAACGAACTGGGTTCCTTTTTTTTTTTTTTTTTTTTTCTTCTTCCTCCTCCTTCTCCTCCTCCTCCTCCTCCTCCTTCTTCTTCTTCTTCTTCCTCGGGGGGACGAACTAAGTTCCTTTTTTTCTTCTTCCTCCTTCTTCTTCTTCTTCTTCTTCCGCGTTTTTTTTTGTTTTTTTGGTTTTTTTTTTGGAAAAATTAGTATCCGATCCCTAATTCTTACTGTACATTGATTAAGACCTTATTAGTTCTCAAATTTTGATTCAAGTCCCTAGCATTAATGTGATAATGAATTTACATGTTTATTTTATAATTTTTAATATAAATATTAGTAATTAATTTAGGGTTTAATACTCACACCTCTATTAAACTTCTAATTAATTTTCAATTCAAACATTTTCAAAATAATAAAAAATTAAATTAAATTAAGTTTGTACCTATTAGTTTTTTTTATATATAAAAAGATTCTCAATTTTTTAATCTTAAATGTACCCATTCATATCATTTTTCAATTTTTTTATTCATCAATGTACCCATTCTCAAATATATCAATTTGTTATATGTAAAATGTACCCTTTTTTTAATATAAAATCCATTCAAATTTTTTAATCCATGTTTAAACTTATATGGGTACATTCTTTTTCGTTGATTTGAGAATGTATCCATGTTTTGGTACAATAACTTTTTTTGTTAATTTTGGTGAATGTACTCATACATATATGTACACACACACAATATAATAAAGAGTATAATTTATATTTTATTTTTTTAATCCCATAAATTATGGGTTTTATTTAAAATCTCATTAATATAAAAAATTACAAATTTCAATTTTTAATTTTTAATCTAAAAAATATAGTAACTTACATTATTACATTAATGTCAGGGACCTCAATAAAAAACTAAAAACTAACAAGGTTTCAATCAAAGAATATTGATAGTTAAGGACCGCATCCAAAGTGTCCCTTTTTTTTTCCTTCTTCTTCTTCTTCTGGGTTTTTTTTTTTTTTTTTTTGTTCTTCCTTCTTCTTCTTCTTCCGGAGCGTGGAGTCGAAGATGGTGATGGGATGGTGGGATTTGTTGAAGACGAAGAGGTGGGTGATGGGAGAGTGGGCACAGGTGGGATTTGGGGAAGGTGAAGGTTTTTTTTTTTTTTTTAAATAAATATATATTTTTTTATTTTTTATTTTTTTTATTTTCACTTGGATGACACGTGGTGCCCAGTCATTGTCTACATGAGCGTCACGTCACAGTTAACGGGAGACTTAACAATTTGACTAACGGATGTATGAGACTGTTCCAAAATTTACACTTTAGGTACAACTCTGAGACGAAAAAAACTTGATATACTAAATGTTGAAAACCACAAAACATGAGGGTAGTAAACAGTCTTTTGCCCAAAAAAGAAAGAGCATAATTAGTTAACAATTATAATCCAATCATAGGCACCACATGAGACTTTTGTTAACAACTTAACTTTAATCCCCATTTGAAAAGTGGAATGAAGTAATGATACGGGTAATTAGTTTCATTTTGCTAGCTTCGGCAGTTTTAGCTTCACTGCATCCAAATTGTTTTGGCTTACCTGGCTTTTGATTTTCAAACTAGTGTGCATCTCGGCTTATAAGTCAATCTTTCTCTCATGCTGTGTGATTTATTTTTTTCCCCACTTTGTGTTTTGGTGTTTCAAAGCTTGCTTTCAGGTTTTTAAGTTTTAGGCTTGTTTTAGAGGGGTTAGGTTATATGTGTGAGAATGTGAAGGTAAAAGAATTCCGCTTTGGTGAAAGGAAAAACCTTGTAAGAGCTTATAAGAGGTTGGGCTACTCCCCTATACTTCCAATTGGTTTTATGGTAGAACCTCAACTTTCTTTATAGTATTATAGCAAGTTGACCCATATGTAAAGCCTAACAGCTATACATACTCCAATTCACCTCATTTGTGTTGGCCATGTGTATTCTTTCCAGTCAAAATGTATACTGCAAATTTGTTTTTGTCCCTACATTTTATACAGCATGTGGACATGTTTTGTTTGTATATGCATATATATATATATATAATGGTAAGTAGCTGGTTAATTTTCCGGTCAACAGATTACGATATTGTTGCCTGCACTAGCTGGATTAGGCTGTTGTAAATTTCCAAGGACAAGTGATTATAGATCTCTGACTCTGAGTTAGATTTTTAATTCTCATATTTTTTTATTTATTTAAATTATTTTTCAAACCTGCGAGTGCATAGGTGAAATAGGAATCGAATTCGGGTTGCGAGAGTCGAGAAATGAAATTAAATTAGTGAAGGGAACAAGAGTAATTTCGTGTGGGAGGAATTTTAGTGGGATTTAGGGTTGGTTTGGTTATGCTGTGCTTTGAAAAAAAACAGTTTCTGCTGTGCTATGAGAATAAGCAGCTGTGAAATAAAACAGAAAAGTGTTTGGTAAACTTTTTTGTAAAAATGCTTTTGGAAAAGAAAAAAAAACAGTATGATAGTGTTTGGTAAACTTTTATGTAAAACAGCTATGACTGTGTGAAATGACCAACAAATGTATAATACTAGATGTGCTATTTTTAAAAGAAAAATATTTATAAACTTTATCTTAAATATTAATTAGTATGACAAACTACTTCAATTGAAATATTTTAGATTGAATAGCTAGGATTCATTAGTACAATATTGTTAATGTACTTGAAAGTAGTCTAATTAGATGCATTCATCAAATGTTATTGTAAACTTTTCATAGCATTTTCCAAATGTTGTTATAGCTTTCTATAGCATTCTTGTACAATCCATAGCATCTGGTAGCATATAGGAAACAACTATAGCAGTTATGGAATCATTGTACAATCACATATCACTTCGAAACACTAACTAAAAGGTCGTACCCAGTGCACAAGGCTCCCGCTTTACGCAGGGTCTGGGAGAGGTGAATGTCGGCTAGCCTTACCCCCATTTATGGAGAGGCTGCTTCCAAGTCTCTAACCCGAGACCTACCGCTCATGGGCCAAAGCACTTGCCATCGCACCAAGTGCGACCTCTACTTCGAAACACTAACTAAACCAAGAAATTTTTTTATTCCAAATTTCCAATGTCATATCACCATTGAATCATTTACAACTATATGATCTCGCTATTTTTTATACAAAGAGAATTGAACTAAGCAAATACAACCATATACTCAAATTTTCATCTCTGCTCTTTTAACCACTGCAGCAGCTTTACTTTCATTTTTTCACTCACTGTAATAATAGAAATCAAAAGTCACTCAATGATGAAAATCCTTCATAATAGACCACATATTATCAGCATAAGCAGACAATTTTCGCTTGACGAAAACTGAACAAAAAAAAAAAAGAAGAAACAACTAGAGTGAAATTCACCAATATGACCAAATCCGATTGCAATCAGCAACAATTGATACAATCTAATAAGGTTAATCAAGAGTCCTTATTGATACATACAAGAGTCATTAATCAAGAGTCATTATTGAAAAACCCTAAAGAAAATGCAATCACTTAAACTCTAATCACACCAGATAGATTATGCAACACATAAAAGCTTCAAAATCCCAACGCAAACACAAAATTAAGAATTTCAAACATCAAATCATCGAAAAATTAAACCTTTCACAGGCTAAGCGCCTTCGACCAAATCCAATTGCCGCACAAGCATCTCGGCATCGTCTTGTTGGTGCTAACAAAAGAAACAAACTGAGAGATGTAATTGAGAAAAACCTAAATTCACTCCACTTTGAGCTAATATCCCATTCCTTAAGCACCTCGGACAGGACCCTCCACAAGTCTTGTAACTCATATAGCTCGGCAGCTCTTCGTTTAACTACAGTCCAATCATACAGTCAGAAGGAAATCCATAGACCCTAAATCAGAATATGAAGCAACATAATCAAGTGTCATGCACTCAATCAAATACTAAATTACTAATCCCAGATCCAAGCACAGAAATCAAATACCCATCATCAAAATCTATCACGTACACAAATTTGATGATACGGGTCGAGATATCAGCTTATTCTACAAATCCACCAGCTCCTAAACCCCTAAAAACCAAAATCTCCATATCAGATTCGCCTAAATATGCACACAATCATTAACATCCCAGCATAATATAAACAAATATCATTAATCCCATATCAGATTCACTTATTTATACACAAATTCGAAAACCCATGATCAAGTTTGCCTAAATACGCACAAAATCGAAAACCCAATTATCAGATTCACTTACAACACACACAAAATCAGAAACCCACAGCCAAAATTGCCCACAAATAACTCTACAGTAACTAAAAAACTGAGTTAATTAGGTAGGAAACTAAGATCAGATATGAACTTACACGCAGAAAGTGCTGGAAACAGTCTCGTTAGCAGAATGCACCGCAAATTCGAGATTGAATCCAAGTCCCAAAGAGGAGCTCTCGTCAGTGGATTGTGAAACAGCGCAGGAGTTCCAATCGGCTAGCAAAGAAGACGATGACGGCGTCTGCGAGTAGTCGACGCCGCTGCCGGTCTGCGAAAACCCTTCCTGCGCCATCTTCTGCATTATGAAGAAGCTTCACCGTGGAATCGGGAAAGTCGCTGGCTTTGAGCTTTCGGGGAATTTAAGGGTAGGATTGCCAGAAACTTTCATTAAAGGTTACTGTTCATCCGCGTTTCAGAGGTTTGCGCAGAAGTTGAAAAGCCAGTTTTGGATTTTATGCTTCTGTTTTTTTGACTTTTTTTCACCTAAAATTTTGAAAAAAAAACTGAAGTTGGAAGTTTATCAAACACCAAAAACGCTTCCAGCTTTTTTTCTTACTAGTTTTTTTTGTTTTTAAATCACCTCAATCTTAAACCATACCTAACTCCCGGTCTCTCTCATCCTCTCTTTATCACCACCGTGCACCACCACCCCATACCACAACAATCCGTCTTGAATCTCACCTCAAAACCACCAAATTTAGAATCAGTGTAACCCGGGGAACTCAAATATGTCCTTGCAGATGTGTTTTGGTGGCGGGGAAGGGAGAACTCGAGTTTGAGTTCTCAGTGGAATTTTTTTCGACGAGTTTGACCATAGTTGTGCGGTATTCTTGGTCCACGAGTCGAACTACACAAAGAAGGTGTTGTCTCTGAGTATACCCGGTATATCTATACACTAGATGCAAATGAGACATTTGAGAAGGTAACAAAGCCTAAAGTTCCATATCTCAGTGTGACTGGAGTTATTGTACTTAACTAAAAACACTAGATCAGACATCTCAATTACTAATAATAATTTGGCATAAAGCAACACTGCCTACACACTACCATCAAATTGGTGTTAAAAACGTTGTTCCGTTACTACGAATTTGGAGTTATTCTATGATATGCATCATAGAATGAATCACACCCATTATTTTTTAGAAAGATGCCTACCTTGTGTGATATGCTTACACAGACGATCTGTCTAATCTGCACAAGGCATGTTTCGAAACAGGTTATGCCTTTAACATTAGGGACACCGCAATATCTTGGAGGTCATTCAAATAGTCCTTAGTTGCTAAAACACACCTTACTACACAACACGAGAGAAACATGGTTAAAAGTTCTTGTTGAGCATATTTGAAGTACCTGTTTTTCATCCATCGTTGAGTCCCAAAAATGATCTTTGAAGACAATGCCACATGTATCGACCAGATCATAACATGATGCATCCAAGAAGTAAATGCCAAGCATATTGTGTCTACATCATCATGAGCACTAGAAGATTGAAATCAAGCAAATTCAATCCCAATACAGCTTTGCCAACCTCTTCACGAAGCCACTGTTGATGTTCACCTTCCAAAAGCTTGTCCAAGGAATTAGTATACGTAACTATCTCATTTGCAATGCTTGTAGTTTTCATTTGGAAGCTCAAACTCAACGGAGTATCCAAAAGTTTACTCACTTGACTATAATGTACTCTTTTTCCCTATGATTAGGAACATTTTCTTCACTGGGTTATTGCTAACTGGCTAGGTTTTAACAAGGTGCACCTATCTTGCCTTGGTCATACCCTTGTGAGCATTCTACTTACATTTTACCATAGCAATGTTTTGTGAGTTTTATTATCTATGCATTCTTTCATTTGGTTTGAGATTCGCATTCGCTCATTGAGCCTACGAGACAATACCAATTCCATTTTTTTTTTTTAAGATTTGATGTGTCTGCTGCTTGAGTACTACACCCTCAAAAGGAGTGTTGAGAACATTATTAGCACATATGTGATTGTCTAAATCCTAAGTAGAGATCAATTAGGAATCCTTTGGGATCAAGCAATCTTTCTTATTATACTTGTATTACTTGGAGAGAAAGTTATTTTGTCCTCCTTATTACTATAAGTAAAGGCACAAGGCATGAGAAATAACATACAGAATTCTTCAAGCCTTTTCTCCATCTCTTTTCTATGTTGTAGCTTCTTTTTCTCTCATTAAATTTAAGTCACAACATAAACAGAATTTTTCATTTTTATAATTTAATAATGCTTTTGTATATTTAGTCTCAAAATGATTTTTGAGAAAGAAAAATATTGAAAATTTGTCTACTACCAATATCTAAATGGAGAAACTAGGTTCCCTTCATTATTATTTTTTATTTCATTAATTTAATATAGAATTAAAAAGAAAAATTTGAATGGTTATTTTGGTATCAATAAAAGTTTTAAAAATAGTTAAATTTGAACGTATGATCCTCCATAACACTCGAAACTGACTGGCTCGCCCTTATTTTCATTCAAAAACTCAAAAAAGCCAAATCTGGATCACCCCTATTTTCTTTGATAGCTATATATGTTCAGTAATGGAACTCCAAGTTTATTTAGTATTGTTGGATTTTGGCATCTTGTGTGGTAATTAATAAGTTTAGTAATTGAACCTCAATTTATCAGGCCTTAGGGACTTGGAGTTTGATTTAGTTTGCCTCTCAAACTGGTGGTGTTCTTTCCTGTGTATATATAAATGTGAAGAATTCCTGCGGAAAAAAAAAAGCTGCCGAAATGTCCCTGGTGCGTGAAATCGAAACTCCTGAAGATAGGGTGATCGCAATAATGTCCAAGTTGCCGCCAAAGTCTCTGATGCGATTCAAATGCGTACGCAAGTCTTGGTGCACTCTCATCTATAGTCCAAGTTTTGTGGCCAAACACCTCAGCAATTCTGTGGACAACAAATTCTCATCCTCCACTTGTATCCTCCTCAACCGTTCTCAGGTTCACGTTTTCCCTGACGAGAGTTGGAAACATGAAGTTTTATGGTCCATGATTAAACTTTTTAATGAAAGACTTTCACGCAGCCTTTATTATGATGTTGAGGACCTAAATATACCGTTTCCAAGGGATGACCATCAACATGTACTGATTCATGGTTATTGCAATGGAATTGTCTGTGTAATATCAGGGAAAAATATTCTTTTATGCAATCCTGCAACGAGGGAATTCAGGCAACTTCCTGATTCATTCCTTCTCCTACCATCCCCTCTCGGCGGAAAATTCGAATTGGAGACCGATTGTGGAGGATTGGGATTTGGCTATGACTGCAGAGCTAAAGATTACAAGGTTGTGCGAATTATAGAAAATTGTGAGTATTCAGATGATGAGCGAACATATTATCATCGTATTCCTCTGCCTCACACGGCTGAGGTATACACCATGGCTACTAACTCTTGGAAAGAGATCAAGATTGATATATCAAGTAAAACTTATCCCTGTTCTTGTTCAGTGTATTTGAAGGGATTTTGTTATTGGTTTACAAGGGATGGTGAGGAATTCATACTTTCATTTGATTTAGGCGATGAGAGATTTCATAGAATACAATTGCCTTCTAGGAGAGAATCCGGTTTCGAGTTTTATTATATTTTTCTGTGTAATGAATCCATTGCTTCTTTTTGCTCTCTTTATGATCGAAGTGAGGATTCTAAATCATGTGAAATATGGGTAATGGATGACTATGATGGAGTCAAGAGTTCATGGACAAAACTTCTAGTCGCTGGACCCTTTAAAGGCATTGAGAAGCCATTGACACTTTGGAAATGTGATGAGCTTCTTATGATTGACACCGATGGAAGAGTCATCTCTTATAATTCTGGTATTGGATATCTCACCTATCTTCATATTCCTCCGATTATCAATAGGGTTATAGATTCTCAAGCTCTTATTTATGTAGAAAGTATTGTTCCAGTCAAGTGAGTTGAGGGCAAAGTTAAGTTCATTTTCTCCTATTTAATTTGTATGCATGATATTAGGCTTGAGTTTGCATCTTTTAATGTAATTTGCTTTGTTTCCTTTGTACTATGTTTGCTAATCATGGGATGCCTTTTAGTTTGTGCATTCCCACATTTTGCAATGTTATTCTATTTGAAAGTTTATGCTAACTAATTTTCTTTAGAGTTACTTAATGATAAAAATTCTCTTATGTTTTTCCTTTTTTTTTTCCTTCGGACTTTCCTTCTTAAAAATCTAATAAATATTTACTCATTTAACATCATCAAGTTAAACCTTCTACTATAAGGGTGCTAAAAAAATTTAGGCAACAAAGAATATTTATAGCCTTACTAACCCCAGCGTTCTAAAAAGCAGCCTAGGCACTGGGCGTAGGTGTACCGATCCGATTAGGTCCAAATCGTTAAGAAAAATTGGGGAGTGTTAGACGTCCACCTAGGCGCTCTTAGGTGGCCTGGGCGGTCTAGGCGGCTGTCTAGGCGGCGGTCTAGGCGAAGTGAAATGGTTTCTTGGCTTCAGACTCTCTGCTCTGCTGAAGCAGCTCCAGAACAACGGGCTTCTGCACACCCAATGTGGAACTCCTGCTTACGTGGTGCCGGAGGTGCTGAGGAAGAAGGGGTACGACGGATCTAAGGCGGATATCTGGTCGTGCGGAGTTGTGTTGTTCATTTTGTTGGCTGGGTTTCTGCCGTTCCAGGACGAGAATCTAATGAACTTGTACATGAAGGTTTTCAAGGTGGAGTTTGAATGTCCGCCGTGGTTTTAGATGGAGGCGAAATGGTTGATCTCGAAAATGTTGGTTACAATGCAAAACAGAAGAAGAGGAAACCAAAAAAAAAAAGGAAGAATTTACAGAAGGAAAATGAAAAAAAAAAGACGAACTGAAGAAGAGGAAACAGAAAGAAAACGAAGACAATGAGGAAAAGGAAAGCATAAAAAATAAGAAAAGTTTTCGGCTTTGTCAAAATGGTTTGGGAGTCTATTGACTGATTTGAGTGATGCATGCATGACACACCCCGTCCCGAAGGAGGGCATGCTGGCCGTCACGTGAGAGTGACGTAACCATTTACACAATTCGGAAGCTTTAAAAATACAATTACTAAGATGAAACGCCCGAGGGTGAGTCCTACTTTTGTGAATTCTGTCAGAACACCGTTGGATTCCTCGTGGCCACCAAAGCTCTGTTATCTAGAACCTGGAGAGGCGCAAAACAAAATTGAGTGGGTCAGTAAACAAAGCTTTTCGAAAACCTTTCATTTAAAACATTTCTAACCCCTCGCTATAAAACCTGTATACTTTCCCAGAAAATAGCATACTAGCATAATACTTTTCATAAATCTCAAATCATCAATCTTTCTTAAAACCCATAAGGTATGCCATGTTAAAAACTTTCAGAAACAGAATGAATGATCCATCAATGTAACAGGTGAAATGATGAATTAACCGAAGACCCTGCAGTTGGTCCTGTACGGTTAATTCCATAGCTCAACATCCAATCCAACTGGAGTCATCTCAATGACCTGTACGACACTACACTGCAGATAAGTCGGAACTACCTGAAGTAGTCTGTACGACATGAATGGTGTAATAATATGTTCTAGTGCTTCTCTCATCAATCATCTGTGTACACAATCTAAGGTCACCTATCAGTCGGAACCCTCTCATGGTCTGTACGACATGCACCTACTTGGATCCAAGGTGAGCGTGCGGAGCGAGGTGAATAATATAAGCACTAACACCATGATTGCATGTTATGAGCTACCAACATAATATACATCATCAATGATTCACATGAATAACATAAAATTCACCTGGTACTTACCTGTGCGTCCACAGCACCAATTCACATATATATATGCATCAATTATCAATTCGTATAACTCATATCATTCGTATCATTCAAATTATGCATGCATGGCATTTTAGAAACATATTTTCATTAAAAACTCAATTTCTGGGAATTTCAATAGCATATAGGTATAAACAGAAATACTGCCCACTCACCTGGAGTTCGCCCTACAACTTCCTAGCACAATACGTTAAGGCGTCATGACGATCGGCGCCTAAAACAATAATCAAATCCAATCTCAGAAATCCTATCGATAGAATATATAACTTATATAAAACACGTCACTACGCAGTTCGATCCGGAAGATCTGCAACTCAGATTTCAAATCCATAACTTTCAGAGGTCCACAATATACCTCTAGGACAACTTCCTAAAATTTCATTACCATCCAACGGTCGGATTTCCGTCAATTTCCAAAACTAAGTGACGGTTAACATTATATTTTATGAACTTACAACTCCAATTCCGGAAGATCCGTAAATCGGATTCCCGATCCGTAAGTTCCAATAATCCTCAAATATTACGTATTACAACGTATCAAAGTTTGGCGTCGATCCGCGACGTTTTGAAGGGTTTTGGTCTTGGCCGTACGTTCGAGAGAGAGAGTGAGAAACTGCGACGGAGAGAGAGAGAGCAGACACGGGAAGAGAAAGGGAAAGGGTTATGCACGTGTGTGTATGTGTGGTCCAATAATCCCACTAAGTCCTTCTTCAACCCTAACCACACAATCCTACATACCAAATTTTAAATCAACCTTTAATCCAATTTAATTAATTTTCCAAAAACTTAGGAACCATGAAATGTTCAAACATATCACACACACGTACCTTAGTGACCGCCAAGGGCACTTTCGTCATTTCATGTCCTTATTAAGAAATATCGGGACGGGCTGTGACAAACTTCCCTCCTTATAGAATTTCGTCCTCGAAATTCACGCAATCAATCGACCCACTTAATACTCATAAAATAACCTCGGATATATCTCTCTCATTCTGTCTTCTGTCTCCCAAGTAGCTTCTTCCACTGAGTGGTTCTTCCCCAATACTTTCACCAAGCTCACCGTCTTATTCCTTAGAATCTTGTCTTTCCAATCTAAGATAGTGACTGGTTCCTCATCATAAGTCAAATCCGGATTAATCTCCAAAAGTTGAGGGGGTATCACATGTGAAGGATCTGAAACATAATGTCGAAGCATTGAGACATAAAACACATTATGTACCTTAGATAACTCCGGAGGCAACTCCAGCCTGTAAGCAACTTCACTAATCCTCTCAGTTATCTCATAAGGTCCTATGTACCTAGGACTTAGCTTGCCTCTCTTTCCAAACCGTACTACACCTTTCCAAGGTGACAATTTCAAGAACACCAAATTACCCACATCATAAACTTGATCAGTAGCATGTCTATCTGCTAAACTCTTTTGTTGATCTTAGGCCGCTTTCAGGTCAGCCTTAATCACCTGGACATTTTGAGTAGTCTCATCCACAATCTCTAGGCCCTCTAGCACTCTTTCACCAACCTCTGACCAACACAATGGCGTACGACAAGCTTTACCATAGAGTGCCTCAAATGGTGACATACCAATGCTCGAATGAAAACTATTGTTGTAGGCAAATTCCATCAAATCTACGCGATCGTGCCCAGAATCACCAAACTGCAACACTGAAGATCTCAACATATCCTCCAACGTCTGAATAGTCCTCTCTGATTATCCATCTGTCTGAGGATGATAAGCAGTACTGTAAAGCAATTTCGTACCAAGAGCTTCCTGAAAAGCTATCCAAAACTTAGAAGTAAACCTTGCATCTCGATCAGAAATAATGTTCACTGAAACTCCATGATACTTCACAATCTTTGTGATGAACAACTTAGCCAATTTATTCAAAGGATACTTTTCTCTCACTGGAATGAAGTGTGCTGACTTGGTAAGCCGATCTACAATCACCCAAACGCCATCAAATCCATTCTAAGTACGTGGAAGCTTATACATAAAATCCATAATGATATTTTCCCATTTCCACTGAGGAACGGGAAGTGGTTGCATCCGACCAAAAGGCGTCTTTCTTCCAACTTTGACTTGCTGACAAATAATACACCTACTTACGTACTCATCAATTTCCCTTTTCATACTCGACCAATAATAAAATGGGCGAATGGTATGATACATCTTGGTTCCTCCTGGGTGCATCGCATAGGCCGAACAATGTGCTTCATCCAAAATTTCTTTCTTTAGTTCCTCGTTATTCGGCACATACATCCTATTCTCTTGCATAAGCATGTCATCTGATTCCCGAATCTTGAGGTCTTTCTTTTTCCCTTCACTTCTCAACTGAATCAGTTCTTGAATCTCCTCATTAACCAACTGAGCTTCAAGTACACGATCAACCAACTGGCCTGATTTGGAAACTAGCAAGAAAAGCTTCTCTTTGCTCTTCCATTTCCAACTTTACTCCAGTAGCTCTCAAATCTGCAAGAAGAGGAACACGACAAGCATACCAGGCATTAAGTCGACCTTGAGGTTTTCTACTTAGTGCATCAGCTACCACATTGGCACGACCCAGATGGTATTCAATAGTACAGTCATAATCACTTAGCAACACCATCCATCTTCGCTGACGAAGATTAAGATCATGCTGAGTAAAAAGATACTGAAGACTCTTATGATCTATGAAGATCTTACATTTCTCACCATAGAGATAATGCCTCCAAATCTTCAAAGCAAAAACAATGGCTGCCAACTCAAGATCGTGTGTAGGATAATTCATGAATCTTCGCTGACGAAGATTAAGATCATGCTGAGTAAAAAGATACTGAAGACTCTTATGATCTGTGAAGATCTTACATTTCTCACCATAGAGATAATGCCTCCAAATCTTCAAAGCAAAAACAATGGCTGCCAACTCAAGATCGTAAGTAGGATAATTCATGAATCTTCGCTGACGAAGATTAAGATCATGCTGAGTAAAAAGATACTGAAGACTCTTATGATCTGTGAAGATCTTACATTTCTCACTATAGAGATAACGCCTCCAAATCTTCAAAGCAAAAACAATGGCTGCCAACTCAAGATCGTGAGTAGGATAATTCCTTTCATGAATCTTCAACTGCCGAGAAGCATAGGCGATCACTCGGTTATGCTGCATCAAAACACATCCCAAACCATTCAAGGAAGCATCACTATAAATCTCATAGTTACCACTATCGTCAGGAAGTACCAAAACTGGAGCGTGAGTGAGGCAATGTTTCAGCTGCTGGAAACTTTGCTCACAATTCTCATCCCAAACAACTTAACATCTTTCCTGGTTAACTTCGTTAGTGGTAACGCAATCATAGAGAAATCTTGAACAAACCGTCGATAATAACCTGCTAGACCAAGGAAACTCCGTACCTCGGTGATGGTTCGTGGCTGTTCCCAATTCTCCACCGCTGCTACCTTTTGAGGATCCTCTTGAATACCTTAAGCGGATATAACATGTCCCAGAAATGTCACTTGATTCGTCTAAAATTGACATTTGCTAAACTTAGCATACAACCGAGGTTCCTTCAAACATTTTAACACCAACTCAAACTGACTAACATGCTTTACTTTCACTTAAGAGTATATCAGACTTCAACTCTTTCCTAAAAAACACATAGGCACCTCTAAGCTGATCAAACAATCATCAGTGCGCGGCAATGGATAACGGTTCTTACTCGTTACCCGATTCAATTACCTAATATCCATATATATATTCTTAAGGTCTCGTCTTTCTTCCTTATAAACAAAGCTGGGGTTTTTCCAAGGTAACATACTAGGTTGACTGAAACCTTTATCAACCAATTCCGGTGACTGAATTTTCAATTCCTTTAACTCTGTGGGAACCAATCTAGAACATAAAATCTGTACTTGGAGACAATTCAATAATGAACACCACATGAGCTAGGTATCCTTGGCAACCTTTTGATAACAATCTCTTTGCTCTCACAACAGAAATAACGGCATGCCTCACTCCACTTTGCTCAATCACAAAAGTAACCTCTGATAATCCAAGACAATGGAAAGTAACTGATTTCCCGTAGCAATCCATGTTAGCACGATTATAATGTAACCAATCTATGCTTAAAATCACATCAAAATCCACAATATCTAGAGGGGTACGATTCGCTGGCATAACTACTTCTTCCACCATCACTGGACACCCTGAATAATCATAACCAACATAGAATGACCTACCTGTTTACTTGCTTAACGAATCCAACAAATAAGTTATGGGTATCACGGTCTGCAGCCCGCAATAACGATAACTCACTGTCGTCTCGATAAGTAAGCAACAATTCTTAAGGGTGCAATATTATCATTTTACTCCTCACAGGGAAAATACATATATAGGCCTCGATCGTGCTCATTCACTACTTCCTTTGGCAACATCGTCACTAATAAGAATTATATCAGCCGGAGTCAGCTAGAATGACCTGTACGACTGAGTTTGCAGCTCGACCATCCATATTAGCACATAAGTCGGAGTTACATATAGTGACCTGTACGACTTACTCATAAATTTTCCAAGTGATATGTCAAGGAAGACTGCTGGGTAACAACTGATCCCAGGGATAATTCATACCTCTATGTCTCATCTAACCACATGAACACATTCACGACTTCCCACACTCTCCAAAGTGCCTAATATTGTACCTACGGTACAAAAATACATTTCCTCTACCAGAGTCACTTTGTCTCTGAAATCTGGGATCACTAGTAAATCTATCACCTCGCCTCTGACCAGTGGCACTAAAACCTCAGCTGGGAAAATTAGCTTTAGTTCCACTTCTTTTGAAGCTCTGAGTCTTCCGAGGTCTTTGATATGACGGATAGGCAAGTCTGTAAACTTTCTATAATAATATGCCGGAGGAATGAACTTTTCCTTAAACAATTCTTTAAACGACTTCCAAACAGTTGTCCTTCCGATAACATCGGATAACATTCCTATCTCCATCAGAATCCAGATTCAACACTAAAAAACTAGGTAGTCATCTCAACCCACCTGTCGGGAGGAAGATTCCTTTCACTTGCATAATCCGACACGCATTTTCCCAAATGATTAAGCCATCGATCTGCTCCCTTAGGTTCTTCATTTCCCTAAAGTGATTCAAATTTAACTTACAACCAGTCTCAAAAGGTTCCTTTAGATAATAGACTGAGTCACAATGGCAATAGTTTTCCCCAAACTACTATATCAGGGAAATTAGGCTCATCCGAACTACGTGGCTCGCTACGAGGCGGTATAGTTCTGACAGAAGACACTAGGAAATTCTCAAGATGTCCAGAATTGCAACATAGGCTCTGATACCAACTGACACATCCCATCCCGAAGGAGGGCATGCTGGCCGTCACGTGAGAGTGACGTAACCATTTACACATTTCGGAAGCTTAAAAAATACAATTACTAAGATGAAACGCCCGAGGGTGAGTCCTACTTTTGTGAATTCTGTCAGAACACCGTTGGATTCCTCGTGGCCACCAAAGCTCTGCTATCTAGAACCTGGATAGGCGCAAAACAAAATTGAGTGGGTCAGTAAACAAAGCTTTTCGAAAACCTTTCATTTAAAACATTTCTAACCTCTCACTGTAAAACCTGTATACTTTCCCAGAAAATAGCATACTACCATAATACTTTTCATAAATCTCAAATCATCAATCTTTCTTAAAACCCAGAAGGTATGCCATGTTAAAAACTTTCAGAAACAAAATGAATGATGCATCAATGTAACAGGTGAAATGATGAATTAACTGGAGACCCTGCAGTTGGTCATGTACGGTTAATTCCATAACTCAACATCCAATCCAACCAGAGTCACCTCGGTGACCTGTACAGCACTACACTGCAGATAAGTCGGAACTACCTGAAGTAGTCTGTAGGACATGAATGGTGTAATAATACGCTCTAGTGCTTCTCTCATCAATCATCTGTGTACACAATCTAAGGTCACCTATCAGTCGGAACCCTCTCATGGTCTGTACGACATGCACCTACTTGGATCCAAGGTGAGCGTGCGGTGCGAGGTGAATAATATAAGCACTAACACCATGATTGTAGGTTATGAGCTATCAACATAATATACATCATCAACGATTCACATGAATAACATAAAATTCACCTGGTACTTACTTGTGCGTCCACAGCACCAATTCACATATATATGCATCAATTATCAATTCGTATAACTCATATCATTCATATCATTCAAATTAAGCATGCATGGCATTTTAGAAACATATTTTCATTAAAAACTCAATTTATGGGAATTTCAATAGCATATAGGTATAAACAGAAATACTGCCCACTCACCTGGAGTTCGCCCTACAACTCCCTAGCACAATACGTCAAGGCATCATGACGATCGGCGCCTAAAACAATAATCAAATCCAATCTCAGAAATCATATCGATAGAATATATAACTTATATAAAACACGTCACTACGCATTTCGATCCGGAAGATCTGCAACTCAGATTTCAAATCCATAACTTCCAGAGGTCCACAATATACCTCTAGGACAACTTCCTAAAATTTCATTACCATCCAACGGTCGGATTTCCGTCAATTTCCAAAACTAAGTGACGGTTAACATTCTATTTTATAAACTTACAACTCCAATTCCGGAAGATCCGTAAATCGGATTCCCGATCCGTAAGTTCCAATAATCCTAAAAAATATTACATATTACAACGTATCAAAGTTTGGTAACGATCTGACGGTTGGATCGTAAATTCACATTTTCACCTAACCACGAATCGTAACCAACTTAGGTTCAATTACTCAATTTACGTCCATCAATTATCAAAACTGAACCTAGAACCTTAAACACATGCTAAGAATTACATTGGCGGGCCATTGGCCACGCGCCGCCACACGGGCCGCAGCGGTGAATACCATATAAACGTTATTTAAAGCATATAACCAACAATTCTCAATAACTTCTCATACGGTGCTCAATTTGGGTATATGAATATACCACAATGACCTACTCGACGTCACGGACGTCGAGGAATTTTTAGAATTAATTTTGGGCTTGTCACCCGCCCCCACACGCCAAGGAGAGCACGGGTACACGTGCCCCCAACCTTGGCTCGCCCCCAACCTTGGCTCGCCGGACTGGTTTTTCCGCCGGCCAGATTCTGGGCATTTTTCAAAAGTTTCGTTCTCCTTCGTTTCTCAACCATTTTCTACACATTTTATATAAAATGAAGATCTTGACGAGACGAACACATCCATACCTGTCTTGACCCATAACTCACCGGGGATTCGCCGGAAAAAGCCTCGATAGTTCCGGCCTAAATTGAGAAGTTCCGTTCTCGGTCCTCTGACGTGAAATTCCTACCAACGAAGCACCCCTAGCCTCGTGAGGACCTCCTTAAGCTCGCTATAGGCTTGAAATTCCCTGAAACACACAATTTTACGTGTGTATGAACAGTGCACACTTTCGGGGGTTACGGTTTCACGACGATATCGAAGGTTCTAAGCTACATAAAGTGTACCATTCAACTCAGGGGGTTTCAAGGCTGAAGAATCTTACCTTTTTGGCGTCGATCCGCGACGTTTTGAAGGGTTTTGGTCTTGGTCGTACGTTCGAGAGAGAGAGTGAGAAACTGCGACGGAGAGAGAGAGAGCAGACACGAGGAAGAGAAAGGGAAAGGGTTCTGCACGTGTGTGTATGTGTGGTCCAATAATCCCACTAAGTTCTTCTTCAACCCTAACCACACAATCCTACATACCAAATTTTAAATCAACCTTTAATCCAATTTAATTAATTTTCCAAAAACTTAGGAACCATGAAATGTTCAAACATATCACACACACGTACTTTAGTGACCGCCAAGGGCACTTTCGTCATTTCATGTCCTTATTAAGAAATATCGGGACGGGCTGTGACAATGCACCTCTTCATAATTGCTTTATGAAATGGGGAAGACAGGATGCATGCACCTCTTCATAATTGCTTTATGAAATGGGGAAGACAGGATGCATGCACCTCTTCGGTTTTGTCACACCACCACACACGTGGTGCTTCATGAAATGGGGAAGAAAGGATGCATGCACCTCTTCATAATTGCTTTTTCATGATTTCAAACCTCAAGCTCAACTTTCAATTGATATATAGGTTTTTGATCGGTTTTGGGTGAGATTTTTACTTTTAATGTTTCAAAAATAAGATTTAATCGTTTAAAATATCTTAAGTTATATAACATATATGTATAATGTGTTTTTCAATTTTGAATACTTGTTAGATACTTTTTTTGTATTTTATCATTCTTTTATTATCTTATTTATGGATTTCATAGAAGTATAATTTTTTATGTGTACTTATTTACCAAGATATATAAGAAATTTACCTAAATCCGCCTAGGCCACCTAGGCGCCCGCCTAGATCCCGCCTAACCGCCTAGGCGCTAGAAGCCAGCCGACCGCCCGACTAGCACTTAGCGTTTTTTAGAACCTTGATTACCCCTAACCATAGTTCGTAAAATACGAAACAAGTATAGTATGTGAAAAATATGTACGTGTATTATTCAACAACTTTGCTAAACCTTTAATTGGAAAAATTCAATCATTTTTTTTTAAATTTTAATATCTATTTATTTAAATTAATTAATTATTTTATGAATACGTGTTGGATACGTGAATTTTACATGTATCAAACATGAAAGTATGTACATATATGTTTAAAACATGTATTCTATGTTGGACTTATAAAAAAACATGCAATTTAACGAATCATTAAAACGTGTATGAAAGCAGAAGTATTTTTTTAGAACACGTAAATACTTGTGTTTTACGTGAATTTACTAACTATATCTATAACCTCTCAACAATATAATAGTAAAAATTATAAGAAGCTAGATTTGACGGAAATAAATTCGTGAAAAATCTATCAATATCTTCATTAAATTATCACGTGAATGACTATGTGACCACCTATGACAACCCGTCCCAAATTTTACAATTTTATAAATTTTAAAAGTGTGAATTGACGAAAATGCCCTGGAGGCGAGGACTTTGACTTCCATTGACCATCGTCTAGAGGAACGGATGACTTATTCTTTTAGCGTATTGGTGTAGTGCTTGTTGGTACGGATGCATAGGCGAAAGACGGTAGCGAATCCGGATTATAACGAAATTGTTATGGGCATTTGAAGTCGTTTTACTAAACTATAAAATTTTAAATTAGTTAGAGCTCCCACCATGTGGGAATGGAAACCAATCAGATTTTTTGTTGTTGTGGGCCAATTAGGCCTTTGACCAATAAAAGAGAAGCTCCCAGCATTCTTTTCCCGTGGAGGACACCAGCGACAAGACACGGTTTTGAACCGGTGGAAATTACGGCCACTTCCACCATATTTTCACCGAAATTCACCCATCCATTATTTGTAACCTCTTTCATAACCTCCCCTCTTCCATTTCCACCCAAAATTAGAAGAAATTTGGTTGAGGTTTGGTGGAAAAACCACCATGGGTGCCGCGGGAAAGGTTGCTCGAGATCCACCAAACCTGAAACAATTTCATTCAATTATCACTACCAATAGACTTCCCTTGAACTCCTGAACAAAGCCCAATAGGTTTTAGGGGCGGCGGAACGTCGAGAAGGAAGAATCGAAGCACACTCTTTATAGGGTTTCCGACTGATTTTCTTGGAACTGAAGTGTTTACTGGCTAGATTGGACTTGGCCACAGGTATAAATCGATTCCTCATATTGTGTAGATGAATTTTCATGTTTGAATCATGTGATTTGATCGAGAAATGAATAAGTAATAACGATTTAACGTTTGCCCAGTTTTCAGCGACCTCCACCAATTTCAAGGAATTTTTCAGCCAGATCACGGCCTGATAGCCATCATGTAAGGTACCAATCGCTTCGTCTCATTGAGAACTATGATTTTCGTTTTTGAATCACTTGTTTTCGTTGAGTATTGACAAAGTTATGGACGTTCAAATGTTGCCCAGAAATTCCGGCGAGTTACCAGTTTTCCCGCGGACAGCCGTCTTTCAGACCATTTTCCGGCCACCCCGCCCACCATTTGGACTCCAAGCTGGTATTATTTTGTTCTAGATTTCTCTAGCTTCGATTAGTACATTATGAGTTGAATTTGGTTGAGAAACAAGTGAGATATGGAGTTCCAAAGATTGCCCAGGAAATCTGCAAAATCTGCAGAATTCGATGAAGTTCCATTATCATCCGCCACTTGATTAGTATAGTAATCAACAATCCGACCATTGGATTGTCACCAAACTTTAATACATTATAGTACATAATATTTAAGGACCATAGAAACTTACGAATCAGGAATCCGACGTACTACCGAATTGGATTTGTAAGTTTATAAAATAAATGTTAAACGCCACTTGGTTTTGGGCAATTGGCAGAGATCCGACCGTTGGATTGTAATGAAATTTTAGTATGTTATTCTAGAAGCATAATGTGTATATTTGGAAGTTACGAATTGGAAATCTGGTATGCGGATCTTCCGGATCGAGTTACAGGGTCGTATACAAAATAAGAGTTATTGATTTTCTATCTAAGTGAAAGTCGCAGGCTAGGCAGGTTAGTAGGTCTAGGCGTACTTTCTTACTTTTCAAATGCCTAGGGACTAAATATTTGCACACAAATAAATTAAATCACAACAATTATGTCACCCGAACTCAAGGTCGGTATAAAAAACTCGAACTTGAATCTGGAACGTGAGTTAAAAACTCAATAAATAAAAGAAAATTGAAATGGGTTGGGCTGGAAAATGAATTCCTCTTCTAAAAATAACTCATGATACTTAAAAAAAAATCAAGAATGTTTTACAATTTTACAGTAAATAGATGAATAACTTTCTATTTCATATCTAATCTGATCTCATCATGCTTATCCTTTTGGATGTCTAGTTCGTAAATCTACATAACAATAGAGGGACGAGCTTCTATAGCTTAGTAGGGACATAACCTTACTATAGTAAATTACCAATATTAAATTAAGTGTCATGGCATCATCAATAATCAAACAACAAATCATTATTGATAACAATGCATGAATGCAACACAACCTCTTCGGCTACTCCCGTTAATATAAATAATAAAACACGTGGACCTGCATGTTATTTTACCATTTGCAGTGGTGGTTCGAATATTTTATTATACAAACTAACCCCCATATGGTATCCCAAGTTCATATACCTCTTTTGTTAGTCACCTTATCTAATTCGTTGATCTCCAGCCCAAATCATCCACATAAACACTTTATCTCGTCGATACGTTATTCTAATGTGCACCAGAACCGGTCCTGAGATTTTTGAGGCCCAAGGCAATACCAAAAAAAGTGCCCTAGTATAACTCCACATAAGAAAAAAAAAATTAAATTGTTTTATTGTGCATGCCGATGTAACTTTTCTTTGATAAAATGATAGTGGGATGTGAGGGATTATTGCCATAATTTGGTATCTAACTTGTCATTTAAAAGACTCAAACCTAAGACTTGTCACTTATAAGTTATAAGTGAAGAAAAAATAGATTTCACATCTAAGCCATAATATTACACTTTAGTTTGTAATTAGATAAAGGTATACAAATATTTCACAATAAAAAATCAATTAAAGTATGACAGGTGTTTTTGTATAAAACTTATAGTTATCAGGATAATTTTCTAATTTACCATCCCTTGGGGCCTCATAAGAATTGTCATATTTTTCTATCTTAAATTTTATATATAATGTTATAAACAATAAATGAACCAAAAAAAAAATTATTAAAAAACCAAATACCACATGTATGTTATTTAAAAATATAACTCATTTTTTCTTGAATAAGAAAGAAAAGTAATCCTAAACACTAACATTATATTGAAACAGAACATCATTGCTAAAAAGAAAAAGGCCCTCATTTTGATCTGAACCTGGTGGCTACTACTACTATTATTATTATTTGCCAAAGGGTGGTAATTAATTGAAAATGAATTTGTAAAAACCACTTTCGTCAAAGGCACATATAGAAATATAACTACTTATTTGAACCAAAGATGAAATAAATGCATAAAAAAGCAGTTTTGGGATTCGAAACTGTGTTCCTTTCCATTGCAAGAAATCAACGAAACACTGGTACAAATAACAAATTATGACATTTCGGGTTTGTATTTGGTAACCAATTGAAGGGCACTATATGGTTGGGTCGCAACAGGCCTCATGCGGACCAACATGGCTGCATGCAATATTGCATGGCCTCGAGTAGCAATCAAGAGCTTGGTACGTATGACCAATGATCGAGCAATAATTTGTAAGCACTTAATGAATGCCTCTGCCAAGCCGTTCTGGGTGTGAATATGGGATACTGAATGTTCAACTTCAATCCCAACCAACATGCAATAGTCATAAAAAAATTTAGATGTGAATTCTCCAACATTATCCAATCGAATAGGTTCGATTGGATAATTAGGGTGGTGAGTGAGCTTGATAACTTGAGTTAACAGTTTGGAGAATGCAGTGTTCCTTATAGACAACAAGCACACGTGTGATCAACGTGTGGACGTGTCAACCAAAGCCATAAAATATCTAAAGGGTCCGCAAGGAGGCTGAATTAGTCCCCAAATATCCTCTTGAATCATTTGTAGGAAAATAGGAGGATGCAAGCTAACCTTGTCATAAAGGGCTTAATAATAATTTTCTCATGGGGTAGGTTTGACATGTGATTCCTTCTATCGAATCTAAACTTCGGGTTAGTGGATGCCCGTTTGATGATTTTAGGATATGACGCATTATTGTTCGTCTAGGGTGTCCCAAACGATCATGTCAAAGTGTAATTGCGTGCGCGGTCCCTGAGGTAGGGCTGGCGACATAGTGGCGCTCTATAGGGCATATGGTTGTTGTATATAGACCATTCGGGATACGCTACATCTTCTTTAGAATACTCTTTTGGGAATATTCGTAGGAAGTGATGCACATAAATTCAACTCCGTTTTCTATATAGGTTTTAGTGTGATAATTATTATCTCTAATGTGGAGAATAAAGTGCCTCATCAATGGTCAAAATTGTACCATAGACAACATTATACTTGCCTTATCGTATCCTTCTATCAAGTTGGATGGGCTTGAGAGGGTTGTCAGATGTACATTCTTAGGTATGAAGTTAGTGAAATAGATGCGTTCATGCAAAACAATATGGGTGGTTGCACTATCTGCCGGACAACTAACTTTCCCACTAGCCATCTAGAAATAAAAATTAATTTGAATCGGTCACATGCATAAAAATTCTTCAAACAAATATCCATTCAAAATAATTTAAGTATTCAAGGATGGTAATTGAAAAAACTTAATATCCAAAAACAAATCATCAACAAATAATCTAAACATAAAGGAAAATTGTGCAAACTTCAACAAAAAAAAAAAAAAAAACACAAGGGGGGTTTGCCCACTATGTGGAATTTGGCCCCCAAGGTTCTAAATGCAACTAAAAATAGTTTACGTCTAATATTCTAATCTTCCATAGGGGTAACGGCCTCTTGAAAGTTAGAAACCTTTATTTTGGTACTCTTCGGTTCATCCACTTGCATAAAGTTTGATTCAAAATTCTTATGACGAGAATGATATTCGACTACAACCTTTTAGGGAGCACGAAAAACATGGGACCAATGGTGATTTGAACCACGTCGATAGTACATGTCTGCATCCATGGTTTCAGGTGTTTTGCCCTTGGGAGCGAGGTTAGGGCTCTTCTGGGCTTGGTTTCCTCCCTTAGATGGGCCTTGGCTCTGTTGACCTTGACGGGGTGTTCTGGCCAACCTTACCATGCCTATGTTCGTGTTTTGGGTATTGGTTTGTGCTACAATGTGCTTCAGGCACAATAGTTGCCCCAATAGGCCGAGCTTGATGATTTTTCATCAACAGCTGATTCTGTTTTTCAACGAGAAGTAAAACAGAGATTAAATCAAAAAACTTAGTGAACTTCTGAGCCCTATATTGTTGCTGCAGGACAATATTAGTGGCAAAAAAAAAGTTCGAATAGGTCTTCTCCAAGAGATCCTCTTTGGTCAAATTCTCTTTACAAAACTTGAGAAGCAATCAGATTTGACAAACTTCATAATTATATTCATTCACATATTAAAGTCTTGGAAGCGCATATGCTGCTAGTCATGTCTTGTTTCAGTCAAGAAGATGTCTTTTTGGTGATCAAAGTAATCAGCCAAAGCGACCCTTAAGTTCTTCTAGATCTTCCTTAGCAAGGTACTCAGTTTGCAGATCATGGCAGTGACTTTCTTAGATTCGCCAACCAGGTTGTCCGTTTCATCTTCAATGGTGAGATGCATATTCTTTGCAGTGAGGTGGTGACACACCCGACCTGAGATGTCATTTAGCACTCCAAATCTAGTTGTGTTGGTCGACACTTGGAAGGTGACAAAGCCATAAAGTGTATTGATGTGGAAGATGTGAATCAATTTAAACCTAAAAGTGCCTAAGTACAAGAGTGCGTGGTGAGTGGGTATGAATTCATTTTCACATGTGATGACAGAGCATAAGTACAGTACAGTAATATAGGGTGAGAATTATACTATCAATGGTAATCGTCTACCCCAAGATTTACCGATAATCCTCGTCGGTACGAAAACTCCGCTACTAGAACCTGGAAGGGCGAAAAATAAGGGTGAGTGGGCCTGAAAATAAAGTTTTAATAAAAACCTTTTGAAAACGTTATAACCCCTTACCATAAAACTCGTATAGTTTCTAGAAAATAATACTACATATGTACGAAAAATGAATGCATAGGTGCAGTAAAAACAGAAGCATGCTATGCCACAATATCTCAGCAATAATAAATGTAAGCCAGGTGTGAGATCAGTCTAAACTAACATTCCATTTGGAGTCACTTGATGTGACCTGTACGACTGGACCTATTGCTCATCAATCTATGCTAGCACACGAGTCGGAATCACCTAATGTGACCTATACGGCAGGCTGGGTGTAAATATGTATGCTCTAGTACTACGATCATGTGAAAGCTAGCGCTATGCGCAGGTCACCCACAAGTTGGAGTCGCCTAATATGACTTGTATGACAAGCTAGCACCTAACTTAGATCCAAGGCAAGTGTGCAGTGTGAAAGGTGAACAATCACGTGAAAGATGTGCCCTGGCCCAAGGCATGAGCACTAACATTAGGGTGCAGCAATGATAAGCTCTAAATGAATATATGCATGCTCATATAATTCAACCATTTCAATCACATAATAACTCACCTGAGCTTACCTGCGCCTCCGTATGATCATTTGGCATAACCACAAATCTCATCACAATGCAATATTTAAATACAACACATTTAAATCATGGCATGCTATGGATAATCAATTTAAAATATTTCTAGAAAACTGTAAGGTGTCTATATATATACTATAAAAAGGAAAAAGACCCATACACCTGAGGTCTGCACTACAACTCCATAGCACGAATATTGAGGCGTCATGAAAGATCGGCGCCTGTGACTAAGGACAATTTGGCCAAGAAAAGCCTCAATTTCACCCAAACCCGTCGGAAACCCTATAAAGGGTGTTTCTTGATTCATTCTCAAATAGACTCCGATGCTCTAACCATTGATTGGGCATTGTTCCTGAGCTCAAGGTAAAGTTAATGGTGGTAGTGGTCGAAGGGTCTACCTTCAGAAATGGCGGATTTTAGCCGATCTTCCCCCACGGTGCCCCCGGTGCCATCCCCATGAAAACAAGACCAAAAACCATTGGGTTTGGGGTGGAACTTGAAGACGAAGGGTGGTGAAGTCGTGTACAGGTGGTGGCGACGGTCAATTCATCAGGAAAATGTCGGAATTGGCATCGGGGTGTGTATAAATTGAGTTGGTTTGGCAGGGAGGAACTGGGTCAAAGGTGATCTAGTGCTCCTCTAGTCTCTCATTTCCCCTCCTTTATTCTCTCCCCCATTGGTCGCTTTCTTCTCTCTCCTCTTTCTGATTGAGCGTCATGCACCTCATTTCTCTCTTTTATCTCTTCTCCCAACCATTCATTTCTTCTTTCATTCAATTTGGGCCACACACGTGGATTTCCAGATTTTGCTCCAAAAATCTGGGGCATTCCAAAAAATAATAAATTTACAATTTTTCCCTCAACTTCATTCGTTAATAACTTCTTCATTATAACTTCAAATTGCATTCCGTTTGTGCCCACGTGTTTGTAACGACGAGTACTACGAGGATACACCAAGAAAATGAACCTTCCATGACATGACAAGATGGTCAACAAAAGTCAACATCTTTGCCTCGAAGGGCATTTTCGTAAATTCACATTAAAAAAATTATAAAGACTATAATTTTTGTGGACGGGTCGTTACAGGTGGAGCTTCACATCTTCGACCCACTTGAGTAGTTTCTTCCAGAGACCTCTAAAACTATGAAGTCGAGTTTGTTTAAATTCGACATGTCCCTGTCATAAAATAAATGGACAAGAATGTGGTTTGTGTATTGAAGTAAAAAATAATCAATCCATTCACGTAGGCGTAGAGCATTCGGGTTTGAATAGACATTTATTGGTTTAAATTTACATGAAAAAACTTCGGGTTGTCATGGGCCAAGAATATGCAAATAGATCTTCAGGTCTAGAATTATAATTGAATTAATTATTTGGATTTCGGGCCAAAATTAAAGTATGGGTGAAAAATTATAAAACTCATAAAGCCTAAAAAAAATAGGCATTTAAATTCGAAGCCCAAAATAATGGGGCAAAGCCCACGGGTAGGCTAAGAATGTTTAGACCATGCAGCCCAGGCCTAAGAATTGGGCTGGGTTAAATAGATGTGGGCTACATGCCCAATTTACTAGAGGCTTGGATGGGCATCGATCAGGTGTGACATGGTGTAGTGCACCGATTCTGCAACATCAAGTTGGGATCGTGTGCGTGTGGGTATCCGAATGCACCAACTAGAGGTTGGGATCTAGTGTGACGCGGTGTAGGTGCATTGATGCACCAGCTACATGATGGGATCTGGTGCAGCATGGTGCACGGGGACACCAAAGCCATGTGGGCTGGTGTTGCGAGTGGGCTGAAGGGAGAAGCTAATGTGGGCTGCAGCATGCAAGCCCAAAAAAACCAAAGCTTGGTTTTCGATTAGGCTGAGAAGAACCAAAGCCTAAGTGGGCTTGGTCTTGGACTAGAAACAGCCCAGCCTTATACTGGGTGTGCTTGCTGAGGAAGAAAATAGGACCCGATGCTTCTGGTGGCAGTCTTGGGTTCGAGTTAGGGTTTTTGAACTCTGATAAGATTACGAAGAATCTCGACCACGATTTTGACAGAGAAAACTTCAGGCTGTCGAGAATGGCACCCGTGGTGGCTGAGCATGGTTGCAGACCATGCTTTTGTTAGAAAATCAATGGTGACATTGATAGTGTCGAGTTATGTGTTTTGGGGGCACGGAGCTGTTGGCTTTGTGGGTTGGCTCAGCTCCAACAGCTCAGGCTGCTAGCCTGGCATACTGGGCTTGTGTGGCATTGGCGGCTTGACAGCCGCGACTTACTCGGTGGAGGAGTTTTATATTTTATTAATTTTTTCCATTTCCAGATTAATCCAATGCATATTTAATCAAATAATTTAATGCATGGACATATATTTGTTGCAATTCATGGCAATATTAATTTACATAATTCAACAATTATGGATATAATGCATACACAATTTATGTAGAATCTAAATTTTGAAAAACGTAAAGTTAGGTCATGCATTATGGTGAATATTCATGCTATCAAGGCTGCAAAAATATCGAGATAAAAATTGTTGTTTTAAAAGAATTTGATTGCGTGATGATAGTGATGAATTGGTTTGATGCAAAGTACTTCCACGTTAGATTCCTAAGTGCAGCGGTAGGAGCATGCTAATAATGTGTTGTGGCTTATTTTAATTTGACAAGGGAGAGAGGGCCGGCGGTACAGAGAGAGAATAGGGAGAAAGATGTGTTTGTAGGGTTGTGTAGAGAATGTGTTATTCCCCTACTCAATGCCTTTATTTATAGTATAAGGGAGGGAGGAATCCTTTTTGTCCAAGGAATACAAGTTCTAATAGGGAAGAATAACTGGTATCAAATCTAATTTAAGATTTACACAATCACACTTATATACAAAGTTTATAACAATTAAAATGCTTTAATTATAAACAGGTCATCATTTATTATTTAATCCATTTACATATCATGAACGCTTTATCTTTTTAAGAATATTGTTTTTATACTTCATTTTATTTATTATTTGCTTATCTTTATCTGATCTTTAAAATTTGAATTGGGGTTCATCTTTTTGCAATTGGTGAACTTGTTACCATTTGATAATTTGTTGAATGGAGGGAATAAGATTGTCATTGGTGCTATGAGAAACAAAACCTCCATAACCATCAAAGTTAGAACATTCGGGTTCTAAGACATGGGTTGGTTTAAAATGATTTGAGCATGGAGAACTTTAGGTCTTAACATGAGTGTTTCATGTTAAGAAACTGAAGGTTCATAATACCTGCAAATAAACGCAAATATACATGGCAAAAATATATAAAGCAATTGAAAACACATAATAAAATTGGGTAACTTCGGGACTCTTTGTGTGAAAGTTTAAAAAAATAACCCTAAAAAGAGTATGGAGCTTCATGTCCAAAAATTATTATTTTAATCAACTGGATTGCAGGCCAATGACAGAGAAGTGGGGTTGACAGAACACAACCCCAAATATAAGTTAAGAAAGAAAAAGTGAAAAACAATCCCATTAAATGTGGCAGTTTTCATGGGGACAAAAAAAAAACACTGATTCCTTAGTATATGTTAATTGCACTATCAAATTAGATTAGGCACTGCCAAACATTGTTAAGTAAATAGACTTACCGCTTTGAGACCAGAGGATTCAGGTTGGGTAGCGCTGTATTCCTTGATAAAATGCCGACTATAAAAGTTGGGTTACAACATTTGCAAGTCAATATATATATATATACTCAGTATAAATTTTCATGCACTCGTGCAAATATTACAATTGAATTAAAATTTCACAATAAATTTTATGTTTGCATACATTATATGGTCAGATGCAAAAACTGCCAGTTGGAAATTATTTGACTGAGGAACACACTCAATCGAGCCGATCATCAAACTATCAGAGCTCATGGGCTATACAGTGGAAAAAAACATGGCATCTGTGGGTCTCCCAAAATAAAAGAAGAGAAGAGCATTACTTTGAAACAGTAAACAAAATTGACAACATAACCGAGAAATAAACGTCTCTGAAATCCTCTATCAGTAAAAGAGTGAACCGGAGGGGAAAATCAAGACAGGTGGAAATTGAAAATACCATACGCAAAGGTACCAACAACAAGTCACCAAAACTTGAGCTCCAATTCAACAACGAGTAATGTTATACTTACTACATTTTTTATAATTCATTTATATCACCCTTCTAATAGAGATAGGATCTATCAATATATGTGAGGCTCATCTATATTAGAGTGATAATATGAAAAAAAATGATAAGAGTAGCACTTTTGTTTAACAAAGACTGGGATGATTGAATTTGTTGAGGTCACTCTTTGCAGTGATCACAACTAAACGCAGTTCATAGACTGCCACCGCCCAATCAAACAATCATCACGAAAATTACTAATTAGCTGACTAATGAATGACAGTTACGAGCACTACCAGATGATTACTGCACTACCCGATGATTACATTTGGAAAGGTATACATGCCTACATGGCGATTCTTTGATAAGAAACATAATTTGTGATTAATCAAAAATAGAAAAGTCCATCATATTTTCGTTTGTATGAAGGTATTTTGCACAGAGTAAACTGAATTGCAATGCATGTCCAATGAGAGGAGAATGTAGACACTTCGCAAGTGCTTTTGCAAGGTTCGAACAATAATCACTGTGCAGGAAATAAACACTGAAGCGTGTCACGGACTCACGAGAACCTTCACAACCTAACACTCAGCCCCTCCTTCAAAGACGACTATATTGTGCCTTGGCCCGTTCATTAGTGCGGAAACGAGATTCAGATTACAACCTCACCAAATCACACTCAGTTGAACATAATAAAATACAAGAAATAAAGACACCGAGAAATTTACGAGGTTCAGCAAAAACATGCCTACGTCCCCGGAGAGATATTGCTCTTTACTATGAATAACAGTACAAGTACACATGAGTTAAATCAACATAACTCAATCCTGAATCCCTTGCACACCCACTCATAGAATTTTCTAAGAGCCTCACTCTACCCCAAGAGTTTTTTCACTAGAATATTTTTCACTCTAGATCTCTTGATTTTCTCTCAACCCATGTTCAACCTTACCCATGGTGGAGCCAAATGATCTCACCATCTCCTTGGATGCTTCCCTGATGCAAGCCTTCTCCCTCGGCAAGCACACCTAATGCAAACATTTCCTTGCATTAAATAAAGGCCAAGCCATCATCACATTTCTTGCAATGCTCCCAAAGTCAAAAGGCAAACCCACTTTTGCTTTTACTTTGCAGCACTTGTCTGCAACTTTCATGCAGCCCACACCATGTGATATTTCATCGAAAGCAAACACAGGTCACTTCATTGTTGCTAGCTCAAAATATAAGCCAATCACAACAATCTCCACCTTGGCGAATATACAGTGCAAAAATCCTTGCACCCATCACCAAAGTCCATTGACCTTACGTACCAGCATGAACACCCTGAATCAACCTCGTTGGTCCTATTCCGATTTAGTCACTGCCAATGCATGTGCAGTTGCTGCAAGCTAAAATTCACCATTTAGCTTCAGACAGGATCTCGACACACCCTCGTCTCCTCCAACAGGTTTTCCTCTTCTTCATTGTCTGCAACCTGGAAACTCGTCAGCGCGTCCGTTTCCAGCAACAACCCATCAAGTCAAACAAAATTCTCACACTTTCTCCTACCTCAGGACCATCTCATCACCTGTGATTCCCATAGCTCCATTTGCTGCAAAACCCCTGCAACACTTGAGACTAAACATCACCAGGAGAAGTGTTGCTTCGAGTACCTAGAGGGCATACTCGAAGCCTTATGCCACAAACTTGCTACAACCCAGCCTTGCACCGTAGCACTGTGGACCCTTGCCTCTGGAACTAGATCTAAACCTGTTGTCTCTCTCAGATCCTCTTTCCAATTTTCTTCCACGATTCCAACCTTGAATAGCTTAAGCAGTCTCGTGCCCACCATCATCCATGGTCTCCTTTGTGTATCATTCCACACCAAAGAAGCTTGCACCTGCTCCAAACTTACTGTATACTTCCATGCTGTAAAGTTTCACAAAGTTCTCATACGAATCTGAAAGTGAGGTAAGAAGAAAGAGGCCTTTTTCTTCTTCCTCAACATCAACTTTCATAGTTGATCTAAGCATCCCTGAACACGGCTTCCATTTCTTTAGGCTTCCATTACTCTCCTTTACCAAGAGCAAAACCGCTTCTCCTATTAAACTGCTCAACTGGAAATTCCATGGTGAACAACAAATCTGGGCCTCCAACGAACCAAGCGTCCAACGATGCTCTGATACCAATTGTTGTGCCTTGGCCCGTTCATCATTGCGGAAACGAGATTCAGATTACAACCTCACTAAATCACACTCAATTGAACAGAATAAAATGCAAGAAATAAAGACACCGAGAAATTTACGAGGTTCAGCAAAAACATGCCTACGTCATCGGAGAGATATTGCTCTTCACTATGAATAACAGTACAAGTACACATGAGTTAAATCAACATAACTCAATCCCGAATCCCTTGCACACCCACTCATAGAATTTTCTAAGAGCCTCACTCTACCCCAAAAGTTCTTTCACTAGAATAATTTTCACTTTAGCTCTCTTGATTTTCTCTCAACCCATGTTCAACCTTTCCCATGGTAGAGCCAAATGCTCTCACCATCTCCTTGGATGCTTCCTTGATGCAAGCCTTCTCCCTTGGCTAGCATACCTAATGCAAATATTTCCTTGCATTAAATAAAGGCCAAGCCATCATCACATTTCTTGCAATGCTCCCAAAGTCAAAAGGCAAACCCATTTTTGCTTTTACTTTGTAGCACTTGTCTGCAACTTTCATGCAGCCCACACCATGTGATATTTCCACCAAAAGCAAACATAGGTCACTTCATTTTTACCAGCTCAAAATATGAGCCAATCACAACAAACTCCGTCAACAAATATTGTACTCTCTGATACGAATTCAAACCAGCGTCTATCGACAAGACGAAGCCTGGGGCTCTGAAAAAGACCAAAGATAACAGGGTTGCGGTCGAATTTCAGAACAACAATTGGGGAAACCCAATGTCACGTTCAAGAGGAGAGATGCTCGCGAAGGAATCGGGGAGTTTGAAATTCGATCTTCACGAGGAAGTGTTGAAAGTACTGCCGCCAGATTCTTTCGAAGCAGCTCGATGTGGTCAGCAAAGTCACGTCTTTTGCGCTTTTGGCACGTGTCTCGGCCCCGGAATCAGAATCGTCCACTTTGCACGAGAAGCTCGCTGAGAAGGACCGGCTCATAATCGACCTCCAATCACAAGTGGAGTCCCTAAACGCCTTTTTCCGCCGTTCCCGGCTCCAAGGTCAACTCCAGCGACACCAAAAATAGAATTTTTACAGGGTAATTTCATTGTATTACTTCCTTGAAATAAATACTAATACAATCCTTGTTCTATAAGGAAACTATAATTAAAAAGTACACAACAAATAATCTTTCCTAAAAAAGGATTCCTAATATTTACAATATATTTACATACTTATTTTAAAGATTCACGTTTACACTACCCCTCAAGTTGGTGCATAGATATTAAACATGCCCAACTTGACAAGCGAGTCACTAAACTTTCGACCACACACTGCATGAGTAAAAATGATAGGAACATATTTATGCGACTTAGTTAGCTTGTTTCTTGGCATTTATGTTGTTAGTTCATAGTTATTTTAGTATTTTAAGCTATTTTCATGTGTTTGTAAGTCCAAAGGGTTAATGTGGCAAAGAAGTGCATTTTGGAGCATTTTTTGGCATGGAATGGATAACATATGCTTGGAGCAAAAGGAATGGACGAAATTTGAAGTTTGTGCATCATCCTCTCCCTATAAATAACCATTTTAGCACACTCATTTCACCCAACACATCCACTCATTACAACAACCCAACACATTCACCTACCACTACATCCACTCGTTTCACCCAACACATCCACTCATTTCACCCAACACATCCACTCATTACAACCACCCAACACATTCACTTACCACTACATTTACTCATTTCGCCCAACACATACAACCACCCAACACATTCACCTACCACTACATCCACTCATTTCACCTAACACATCCATTCACCTACCACTACATCCACTCATTTCACCTAACACATCCACTCATTTCAACCACCCAACACATTCACCAACCACTACATCCACTCATTACCACCACCCACTACATCCTCTCCCTAGCCTATAAATATATCCATCCAAAGACACATTCAGGGGGACAGTTTAGGGAGAAGGGAGGAAGACAGATTCTGCCGCAAGGCAGTGTTTTTTCTTCTTAACCATTCTACACATTCCCACAACAAAAACACAATTTCATGCACCTTCATTTCCCTTTCCTTGCCGTGACCTCCATCCAACCTAAACACATTCAGCCATTCCTCCATACAAACAAACCTTCAAACACTCACCAACACCTTGTGCCGTAGCAAAGGAAGGGAAGGAAAGTGCTTGGACGTGATTGCTGTCCAACTTGGATCGTTGGAGCGTTTAGGTGTTTTCTTTCTTTTGTTTCTAATGTTTAAATTCATTTCCTTTCGTTTTGTTGTAAATATGAATGGCTAAACCCCTCTTGGTTAGGGGTGATTTCAAAGCCATGATTATGTGTGCAATATAATTTGATAAATTCCAGTTATGAATTCTTGAATCGTGAATGCAATTGGCTTAACTATTTAATTGATAACTTATTTGTATTTGTTAATTAAGGGTGAACACTTAATTGGCATGCATAAATTCGTTGCTAGAATATAAGGAAGTTTCACATAATCGTTACAAACTTATATTCACATGTAGTGAAGGTCGCTTATAAACGATCGCGTTAAGTTCAATTCCTAGCATGTGTGACATGATATCATAGTTGCAAGTGCTTTGTCAATGCTTATGATTTTCATTAAACGTAATGATCTTTTATTGTATCTCTATTATGATGTCATGTAGGGAACTTTAGAAGAATGTTTTGGGTTGTCGAATGATGTCATCCAATCCAATAAAACAAGGAAAATCTGAGAGTTAACTAGTGATGTCACGGTTAATTTGGAGCATTGTCATTCATAATTCAATAAAGTAGTAACTGAAAATCGAGTTATTTGCATACATGTCATGTGTGGAGAAAAAGCCTCTAGCTATCCCATCCATCATCTTATTTCTCAAATTTGTTTTACAATTTTTCTAGTTTTTCATACTTGTCTGTTTGTTTCAACTTCGTCCAAAACTCAATCCCCCTTTATTTTGGTGTGTCTAATTAGTTAGAATCTGTTTTAATTTGTGTTTTTAAGTGTTTTGATTCAAGTAATAGTCAATTTTCGTCCAAAGTCATTCCTAGTGTCTAGTTTAAGTTTATTTGGTTGTTTTAAGCTGTTTTGAGTATTGTAAGTTTGCTTTGAGTCTTGTGAATATTGTTAAGTGTTTTTAAGTTTAGTTTTATGTTTTTGAGTCAGTTTAGAGGTTATTAGCAAGCCCTCATAATCCCCGGTCCAGAACGATCCCTACTTATATTTGTACTACAATTGTCAAAAAAGGGTTAAATTTGTGTGTTAAAATAATTTTCGCATCAAGTTTTTGGCGCCGTTGCCGGGGATTAGCAACTTTGCTAATCCCTTGTTATTTCTTTTTGTTTATTTTCGTGTCTTTTGTTTTTAGTTACTGACTTTGTTTCTGTTTGTTTTTTTTTTTTTGTTTTTTTTTTTTTTTTTGTTTTACTTTTGATATTTGATTTAGTTTTGTTTCCTTGATTTCAGGGACTAGAGAAGTAAGACATGAATTTTGCTACCATTCAAGCTCAATTGGCAGAACTTACTTCTCAATTGTCACAATATGCCGAAGGGACCACAATGCAAAGTGTCCCTACATATGGTGTGTCCTATGGGCAAGGATATCCAACTCAACAATATTCTCAATTCGCTGCGAATGAAGATGCTTGGGGTTATCAAGGTCATAGCCAATCATGGGACAACATGTTTTCCAACGCTTACAATTCGGATGAGAGAGATTATTCAGATTAAATAGAACCTCAACAATTCCAACAAGATGGATATTGGCAGCAAGAAGAGGAGTTCCATTCAAGACCTATGCAGCCATCACAACCTCATATACAATATGCTCAATCAAACTCAGGTTCGTCAATAGATTATGATTGAATTTTTGATGAAATAAATTCTTTGGTGCAAGGCTCACAAAATCAAACCAATGAGGCTCAACAAGATGGATATTGGCAGCAATCTGATGATTTTTATTTAACACCTATGCAGCCACCACAACTTCCCCTACAATAATTCCAATCAAATTCAAGTATGTCCACGGATAATGATCAAAATTTTCAATTACTAACCTCTTTGGTGCAGGGGCAGCAAAATCAAAATGAAACAATGCTCAATCAAGCTAAGGAGATGAGCGAATTGAAAAATCAACTTGGAGAGATTATGGAGTTCACGGCACAAATTCAAGAGCAAAGTGAACTCTCCAACTCAACTATTGAAAATTTGAAGGAAGATTTTGAAATCCATGATGCTATCACTTTGGGAAGTGCTATGGAGGTTGGAGGTGAACCTAAGACATCCAAACCAAGCCAAAACATGGATGAATAGCTGATGCTTGAAGAATACGAGAATAACAAGGCCACGCCAAGGGAAGAACCACCCTTATCGCAGCCCCATATGCCCTATATGCCGTCCACTACAACCAAGGTAAGCCTAAATTCAATTCGTCTTGACCCCGTTTCACCAAATGTCCTTATTCATTGCAGGATCATGCAATCCAAGGAAGAAGAGAGAGAAAGGCATCTTCAAAACCTTTCCAAAGAATCAAGAGCAAGAAGTGGATGGGGAATGTCTAGAATTCATCAAAGAAGATACACTTGAGATGAAAAATCCCAAAGAAGTTGGATTTTATGACACGGGACAAGTCATAACTCTCAAAACACCAAATCTGGCCAAGTCCCATATCCCTGCAACTTTCAAAGATGTGGTGTTCGTAATTGAGTTTGTGTCGAAGCAAGAAAGTAAGCCATCTTTTCCAACCTTCGATTTTATTTTATACTAACTTGCTGATTTTGATGATTCAGGCACCTACACTAGAATTTAAACCATTGCCGGATCATGTCAAGTATCACCTTCCATTCAAGGATAAATTCCATGCTATGGGCCCTGTCCAAGCTTAGAAGGAAGTTTCGTCCGGCTGGAAGACGTTAAAGCAAACGCTTCTTGGGAGGCAACCCGTGTATTCAAATAAGGAAGGTTTTTGAATTGCTCCACAAAGGCTACTTAGGAGAAATCTCAGTAGTCGGTGGAGGCTCAGTAGTCGGCGGAGCCCCAGAAGGAGGAGGCATCGGAGGTTGATCATTTGGAGCTTCATTGCGCGGTACAGCCCCAAAAGACAAAGGCAAATGCTGTTGGAACAAACCCACAAACCTCTAATGATCAAGTAAAATCTGACCATCAGATTCCTGCATCTGGTCAATCTTCCTCTTCATGTTTGTAGCATAATTATGTGCGAGCCTTTGCAACCGTTTATTCTCATGCTTAAGCCCTTTAATCTCCTGCTTGAGACTCATCACTTCAGCCGCCAATGATTCAACTTGACGGGTTCGGGCAAATAGGCGTTGGGCCATATTAGACACGGAACCTACGCACTGCACACTGAGAGCTAGAGAATTCTTAACCGCCAACTCATCAGACCGTTTGGCAAGTAGTCTGTTATCTTTGGGAGTGACAAGGTTCATGGCCACCACCGCAGTTGTCATGTCATTCTTCATCACCGAATCCCCAACGGTAAGGGGACCAGTAGGGGATATGAAGGATGAGCGCCATATGTTGTCTGGAGAAGGCGAGACTGCCTCTTCACCAAGGTTCAAGTCAAAACGACGGTCGGAGAGGCCTGACATTTTCAGAGGTGTTAAAGAAAGAAAAGGTCGGACAAGTTAAGATTGTAGAAGTGCAAGAAGGGAGTTTCTACAGGTAGAAATTCAAATGTGCTTTGAACGTCCTGCGTACCTCTATAAAAATCAGCACTCGATGGGATTTCAGAGATCGAAGAGGCAAGCTCAGAAATCGAAAAGGCCAACTCAAAAATAAAAAAAGCACCAGCTTTCTCAAAAGCTGGGTTTGCTCAGAAACCACGGCCAATCTTCTTTTCCAGATTTGTCCGCACTTGTCACATGCAACCTCTGCACTCAACGGGATTTCAGAGATCGAAGAGGCAAGCTCAGAAATCGAAGAAGCATCTGCTTTTCCAAACGTGTCAGCATCTGTCACATGCAGAGTCAACTTTGCGGAAATCACAGGCAGTTTGTCGAAACGCCGATTCTAGATATCGAAGAAGCATTTGCTTTTCCAGACATGTCAGCATCTGTCACATACAGAGTCAGCTTTATGGAAATCACGGGAAATTTGTCAAAGTGCTTTTCCAAACGTGTCAGCGCCTGTCACATACACACTCAGCTTTTGCAGAAATCACGGGCAGTTTGTCGAAGCGCCAATTCCAGATATCGAATAGGCATCAGCTTTATCCAGACGTGTCAGCATTTGTCATATATACACTCAGCCTTGCGGAAATTACGGGCAATCTGTTGAAGATTTCTGGTGAAGTAGAAAGCACGTGAAGTTTACTGTTCAATCATCAAACGGTTGCCGACAAGAGTGAAAAAAATAGTACCGGTTATTATTTCCTATAAATGTCGACCTTCACCCTCTATAGCAAGGCAGACATACATAACCTTTCGTCATCTCCGAGAATGCCTTCCCAACGGAGCCTCTCGAGTCACTCAGTGTTCCTTTTTCCTTGGGGTACCTCTGCAAACAACTCATCCAAAGCAAAAGTATTTCATATGATGAAGGTTGAAAGAAAGAGTATCTCATATCATGCTTTCTCCTTGTCCTTCTCCTTGTCGTTTGTTTTGATCTGCAGGATAAGGAGAAAGAAAGCAATCAGCCAGCACTTGGTATTAATCTTCCGATCTGGAGCCGACTGCCTGGAACCCCTTCCTGATTGCTTACCTAGCTCTGCTCTCGAGTACTCATCCTCAACATCTTAGGCTTCCTCTTCGTCTACCACATCTGCCTGGGGAACATATAAGGGAAGTGAAAAGGATACCTCGAAGCATGTGGAGACAATGTACTAATTCATCCTCAGCTAGGGACAAGGAGAAAGAAAGCAAGAGGTGGGCACTTGGAAAGATTGAAGAAAGAAACAGACCATCACCTCTACCTTGTGCCTACGTGCCATGCAAAAGAAACAAGCAGAGAAGAATGCAGACTGCAAAATCAAATCAACCCAGCAGAAGAAGTCTGATTTGAAACCAAGGAACTCTCGCTCAGAATTCCAAACCAGTTCGAGATCAAAGCTGTGGAAAGACAACAAGATCATCTATCCCCAAAACCAGATTTGCGTTCTTAAACTCTACTCTGTCTGGTTTTTACTTTGCCATACTTGTCATGTTTATTTGTTGTTTGTTTGATTGTTTGCTTGTGTTTGTGTGAGTTTATGCTTGAAACATTGAGGACAATGTTCGATTTAAGTGTGGGGGGGCGTAACCAAGTTGTTTTGCATGAAATTTGTGGGAGTTTATCGCCCATTACTTCTAGTGTTGTTCCTTGCTGTTTTTAAGTGTTTTTATGCTGTTTTGGAGTGTTAGTGTGTTTTGACATAAAAATCCGAAAATCTCATAAAAATTTGAAAAGTTGTTTTGAAAAACCCAAAAAGAGTTGTTTTTGTGTGTTTGTTTGTGTCTTAGGGTACCTTCCAACATAATGATGAGGATTTGGTTTTTAATTACATGACTGTTAAAGAGAGTTATAAACATGGATGAAAATTTGATTTACTCTTTGGTGTATGCTTGGTTGTGGTTATAATTTATGAATTCACATGCAATCATAAAGGAAAAATCAATTTTTGTAACATGCTTGAAATAAGGAACTCAAATGAATGCTACAACCTTGTGAGACTTGAGCTAAGTTAATAATTTGTGCACCATTGTTTTCTAAAGTCGTTGCATGATCTCATTATTCTTTGCTTAGTTGCTACTTAGAAGGCGTTTCATCATTTAGTTCCAAATGCTAGAACTCATGCCTATTTCATTCAAAGCATGCTATTGATTTGCATAACACATATTCAAGATGAAGTTGTGTAGTGACCACCAAAGCCAAATTGTCGTGCCCCTATTTCATTATGTGTTTAAATTTAACCCCATTGAACCTTGTTAAGCCTATGTTCTTTGTTAACTCACACTATCCTTACCTAGCCTAGTGTTAGGACCATCCATACCCTTGTTCTTGAAGCATAGTAAAGCATTACTTAAAATGAACTCCTTTTTTATCAATGTATTGCAGAAAGCAAGTGTAGGGGAAGTGATTCTTGTGTGTGTGTGTGTGCGCCAAAGTCCTTAATAAGGCACGGGTAGAAAAGAAAAAAAAAAGAATTGAAAAAAAAAAGTATGAAAAAGAGCTCTAAAGTGTTGTTTGTTAAAGAAAGGGTTTAAAACATTGAATTCGGCCCTAAGTGTTGCATAAATCTTCCCTTTGTAATTAAAAGTTGATTCTGCATTCTAAAGTGATTTCCAAGTGTCTATTTCATTGCTTTGCTTGTTATGGCTTTAAGAACGTTTGTTATCCCTATCCTTTCTTTGTTAGCCATTACCCCCAAGCCCTGTTACAACCCTTGACTTCAATCTTGAGTGTTGTGTGTTTCAGTTTGTGGAGTTTAAAATTAGTATGAGCATATGGTGTCATCGGTTCTCGCATCTAAGTAGTAGCATTCCATTCATTAGATCATATCTAAACATGCTTAATAACTCCATAAATTTGCTTTCTTTGTTATAACATATGTGAGTCCTAATCTTTCGTATTTACATCAATCTTCTCACATATACTAGTGTAGGGTGTGTAGTCAGAAAATGTGTGTAAAAATAGAGAGTATCTTGTAAGGAATTGAGCAAATTCTCTAAGGCATGTTACTACATTCAAAACATCGTTTTAATTGGTTAATTGTGAACTAGTAAGTGGTGACTGTGATTAAGCATGTGCTCAAGTGTAAGGATGACCAAAATCTGTGGGAATGATGATTTTTAACATGTCATGTTTCATTGAAAATCCCTGAGGCAATTGTTGGAAGGTCTAGATTGTGTTTTGCTTTCTTTTGTTTTGTTTCTTTTGTTTTGCTCGAGGACTAGCAAAAGCTAGGTGCGGGGGAATTTGATAGGAACATATTTATGCGACTTAATTAGCTTGTTTCTTGGCATTTATGTTGTTAGTTCGTAGTTATTTTAGTATTTTAAGCTATTCTTATGTGTTTGTAGGTCCAAAGGGTTAATGTGGTAAAGAAGTGCATTTTGGAGCATTTTTGGGCATGGAATGGATAACATATGCTTGGAGCAAAAGGAATGGACGAAATTTGAAGTTTGTGCATCATCCTCTCCCTATAAATAACCATTTTAGCACACTCATTTCACCCAACACATCCACTCATTACAACAACCCAACACATTCACCTACCACTACATCCACTCATTTCACCCAACACATCCACTCATATCACCTAACACATCCACTCATTACAACCACCCAACACATTCACCTACCACTACATTCACTCATTTCACCCAACACATCCACTCATTACAACCACCCAACACATTCACCTACCATTACATCCACTCATTTCACCTAACACATACATTCACCTACCACTACATCCACTCATTTCACCTAACACATCCACTCATTTCAACCACCCAACACATTCACCAACCACTACATCCACTCATTACCACCACCCACTACATCCTCTCCCTAGCCTATAAATATATCCATCCAAAGACACATTCAAGGGGACAGTTTAGGGAGAAGCGAGGAAGACACATTATGCCGCAAGGCAAAGTTTTTTCTTTTTAACCATTCTACACATTCCCACAACAAAAACACAATTCCATGCACCTTCATTTCCCTTTCCTTGCCATGACCTCCATCCAACCTAAACACATTCAGCCATTCCTCCATACAAACAAACCTTCAAACACTCACCAACACCTTGTGCCGTAGCAAAGGAAGGGAGGGAAAGTGCTTGGACGTGCTTGCTGTCCAACTTGGATCGTTGGAGCGTTTAGGTGTTTTCTTTCTTTTGTTTCTAATGTTTAAATTCATTTCCTTTCTTTTTGTTGTAAATATGAATGGCTAAACCCCTCTTGGTTAGGGGTGATTTCAAAGCCATGATTATGTGTGCAATATAATTTGATAAATTCCAGTTATGAATTCTTGAATCGTGAATGCAATTGGCTTAACTATTTGATTGATAACTTATTTGTATTTGTTAATTAAGGGTCGACACTTAATTGGCATGCATACATTCGTTGCTAGAATATAAGGAAGTTTCACATAATCGTTACAAACTTATATTCACATGTAGTGAAGGTCGCTTATAAACGATCGCGTTAAGTTCAATTCCTAGCATGTGTGACATGATATCATAGTTGCAAGTGCTTTGTCAATGCTTATGATTTTCATTAAACGTAATGATCTTTTATTGTATCTCTATTATGATGTCATGTAGGGAACTTTAGAAGAATGTTTTGGGTTGTCGAATGATGTCATCCAATCCAATAAAACAAGGAAAATCTGAGAGTTAACTAGTGATGTCACGGTTAATTTGGAGCATTGTCATTCATAATTCAATAAAGTAGTAACTGGAAATCGAGTTATTTGCATACATGTCATATGTGGAGAAAAAGCCTCTAGCTATCCCATCCATCATCTTATTTCTCAAATTTGTTTTACAATCAGTCTAGTTTTTCATACTTGTTTGTTTGTTTCAACTTCGTCCAAAACTCAATCCCCCTTTACTTTAGTGTGTCTAATTAGTTAGAATCTGTTTTAATTTGTGTTTTTAAGTGTTTTGATTCAAGTAATAGTCAATTTGCATCCAAAGTCATTCCTAGTGTCTAGTTTAAGTTTATTTGGTTGTTTTAAGCTGTTTTGAGTATTGTAAGTTTGTTTTGAGTCTTGTGAATATTGTTAAGTGTTTTTAAGTTTAGTTTTATGTTTTTGAGTCAGTTTAGAGGTTATTAGCAAGCCCTCCTAATCCCCGGTCCAGAACGATCCCTACTTATACTTGTACTACAATTGTCAAAATAGGGTTAAATTTGTGTGTTAAGATAATTTTCGCATCAAAGAACATCTGCAAGTTGCTCCTCTGACTACACAAATGGTATTGATACAATCTTCTTTTCAAGCTTTTCTTTAATAAAATGTCGATCCACCTCCACATGCTTCGTTCTATCATGCTGGACCGGATTATCAGCGATATCTCTTGCAGACTTGTTGTCACAATACAACTTCATAGTCTCTTCCGGTTTAAACCGAAGTCCTAAAAGAAGTTTTCGTAGCCAAAGGATTTCACAAATTCCTTGAGCCATTCCTTTGTATTCCGCCTCAGCTAAAGATCATGACACCACCTTCCATTTCTTACTTTGCCATGTCACCAAATTCCCTCTAACAAAAGTAAAATACCCAGAAGTAAACCATCTATCAGTTATATCATCTGTCCAATCTGCATCAGTAAGCCCTTCAATTCTCAAATGCCTGTGTTTCCCATACAATACTCATTTTCCAGATGCCGACTTCAAATATGCCAAGATACGCATAACAACAACCATATGATCCACATTTGGTGAATGTATGAACTGACTCACAACACTTATAGCATAGGCAATATCAAGACGAGTATGAGCCAAATAAATAAGTCTCCTTACAAGCCTCTGATATCTACCTTTGTCAACCGGTTTTTGACTTGGATTCAAACCCAAATGATGTTTCTCAACAATAAGAGTCTCTACTGGCTTACATCCTAACATACCAGTCTCTTTTAATAAATCCAGCACAAACTTACGTTGAGACAAGAAGATACCTTTAGATGAGCGAGCAACTTCAACTCCCATAAAATATTTCAAATCTCCTAAATCCTTCATTTCAAATTCGGCCACAAGGTTTCCTTGCAACTTGGACATCTCATCAACATCATCCCCTGTTATAATCATGTCATCTACATAGATAATCAAAGCTGTTACTCTATTTTGTTTACGTTTTACAAATAACGTATAATTAGAATGACTCTAACGATATCCATTCCTTCTCATCACTTGAGTAAATCTACACTACAAAAGGGCCTTATAGTGTCAGTAGGTGGCGTCGGTTTAATATAATATAGTGGCGGATAAGACAGTTGCGACACTAACTGAAGATGACGTCGGATTTACTGTCACTTATAAGCGTCATAAACCGACGTACATTTAATGCCGCTTATAACCGATATATATTTTAATAATTTTAAATACTAGCATCGCTTTTAAGCGACACAAAGTATTGTTTTCAAATATTTTAAAGCCTGCGTCGGTTCTAAGCGACATAGATTTTAGTTTTTTTTAAATATCTATGTCAAAATGATAGATTCACTAACACTTAGAATTTATTTATACTTTAAGTAAATATAACATAAGATTTTGTGGTATCCACTAGTGTAAATATTTTAAATTGAAGATCGAATTCATTCATTGTATTCATATAGGGTCAAGGAATGTAGCTGTAAAAAATAATCTAAATCGAAGTTAAAATAATCGTTAAATCGTGATTTTTCGTTTATAACCGTGGAAAAGTTTTGTCTCCTTACATGATCTCTGAATGTTTGTTTTTTGCAATTTTTGGTGTATGCGATCTCGAAGTATATATAAACAAGTTTGACGATTGGATCGTTGAAATTAGTTTCGTAAAATGCGTATCCCATGAAAATGATAGATTCACTAACACTTAAGAGTTTATTTATACTTTCATTAAGTATAACATAAGAATTTGTGGTATCCACTAGTGTAAATATTTTAAATTGAAGATCGAGCTCATTCATTGTATTCATATAAGGTTAAGGGGTGTAGCTGTAAAAAATCATCAAAATCGGAGTTAAAATAACCGTTACATCGTGATGTTTCGTTTTATAACCGTCGAAAAGTTTTGTCTCGTTAATTGATCTCTGAATGTTTGTTTTTTGTGATTTTTTGCTGATGCGATCTCGAAGCATATACAAACAAGTGTGATTGTTGGATCGTTGAAATTAGTTTCGTAGAATTCGTATCCCATCAAGTTCAATGGTGTGTGTATATATATTAATTAGATTTAAATTTATTTATTTTGTACGTATAACACTTAAGAAATTGAATGGTATGTATATTTAAGCCGATTCAATGGTCACCAATTTTTAAAATTTAATTTAATATATATAATTATTATAGTTTTTAGGGGTATAAAATTGTTAGATTAATATATATAATTATTATAGTATTTTTTGGGGTCATAAAATTATAAAATTAATATATATATATATATATATATATATATATATATATATATATATATATATATATATATATATATAATTATAGTATTGGAAATATTAGGCGGGAAATTTCCCGCTTGTTTTGCACGAGGACATGGATGGAGAAACTTAGTGTCGGTTTTAACCAACGCTAGTTTCATTAAAGCGATGCGAGTTTCATTAAAGCGATGCTATGTGAATTTCAAAAAGTGTGTTAGAAGTTGGCGTCGGTTTTAACCAACACTAGTTTCATTAAAGTGACGCGAGTTTCATTAAAGCAATGCTATGTGAATTTCAAAAAGTGTGTCAGAAGTTTGCGTCAGTTTTAAGCAACGCTAGTTTCATTAAAGCGACGTATGTGAATTTCAAAAAGTGTGTCAGAAGTTGGCATCGGTTTAAATCGACGCAAACTAAGTACCCATATTTTAACCCCTCTCTTTCCCATTTCATCTGTGCTTTCATTTCTCCCCCAATTTCAGACTTTCTTCTTCTACTTCCCCATTTCATCTGAGCGTCCCTTTCTTCCTCCTTTTCAGGTTTTCCTCTTCTCCTTCCCCATTTGCTATGGATCACCATTTGAAGGTCAACATTCTGAGGAACTCCACTTCAAAGAGGAAGAGCTCAAAGGTGGTTCATTTTAAATTATTATGATTATTAATTTTAGTTTCTGTTTTGTATTCTAACTAGTTTTATGCTTAAATTGAAAATTTATTTTTGTTTCTTAGTTTTTAATTGTTTTTTCTGTATTTATAAGGATCAACTCAACAGAGATATGGACCCTCATTTCTGAATTGGAAAGAGCAGCCTTGTTCGTTTGATTCGTCCGAAAAATGGATTAGTTATAATTCTAGTGCGTTTTCGAAACATGTAGCGGCAGAGGTTAAAGATTATAGAAATATTTTGATGGTGGCATACTAGAATAAAGAAAAAACAATGGTAAACGTTTCATGATTTATTTTATTATACCTTGAAATTTGTCTAATAAATTCTTTTATTTTTCAGGAGATTGCCGAAAAATATAAGCATAATCGGCAGTTGAAAACTATGAACCACACAACCGGTTCAAAATCTTTTGCAAGAGTTTGGGAAGAATTTGTATGAGTTGTACATTTTTAGGAATTGTAGTTAATTTTCAATTTAATATATAGTTGGTAGAAATTTTATTTTTAATATGAAGTTTGTTTAAAATTGTTTGTTTTTTCATTGACATATGGTGAATTTATTTTTATATAATAATTTTTAATTATTATTAATTAAAAACGGAAAATGATTTTTTTTTATTAATATATTTGGTGTCGCTTATGAACGACATCATAATAATTATTTTATGTATCCATATGTTATGTCGGTCAAAACCGATGGTAGTTTGGATATTTTATAATTAAATTGGTAATTAGCGTCGCTTTAAACCGACATCAGTGTCAATGTCGCTTTTAACCGACGCTGTGTACTGGCGGATTAAGCGTACAAATTGACACTGAAGCCCTTTCGTGACGCCAGCATTAGTGTCGCTATTCCAATCCAACATTACATTGTTTTATGTCGGATTTTTGCTAAATTTCTGACAGAAATTGGGTTTCTTATCGGTTTTTGCTTCGCCACTGATAAGGTATACTGTAGTAGTCCTATCAAACCATGCACGAGGCGATTGCTTAAGAACATAAAGTGACTTACGCAATTGACATATTCCAGTATTTCCACCATTGCTATATCCAGGAGGAAAATCCATATATACTTCTTCCTCCAAATTCCCATGGAGAAACGCATTCTTCTTGTCGAACTGTTTTAATGGCCAATCCATATTTGCAGCTAAAGAGATAAGAACACGTATCGTATTCATCTTGGCAACCGGGGAGAAAGTCTCTTGATAATCCACCCCATATGTTTGAGTATACCCTTTAGCCACCAACCTTACTTTGTATCTATCGATCGTTCCATCAACCTTATATTTAACTATAAATACCCATCGGCATCCCACAGTCTTCTTTCCTGCGGGTAGCATCATTACCCCCCAAGTATTATTTTTCTGTAATGCCAATATCTCCTCATCCATTGCTTTCGTCCACTTTGGATCTTTTAGAGCTTCCTCCACTTGAGTTGGTACTTGAATAGACTCCATATTGCTCACCAAGGTTTGATGTTCTGGTGCAAGCTTGTTACATGATACATAATTGGCTATCGGATACTTCACCTTCCCTTCAGGAGAAAACCTATCAGGAGGCACACCTCGATTTTTTCTCGGTGGCAATTTATAAGTACTCACATCATTACTTGGATCAGTTACACAATCATTTACAATACTTACCTCAAGACTATTCAAAGAAGACGTATTGGGCGGCAGGTTGGAACTAGAGAGAGAGAGGACGTACTGGACTCAGCAAGAACAAGCGTAATGGGCTTGGCAAGGGACTGTTGAGCACTAGGACATTCCTCGGCAGCAGCTAGCCGAGGCTCTCTTATGGGTTCAATCAAATCACCACCATCATTTGAGTTGTCAACACACTCGGTACTCACTGTACATTTGGCACCAAGAATTCCAGGTTTTACACGCTGTTCAATAATCACATCTCCCCTTAGATCCAACCAACTCAAATTACCAACAGTGTTCTCCCCCTGGCGATCTGAAAGGGAAGGTAGGGAAGTGTAGAAATATTTTGTTTCAGAGAAGGTCACATCCATGGTTACATACATATGTCGGGTTTCAGGATGGTAACACTGATACCCCTTTTGGAGAGAAGAGAAACCCATAAAGACACACCGTAGTGCACACGGATCCAATTTACTAAGATGTATTTTCTGAATATGAACATAAGCCACACAACCAAAGACTCGAGGAGTGAGAGTATTATGTGACACCACGGGAACATATTGTATGAGGACTTGAAAAGGCGTTTGAAAACTAACCACCTAAGAAGGCATACAATTAATAACATACATAGCATAGGTAACTGCTTCAGGCCAAAAACGCGGAGGAACGGAGGCCCCAAGGAGCAAGGCACGGGCTGTTTCCAAAATGTGGTGATTTTTATGCTCTGCAACCGCATTTTGTTGCGGAGTATGCGAACACGTGGTTTCATGGAGGATCCCTATCACGCCCGACAACTCAGAATTAATGTATTCTCCACCATTATCAGAACAAAGAACCTTGATAACAGAAGAATATTGTGTCTGAACCAATTGAGCAAATGGCCGAAATATGACACTAACATCACTTTTATTTTTCAACACATAAAGCCATGTCATACGAGTGCAATCATCAACAAATGTAATAAACCACCGAATTCCTGAAGAAGTAGTAACTGGAGAAGGCCCCCAAACATCAGAATGCACAAGATCAAACGGAAAAGGTCTTTTATTCATACTAGGAGGAAACGAAGCACGATGGCTTTTAGGAAGAATACATACTTCACAATGTAAGTCTGATAATTTATTCCACTACATAAACTAGGCACCATATGTCGTAAATAGCTAAAGGATGCATGCCCTAATCGACGATGCAATAACCATACTTCTTGTAGATTACTATCATGGAACACTCGTACTGCATGAGCTCTGCTAGGAACGACATCATCCACATAGTACAATCCCTCTCTTAGTGCCACGCCCAATTATCTCCTTGGTCTGAATATCCTGAAGTGGACAAAAGGACAGATACATTAGAGCAACATAATCCAATTGTTCAGTAACATGTGGTATAGAAAGTAAATGATGTGATAAAGATGGAACAAGTAAACATCGGTGTAAAGGGAGAGAAGTCGTGAGATACACGGTGCCAGCACCAATAATAGGAGCACGGGTACCATTGGCGGTGGCAATATATTCCCTGTGAGATGTTGTCATACATTGAAACATATTCTTATCATATGTCATATAATCCGTTGCACCAGAGTCTAGAATCCAACCTGTATGATGCTTAGTATCAGCGGCCAAAAGACCATGCCCTACAGTACCTGCGGTGAAGGACGAGTCACCATGGGTAGAACAAGTTAGCAAGGTTTGACTCGGGTCATTACCAGGAGTGTCAGCCTCCTTTGCTGTTGGTGGGGCTGTAGCTAGGGAGGTACGGCCCCCATTGTTTCCTGCACTTCCACGCTCCTTTGCACTCAATTTCTTCTTTAATTCTGGAAACCAATCAGGCACCCCATGCTTAGCAAAACACGTATCCTCAGTATGATGGGTTTGTCCACAGAAAGTGCACTTCAAATCATCTTTATTTTCTCGGTTGAAGGGACGAGAATTTAAAGAGTTCTTAGAAGAATTGTTAGGACGAGGGACAACAGCTGGCCGAGATATCATGGCCATGGACGGCGGCCCACCTTGGTTGTTACTTCCACCCATCATAGTAGCATGTCGTTGTGCTTCACGCCGAACAACATAAAACACTTCCTTAATAGATGGTAAGGGTTGAGTACGTAGAATATCACTCCGTACCTTATCAAAGATATCATCCAAACCCGCCAAAAAAGCATACACACGATCAATTTGAATCTCTTTTTGAAGGGTCTTGTGATCCACAGCACACTCCATCTTGATTGGTCTCCTTTAATCTAACTCCTGCCAAATGAACTTGAGGTCAGCATAATACACACCAACTGGCCGGCCCTCTTGACGGAGTCTGAAGGATTTAACCTTCAATTCATAAATTTGAGAAATATCTGAACCATCATAATAGGTCCGAGCCATCTCTTCCCAAACTTCTTTAGCAGTACGCAGGTGAATAAAAAATATCATGATAGCAGGTTCCATGGAATTGATTAACCACCCTTTTACTATTGCATTCCCTGTCTCCCATGTCATATATTCAGCACTATCCTCAGTAAACTCCTTGGTACTCCCAGTCACAAAGCCTTTCCTACAGCGTCCAGCAATGTGCATCTCCAAAACCTTGGACCAAAGAGGATAATTTGATCCATTTAATTTCACGATGTTTGGTACAGCAGACTCATCACTCTAGACTCATTACTCTGAATAACGACAGGATTCAATATTGGATTATTGGTTGAGTTACTGCCTTCCAACTTCAACACGTCACTGCCTCCTTCTAATGCCATTCAACTTTACCGTAAAAAAAAAAACAGAAAAAACAGCAAGGCTGATGTTTACCACAATGCTACGCACGCAGCAACACCACAGACACACGGCAAGACTGTGCAAGAATCAGTCAAAACACCACTGTGCAGAAACTAGTCAAAGGACTACCCACACTGCTGCACACACGCCAGCAAGATTACACCCACACACACGCCACCACTGTTTTATGCAGAAGATTTGCAGAAAAACAGTCAACCAAGCATAGCGAAAAAATTAGGGTTTCGACAACACCGGCTCTGATACCAAATAGAATTTTTACAGGGTAATTTCATTGTATTACTTCCTTAAAATAAATACTAATACAATTCTTGTTCTATAAAGAAACTATAATTAAAAACGGACACAACAAATAATCCATCCTAAAATAGAGGATTCCTAATATTTACAATATATTTACATATACTTATTTTTAAAGGCTCACCTTTACACCAAATCCGTCAAGCAAACCCCCTGTCATGTTGCTCCGGCTCCGAGTCAATCCCAGCTCGATGATCACGTGCTCCACGTGCTGCACTTTCTCGTCCCGGCTCAGACTGTTGGGCAGCCTCAGCATAGCCGTGAACACAAGAGTCTTAGTCACGGTGAGATGCGGGTACAGAACGTCATCCTGGGCAACGAATCCCTGTGTCGTTTGATGGCCCCTCAATCATCGGAATAACAGCAAGTTCATGTCAGGCAAGATCAGCAATCAGCCTCCATCCGTGCACCCCTGCGACGAGAACCGCTCCACCAGCACAGACCACCTCAATATAAAACGCATTAGAAGGATGGTCTCAAATAGGGAGTCTGCTAGGCGATCAAGAAGAAGAAAGCAAGCACATCTGGCGGAGCTCGAGTTGCAGGTTGAACAACTGAGAGGAGAAAATTCAACCCTATATAGGCAGCTTACGGATGCTTCTCAACAGTTCCGCGACGCTGATACAAATAATAGAGTATTGAAATCGGATGTGGAAGCCTTGAGAACCAAGGTGAAGCTAGCTGAAGATATGGTTGCTCGGGCCTCGATAACCCCTAGTTTGAATCAAATTATTCAAGGTCATCTAGGCACGCCGCATCTACTCAACCCTCACAATGTGCGCGGGGTAGCATCACATGTCTCACCAACCATTACCATTCACGGACAGGATGCTCCGTATGCCCATCATCAAAATATATATAAAAAAGGGGAAAGCAGAATGGTGGTGGACGGCACATAAAGGAAGAAAAAAAAAGAAAAAAAGAATTGGTGCTTCTAGCACCGTGCAAAAAATAATAATAAAAAAATTAAAAATAAAAAATGACCCACAAAAGAAAAAAAATATAAACAAATAATAAAAAATATATATATATATAAAAGGGGTATGGTGCATCAGGCACCATCCGACAAAATAATAAATAAATAAAATGAAAAGAAAGAAAAAATATATACACTAAATGAAATAAAAGCTCATTTATTGATATCTCTGGAAAATTACAGAAATGTGCGTTTACATGAGTTATATAAAAAAAAACAAAAAAAAAAACCAAACAAACAAACAGGAGGTGGCCTTCACAAAGGTTGCTCACGTGAAGCCTCAACACTCGGCGAAGCTCTAGAAAGACGAAGCACCGAAGGTTGATTATCTGGAGCCTCAACACTTGGTGAAACTCCAGATGGCGAAGGCAAAAGATGCATCCGGAACAAAGCCACAAACCTTTGATGGTCACTCAGAATCCGACATTCGAACTTCTACAGCTAGTCAAGCTTTCTCTTCATGCTCGTTGAGTAATTGTTTGCAAGTATGTGCAACTCTCCATTCTCGTGCCTGAGCCTTCTGATCTTTTACCTAAGACTTGCCACCTCAGCCATCAAGGATTCAACCTGGCGAGTTCGAGCAAGAAGGCGTTGGCCCATATTCGATACAGAGCCTGCACACTGAACACTGAAAGCCAAAGAGTCTTGAACAACCAACTTGTCGGACCGCTTGGAGAGTAGCATGTTATCCCTTAGGGTGAGAAGATTCCTAGCTACCTCCGTAGCAGTTATGTCATTCTTCATCACAGTATCCCCAATTGTAAGAGGATTGTTGGTGGATAAGATGGATGGGTGCCATATGTTGTCTTGAGAAGACATGTCTGCATCTTCCATAACATTTAAATCAAGACAACGGTCAGATGGGCAAGCCATTTGCAGAAATGATGAAGGAAGACGAGGTCAGGTAAATCGAAATCTTAGAAATGCAAAAAAATGGATTTTCTACAGGCAACAATTCTTTGAGTGTGTTTTTTTAACATAGTTGATGCCTCTATAAAAAGAAGAGGCAACAAGGCCATTTGTTCAGAAATCGAAGAGCCACCTTTCTCCAAATTTCAAAAGCTAGGTCGCTTGTTCAAAAATCGAAAAGACAACAAGGCCGTTTGTTCAGAGATTGAGGAGGTGCCGTTATCCGAATTTCAAAAGTTGAATTTTTTGGATCAAAGTTTGTCGGCACCTTTCACACGCAATCTCATCTTTGCGGATACCACAGATGACTTTGTCAAAGATTTCTGACAAAGTTGAAAATCCCATGAATCTTACTATTTCAATTACCCTACAGTTGCCGACAAAAGTAAAGGAATAGTACCATTACTGGCTATTGGGAAATCCCTATATATGTTGACATTCGTCCTCCATGGCAAGCCAGACTTGCAAAAATGCCTAACTCTTCCTTACCTCCGAGAGTGCACTCCCAAAGAAGCCTATTGAAATACTCAGTTTTCTTCATCCTCGAGAATATCTTTGCAAACAAGTCACAACAGAGCAAGAGTATCTTATATCATCAAGGTCGAAGGCAAGAGTATCTCAAATCATGCTTTCTCCGTATCATTTTCTTTGTCCTTCTTCTCACCTGCAGGACAAGGAGAAAGAGAACAATCAACCGGCACTTGGAATCAACGTTCCGATTTGGAACCGACTGCCTAGAACCCCTTCCCTTATTGCTTACGTAGCATTGCTCTTGAGTACTCATCTTCAACTGCTGATGTAATTCTAAAAAAGATACCACATTTGCCTAGAGAGCAGATAAGACAAGTGAAAATGATACATTGAAGTATGTGGAGATAAGCATAACAAAATACGTGATGATTCATCCGCTACTTCTTCAAAAGCAAAAACATCTCATATCATCAGGGTCGAAAGTACTCTAGATTTGATAGACTTGTTTTGACCCTCAAATTCTTGAGTTGGCTCACTGAGAAGTGATGTTTTGAAGGACCATTCAAATGCAAAGGTTGTGCACCACTTATGCTATGCAAAAGACTGAAGCATAATGATCAATGATGAGCTAGAACAAGTCACTATAGCCCGATGCCTTTCCCTACATAACTGCATAATCCAGATGGACGAGTCTAAGTCAAATCCAAGATCGGCATCGTTGCTCAAATCAAAGAGCTCGAGAAGCTTCAATAACCTTTCATTGGCCCCGTCATCGAAGAACAAAGCCTCACCGTGCAACACCATCAAATCGCCACCAACACCATGAAACTCTCTTCTTCCTTGCTCGAAACTTCTGGCCCAATTTAAGATCAAGCCTCGACGGCCATTAAATCGACATCTACATTGAGGGACTTCAAAACACATCTTCTAAACATGACAAGCACATGTATACGACATGCCTTGAAGTGGGGGCATTTGTAGACATCAAAATTTTGATGAAATAAATGTTGACCAACACATTAAAATTTCAACTTGCCAAGGCATACATGTCACGTGCCACGTATTGCATAAATTGTACACGTAGCGTGTGACTTAACAAAAATTGGAAAAGTCATCAAGGACATGTGTTAATACCTGGCATAAATGATTTATTTCATTTGATTATTCAATCTAAAAATCAAGGCTTGGAATTCTATAAATAGGAAGCCAAGGCATTCATTGCATTTCACAAATTCACAAACCAATTCAAAAACCATTTCACAAATACAAAACCAAATAATTGTGTCCTTGAAGCTTTGAAACTCTAAAGCTCTCAAGCATCCAACATCCCAAATTCCCAAGAATTCCGAAGGATCGAGAAAGCTCTCTTCGTTCTTCGCCAAATCCTTGAGGCTCGCATTCATTCAAGATCAAGCCTTGATGGCCCTTAAAGAAACTTCCCTCTTTCATTCAAGATCAAACCCCCACGACCCTTGAATAAACTTCCCTCGTTCATCCAAGATCAAGACTCGATAACCCTTGGATCAACAAGATCAACAAGCACAACCACACGTGTTGGTTCTTCGTTCGCCCCAAGCCAAATCCTTGAGGCAACTATTCATCTAAGATCAAGCCTCGACAGCCCTTGGATCAACAACAACATCAACACATCTACACCTTATGGAGATCTAATTAGAGGATCAATTATAAAGAGATTGTAACCCTAAATCATTAATATAAATATTACTTTGTACACGTGTTCTTGTCTCATTTGTCGCAAGAAATTTCATGTTTACAAGTTTAAAGAACAATAATACAATATTGTAGAATTATGTTTAAATAACTTAAACTGGTAGATAGTTTCATGGATAATCTGTAGAACTAAAAAGTGCTCTGTTTCACTAATCACATGGAACAATAAGGAGAAGTAAAAAAAATAAAAAAATAATCCCACAACCACTGTCACTCCTATGTCACTGCGTCCGCTTGAGAACAACCCACTTCAGATAGCAGGTACTGTAACTAAAAAGTGTGAACCGATCATCGAAGAGCCAGCAACACCAGAACAAGAGTTGACTGAGCTAAGAAATTGAAATCGAGGATTTCTTCTATAAGGATCCTGAAGAGATTCCTACCATCCAACTCGACATGGAAGAGTCTACATTACAAAACTATAGGCAAGAGAAGAAGCTCCAAGGTGACATGTCCAAAGCGGACTCGTTTGGATCCTTTTATAATAACTAAAAGCATTTTTAGTAAAAATGTTCTTGGGTTCCAAAAGCTCTTAAAGTGCTTTTTGCAAGAAACACTAGTTATGTGCTTCTTCAAGGAAGCGCTTCTTCAAGGAAGCACTTTAAGTGTTTTTTCAGGATTTACTTGCATCTTTACTAAAATTTGATTATAAAAATATTTTCACCAAAAATGCTTTCAGTCATTTTAAATGCACATCTAAACGAGCTATTTAGTTGCCTTGAATCTAGAACCTACTTCTATACCTACGCCCAAGTTGAATATCAGTAGACTACGAACAGAGCACCAAGTGTAAGTCCCAGCCTACCCAATAAAACCACATATTCTTACACTGGACACAGTTGTCAGAAGCAATCAAATATTAATTATATAAATTGAACATATTATATTGAAATATAATTACACTATATAATCAATCAACAATATGAATAACAAACGAAGTTGGAAAATATATCAAAGTAATTATGACTAACTTGATTTCAGAAAATAGAGACTTGCAGTAGCAATCTCCTAAAAACGAATTACCTCCCACACTTGTGCAGTAGATTGTGAGTAGTTCACGGACATCTATCTTGGAGGATACAACTATCTAATTCAAGTTCTTGCACTCGAACTTGAATTCTTGGCGAATTGGTATGTGTTTCTCAGTGAAAAATAAGAGGAATGATCTCTTATTGAATAAATTCGTATAAACCTACAACCATATATATAAGGGAGCTTTAATGAAAAAGGCTTGAGCCAACAAGTATTTAACCAAAAATCATTCCAAATCGCTATTTAACCAAAAGGACTCAAAGTTTAATAAAAAATCATCCAAAACTATTGTCCACCGGCCAACAAATATTCTACCGAGTCCATGCACCACTATAAGGACGAAAACTATTGGCACTATCTTGGGAATGTCTCTGCCTCCTCATCTTCTTTTTCCCTTCATCTTTCATTGATTCACTTTCCTCATGCTTGCTCTTTTCTTGCCTTGGGCCATTTTCTTCATATCTGATCTTCTTCCCCGCCTCCCCATTTTCTTTTCCCTTCTTACTTGACTTCTCTTTAAATGAAGCTTTCTTCTTCTTTCTTGATGATTGCCCACTTTCACCTGTAGCAGAATCATGTCCCTATGGCAGGGGATCATCTACATCATCTAACTGCCAAATTGCTCGGTAATTCCCCAATTTCAAAAACAACCAAATCAAAGTTCAAATCAAAGTTGAAAAATGAAGCATTCATCGGAACAAAGTAGCCGAAACAAGTTCAAAGAAGTTTAATGGCAAAAACCGACGAAAAAGTGTCTGGAAAAAAAAAAAGAACCAAGACATAAAACTGTTTCTGGAAAAAAAAAACTCAGATACTGTGTTTGTTTTGTCTGTGCACAAACAAACAATGTATCTGGAAAGAAAAAAACCAAAATCTAGAAACAGTGACTTAAATTCCAGAAACAGTGACTTAATTCCAAAGATAGTCTATGTTTTAACCTTTGACTGTTTTTTTTCTTTCATGCATCAGTTGATTATATTTAGAAATATGGTGCTTATTTTGCTTTGAATCCAAATATAGTGAAGTTCACTATTTCTTTTCTAGCTTACATTTAAGAAACAATGACTTAGATTCCACAAACAATGTTACTTAAAATCCAGAAACAGTGATCCGTCGTTATTATTGAATAACATGCAGATTTCAAATTTATTTTCTGGAGAAACAAACAATACACTCCACTGACGATGAAAAATTGAAAAACAATACCTCGAATACACTATGAATAATAACGACGATCACATTTCAACGAAATAATACAAAATATAAATTAAATAACATGAGGATCTATATTTTTGTTGCAAAGAAAAAGAAGAAGGTTTGCAAAATAACGATGAACTCCATTAACGACGAAAATCTGGAATCAACCTAAAACAGTTTGGGGTAAAAATAAAAGATTCATATTTGATTTTGTGTGAGGAACTCTCACTTATAAAGCCATAATGACTTAAGGTTTTAGGTGATGTGGGACTTCCATCCCATATTAATTCCCAACAATAGTAACAAGAAACCCATAGCATGTTCAATCAAGCAAAAAAGTTTTGGTGTCTAAATACTGAACTCCCTACCATCAGAATTCTTGTACTGCAATGTAAGTAACTCTCTGCCTAGGATATATTATGAGTTCTGAGATAAATGTAAAATATACCGATACATATAGGTCTCATCTCTATTAGAGAGATGGTATAAATGTGGTATGAAAAATATAATAAAAATAACATTTTTGTTTAACAACTAAGATTGGGATGACTGAATTGGTTGAGGTCGATCTTTGCAATGATCACAACTGAACACAATTCACAGACTGCCCCCACGCATTCAAGCAATCATCAAGATATTTATGCCCCGCCAAAGTTATCCAGTATTAAGACTATGCCTATCTAGTACTACTATACCAATAATGAACTAGAGAAGTCAAAGTCGTTTAATATAGTTCAAATTTATAAATTTGAAGTAATATATGTATAACATAGTAAAAGTATAAATAACAATTGAAATAAACAAATATAAAGTCAAGAGATACCCTCAAAGTTAATATTTAAATCTTAGGATTTCAGGAGAAAAAGCCCAAGAAAGTTCAATAAAGAAGGTTTTGCCCGAAGCCCATAATCAAGCCCAGTTCATCCATTTCAAGATATTATGGCAGCTCCCCATTGATAGGAGCATATTTATGCAACTTAGTTAGCTTGTTTTCTTGCATTTATGTTGTTAGTTCCTAGTTATTTTAGTATTTTATACTATTTTCGTGTGTTTGTAGGTCCAAAGGGCTAAAGTAGCAAGAAAGTGCAATTTTGTGCATTTTGGAGCAGTTTTGGGCTTGAAATGGATAGCACATGTATGGAGCAAGGTGGATGGACGAATTTGAAGATCAAAAGAGGCTAGGAATGTGCTGAAGAGATGAAGGAAATAAATTCAAAACAAGGAAGATAAGGAAGCTCAGCAAGAAAGAAGAAATGTTAACCAAGTTACCTTATTTTGTCCTAATCCTTTCCTAATCCTACACCACCTAATTTCTAGTTGCAAGGAGGATCCCTAAATATATTAGGACACTTAATTACATGGTTATAGAAGGAAAATCCCAGTCAAAGAAGGTTGCTGCACCTATCCCTTTAAATTTCCTTCCTTGCCGCACAAGGAAGCGCATTCCCTTTTCCCTTCAGGAGCTGCCGCATATCCTTTCCCTTTATTCCTAGGATTCAGACATTTATTTCTCCTTTTCCTTGTGGATTTGGGATCAAACATGTTTACCAAATTAAGTTAGGCCTTGTTTTTCTTAAACCTATAAATAAAAGCCCTTACAACAACCTTTAAGAGGACCATTGACTACTATTGATACTTTCAACCATTCTTTCATACAATTCATCACTCAACCCTTCACCCACACCTTGTGCCGCAACAAAGAAGAAGAAGGAGGACCCTTGGACGTGCTCGCCATTCAAACTTGGATTGCTGGAACGTTTTTAGGTGTAATCCATCTTTTGTTTTCAATGTTTAAGTTTAATTATCTTTGTTTAATTGTGAACATGGGGAGCTAAACTCGTTTTAGCTAGAGGAGAATTCAAAGCCATGAACATATTTGCAATATGAATTGATTACTTTCAGTTATGATTTCATAAATCGTGAATGCAATTTACTTAACTGTTTGATTCAGAACTTATTCTTGTTTGTTGATTAAGGATGCATACTTAGTTTGCATGCATGAATTTAATGCTAGAATCTAAGGGAGTTTCACCTAATTGTTATGAACTTATATTCATAAGTAGTGGAGGTTGCTAGTCACAATCGTGTTAAATAAATTCCTGGCAGGAATATCATGCTATTCATAGTTACGAATGTCTTGTCAATGCTTATGATTTTCATAAAGCTTAATGATCTTTGATTGTATCTCTATTATGATGTTCATGTGGGGAACTATTGGAGAATAATTTGGCTGCCGATGTGTTATCCATCCAATTCAATGACTTAAGGAAAATCTGAGGGTTAATTAGTGCTGTTCACGGTTAATCTGGGGTGTTGAGGTTCATGGTTTATTGGAAAAAGCAACTGGAAATCGATTTGTATGCAAGTGTGTCATGTGTGGAGAAGGACCCTCTAGCTAGCCAATCACCCATAATTTCCCCCAATTTCGTGCCAAACTTGTTTAAGTCTTTAATCTACTTGTCTTTACTTTAATTCGTCAAAAACCCAATCCTCTTTACTTTGTTGTGTCAAATTAGTTAGAATATGTCCAAACTTGTGTTTTTAAGTGTTTTGAGTCAAGTTAAAATTAATTTTCGTCCAAATCACCCTTTAGTGTCTAGTTTGAGTCTATTTGATTATTTTGTGCTGTTTTGAGTTTCTTTAGTTTGTTTTGAGTTCTTTGAGTCTAGTTAACTGTTTTCAAGCCTAGTTTTGTGTTTTTGAGTTAGTTTTAAGTAGATTAGTAATCCCTCCTAATCCCCCGCCTAGAACGACCCTACTTACATCTTTACTACAATTGTCAATAAGAGGGTTTAATTTGAGTGCTAGTTTATAACACATCACCCATTAATGCAAAGGCTAGTTGCTTACAAGAAGTGACAACCGATGGAATATCACCAACTCTCGACTCAAAAGTACTTTTTGGATGGCAAACATGTAAAAAGCCTGGTGACTCACTACCCTTCAGTTGCTTTCGGGCAAGAACATAAACAACAAAGCTGGGCTAATTTGTCTATAAAAGGAGGAAGAGGGCCTAAAGACAATGACACTCAAATCAACAAACAAACAAACATACAACTTGACTCTCAGCCAAGCAAATTCCTAGAAAGCTGCGCTTTGTCCAGACTTTTGCACCTTTTTAGCCTTAGACTTCTTTAGAAGGACATCTTTTGTCTATGTAAAAGCTTTGCTACCTTTTTCCCTGAATGATGTAGTATCGATCTCTCATGTGTAAACTCCTTTCCAGTCATCCCCTTTAGTACTCAATCGTTTTGTAAACTGCCAAGGGAAAAGACTGTAAGACATTTTAACCTTGCCCGACAAGGTGAAATCTTGCCCGACTATCTTTGTTTTTGCATTTCCATTAATAGATCTGGTATTATAATGTATCCCTCAGTAGATATGCAAGTCATTTTCAATCCCTTAGTGATCCGAAGTTCTATTATCTCTCAGATCTAGTTCACTTAGTACCTTCACTATCGTGAAAGCAAATGAAACTGATGTCTTGAATAGATATGATCCTCCACCTTTAGAAGCATACAAGATAAACAAAAGTCCTTGATCTTAAGGCATAAAAAAGAACTTAATGTGGACTTAACCCACCCACGACAATCCTTTGATAATGAGAAGTTAGAGTAACTTGGGGTGCAAGTAATCAGCTTAAATACACTTATTCTACATCTGTCATATAAAGATGGCAGTGGCATGCCTCAAGACTTAGTTAGTTTTGATTGCGAGCCTCACGAATTACACTTAAGGCCCGACAAAGGCACCTTTTAGAACTAACTCTGTTCTTTTCTTGCAGCTCGATAAGCAAGCGAGAGCCCGATAACCAACTAAAGTGCCAACTCCTCGGGGAGCTATGTGCTCGAGCCAGGGACCATTCCTAGTGAAATTCCTACTTAAACATAGTTCTAGCACGCCCGATGGGATTCAAAGATATTGTATGCCAAGAAGGCGAAGGAAAGAACAAACCTTGAGGTGGAAAAAAGAACAAAAACCACCAAGATCTAGTATGGCGAATCTCCCCGAAGACTTGCAAGGATCCATCTTGACGGAAAGCCTGACCCTTTCTGAGAAATCAGGAGAAAAGGTCACAAATGAAGATTTACAGTCTAGTATGATGGCTGTGATAAGGAACATGGAGATGAACTCTCTACAAACAAGAGGCGGAAGTCAGCAGACTTTGTTCCTTAACAGGATATCTGCAAATGAGGCTGGATCTGGAGTACCCGACCCCAGAAAATGATCGTACTAAAAAAACTGATAGGAGCATATTTATGCGACTTAGTTGGCTAGTTCTTAAGCATTTATGTTGTTTTTCTTTAGTTATTTTAGTGTTTAAAGTCATTTTCGTGCAATTTCAGGTTTAGAGACGAAGTATGCAAAGAAGTGCAAAATTGAGCATTTTAGAGCAAAATTGAGCTGGAATGGAGTGTATGCTAATGGAGCACCAGGAATGGACGAGTTTGAAGGTCAAAGGAGCTTAAGAAATGAAGAAATGAAAGTGAAGAACAAAGAATTCAGATTTGGAAACCAACGTTTCTAAAGTTGGAAGTTTCTATTCTTGGAGGTTTCCATTTTCGAGAGTTTTTATTCTTGGCTTTGGGCTTTTAGATGACCTAAACCCTAATTCCTTGTGGACCCTAACCCTAGCCGCACCTAGGCCTCTAGAATATCTGATTTCCTTGCCTTGCAAGGCATTCTAGAAGGCCCATCTCTAAACCCTAACCCTAGCCGCACCTTAGGCCTTATTCCCACTAAAAATCTGATTGTTTTAACCTAATTTCTGGTGGATTTGGGCTTCTAGAAACCCTAATCTGATTACCCTAGGGTTTTGGATGCCTATATATACTCATTATAACCCCTAGATCAGAACATCATCTCCCATATACATCATTCACGTCAGAAACAAAGAGGCTCTCTTTGCCGCACCTTTCCACCACCATATTCCATATTTTCTGCCCAAAATCAACCCTAGCCGTACCACCCATCAACCCTAAACCTTTCTCTACCATTCCCCATCCATTCTACACCCTAAATACCACCCAAAACCTGTTCTAAAGTTCTCTGCCGCAACAAGGAGGAAGGAGAATTCGTTGATGATCTTGCTGCCAAGTTGGAGCCTTCTAGGTGTTTTCTTTCTTTGGATTTTAATTTCTAAATTTATGTATCTTTGCTTTGCGAGTATGAGGAACTAAACCCCCCTTGGCTAGGGGGGGATTCAAAACCATGATTATATATGTGAAATAAGTTGATACTTTCAGTTATCGTTGCATAAGTCGTGAATACAATTTGCTTAACCGTTTGATTTAGAACTTATTCTTGTATGTTGATTGAGAGTGCACGCTTAATTTGCATGCTTGAATTTGATGCTAGGATATAAGTTTGTTTCACCTAATCGTTATGAATTTATATTCGTAAGTAGATTCCTGGCAAGAGTATCATGCTTTTCATAGTTACGAATGCCTTATCGATGCTTATGATTTCCAAAGAACGTAATGATTCTAACTTGTGTCTTTATCATGCTGTTCATATAGAGAACTTGTTAGGAATAATTTGTTTGCGATGCATATTCATCCAATTCAATGAGTTTAGGGAAATCTGAAGGTTAATTTAAGCGGACCTAATTAACTTGGAGTGTCGAGGTTTATAACTTATTAAATTGATAACTGGAAATTGATTTAGGTTGCATATATTTCATGTGTGGAGAAGAACCCCTTAGCTATTCCATCATCCATTGATTCATTACAATTTTATTTTACAATCTGTTTTCGTTTTACAATCTGCCCTATTTTCCAATCTGTTTTCTTTATTTTAATTTTCGTCAAAACAAAATCCCCCTTTATTTTAGAGTCCTAGATTAGTTAGAAAGTGTGTTAGTTTATGTTTTCTAGTGTTTTGAGTCAAGTTATAACATAAATTCGTCCCAATTTGTGTTAGTACTCAAAACTGCCCAGATTGTGCTTCTAAGGCAGTTTTGAGTGTTTATTTGCTGTTTTGGTTCCTTTGCTTTGTTTTGGTGTTTTAACTTTTAATTTTACATTCTTTGAGTCTAATCTAGTATTCTAAACTTTGTTTTTACGTTTCTAATTCAGTTTTTCAAGTGATTAGTACCCCTAGTTAATCCCCGGTTAGAACGATCCCTACTTACATCATTACTACAATTGTCACAAATAGGGTTTAATTTGTGTGTCAACATAATTGTCACATCAAAAACCATGAAGGAAGTTAGCCTGATCGAGGGACCAGTTATTCCTTTGTTTCTATTACTTAAGGAAAAAATGGATAGAAGAAAGAATAAGGAAGAATCCGGAGCCAGTCAACCAGTATTGGAAGAAATACTGGAAGCAAAGTTACCCGACCCTCTATTCTCATTAAATAATAAGGGGCAGAGTGAGCAAGAGAGAACGAAGTATGGAATGCCTTAGTGGATCGGGGAATCTAGTGGGAAATGAGAGCTTATCAAAGCAGATAAGCCTTCACCTTATAGGCCACCTCCAATGGCCACTAAAGGAAAAGAGCTCAAGTGGAGGAAACCCGAGCCAATAAAGGAGATTAACTCATGCAATGATTGTAGTTCAAAATGGGAACCACGTCCTTGTACTCTGCCTAATAATACGACCAACCAACAAATCAGAGATGAGTTGGCTGAGTTAAGAAGAATGGTGGTGAGGAATGCCCAGCCACAAGCTCACCCACTGATTAGAATCGCTTATAAAAAGCCCTACCCGGAGTTTATCAATGAACAAAATCCCTTTCCTCTCAACTTCAAGATGCCCACATTTCTAGCATTCAGCGGAGAAGATAACAATGTGTTGTACATGGATCATATCTTCAAGTTCTTGATCACTCATATATTTCATGCATTTATACCATCCATTTCTAAAGTCTTTGTGATGTTTTTGTGTTAAAATTGTGGCATTTTACCTTATCTTGTGTTAATGTGCAGTTAATTTTGTTTTAGGATCAATTTCAAGCAAAATGGAGAAAAGAAATAAATAAATAAAAAAAAAAAAACTGAAAAGCAAATAAATGGGACGGAAAGGAAAGCACGGCATGAATAAACAAAGGGAAATGTGAATTTGATGGGAGACACGGCATAAAGAAAAAAAAAAGGAAGTGGAACAAAAAGAAGGAATAAAATAGGCAGAGGGAGTGGGGATGGCAGAAAGAAAAGAAAACAGAAATAAAATAAGAAAAGAAGAGAAGAGTGGGAAGGAAGTGGAGTGCATCGTAGAAAGAGGAAGAAAAAGAAAATAAAATAATGACAGAGGCAGAAGGCAGCAAACGGGACAGAGGTGGGATAAAAGCAAAGAAAAATAGAAGAATAAGAGGGAGTGGAGAGACAAGTGCGGGACGGACAACAAAAGAAAAAGAATAAAAGAATAAACAAGGGGTGTCAGGAGAGAACCGAAGAAAAAGAAAAAGAATAAGATAGGGAAGAGAGGAGAGACTGAGGGAGCGCACGGGGTGGAAAGAGAGCATAGAGAGCAGACGCGACTAGCACAAAAGGCAGAGCGACAGAACTGACAGAGGGACAGAGAAGGCAGAGGAGACTGACGAAGGAAAGAAGAAGAAGCTTCACTCTATTTTTCTTGGTTTTATCTTCTCAAACCCATGTTTTACTTTTGGTTTAATTTGAGAATAATGTGTAACTAATTTTTAGTAGTTAGGGGCTGTTTTGAAGCCCCGAATATGATTGCAAGTTTGTTATGACATTTCATTGAATTGCTTTTATGAATGGATGAAAATTGGTTTACTACTTATGTCAGTGATGAATTCTTTATATGTTTTCTATGGATGCATACTTAGTAAGCATATTTAGAATTTAAATGCTATGAATATATGTATGCCTGCCCTTGTTGAATGAGGACCTACATATGTTCGAGAGTAGTACTTGTTAATTGCGATTAACATGTGAACCAATTTCTAGGATAAGTAAGACAATGCCAGTACTTACCATGCCTTGTGATGACTCAAACTCTTTTCGTTCTTAATGATTTCTACTTGTTAAATCTATGAACACGCCATTCTAGATTGCATGTTAGGGACTACGTTAAGTTGAAAACGCCATTCTCTTAACATACTACGTAAGAAAGAGTAATAGGTTGTGTTCTAACATTGAGCCAACTTGAGCATCTTCATCCGGAAATAAAAGGAATTTGAATGAAACATAACATGTTTGCATGATTATTTGGTGGTGGATAACAATTCCCCTAACTCATTTTTCTCAAACTTGTGATCTACTCAAAATCGGTTTCTGTACTGTTTTTGTACGATTTAATTTAAATAGCAAATCAACTCCAAAAATCCCAAAACTTTGTGTGAGCATAGCTTGGTGTGTCTAGTTTATGTGTATAACATTTCGTTGCATTTGGATAAGTGTAAGTTAGTCTAATAATTATTGTTCGGTGGCTGGTCAGTGGAGACAGCCACCCCGTTTTTGTGACATTTTAAGTATTTGGATAAAACAATCCTCTGCGGGAAAGACCCTTATTTTCATATGCTACAATCGACAAATTTTAGTGTTCATAAGGAAAATCAATAGGATTATTGTGGGCTACTTTGTGGTGCGTTATAATTACTACCAGTTCTCTAACCACTGTGTAGCATTTGAAGACAATCCCAATTATAAGTTGAGGTTGTTCGGAAACTCCTTGGTGGGCTTATCATCTCAATGGTATTCTTTGTTGCCCCTAAATTCTATCTCTGACTGGGGGAAAATGGAGATGGCATTCCACGAGCAGTTTTATAGGATGGAATCAGAGATGACCATCAACGATCTAGTTGAGGTAAAATAATACGAGCATGAATCCACTGAAGACTTCATTATGAGGTTCAGAAAGACAAGGATTAGATGCCAGTTTCCTATCAACCATGTCCAGCTTATAGATATTGCTGATAAGACTTTAAGATTACCCTTAAGGAAGAAGTTTTATGATGTACAGTTTAATGAGCTGCAAGAGTTGGTGATTGCAGCCACTAAGTATGAGAAACTGTTGATTGAAGAGCAGTAACTAAAGCACTCCTCTAAAACACTACCTTTCTACAAAAGTAAAGCCGCCATCCACTAAGTGGAGTTTGAGGGAGAGTCAGAAGAAGATAATGGTCGAGGGAAAGAAGCAATGGACACATGTGCAGCAGAGATGACCACTCTTTTTAAACCCTTGATAGTCAAATGATTGGTTTAGCCGATCAAGGACCAGAAGGTAGTAATGAATGATGGTGGTTTCGTCCCCATGAAACCTCTAATACACCAGATCTATTCTTTCAACTTGACCAAAGCCATGAAAATCTATGAAGAATTGGTGCGGGAAGAGTGATTGTACTCGACAACACTAAAAAGCTGCCTAAGCCTGAGGAATTAAGAAGGAAAAAGTATTGCAAGCTACACTACACCTTCAATCAGTCCATTACTAACTGTGTGTAATTTAGAGATAGATCTCATCATTATAGGGAAGTTGTTATTGGAGAAACCTTATGCCAACATGATAATTGACACGGATCCCTTCCCAGAAGCTCTTATAAACATGGTCAACCTAATATGGACCAAGAAAGAAGATGAAAAGCCATTTGGGAAGTGGAAGTAGAATGAAGGATCCACAGAGGAAACTCTCAAAGTACCCGAAAAATCCAAAATAGCCATAAAAGAAAGACTTTTACTATTAAAAAGTTCAGAAAGTGGAATTCAAATAAAGGAAGATTTCATTCCATTTCATAAAGGGGTTACATAGATATTAGTCTAATAACTTTACATCTTCAGCAAGAGCAACCACTCTAGAGAAGTAAGTTTGAATGATGGTAAACATCCACCTTGGTTCTCCTAAATACATGTTGTTGTTAACAAGTTGGACGTTGCAATCATCAACCTCTTGAGAAATCTTTTCCATCTTTTTTACTTTTTAGGAAAGATGGTTGGTAAGGGTTACTTTCTCAGCTTTAAGAGAGGCCTACTGTTCCTCCAAACGCTGGATTTCGGAGTCAACCACTGCAATCCTTCCATCCATCATTGACCCTTCCTCCACCAACTGACGAATGAGGGTTGTGCTCTTTACATGTTTTTCTTGAAAACACTTCACTCGATTTGCTGCCCGCTTCGCCTTCTGATGTTGATCCCTTAATGCCCATAAATTCTCAAAGAAACTTAGAAAAGATTTATACTGAACCTGAGACAATAACTGAGCTTGGAATAGCTTAATGAGGGCCTTCTTTGCATCATGGAGGGTTTGAAAACTGAAGGAAGCTGTAAAATCTTTTTCGACCAATCCTTGAAGATCTGACGAGCATGCTGAAAGGAAGGAGCCTCTGAAGATGGTGAAGGTGACTGCAGTTTGGTTTTGATTTACCCAAATTTCTTTACCAAGTTAGGCAAGGTTGATGTTGGTGAAGTGGAAGGTTCACCTTTTTCACCTTCAACCATAACTGAAGGGGTAACATTAGTTGGAGAAAGATGAGGGATCGCAGAAGTATAAGTAAAGGCAGGAGCAGGTGCAGGAATGAGAGTAGTCACTGCTGTGGTCTTGACTCATTTTTCAGGCCTATCAATGGAAGTTCTCGTACCTTAGAGGCCGAAAAAAATTATGGAAGATCTCTTTTACGTATCAGGTGAGGTGGAGAGTTGCTCAAACCTTCTCCAGAATCCTATTGCAACCAAGACAAATATGTTAAAAAGAAGAACTCACAAGATGAAAGGAGACAAGGAAAATTTACCTGAGTTGGGTCTGGAGCCTTGGAAGGAGGAAGGTTACTTCAGTTGATTGCTGAGAGAGATTGTCATCGCTGACTAAGGAACGAGAAGCTGTGCTCAACCTTTCAATAAAAACCTACAAATATACCTGAAAAAGAACCTGAGGCTGGGATGCAGGCGCTTTAGAGACATCAATAGGAGTTGCCCGCAAGAACTGCGGGTTAGCCACCTCTGAAACCATTGGAATTTCAGGGACTATGGGCTTCCCAAAAGTGGAGGCTGGTGATTAATGGAATTCCTATGCTCGGGAAGGCTAGAAAGGATAAAAGTTTTTAAGTACTAAGAAGAATGATACTTGGTATGAAGGTATTAAAAGGAAGCACTTACCGAGTTACTATCATCCTTCATATAATGTATCACTCTCCTAATGGAATGATTAAAATGAGAAATTGGAGTCACCTCTAAGGGAATAGATTTTGCTTGGGTAGAAAGAGTTTGCTTCAACTGGGGTAGGGGAGAAGAAGCTTTAAGCAGTGATATATTTTATGCCTGAATCTTCTATTACAAGCGGTCGGGCACATAGAGTTATTAAGGACAAGTACTTAGAGATAAAAAAAGAACACTCAAAGAGTGGCAGATCGTACCTACAACTCTTTAAGAGATAATTCTCGAAATGCATCAGTCTGTTGATATATCTTAGCCCCTAAAGGATCATCCCTTGAGACAATAGTAGGTTTCTTGGATACATAAGGTCCTAAGAGGAAAAAAGAATTGAAATGGTAAACCCTCAAATGCAAGATACAAATGAAAGAATAAGGCAAGAAGCACTTACTGAAGGTTTTCTGTTTCTACGTGCCCGCCACAAGAACCGTGACAGTAGAAGGGTTTAAGATAGAGGTGGCTTTTAAAGATTTAGAAGTTTGAGCTTTTGTACTCTTCCTGGTTGAGGTTACCCACTTGGGTTTATGCTACTTTTTAGGCTCAGAACCAGAGGTTTCCACCACAACTGTTTGGGCCCGCTTAGGTGCTCGGATATTTACTTTAGGCTCTCTTTCAGCCTCCGAATCTTCCAATAACTTAGAGATTTCCCCACATTCTCTAGCATCTCACCTTTTAGCCTCAACTATAGCCTCCTGAAGGATCAATGCATCAGCGGATTCTTCCTGTGACCTAATGTTCGCCGCTTCAGTAGTCCCTTGGGTTGCAAATGTTAAAAAGAAGGAAAGAATAAGCAGACTCACAAAATTTTCATAGAATGTGGATTGAAAAAACAGAAAAGTACCCATCAAAAGTAGCTAGTTCTTTTGATAGACCATTTCCTTCCAATTCTCAAGCTCGCCCGAGCTAGGGTAAGATTTGAGAGAAAGTTGGTTAAAAAGACAGTCGTGAGTCTCCCGTAAGTCCCCTCCATACTTTTTGATCCATTTAGACTTCCACCAAGTGGAGAAAGTCGAGGTACATTCAAAATTAAGGGCCAAAGGCTTTCGGGCAACTTTGCTCATAACTTCAAGGCTACATCGAGCAGCTCGAAAAGTATCTTCATGAGAGGAGTGAAGGCAATAAGAAGTACCACAATGGATGGAATCAAAAAATGGTATTGGAATAGCCTGCCTGAAGCCTAGCTGCCTGCTGCAAAAGTTTGGATGATAAACTTCCAACCCGCGTTCATAGCGATCACTACGGACTCCCCAGGCTATGTCCCTTAATTGAATACAACTGATAAATCTCTCATTGCAAGAAGGGTTGGAATCTTCCCTAAATGCATCTTGAAAGGCTTGATCAGAGAACCATGGATACTTTCTAAAGACGGATTCCCCCCACTCCAAGTCTGCCCAAGTTTTACAGACCCTATAGAAATAGAAGCAGGCAAATATGGAATGATCAGTGGGAGAAGTTTCAACCAGGATTCGGGCATGGGCCATTCATTCTGGGAACTCCAAGTTAGCTACCCAAAATTCTAGGAAGTACCACTATAGCCATAATTGAACCATTCAGATTGGTCCATTAAGGTAGAATGAAGTATATGTGCTATTGAGCTAAGTTTGCATGAGGAGAACCAGCGCCAAAGTTTTTCTTCACAAAAGGGATGAAACTTTTGAAATAAGTCCCATAGCTTTTGAAAGTTGCAGAGTTATATTCCAATTGGTTTGGGGAAGCCGAAGAACCTGAATTCTCAGTAATCGAACGTGAAGGAGGAGCCCAGTCATGAGTAACATCCACGATTCTACCTGAAGGTCTTAGCCCAAAGACTTCCGCCATAACTAGAATCGTTAGGGACATAGGGCCCATCCTGAAATCGAAGGTATTTGTGCCCGAATTCCAGAAAAGAAAAGAAGTGGTGAGTAGCTCTAGTTTGGCGACTATGGTAGTCTTCGAAAGCATCATTAACTCATGGATGCCATTATTCATCCACTTCCGTTTTAAAATTGGCTCAAGATCATTTATCCACTGAACCCATTCCGAGTCATTCATCAGAGGAAAGCCACGACAATATTGCGACCATTTAGATGAAGAAATGCTTGATTCAGCCGTGAATGGGTATGGACGAACCAATTGTCCCTAGGCATGTTAGTGTCTAATACATTTGGAACTTGAAAAGTCCATGCGGGACCTAAGGAATGCACCCCATTTTCTTCAAAAAGAAGTTCAATACTCAGGCCTGCCCGAGGACAATAGAGGCCGTTAAGTAAGCGACGTATAACGGCGATACCTGCTCCAGATTCATATGAGGGTTGAATTTGAATGGTCTCTGAGGCCATTAGACAAATTTAGAAGGTGAATATGGAAAAGATAATGAAATAAGAAAATATGGGAAAATTGAAGGGCCTGAGTATTTGGAAAAAACGAAGACTTGGAAAGATTGAGATATTTAACCAAAAGGTTTGAAAGAAGAGATTTATATGAGGGAGTGGTTAATTAACGATTAGAGGCCATGGGTTAATGCAAAAGATCCAGTGCTTAAATGACTGCATTAAAGATGGCACAGGTTCCGAGTAAAGACGTGCAAAAATGGGTACTGAAGGAGCGGCTGTTGAATCATTATTTACGCCTCGATCTACAGGCTTAACAACAATTAAAAGGGGCACTATTTGGATTAATATTTAAACCTTGGGCTTTCAGGAGGGAAAGCCCAAGAAAGTTAAATAAAGAAGGCTTTGTTCGAAGCCCAGAATCAAGCCCAGTTCATCCATTTCAAGATATTATGGCAGCTCCCCATTAATGCAAAGGCCAGTTGCTTACAAGAAGTGACAACCGATGGAATATCACTAACTCTCGACCCAAAAGTACTTTTTGGATGGCAAACATGTCAAAAGCCTAGTGACTCACTACCTTCAGTTGCTTTCGGGCAAGAACATAAACGACACAGCTGGGCTAATTCGTCTATAAAAGGAGGAAGAGAGCCCAAAGACAATGACACTCAAAGCAACAAACAAACAAACAAACATACAACTTGACTCTTAGCCAAGTAAATGCCTAGAAAGTCGTGCTTTGTCCAGACTTTTGCACCTTTTTAGCCTTAAACTTTTTTAGAATGACATCTTTTGTCTATGTAAAAGCTATGCTACCTTTTTCCCTGAATGATGTAGTATCGATCTCTCATGTGTAAACTCCTTTCCAATCATCCCCTTTAGTACTTAATCCTTTTGTAAACTGCCAAGGGAAGAGCCCACAAGAAGTTTTAACCTTGCCCGATAAGGTGAAATCTTGCCCGACTATCTTTGTTTTTGCATTTCCATTAATAGATCTGGTATTATAATGTATCCCTTAGTAGATATGCAAGTCATTTTCGATCTCTTAATGATCCAAAGTTCCTTTAACTCTCAGATCTAGTTCACTTATTACCTTTACTATCATGAAAGCAAATGAAACTGATGTTTTGATTAGATCTGAACCTCCACCCTTTGAAGCATACAAGATAAACAAAAGTCCTTGATCCTAAGACATAAAAAAGAACTTAATGTGGACTTAACCTATCCACGACAATCCTTTGATAATGAGAAGTAAGAGTAACTTGGGGCGTAAGTAATCGACTTAAATACACTTATTCTACATCTGCCATATACAGATAGTAGTGGCATGCCTCAACACTTAGTTTTGATTGCGACACTCACAGCCTACACCTAAAGCCCGACAAAAACTACTTTCAGAACTAACTCTGTCCTCTTCTTGCAGCCTGACAAGCAAGCGAGAGCCCGACAACCAACCAAAGTGCCAACTCCTCGGGGAGATGTGTGCTTGAGCCAGGGACCCTTCCTAGTGAAATTCTTGCCCGAACACTCATATTATAGCCACCAATCATATAACTCAATTATATTGGTCTAGTCCATGATCATCCTTATATTTAAATGAAACTATTCTCATTGTAATTATTTATTTAGTTGATTAGGTTTTGGGAAAGCTTCATTGGGCCAAAATCAGACCACATACTTCGACCCTAGTATCCCTAGGGTGTGCCAGAATTTTGTAGGGCTAGAATTCAAGTCCAACTTGGTCTCCATCTTAGCTCCCACTACTTCAAGGAATTTTTTTATCCTTAATAATTAAAATTCTCAACAATTAAGAAATCTAATTCAATTAGAAAATTGTTGTAGGACATTTATGTCCGTCCATTAATTGGTGATAAATAGTTCATTGAATCGTCAAATAAATTGCACATTCATTCCTTAATTAATTGTTGTAACCGTTATGCCATTTATTCCTTAATTAACTGTTGTAACCGTTAGGCCATTCATTTCTCAATTGATTAAACAATTGATTATCCCTATTGAATTATGGATATTAGTGTAATTTTCCAAGATAGCCACACCACTATATGAAGGTGGCTATTGTAATACCAAGTGCTGGAACTAAATTCACGCACATTCTCGGACGGAGGCAAAATCTAGTCTGAATTGCCCATAATCTCCATCGAGGGGAGAATAAGGTTAATTGGGAAGTGTGGTTGAATTCGAATAAGACTGCCTGCATATATCTAGGAAGGCGATTCAAACCATGGGTATAGTTCTAAGGAAGAATGGTGTGATGTGCAATACATCGTGAACCATCTTTGATGAGTAGCCTATGGATGGGCGTGAAGAAGATGAGTTTCCTGTGGACGTGTCTACATGTATGCGGCGGCGTATATGCAAGATGAGACTCTATTATGCATTGAGAAAACAAGTGTGTAGTACTCATGTAGAGAAGATAAAGAAACTAGAGAATGTCCTTAATTATTTAGAGATCTCAAGAATCCTTGTAAAGAGAGTAATCCGAATTAAATTGGGAGACTATTTAGGAGAGAATCAAGGATAAGATATCTAATTCACAAAGGACCATGATTATGTTGCCTAATCCCCAAGATATTCTAATTTCACTTGAATTAGGGTATCTTCAATGGGCTTAAGCTTAGTTTGTCGCACTAAGGCTATCAGACTACAATTTGTAAGCTATGGGCATTTCAGTCATACTTTCCATCCAAGGTGCCTCATGTCATGGGCCTAAAAAATCTTGTCCCACAATTACCGCTAGATATGGTTCTATAGGTGCGCTCCACTTTGAGGATGGATGGTTACCAGCGGGTCATGAGTGAATCATCCCAGAAGAACTTCTCTGGACTGCTCAACGAGATAACATTTGAACTACTTACTTGATTCGGAGCTAGCCAAGTCTAGCTAGTCCTGTTTGCTTGTTTCTCATAGATTTGATCTTTCGGCGTTCCAAATATATTATAAACTTTTTGTTGAAGTTTCGAATGTATAGCTAAAAGCTGGATGCGAGGCGGAATGCGCATATATATTCCTTTAAGGACTTAGACTTAGTAGGAATGTATCTTTAAGATGCTAGGGTATCATAATGATGTTTGAGGAATAATCCTTGTAATATTATCCTGATAATTATCTTTGGAGAATCCTTGATTGATTATGATTGTGTTTCCTTGATTAGAGGAATCTGTAAGTTTAAATGTAAGAATTAGTTATTAATTCAACCTTTTATTTCCTTATCTTTATTGTTGGAACCAAAATCATACAAATTCGTGAGTGGTGGTTGAGCATAAACTCGAGCAACCTGCAAAATAGTAAACAATCGTAAGAAAGCCTAAGAACCCGATGGAAGGGGTGGTGTGTGTGTGTGCTCGGCAAAGGCTTTCCTACGGTCAACTTAGTGAATGATTTTAGACTTAAGTAGTGGGCAAGAGAATTCAAGTGTTTAGATTGGTTACAATAGATGAATCCTAGATGAGTGTATTTATACTATGGAGAGAATGACCTTCTTAGATAGAATTCTCTTTCTAAGCCAAGAGAATCTTGGAGGATATCTAGAAGTAGATATTGCATCCTCTTAAAAGTTATGATTACATGCGGCGAATGCTATTCCCTAGATTGTAGGAACTCCAAGACTCATAGGACCTGATTATGTCCACATCGGAAACAGATCGTGTGTCTTGCGAAACAAGCATGGTCATCCAGCGGAGTCGCTAGGATTCAGCCTCGTGCCCTAGAGTAGAGTAACGGTGGCATAGCTACTTTGTCTAATACAGTCCGCCTGGAGTTGGTGAATCCATGATCAGACTTATGATATAACTATATTCGGATCAACCTTACTCCGACCCTAAAAAATCATGGTCCCACAAATGCCCCTCACTATCTGTTTGAGAGGCAACCTATTCTCCATAAGGATGGATTGTTATCCAAAGACCATGGTTTTTGGAGTAAGTTGGAGTATGTTCTGTTTGGATTTCAAATTCTTGTGAGCTGGTCCGATTCATTATAGAGTGAAGTCGTTCTCAACTTTGGTCATGCTTTCATGTGAAGTTAACTATCATGACGATATATGCCTCCATTTTGCGTGCATGCTTCTAAAAAAAGAAACCACATATCTCGTTGACTGGCCTTGATTCTTGTCCACGTCGATCTCTAGGATAGTGACTCTTTATTATCAACGGTGATATCTTTTCTTGGTTTGCCTTTAAATAGCCTTCTTAAGTCGCAATTTTCTTTATTCCTTTCTCATTTGTACCATGACGCCTGTTTTTACCTTAATTTATTTCTCCAACCTTAGTCTTCCTCTTGCTTCTTTGTTAAAGAAAATTTCAATCCCATAAAATAATGCCATGAGCAGTAAATCCCAAAGTGTTCTTAGAAAGGTTTCCTTGCTTCCTACAACCTAGTTTATAATGTTTCACACTTATTGCAACTCGTTCTATAACATTCATCCCCTCGTAGGACTCTCCATGCAAGCTCTGAGGAAGGATAAGATCTGCACGAGGTTTGAAGATCCATAGAAGGTTCTTTCGTTATTGCTTTCTTCTTAGTAGCTAACTAAAAGTGACAGTGGCGGCCTTTCGTTCAAACATTCGCCCATGTGGTACTCATATGGCTTGAGTGTTGAGATCCGTCTCTGTTTCTTTCCATTTCCTCCACTCATGGACGACGATAGTGGAAGATCTCTATCAGAATGCTCACTCTCAAAGTATTGTCGTGTTCTGAATGCAAAACATTAAGAAACCCCTATGCACCATTAATTCAACAAAACATTACCTCCCAAACTTTGCATCTATGAAGGATTCTCATCAAGATAGTCGAAGCACCACCTTACTCCGGTACCAGGAATTAAAAATTAATCCCACGAGGAACCTTCTGTTCTGATCTCTCTTATGCATTTATCAGACCTGAGACAGTTGTGTTGCATCTGAAATATCATGCAAGAGATAAGTTAGCAAAATCTTCCATACCTTATCTTCGTTCTTAAGCTAAGAATTTCAATAATTGCAACATGGTGCAGGGAGAGATCTTTCTTCCAGAATTGGATTGCTTGTCTGTTTCCAGTGAATGTTAAACAAAAGTTCTTTAGAAACATGGTTATTTACATGGGGTTCTACAACGATTTTTGAATCGTTTTGCTTGACCTTATGTGTCGGACTTGAGCATTTCTAATCGAATTACCTTAGATGGTATAACTAAAGCATTTCTGCATGTCGAAGCTACACTAGAATAAAATTCCGTTTGAGGATTCCTAGTCTGGATGCCTTCTTTGAGCTTGCTAACACACAATGCTGCAGAACATACTTGGCTTAGTATGATGGTTCATGATAGAAGTAGTCGTACTCAAGGTCGGAGTTTAAAGCCATAATCAGATGATTTTCGAATCGCCTTTTTTTACTATTTCATCAAATGGCGTAAAGTTCAGGTTTGAATGTTATAACCCATAACCTTGGTGATTATACAAACTTTCTAGAGGCCAAATGGTGCATTGGACTACCAGGTCAGGGTGCCATGTGCCATGCCTACAACTTGCCAATCATTATCGCGTTTATTACGGTTTAAGTCTCCTAAGCTGCTAACTGTTTGAGACGGACTAGGCTAAGAGAGATTCCTCTGACATCGTTACTTTGAACTTTTTAGACCTGCATTCGTGCAAAGTTTTTACCATGTTTGGAATAAGTAGGGTACTCACTTGCATCACAAAGAAAAGAAAAAATAGATACTTACGACGTATAACCTTTCTTTATTCATGATAGAAAGTAGAACAATAATAATAAAGGGGTGCGATTGAATTCGAAAAGGATTGCCTACATATCTCTGAGATGGAGAATCAAATCACTGGTGTAGTTATAAGGAAACGATGATATAATATAATAATTACACCAGAGATCACTTTTGACAATAAGCTTATGGTGAGGTGCAATGAGATGAGTTCTCCATGCAATTATCTTCGCCCAGGCTGTGGCGTTGCATTGGGCCCGAAGATGACTGCCTATATATCTCGGGAAGGGAGGGTGCCTGGGCTGGGTTGTGACAATTTGGTGTCAGAGCCAATCCTTGATCAGAAGTGTGTTGACGAGGATGTCGGGCCCCTAAGAGGGGTGGATTGTAACATCCCACATCGCCCAGGGGAGTGGATCATGTTAGACTTATATGTATACTCTCATCTTTACCTAGCACGGGGCTTTTTGGGGACTTACTGGGTTTGGATTCCATCGAAACTCCAAAGTTCTTGTGCGAGAGCAATCCTAGGATGGGTGACCCACTGGGAAGTTCTTGTGTGAGTTCCTAGAAACAAAACTGTTATGGCATGGTCGGGGCCCAAAGCGGACAATATCATGCTACGACGGAGTCGAGCCCGGGATGTGGGGGCCCGGGCTGGGATGTGACATTAGTATTCTCTAAAACTTCTTATAGGACCAAGTCCTTGGCTTGCAGACTCCTAGGCTTGACGCCTTTGTTGTAACACAACCAAATCTATTGTTGGTAAGTTATTAGTTGGACTTGGGTGCATTCTTGACACTCATATGTAAGGTCAAGATCAGTCTTCAGAATCCTTACATTTTCTATGGCAGTCCCTTTTTGGATATACAAATTCAACATAGTTGTGACTTGAACTAGGATTATGACCTTTGTTCCATAGGCTATAGAGAATCGTCGTGCGATACACCCATAAAACTCCGGGCAGTTATTCCAGCCACTTGTTTTCATTTTCTTCTAGTCTTTTCTTTAAACATTGCAAAATGGTTTTGTTTGAGTTTTTCCGTGTGTTGATGGTTTATGAGAGCATACTTTTGATATTTGCTGTAACTTTAGGCGCAACTAATGGCATCCCACCGCATGGTGGGTGAATTATATCCTATAGTCATTGCTTTCCATTCCAACAACCATCCTTTACCTTAATTTCCTTAGGGCCTAAAGTGGATGTCATTTAGAATTTGTTGGCCGACCTCTGACATAACACACAAGGTATGAGGTCCAGAGTACGAATGTTGGTAGAGCTTTCCGCGGATGACTATATATCTTAACACTTTCTTGATTAGCTTTCTGGCCAGATGGTGGTCCTTTGGTAGTTTTTCATCCCATATGTAGGCGATGATTTCATCCATCCAATTTTCTCGAGTGTTGATGGCAATGACCACCTTAGGCTTCATTTCATAGATATGCTTCTAGATATTTGAAGGGGATTGTCCGCCAAAGGGAGTAATCTACATTCGAAGCTATCTCGACGAGTGTGCTGGTGTGGTTGTTCTCTCCTTAGGGATCTGTGTGATTTTGAACTTTTCAAACCTCTCGAGCAGTATTTTGACTATGTTTAGGTAGAACGTCATGGTAGGATAATGGGAAATGTAGTCTTTTATGACCTGATTAACTATGAGCATCGAGACACAATGAATTAGCAGTTCTTTTACCTAGAGTTCATCAGTAAATATGAATCTTGCCATGAGGACCTCGTACTTTGCTTCGTTGTTGCTTGCCTTAAATTGATGTTTTAAAGCTTGTTCAAGTATGGATGTGTCCAGTGCTTGTAGCACCACCCCTGCTCCAACCTCGTGTGTGTTGGATGACCCATTTATGTAAAGCTTCCAAATGCAGGGATTTTCTAAAGGGCATTGAGGACTTATTGCATTTGTAGTATTTTGAGCTATTGTGTGAACTAGCTGCAAAGTTTGCTAGTGCTTGAGCCTTGACATCTTGGGTTAATAGATTATTTCATGTTGACCTAGTTTGATAGCCTATTTAATGACCTTGGACAAAGCGTCGGGGCTGTGCAAGATGGATCCCAATGGATATTTTGTCATGTAGACTAATCTAAATGACTGAAAATATGGTTGGAGTTTTTTAGCTGCTGTTACTAGTGCCAAGATGAGTTTTTCGATTTTTAGGTATCACATCTCTAGTTGAGAAGAGCTTTTGATATGTAGTAACCATATAACCCAAGAATTTGCTTGACGCTACTTCGAAGGTACACTTCTCTGGGTTCAACTTCATGTTGTACTTCTAAAGTAGGTCAAATGACAAGTCGTTGCCCCTGTGGTTTAGAGTCTGAAAGGCATGACTTTGTAGAAGTACGTGCCTTGGTCAATGACGTTGTTTCCAGTTTTGGACCATACATCTTTATTTGGTTATATCCAAAGTAAGCATCCATAAAGCTCAATAGTTCATATCCTGCAGTTGAATCTACCAAGATGTCAAGCCATAGGAGTGTATATGGATCATTTGGGCAAGCCTTGTTAGGTCCGTAAAGTCCACACATTATCCCCATTTCTCATTCTTCTTTTGTACTAGCACAACGTTTGCTAGCAAGTTCGGGTGATGGACTTTGACAATGAACTGGGCATCCTTAAGTTTGTCTATTTCTACCCCTATTATTTCACTGCACTCTGTTCCCTGTTTTAGTTTATGCTGGATAACTAGTCTAGTAGTTGGGTCTAAATGGAGACAATGGCAGATCATAGATGGATCGATTTCAGGCATATCTTCTATTGAGTACGAGAAAATGTCGTTGTTAGCTCATAGGAAGCTGGTGAATAGTTTTTTTCCACGGTTGATCATCTTTATGCCGATATTGGCTTTCTGTTCCAGTCTGTCACGATCAAGGCTGATGTACACAATGTCTTCATCTGACTTTAACTTCATTGTACTGTCATCATGGGGCTCAAGAACATGTGAAATTCCTTGTAACTCGTCTGTTGACCCCTTAGCTCTGATTGGTATGCTAACTTGTCCATGCGGGTGCTTGAGCTTTCTTGATCATGTTTATGCTTTCAACTGTGCAACAAAGCACCGCCATTGATCTCTTGTTATTTCTTTTACTCATTTGGGAGCCGGGTAACAAAGTAATTAGTGATAAGTGGATGGAACAACTTCGTCTTATGTAACCAGTTCCAGCCAAGAATGGCTTTGTGGGGGGAATTAGCCAATCCATTACATGGAAAGTGACTATGTGGTTACAAGGTACTGCTTCGACCACTGGGTTTACCATTCCTAGAGATCGCACTAGTGCCCCTTTGAAGGTGTGAAGGGTTGGCTTCCCTTTGTTGATTATATTGAGGATTCCCATCTTTTCAACAATGTCTTTGAATACAACGCTAACTTCTGAGCTATTATCGATCAGGACGTGGCTTACTAGGGCATTGGAGATTCGGACCTTGACAACAAAGGCATCATCATAAGGCGAATAGACGTTTTCAAATAATGATCTAAAAACATCAAGATGTTATAATCGATTGCGAGTGGTTTTTTGACGGCATCCACCACTCATGGTTTTTTACATGCCGATTTCCTTTCTTTTCAGCTGTTTCCCAGATATTCTTGTTCGCCGTATATACATTTCCCCTTAGAGAATGCTTCTTCCCTCGAGCACTAGGCAGGGTGGAGAGTCAGAAGTCTATTCAATTTTCTATGATGTTTCTTTGGGATGGGGCATTGAGACGACTCCTCGGATGTTAGATCAATCACCTTTGTCGTTTCGGTAGCCAATTCTTCCAAACAAGTAACAACTTCTTTGAGGTTTTTTATGCATGCCTTTATGTCGGCTAGTCTAGCAGGTTGTCTAGCTAGTGGACTTCGTCAGACCCCATCTAGAGATAAACACATTTCCATGACATCTCCCCACATCTCGTCCATGGTTGTGACGCTGTCAGGATAGATATAGCCCTGGGAGGCGAAAAAGCTGACGTGGTTAACTGAGTCTACTAACATATCAATTGACAGAGTGGTTTGGATGGGAGGAGCATGAGTTCATTCTCAAGCAACCTGAGAAATAGTAAACAACCATAAGCAAGCCGAAGACTCGGGGAAGGGGGTGTATGCTAGCCAAATGCTCACTGACGGTCAACTTATCCCTGCGAAAGGCTTTCCGACGGTCAAGTTATGCAAGCCAAAGGCTCTCTGACAGTCAAGTTAGTGAATGATTTTGAATTCAGGCAGTGGGTAAGATAACTCAAGTGTTTAGATTGTGTTACCATACATGAACACTAGATGGGTGTATTTACCGTAAGGAGAGACTTTTTTAGGATAAAATCATCATTCTAAGCTGGGAAAATCCTAGAAGATATCTAGAAGTAGATATTGTATCATCTTAGGAGTTATGATTACTTGCAATGCACGCTAATTCCTAGATTGTAAGAACTCGAAGACTTATAAGATCTAATTATGTCCATATCCAGATCAGAACGCGTGTCTTACGGAACAAGCATAGTCATCTAGCTTAGTCACTAGGACTCCGCCTAGTGCCCCGGAGTAGAGTGCTGGTGGCACTGCTACTTCGTCTAACACAGCTCCGCCCGGAGCTCGTGAGTGCATGATCATGTAACTCTATTATGATCAGCTTGAAGTAACTATATTCGAATCAGCCTTACTCTGACCCTAGAAAATCTTAGTCCCACATTTATCTTCCTTGCCATGGGAGTTGAGCTTGCAGTAGTTGTAGTCAGCAGATCATGGCTTCTTATTCGGTCGAACCACTGGTGGAATAAATATGAGCCTCGTCAATTAATGAGGGCATTTCCACCAATAGTGAATAAAAGTCCACATGTCAGCTCTAATATTTTTCAAATTAGTTTTGAGAAAGCCAACTGTTAAATTTACAAGTATAATTACAAGAAAAATTCTGTTACGTAACTTAAATTGAAATAGTCCTACAGTCGAGTTTATCTTGCCTCATTAGGAAGAGTTCACCACCAAACGATTTTACATGAAGAACAAATCATCGACCAGAGTATTTGCCACAAAATTTGTTCCCGATAAATGCGACGAATCTTGAAATCTACAAGCCAACTTCTTAATGTTATCCTCCAAGGAATTAAGATGGCACCTTTCGATGATATTATCATCCTAGCGTTGAAAGGTTTATCTGCAGATTTCAACACATTTCGATGTGTGATCAGAGGAAGAGAAAATGGGATTTCTCTCAAAGATTTTCGGTCTCAACTATTGGCCGAAGAAGCTATCATTGAGCAATCTTTTGACAGTACCTCTGGGTTATCTTTTGGCAGTGCCATGGTTGCTAGCACTCAATTCTATAAAGGAAAAGCTCTTGCTCTCGATCAAGATCAACCAAGGTCTTCTTCTGATCAATCCTTCAATTCAACTGGAGGATCAAGTTCAGTTAATCATGGACATGGAAATGGGCCATATCACAATTTCAATGGTGGTTATTCTACCTATGGAGGCAATAAAGGGAATAATTTCAGAGGCAAAGGCAGAGGAAGATTTCAATATACTAGTGGTCCAAGATTTTCAAATGGTAATCCTGGTATTCTTCGTACTCCCAAACCATACCAATCCCATTGTCCAGATCATCCAATTGACATTCCTATTTGTCAAATATGCAATAAAAAGGCCATATTGCTGCAGACTGTTTTCAAAGGCATACTACTCCACCCTCGAGTGCTCCTACTCCTACTCAATGTCAAATTTGCTGGAAATACGGGCACACAGCAGTTCAATGTTATCACATGAGCAATTTTGCGTATCAAGGAAGGCCTCCAACTGCTACTCTATCTGCAATGCATGCCAACTATCAACCTTCAGCACCATCTGAACAGTTTTGGATTGCAGACACTGGTGCTACATCACATATGACATTTGAGTTGGCAAACTTGGAGCTGCCTACTCCATATCAGGGCACATACACCATTACCACTGCAAGTGGTGCAGGTTTGAGTATTTCCAGTATTGGTACTTCTAAATTAGTGGTTCCACAACACTCTCTTACACTTCGGAATGTTCTACATGTTCCCAAACTTTCACAACACCTGTTATCTATCTATCAACTCTGCAAAGATAATAGATGCAGATTCATTTGTAATGATGTTTCTTTTTGGATTCAGGACAAATCCACAGGGCAGATCCTATTCAAGGGGCTACGTAAAGCTGGTTATTACCCTATACCATTCAACATTTCACAGAAGACATCATCTATCATACCTGCATTACATTCATGCTTTCTTACAAAATCAATTCAGTCCAGCATTTGGCACAAACGACTAGGACACACATCCAATGCAATCACTTCTGCAATTCTACATCAATGTCAAGTTTCTACATCATTAGATCCCTGTTCATTGATCTGCACACCATGTTTAGAGGGCAAATTTACCAAGTTACCATTTGATTTTCCTGTACACAAATCTGTCATACCATTGGAAAAAATACACAGTGATGTATGGGGACCTGCCCCTTTACTTTCTTATGAAGGTTTTAGATATTATGTAACCTTCATAGATGATTGTACTCGATACACATGGATTTTTCCATTACAAAATAAATCAGAAGTGTTTGCAACCTTTGTTCATTTTCATGCCTATTTGTGTACCCAATTCTCTGCTATAGTTAAAGTTTTTCAATCTGATGGGGGTGGTGAATTTACAAGCACTAAGTTTGAACAATATCTATCACAGAATGGTATTTTACATCACAAATCTTGTCCTTACACACCTGAACAGAATGGATTGGCAGAACGCAAACATAGACACATTGTAGAAACTGCAATTACACTTCTTCAAACTGCAAAAGTGTCAACCCAATTTTGGTTTCATGCATGTAGTACTGCTTCTTATTTGATTAATAGGATGCCTTGTGCTACTTTACATATGCAGTCACCATTTCAAAAACTATATAACAAAGTTCCCGATATAAAACATCTCAGAGTTTTTGGCTGTGCATGTTTTCCACTCTTAAAACCTTACACCACTTCTAAACTTCATCCTAAAACTGCAACTTGTGTGTTTCTAGGATATGCAGGTCAATATAAGGGGTTTCTTTGTCTTAACATTGCCACTGGTAAAATTCTTGTGTCTAGGCATGTATTATTTGATGAAAATAGCTTTCCATATTCCACTTCCAGTATGTGTCAACCATCAAAATTAGTGTCTGCCTCATCTCCATTGAATGAATATCATGCTCACATCCATTCCTCATCTGTCACACCTATCATTACCTTAACCAATCAAGCATCTACACCTTCATCTCATTCATTATCATCTCGAACTACACACTCCTTGTCTATGCATTCATCTAGTGCCTCAGATTCATTGTCTGCATCTAGAGCCTCAGATTCCTTGGAAACAGTTGCATCTAGTGCTCCAGAATGTGTTTCTTCTCCCACAAATCATATTCCTTCATCACATATATCGTGTGATCCTGCAGTCCACCTAACCAGCTCCACAACACAACACCCTTTCCCTGTGGATCCTGACTTTCAACAGGAGCAACTAAGTGTTGTTCTCCCCATACCTATGAATATTCATCCTATGCAAACCCGTTCTAAGAATGGGGTGTTCAAAAAGAAAGCTTTTACTTCTACTACTATGTCAGAACCCAAAACATTCAAATCTGCATCTCAAGTTTCAGAATGGCAGGTGGCAATGCAAGAGGAAATATATGCTCTTCACTCTCAAAAGACTTGGTCTTTAGTTCCATTACCACCTGATAAGAACTTAGTTGGTTGCAAATGGATTTACAAAATAAAGAAACATGCGGATGGGTCAGTGGCAAGGTATAAGGCTCGACTTGTGGCTCAAGGGTATAATCAAGAGGAGGGTGTTGATTACCTTGAGACATTCAGTCCTGTTGTTAAACCTACAACTATACGACTTATTTTTGCTTTGGCTGCTCAATTCAAGTGGTCTCTTAGACAGCTCGATGTAAAGAATGCCTTCCTACATGGCGTACTTCAGGAGGAGGTTTATATGGCCCAACCTCCAGGCTTTGCAAGTGCCTCACATCCTCCGATTATGTGTGTAAGCTCCAAAAGTCATTATATGGATTAAAACAGGCTCCCAGAGCCTGGAATGAAAGGTTTACCAGTTTTTTACCAAGTCACGGGTTTGAAGTCTCTCCTGCAGATCCTTCATTATTTGTGCAACAGTCTTCACATGGGACAGTGTTATTACTCTTATATGTTGATGATGTTATTCTCACTGGTAGCAATTCACAATTAATCGATCATGTCATCCATGCTCTCACTCAAGAATTTGAAATGAAGGACTTGGGACAGTTGCATTACTTTCTGGGATTGCAAATTACTTATACATCCGAATGCTTATCTGTATCACAGACAAAATACATCACTGAGTTGGTTGATAAAGTGGATTTACAGGATTCTAAACCATGTAGCACACCATGTCTACCCTATCATAGGTTGATTAAGGATGATGGCCAGCCGTATCACAGTCCTGAACAATATAGGAGTGTTGTTGGTGCACTTCAGTATCTCACGTTCACAAGACCTGACATCGCATTTGCAGTTAATCAGGCTTGTCAATTCATGCATAATCCTATGGTTTCCCATGTCCTTGCTGTCAAGCGCATCCTTTGTTATCTCAAAGGCACATCTACCTATGGTATTCACTTCAAACCCGGTCCCATGCATCTACAATCTTATAGTGATGCAGATTGGGCAGGTGATCCAAACGATAGGAGATCCACTTCAGGTTTTGTTGTGTTTCTTGGTTCAAATCCTATTTCGTGGGCATCGAAGAAAAAACATACTGTGTCTCGATCTTCCACAGAAGCTGAGTACCGTGCCCTTGCTATTACAGCTGCTGAACTTGCTTGGATTCGCCAACTCTTCTGTGCTATGCATATCTCTTTACCTTTTTCTCCTATGATCTATTATGATAATATATCTGCTATTGCCCTCTCTACAAATCCTGTGTTCCATGCTAAGTCCAAACACATTGAAATAGATTATCATTTTGTTCGGGAGAGGGTCACTCGTGGTGATCTTCAGGTTCAGCATGTTTCATCTGCTGATCAGTCTGCAGACATACTTACAAAGGGTTTGTCTACACCATTGTTTCAGCAGCATTGTGCCAATCTAATGCTCAGTGCTCTCGAGCATCAGATTGAGGGGGGATGTAAGAAGAATGAAGTGGAAAATAGTGGTCCAAGTGAAAAGGATATCAATGGGTAACTAATGCCACTTGTCAAGAGACTATAAAGGCTGGTATGTTAGTTAGAATCTTGGTGGTTAGAGATATAGTTAGTTGGAATAAGGAGATAGTTGGTTGACATAAGGAGGTAGTTAAAAGGAGGTTACTTACTTTGTAAGATTGAGTTTTGGAAACACTTATATAAGTGTGAATTGTAAAACAACATAGTAAGAAGAATCAAATACATTTTACATCTGTAATTTCCTCTCAATAGTTTCATATAATTCTCTGTTCTTCTAAAAACTTCATACATCTGCTATCTTCATAAATACAGCATCTATAAGGACTTCTATATCTCCCTCCACCTCTGTGGTGATGTATCTATAGTCCATCTTATATATATACGAAGAATGAATTCAATAAAATATTTCACTACATTTTTCCTATAAGGTCAACACACCAATGATAATTGGCCTCACTTATTTTCAAAGTTATAATGAAAATTGTACATCAAAAAAAAAAAAAAAAAAAGGGAACTGAATTTTGTACACCAGTTTTAATATATCACGCACACCTTATATATTTCTTTACTTTTTGGTTACTCGACAACAATAATCTGTGTGTTTATTAATTCTAAAACAAAGCAGATGACGCTTACTACAGTGGTGGAAGGGAATACTTCATATGCTCCCTTGGTTCGGGTTCAATCCTCACCCATCTCTTGCCCCTTAATATTTAACAATTTACTCCACTAACATTATCGTTTGTTTAAAAAAGAATTCTAACATAGATATGATGTATCACAATAACACAAACATATACTTGTTTCTAGATCATATATTAACTTTGCATTTTCTGTAAGGTGTGTTTACATTATTTTATTTTAATTTTTTAGTTTGTCATGTACACAAATAAGAATCCGGATCCCCTCCTGACCTGGCCATCTAGGCCATTGAAATTTAATCCAACGGCTACAATAATTGAAATATGGTCTGGTCAGGAGGATCCCCACCCTATGCTCAAGAGGGGATCCGGTTCCCAGAAATAAGATCGAATTATACAACAGATTCTTTAAAATATGCATGAAAAGTCTTTGCGTATTCTGCGTAAAGGGTCCTTTCTGTAACGTTTTACAAACAATTTTGAAAAACAATTTTGTAAAAACAATGAATGCTTTCAGTATTTAATCTCAAAAATGGTTTTTGAGAAAGAAAACATTAAAAATTCGTCTACTACCAATATTTAAGAGGAGAAATTAGATTCTCACCCCTAATTTTTTTAATTCCATCAATTTAATAGAATTAAATAGTAAAATTTGAATCGTTAGTTTTGTATCAAAAAATTTTGTTTTTTAAATAGTAAAATTTGAACGTATGATTCCCCATAAAACTCGAAACTGACCGGGTGTTTTGATAGCTATATATGTTGTGGTTGTGGAACTCAGTATTGTCGAATTTTAGCATCTTTTGTGGTAATATGCTTAGTAATTGAATCTCGTTCTACTAGGCCTTAGGGACTTAGAGTTTGATTTAGTTTGGCCCTCAAACTGGTGGTGTTCTTTTCTGTGTATAAATTCATGTGAAGAATTCATGTTCAACAAAACTGCCGAAATGTCCCAGGTGCATGACAGTGAAACCCCTGAAGGGAGGGTGGTCGAAATCCTGTCTAGGTTGCCGCCCAAGTCTTTGATGCGATTCAAATGCATACGCAAGTCTTGGTGCACTCTCATCAATAGTCCAAGTTTTGTGGCCAAATACCTCAGCAATTCCGTGGACAACAAACTCTCATCCTCCACTTGTATCCTTCTCAACCGTACTCAGATGCACGTTTTCCCGGACCAGAGTTGGAAATATGAAACTTTATGGTCCATGATGAATCTTTCCAGTTGTAGTGATGAGCACAACCTTCATTATAATTTTAAGGACCTAAATATACCGTTTCCAACGGAAGACCATCATCCTGTGCAAATTCACAGTTATTGCAATGGTATTGTATGTGTAATAACAGGGAAAAGTGTTCGTATTTTATGCAATCCTGCAACACGGGAATTCAGGCAACTTCCTACTTCATGCCTTCTTCTACCTTCCCCTCCAGAGGGAAAATTCCAATTGGAGACGATCTTTGAAGGATTAGGATTCGGCTATGATTACAAAGCTAAAGAATACAAGGTTGTGCAAATTATAGAAAATTGTGAGTATTCAGATGATGAGCGAAGATATTATCATCGTATTGATCTTCCTCACACGGCTGAGGTATACACCACGACTGCTAACTCTTGGAAAGAGATTAAGATTGAGATATCAAGCAAAACCTATCAGTGTTACGGTTCAGAATACTTGAAGGGATTTTGTTATTGGCTTGCAAACGATGGCGACGAATACATACTTTCATTTGATTTAGGTGATGAAATATTTCATATAATACAATTGCCTTCTAGGAGAGAATCTGGTTTTAAATTTTATAATATTTTTCTGTGTAATGAATCCATCGCTTCGTTTTGCTGTTGTTATGATCCAAAGAATGAGGATTCTACATTATGTGAAATATGGGTAATGGATGACTATGACGGAGTTAAGAGTTCATGGATAAAACTCCTAACTGTTGGACCCTTAAAAGGCATTAATGAGAATCCATTGACATTTTGGAAAAGTGACGAGCTTCTTATGGTTTCTTGCGATGGAAGAGTGACCTCTTATAATTCTAGTACCAAAAATCTCAGCTATCTTCATATTCCTCCTATTCTCAATGAGGTTAGAGATTTCCAAGCTGTTATTTATGTGGAAAGTATTGTTCTAGTCAAATGAGTTGAGCGTAAATTAAGTTCCATTTCTCCTATATATCTGTAGGCTTTTTAGCTAAAAAGGTCCATGCGATTTGCATAATACATCACTTTAGTTCTTGAGATTTGAAATCAATAGAAGTGGTCATTGAGATTGTCTATCATCAATCATTTTGGTCATTCTGTACAAAATTATATTAAATAAAGATCAAAATGACAAATATACCTAATGGGCCAAAATGATTTGACAAAATTAAGGGTATTTTGGTTATTTACTTTTTTTAATGGAAATTTTTCATGAAGTGACCAAAATGATTGATGGTAAACAAATTCAAGGACCAATTCTATTGATTTCAAATCTTAGGGACAAAAGTAAGGAGTTATGTAAATCTCAGAAACTATTTTGGTTAAAAAGCCATATTTGTATGCATGTTATGAGATATATCGATGGAACATTGTATTGTTGAGATTATATACACAGATGTAGTACTCATAGCCTAGCGCCGTTCAAAAATTCATTTTGTGTTACATTTAACTTTCATATATGAATTTTTACTGTACCCTTCGCCATGCAGTTTTATTTTATTTTATTGCATTTTTTCTTGGTCCCTTAATCTCAATTCATGCACATAACAAAATATTATTTTTATTAATTTCCAGAGCTCATACTTTTCTACGGTCCAATGATATTCCTCTTCACTTGTAAGTGAGAGGCCATAGATTCGATTCTCAACAAATGCGAATTTGAATCACATTATTACTAGCTTATTGTGAGGCTTAGCCCACTTCTTTACCTCTTAGTATAAATAAAATCATTTGTTCAAAAAAAAAAAAAATCATTAGCTTAATTAATCGTAGTAATGCATTCGTGCATGACACCAAGGTCCATGTCTCAAAACATACTCAAGAACATCAATGATACTTACGTCTCAAATGACAATTCTTTAGACTGAAACCAAAAAGTTTTCTCTAGATCCAAACCGGGGCATTTGCCACAAAGTTTGTTCCCGATAAATATAATGAAATTCAATGTCAAATGAAACTTACACCGTTAATAACATCAATACGGACTTCAAAATCTCCCTCCATCTCCAAGTTGATGTATACATGGTCCATCTTATGTTGCCCTATTTCTTGTCATGTTGTTGTTTTAGATTTATTAAAGTGTTTACTTACTGTATACCTAGAAGGTGGCATTAAGAGGTTGTAACGACTTAATCATAAATTCAAATCTCATTTGAAAGAGAATACTATTGTTGATAGTTTAAAGCCAACATCTACACCAAGAAGCGGACCATAACTTGGCTCACCAATCACCTTCTTGTATATGACCCAATCATTTACTTCATTTTGTCTATTGCGGTAATCTTTTTATTGTCCATTTTTTTCTTTAATAAAATTGTAATATATAAGCATAGGTTATAAACACAATAACATGTAATGAAAGAGTGCAACAACACATATAAAGTTATTTAGTGGAATTTTTTGGAACAATCAATTGAGCTAGGTTCAATTCTAGTACAATCAAGCTATTAAGATTTTGAAATATAAAGTTAGTTAAATAATTTTTAAATATGCAAAAATGACTCTGAAAACAAAGCATAAACATAGTATTTTACCTCATCTTTTCTATACGTTGTCATTGAAACTGAACCTATTGTGTGCACAATTGTGGACTGCTCCCTATTCCATGAGTTTTGCGCAGTTTATTTCTACATGAAAAAGAAAGCAAAGCTAAAACCCAACTATCTCACATCAAGCATCTACATGTAAGTAAATAATACATTAATCATCAAAAGATGATATTATTAAAATAAAACTTTTACCTTCCATTCAGGCTTCTCCCATTTTTCAACCATTTTAAACCAAATTCCTCAATAGTTTTGTACTTTTGAAAAACCAAATTCCTCAATGTGCTCAAACAAACAGCATATCTTGTTTTAATATGTCAACACTAGAAATTTTAGCTTGCCCTATCAAATTTTCAGCGACGGGAACAATTTTGTCGGTTAAAGCTATCTTATACGGCGGACATCGTCAGTGTTAGGGCAGTATTAGTCAACAAATTGGGTTGACTGAAAGTCTTACACGATGAACATAGTTTGTAGGTGAAGAGACAATTCGCCGGGTAAAATTTTGGCGCCAAGGAGGAAAAATTTTAACCGACAAACAAATGTGTCGTTGTGGTAGAATGATTTATCCGACGGGGTAGTTTGGCGAGAAACTTTTCTTGAGGTCGTCAAAAGTCTATTTGCCACGTGTCAAAAAAGTCCACCACCCAAACATTACCCTACTCGTGTTTGTAGTTACCCGACGGAGTAGTTCATTGGGTAAACTCTCAATCGCAGTTTATGAGTCCGTGCTTCCACTTTAATTTTCTCATCCATATCCATACATTCATTTTGGTAAAATGAAGAATAACAGGGCAACTAAATCTGGATAAAATTGTACATAGGAAAAGAACTTCACAATCTACAATAAAACCAAAGAGTTTAAGGTACTTATCATACAAAACCAACTCTTTAGTACGATTTGGAAAGTACAAAGCGCTAAGTTTGGCTACAAAATTCCTTCGAGATGGTAAGGGATTCAAGCATATGTATGAACCAAAAACCTGTGGAAAGTCAATGAGCGACTAAGAAGTTGACAAGTAACGAACAACGCTTGTCCTGACTTTAGTCCATATCATCTATTTGTAGGTGCACCAGTCCTGTAATAAAGTAGGGGTGAGCATCACAAACGTTCATCGTTCCCCCTCAGGGAATCCACCCCAGCTAGGTTTGAAAATAGTATATGACATTATATATACTATAGGAAAATGATTGAAGCACAACAAAAGCTTGTTTAGTTTTGAAAATAGATTGTATGCTCACATAATCTCTTTTTAAAAAGAAAACAGGGATCCCAATAAATTGCTACATGCCTGATGACTGTTCCAGTGACCAACAACCCCCTTACTTGGAACAACTCCAAACGAACATACTTATGGTAAGGTGTAGTGAGACTGTCCTTTAATGCTCTACCCTTTGATATCCTAGTACCTTTCCTAGAAAGGTAGCCGTACTAATCCATTCGTAGTATCCCCTCCAAAGGTTTGGAGATCGAAACCCAAGGCGGTCATTATGCCCCCTTCACACTCAAGTCATCACTTTAATTTGTAGCATAATACAACATGCATATCATGATATAAAACCAAACCATTCTTCCTCATGGTTCTATCACAACAAAATATATGCAGCTTTCACTGGCATTCGTATATTTACATATACATACATTCACAAAATTCCATAACTAGGGTAAGTGCGGATACCCTTACCTGGTCTCCAAGCTAAGCAGGCAATAGTCCTCACCATACCTCAATTAAATGCAAGCACCGCGAGTAATTGGACTCCCTAGTTCAACAATTACAATATGTCACTATATGTCCATATATAATGACTAAACTTTATTCCCATAATGACAACTATATTCAATAGGGACCTTCACTTCACCAGAATAAAAATTCTGTATTTGAACTTTTTATTATTTCAAACAGGTCCTCAAGCTTTTGATAATTGCACTTTGGGCCTTGAACTTTTGATAATTTAAAATTACCCCAAAATTGAAACTATTTTCGCAGTTCAATCCCTGTCATGAAACTAGCAGCTTAGAGGTCTATTTTCCTAGAAATTCAACATATATTTCAAGCCAAAACACAATCCATCAATAGTACAACTCACTTTTTCCATACAAACGTCCTTTAAGGACCAAAACTAATGAATTTCAAGTCACACATCAAATTTCTCTAAATCTCATCCATATGAAACTTGTACAAAATCCCAGAAATCTGATCATATGTAAATCTTTACCTTAATGTCTCAGAAATTGTTGTCCAGTCATCAAATAGGCTTCAAAGCCTATTGTGCAAGAACAAGCTTGAATCAAAGCCTATTTAAGCCTAATTAGTCATAAACCCAATCTGAATGAATTATTCAAACCTAAATAATAATTCCTCAAAATTTACCTTAAAACATTGAGTTCGAATCATCGAACATGTAGGGAAAAACTGTTCCTCAATCGAAATCCCAGATTGATAGTTACGAATTTCGAAAGATTAATAGAAAATTTTCTTCTCTACCTTGTACTTCAAGTTATATGAAGAAGAAGAAACTGACTTTCTTCTCATATGAATAGGTGCAAATGCACCGGTTCCTTTTAGTTAAAAGTCCAATGGCAACTCACCAAATGTCAAACTAAGAAGGAAAATTTGATCTTTCTTCCATTTTTCTATTTTTTTCTTTGGGTCCAATCCCAACTTACCATGCAATAACATGGTGAATTTAGATGATGACCAACATCCATTGTGTTGGAATTGTGGGCTGCTGCCACCTGTAAAAACCAACCATTATTTGCTGCTATGTGTCAAAGTCAACCATTCTTTGGTTGCCACATGGTGTTCTCCAATCCGTCATATTTAAAGTTTCACTGTAAGTAAGTTTGAGCTTTGAAAATTAATCCAAAAGATACCACGAGCTCGTAATCTCATCCACTTTCATCTTTTTACCTCAATATAATATTTGAACTCAAGTAAAATTATCACCCATTTAAAAGGAACTAGAAATTGTTAAATTCATGGGCACTTCAAAGTTCATAAAAACACTTCTAAAATTTCAAGGTCTCACATTCCACCCACCTTAAAATAAATCTTGTCCTCGAGATTTACTTTAAACATTGAATTACTTAACAAGTCCAGAATTTCCACCTTTGATCGGACTGTCATTTCCAAGTCAAGTTCGAAATCTTAAGTGTACTGATTACGCATAGTCACATTTAACGCTTAATTGAAGACATATAACTCCCAAGAAAATTATGGGTACCTTTGCACAATATTTTTAGCATAATACGTATTGCATTTCTTATTCCTTAAATCAATGAACATTCCACTGTAGAGTATCAAAGATCCGGTGGCCAGTTGGTCCCTAAAGCGAGCAAATGACAATGATTACATGAATAAGAAAAGAAACAGATAGCTGATACTTTCCTATCATGCCACTAAGTAGTGAACTATTCTGCAAATGTAGGTGGATATCTAAATGTTGGATTTGTATTTCCAAGTTGTTTCTTCAGGTCCATGGTATTATCATTTACATTTCACAACCCGATTTCTAAGCTTTTTCATTTCCCAATCAAGTATGCATGTACGAAGCATATCTTCCAATACTTGAATTATTCGCTCTGAGTGTCCATCATTATATGGATGGTAAGTTGTACTTAAATCAAAGCGAGTTCAAAGCTCATCTTGTAACTTATTCCAAAATCGTGATGTGAATCTTGGATCTTGATTTGAGACTATTGTCTTTGGAATTCTGTGTAATCAAACAATCCATTCAATATACAATTCGACAAAGTAATTGATAGACAAATCCATCTTCACAGGCAAAAAGTGAGCTACTTTTGTAAGTCTATCAACTATAACCCAAATACCATTTTATTATTTCTTTAATCTTAGTAAGCCGGTAATAAAATCCATCGTTGTTGTCCCATTTCCAATTTGGGATCGATAGTGATTGTAGCATTCCAAATGATTTCTGATGTTCTGCCTTTACTTGTTGGCACACTACACATCGTCCAACATAAATAACAACTTTACGCTTCATACCTTTCCACCAATATTGCCTTTTCGAATCCTTGTACATTTTAGTACTTCCAGGATGCATTGTGAACTGCGTTCTATGAGCTTCATCTAATACTTTCTTTCTGACTTCTTCATTTTCAGGTACAACCATTCGGTCTTTGTTCCTCACACTACCATTTTCATGAAGCTTCCATTCATTACGTACTTCTTTTGAAACTATCTTCTGTCTTATTTCTTGTAATTTAGGATCTTCTTCTTGTTCCTACACTATATATCTCCAACTGAGGTGCTAAACTAAGATTCGCCAAATAGCACTTATGTCATCATGTTGCACTTCTAGATCATAATCTTGTATTGTATCAGACATCTCTTTATTCGCCAACATCAGACAAGACAAGGTGCTCCTGGTCTTTCTAATTAAAACATCAACAACTACATTTGCTTTCCCAGGGTGATAGGACAATTCAAAATCATAATCCTTTATATATTCCACCCATCTTCTTTGCCTCAAATTCAAATCACGTTGAGTAAATATATACTTAAGACTAAATAAACATTGAACTTACTGCCATAAAGATAGCACCTCCAAATCTTCAATGGATGTACTACAACAGCTAGCTCAAAGTCATGTGTTGGATAATCCCTCTCGTAATTCTTTAACTCTCTTGAAGCATATGCTACAATTCTTCCATTTTGCATTACCACACATTTGAGTCCTTAAGTCGATGCATTAGTGTATATCTCAAATGGATCTTGGTTATTAGGCAGTACTAACACTGGAGTTGTGGTAAGTCTTGTTTTCAATTCCTCAAATGTTACTCCTTATCTTTGAGAAATCTCTAACAAATCTTCTATAATAGACAATTAACCTAAGAAAATTTCCTATCCCCAAATAACTCTTAGGCCGCTCCCAGTTCAATATTGCTTCTATCTTACTGAGATCCACACAAATTCTGTCTCCAGATATCACATGTCTAAGGAATTGTACTTGTGTTAGCCAAAAATCACACGTCGACTTCCTAGTATACAACTGGTTGTCCATTAAAATATGTAAGACTATATGAACATGCATTTCATGATCCTCCCTACTTTTAGAATAAATAAGGATATCATCAATGAAAACAATAACAAACTTATCCAAGTACGGTCGGAATACTCGATTCATAAGATCCATAAATGCAACTAGTGCATTTATCTCTAGTATATCCAAATTCATGGCAATGATAGCATTCAATAGGACCTGGCCTCCTAAATCCGTATCCACCATTGCCACTACTACTTCCACAATTTCATGATAAGTTTTAGGTCCTTGACCTACAATATGCCTTCAGGTAGAGTCTCTAAACCCTTGCCTGAACTTAATTTACCATCAGAGTACTTACTCAACTTAGTAAATTTGGCGACATACTCAACCACAGTCATATTCCCTTGCTCAAGATCAAGAAATTCTTGAATCTTAGTATGCTTCGTTGCATTAGGAAAGTAACGTTCGAAAAAAAAAAAAAAAAGTTGCTGAAAATCATCAAAATTCATCTCTTCAATGTTATACTGAGCACGTTAGTACCCCACCATAAATCTGCTACACAAGAACATGTGAAGCTAAGTTAACTTGAAGTTGTGGTGGTACATGAAGAGTTCATCTTCTTCTTAATATGTTCCAACCAACTCTCAACTTTTTCAGCTTTAGACACTCCTAAAAACTTGAGTGGTTTATTTTTCATAAAACGATTGAGATAAGACATCTATCGATCATGTGCACTTTCTTCATTAGTGCGCATATAAGCATTCATCGATGCTTGAAAAGGCCCTAAACATTTTAGCTATTTGTTGTGCATCAAACGGTGTCCTATTTTCTTTTGGACTTGTCAAGGACTAGGTATCATGTCAACGGAGTAGAATTGAAATGAGAGATATTGACTTAACAACTCGTTCAAGATTTGACTTGATAACATATGAAATTGGAGTTGAATTGAAAGGGCAAGGCGGAGTCAATCTAAAACGCTAATCGAAAATGGAATTCAAAACACTTTTCGAACCAAAATGATTTAAAATAAAGAGGAACAACAAAAATCTTTAGAAGTGGATCAACAGTTGCTCTGATACCATTTTTCTGTCACACCCCAAAAACGGGCCCGTAATAGTGCCACGCTCTATTAGTAACGTAATACTATAGTGTTAAAATCCAACACTATTGCACTGCATTCCTAATAGAACGTAAGGCTATTTGAGGTGAATAAAATAATTTATTTTTAAGCAATACGGAAGCGGAAATCAATTTGGTAAAATGAAGAATAAAAAGGCAACTGAATCTAGATAAAACTTTTCCTAAGGAAAAGAACTTCATAATCTACAACAAAACGAAAGAGTTTAAGGTAATTATTATAATAAACCAACTTTTTAGTACGATTTTGAAAGTACAAAGCGCTAAGTTTGGCTACAAAAGATTCCTTCAAGACGGTTAGGGAATCAAGCATATGTACGAACCAAAAACCTGTGGGATGTCAATGAGTGACTAAGAAGTTGACAAGTAACAAACAACGCTTGTCCCGACTTTAGTCCAGATCATCTATTTGTAGATGAGCATCGCAAACGTTCATCTCTCCCAATTAGGGAATCCACCGCAGCTAGGTTTGAAAATAGTATACGACATTGTATATACTGTAGGAAAATGATTTATGCACAACACAAGCTTTGTTTAGTTTCTAAAATAGATTGGATGCTCACACAATTTCCTTTTAAAAAGAAAATAGGGATCCCAATAAATCACTACATGCCTAATCACAGGCCAATGACCAACTACCCCTTTACCTGGACCAACTTCGAACGAACATACTTATGGTAAGGTGTTGCGAGAGTGTCCTTTAATGCTCCCTTAGATATCCTAGTACCTCTAGAAAGGTAGCGGTACTAATCCATTCGTAGTAACCCCTTCGAAGGTTTAGGGGATCGAAACCGAAAGGCGGTCACTATGCCCCCTTCACTCTCAAGTCATCACTTTAATTTGTAGCATAAAACAACATGCACATCATGATATAAAACAAAACCATTTTTCCTCATGGTTCTATCACAACAAAATATATGCAGCTTTCACAGGCATTCGTATATTTACATATAGATACATTCACAAAATTTCATAACTAGGGTAAGTGAGGACCCCCTAACTGGTCTCCAAGCCAAGCAAGCAATATTCCTCACGAGTACCTCGATTAAACGCAAGTACCGTGAGTAATTGGAGTCCCTAGTTCAACAATTACAATATGTCACTATATGTCCATATATAATGACTAAACTTTATTCCCATAACAACAACTATATCCAATAGGGACCTTCACTTAACCAGAATAAAAATTTTGTATTTGAACTTTTTTTTATTGCAAATAGGATCTCAAACTTTTGATAATTGTACTTTGGCCCTTGAACTTTTGGTAATTTACAAAATTACAAAACTGAAATTATTTTTGCAGTTTAGTCCCTGGTATGAAACCAACGGCTTTGAGGTCTATTTTCCCAGAAATTCAACATATATTTCAAGCCAAAACACAATCCATCAATAGTACAACTCACTTCTCCATACAAACGTCCTTTAAAGACCAAATTTGATGAATTTCGAGTCAAACATCAAATTTCTCTAAATCTCATCCATATGAAATTTGTACAAAATCCCATAAATCTTTACCTTAATGTATTAGAAATTGTTGTCCAGTCATCAAATAGGCTTCAAAGCAAAGCCCTCAAATTGTGCAAGAACAAGCTTGAATCGAAAATTTAAGCCTAGTTAGTCATAAACCCAATCTGAACGAATTATTCAACCTAAATAATAATTCCTCAAAATTTAGCTTAGAACGTTGAGTTTGAATCACCGAACATGTAGGCGAAAACCGTTCCTCAATCGGACTCCCGGATTGAAAGTTACTAATTGATGGAAATTTTTCTTCTCTACCTTGTACTTTAGGTTGTGCGAAGAAGAAACTTTCTTCTCGTGCAAATGCATTGGTTCCTTTTAGTTAAGGTACAATGGAAAACTTGCCAAATGTCAAATTAAGAAGGAAATTTTGATCTTTCTTCCATTTTCTTTTCTTTTTCTTTGGGTTCAATCCCAACTTACCATTCAATAACATGGTGAATTTAGATGATGACCAGTGTCCATTTTGCTGGAATTGTTGGCTGCTACCACGTGTAAAAATCATCCATTCTTTGCTGCCATGTGTCAAAGTCAACCATTCTTTGGTTGCCACATGGTATTCTCCAATTCGTCATACTTAGAGTTTCACTGTAAGTAAATACGAGCTCTGAAAATTAATCCAAAAGATACTACGAGCTCATAATCTCGTCCACTTTCATCTTTTTACCTCAAAATAATCTTTGAACTGAAGTAAAATTATCACCCATTTAAAAGGAACTAGAAATTGTAAAATTCATAGGTACTCCAAAGTTCATAAAAATACTTCTAAAATTTCTGGGTCTCACAGGTAGGCCTGGTAAACGAGTCGTGTCTGTCGTTTTCGTGTAACACCTGCTATCTTAACAGGTCGTGGGTAAAGTGACCCGACCCATTATGACCCGTTAAGATTTTTTTTTTTGAAATTTGTACATACCGCACATTGCCACATAAATATTACTTCAAAACATTAAAACACATTTGTTGTTTAAGTACTACATCTATACTCGAAAATAAGAGCCTAATAAACAAATATCCATACACTACTAGTCTATTATAAAATATTAAATGTGCAAGGATATGCAAAATGAAAGAGTTTTTGTTTTCAAGGTTGTGAAGCCTTTCTCAAAAGTTTAAACCTTGCCAATGGAACTCAAAGCTTGCATGTTATTCCTTTTACAAAATCTCCAATTTTCATCAATCATCATGACATAAGATTTTGTGGTATCCACTAGTGTAAATATTTTAAATTGAAAATCGAATTCATTCATTGTATTCATATAGAGTCAAGGAGTGTAGCTGTAGAAAATCATCAAAATTGAAGTTAAAATAATCGTTAAATCGTGGTTTTTGGTTGATAACCGTCGAAAAGTTTTGTCCCGTTACTTAATTTTTGAATGTTTGTTTTTTGCATTTTTTTTTGGCGTGCACGATCTTGAAGCATATACAAACAAGTTTGACGGTTGGATCGTTGAAATTAGTTCCGTAGAATGCGTATCCCATCAAAACGATAGATACACTTCGAGTTTATTTATACTTTCATTAAGTATAACATAAGATTTTGTGGTATCCACTAGTGTAAATATTTAAATTGAAGATCGAATTCATTCATTGTATTCATATAGGGTCAAGGAGTATAGCTGTAAAAAATTATCAAAATCGAAGTTAAAATAACCGTTAAATCGTAATTTTTCATTGATAACCTTCGAAAAGTTTTGTCTTGTTACTTGATCTCTGAATGTTTGTTTTTTGCAATTTTTGGCTGTGTGATCTCGAAATATATACAAACATGTTTGAAGATTAGATCGTTGAAACTAGTTTTGCAAAATGCGTATCCCATCAAAACAATAGATTCACTAATCTTAAGAATTTATTCATACTTTCATTAAGTATAACGTTCCACTAGTGTAAATATTTTAAATTGAAGATCGACTTCATTCATTGTATTCATATAGGGTCAAGGAGTGTAGCTATAAAAAATTCATCAAAATCGGAGTTAAAATAACCGTTAAATCGTGATTTTTTGTTGATAACCGTAAAAAAGTTTTGTCTCATTACTTGATCTCTGAATGTTTGTTTTTTGCGATTTTTGGCGTATGCGATATCAAGGTATATACAAACATGTTTGACGGTTGGATTTTTGAAACTAGTTTCGTACAATGCGTATCCCATCAAAATAATAGATTCACTAACACTTAAGAGTTTATTCATAAAGTATAACATAAGATTTTGTGGTATCCACTAGTGTAAATATTTTAAATTGAAGATCAAGTTCATCCATTGTATTCCTATAGGGTCAAGAAGTGTAGTTGTAAAAAATCATCAAAATCAGTGTTAAAATAACCATTAAATCGTGATTTTTCGTTGATAATCGTCAAAAGGTTTTGTCCCGTTACTTGATCTCTAAATGTTTGTTTTTTGCGATTTTTGGCGTATGCGATCTTGAAGCATATACAAACAAGTTTGAAGGTTGGATCATTGAAATTAGTTTTGTAGAATTGAAATTAGTTTTATAGAATGTGTATCCCATCAAAACGATAGATTACTAACACTTCAGAGTTTATTCATACTTTCATTAAGTATAACATAAGATTTTATGGTATCCACTAGTGTAAATATTTTAAATTGAAGATCAAATTCATTCATTATATTCATATAGTGTCAAGAAGTGTAGCTATAAAAAATCATCAAAATCGGAGTAAAAATAACCGTTAAATCGTGATTTTTATTTGATAACCGTCGAAAATTTTGTCCCGTTACTTGATCTCTGAATGTTTGTTTTTTGCGATTTTTGGCGTATGCAATCTTGAAGCATATAAAAATAAGTTTGACGGTTGGATCATTGAAATTAGTTTCGTAGAATGTGTAACCCATCAAAACGATATATTCAATAACACTTAGAGTTTATTTATACTTTCATTAAGTATAACATAAGATTTTGTGGTATCCACTAGTGTAAATATTTTAAATTGAAGATCGAATTCATTCACTGTATTCATATAGGGTCAAGGAGTGTAGCTGTAAAAAATCATCAAAATCTGAGTTAAAATAACCATTAAATAGTGATTTTTCGTTTATAACCGTCGAAAATTTTTGTCCCATTACTTGATCTTTGAATTTTTGCTTTTTGCAATTTTTGACTTATGCGATCTCGAAGTATATACAAACATGTTTGATGGTTGGATCGTGGAAACTAGTTTCATATAATGCGTATCCCATCAAAACAATAGATTCACTGACACTTAAGAATTTATTCATACTTTAATTAAGTATAACGTAAGATTTTGTGTTATCCACTAGTGTAAATATTTTAAATTTAAGATCGAGTTCATTTATTGTATTCATATAGGGTTAAGGAGTGTAGCTATAAAAAAATCATCAAAATCGGAGTTAAAATAACCATTAAATCGTGATTTTTCGTTGATAACCGTCGAAAATTTTGATAACCATCAAAATCGGAGTTAAAATAACCATTAAAAGATGACTGCTCTTTTTGAAGCACTATTTGGTGGCGTAGAGAAAGGGTTTACAAAGGAGGTGTCAAGGAAGACAAAGTACCTTGCTATTGCTGCTGCACAGGATGAGGGATCTCAGTTGCTCGTGCTTGAAGCAATCAAAGGGTTGTGTGGGAAGTTGATCTCAAATGCTGTTAAGACCCAACCGGCGTCGGAGAATCAACCAGTACCGGTAGCTATGGAAGCAGGGGAATGGCGAGAGGATAGAGATAGAACTAAGAGAATATTCTATTAATTTTGTTAAAATGTCCGTTACAACAAATTCGGAAGCATGTATATCCCACATGCTTGCATTCTCCCAATACAAGAGTGCCATCTGGATAACAACTAACAATTACTAAAGGAAATTGTTCTTCGCACTCCAAAAATCTCATTCTACACTTCTCACAAGTGTATTTTTCTTTCTAATTATAGAAAGTTTGGAGTGCTAAATGAAATTTTTGGAGTGCTAATAACAATTCCCTTACTAAAACCTCTTATTAACTATTGGCCCATTACAATTGAACCCAATACTTTTAGCTCCTTACAATTTTACCCTTAACTACCTTACATTTTAGTCCTTACTATTATTAATTAAAATCTCTATGTGACTAAGGTAATCACAAACTAGTTCATAACAATATGTCCCCCTTAGAAAACCTTGTCCACAAGGTTTTTAGAAAGGAAATGAAGGATGTTTAGCTTTGAACTCATCAAAATCTTCCCAAGAAGCCTTCGATTTTTCTTGATCTTGCCACTACACTAACAACTGAACTCCTGCAACATGCCCTTTCTTATAAACTCTCTTTGCCAGCACTGCAACTTGTGTGTTCCCTACTAACCCATCTTCGACAACCTAAGGCAAAACATTTTGAGGTAACATTCATTCCCAATTGCTTCTTCAAGCGACTCATATGGAACACAAGGTGGATTTTAGTACTTGGTGGCTAGTTCAATTTATAGGCCACATTCCCAACCTTCTCACAAATCTCATAAGGACCATAGTATCTTGGTTGAAGCTTATAGGAGTTATGAGGAGATAGAGCCTGCATATGATAAGAAACTAATAAAGATGCAGAAAATCCTCCACTTCAAATTGCCTATCATTTCTCTTCTTATCATCCTCCACATTCATTCGATTCTGAGCCATCTCCAAATTGTTTTATAGCACAGACAAGACCTTATCCCTTTCCAGTAAACTTTGTTCCACTGTTTCCACTCTTGCAGTACCAAATTCATAGGGTATAATTTGGGGAAAGGAGTGGCAATAGACTAACTTGAAGGGTGTGAACTTGGCAGATGAATGGTGGGAAGTGTTAAAGCACCATTCAGCCCAAGGAAGTCATTGAACCCACTTCTTTGGTTGACCTCCAACAGAACACTTCAAATAGGTTTCTAGATACATGTTCATCACTTCAGTTTGCCCATCACTTTAGGGATGGTAGCCATAACTCATACACAATTTTGACCCTTGTAATTTGAACAATTCCCTCTGAAAGGCACTAACTAAGATAGGATCTCTATCACTAACCACTGAACTTGGCATGCCATGTAGTTTTAAGACATTGTCAATAAAGGCTTGTGCTATTGTGATTACAATGTAAGGGTGGGACATAGCTATGAAGTGAGCCCTCTTAGACAATCTGTCAACCACTACTAATTGGACTCCATGTTGTTTCCCGGCCAAATTTGCAGAATCAAGCCAACCCATGGCTTGAAACCAGGTTAACCCAACCGACACCCCAAAACCTGGCTCTGACTCGATCAAAAACCCTGTTCCGACCCAAACCAAGCCCGGATGGAATATTTTGTTAGGGAATATTCCATAAAGAAAGATTCCGTTATGGAATATTTCGTCAAAGAATATTCCTAGAATAATATTCTCTGGAATATTCCTTAGAATGTTCATGTTGACCTTTTGTTGACTTTTACAAAATTTACCCAGGACCCCTCTTAGGGTAATTCGACGCCTTGATTCCAAATCCGCACTCCGTTTTCCCAAATTAAATCATTTTAGTAAAGTTTTATTAATTGGTCCCTTTATGTGCTTAGGTGCGTTTGTAAGTGGCAACCCCATCCTCTCTAGTTTGCACTGATCTTCGACAACGGAGTATCTGTGAGAGGACCCCTTCTAGAATGCATGATTGCAAAGAAAAAAGAAGTGGTTGACTCTGCAAGGAGTGGCACAAGTGGTTCCTCTTTGGGAATGTATACTATTGACAATGGTTTCTTGTTTTACAAGAAAAGAGTGGTGTTGAGCCCTCACTTTGAGTGGAGAAAGAAAATTTTAGAAGAGCACCATTGTACTCCCTCTACTGGCCACCAAGGGGTACTCAAAACATACCAAAGAATCAAAAGAAGCTTCTATTGGCAGGGAGTGAAGAAAGATATCAAGAATTGACGAAGCCATATTAACATGCATGTGCTAGCCGACATCCGAAGGTGACAAAGCCATATTAACATGCATGTAAGTTATGAAAAAGAACGAATGTAAATAAAACACGTAGATTTTACTAATAAAGAATATGTAAATATAGGAGCGTGTTAAGAGTATACAACTAACCAAGAATATTGTAAAATGAATATTATAAAAAGGTACGAACAAAGGAATGGGTCAACACCAAGAGGACTCGAAGCTACCAATGCGGGAGTGCCATGTTGTTGGGATTGTACGCCTCAATTCTAAATCCTGAAGGGGGCGCAAAACAAAGCATGAGGGGACCAAGTTTATATATATGTAATACTAAAACAATTACTCTTGAAACGTACTAACCCCCAGTTTTAGAAAACTCAAATAGCATAATAAATAATAGGTTTTTCGAAAACCCTAGCATGCTATAAAACCTTCATAAAACATATATCATATAAAGTGTGCTTAGTAGTGGTATCTCAATCGCCCAAAGGCACTACATCGCCCGCCCGATGGTCATACATAAATATCTTTTGCCTGTAGGCACTACATCACCCGACCGAAGCCATATATAAATATCTTTCACCCATAGGCACTACATCGCCCAATCGAAGCCATATATAAATATCTTCCACCCGAAGGCACTACATCGCCCATCCGAAGCCATATATAAATACCATTCGCCCGTAGGCATATAGTATGAATAACCACTAAGTAAGCACAAAAAATCATAAACATAATCTTTTCAAAATATATCTCATCGGACTCAATAGCTCAAATATCATATCATAAATCATATTCATAAATATATCAGTAAATAGTTATTCGATAAAGCATGATATTTCATAAAGCGTAAATCCGCTTTACTCATAAACATTTCACAAAACGTAGTCCAAAAATCATGCTTTTCATGTATACAGTTCTAATATAATCCATTCATCTTGTTCAGTGTTCTTTCTTAATTCATCTATCCAACCATAGTAAAGGTAAGAAATGGCATTGCATTCTCCATTGGACTGAGAAGTAGGCTCATGTAACTGAGGCACCCTTTGTAATTTGGATAAAGCATCCGCAAGTGCATTTTGGGAGCCATTTTTGAACTGTATCTCATAATCATACCCCAATAATTTAGAAACCCATTTATGTTGGAATGCAGTATTAGCTATTTGGTGCAAAAATTATTTAAGACTATTATAATTAGTCTTAATTATGAAATGCCTTCCCTACAAATAATTCTACCATTTCCTTATTGCATAAACCACTGCAATTAACTCTCTCTCATAAGTGAAGAATGCTTGAGTCGTTGGACCTAGTGACTGGCTTGAAAAAGTAATAGACCTCCTACCTTGTTGCAGCACAACCCCAATGCCACACCTTAGGGCATCACACCCCAATTCAAATGGCTTGGAGGAATCTGGTAGTGCCAGTACCTGTGGAGAAATCATAGCAGTCTTAAGTTTTTCAAAGGCTTGTTGAGCGTCTACATCCCAATGAAATCCATCATTCCTTGTCCAGTGGTATAAGGGTTAGTAGCTTTTTCCATAGCCTGGCACAAATTTTCTGTAGTAGCCTGTTAAACCTAAGAATCTCCTTAGTTCTTTGACATTTCTTGGTGCAGGCCAGCTTTGTATAGCTTGTATTTTCCCAGGGTCAGGTGCCATACCCTCTTTATAGACAATGTGTCCCAAGTACTCAACCCTATTTTGTCCAAAAGAACATTTGGATTTCTTGAGGAAAAGTTGATTGGTTTTTAGTATCTCAAACAACACCTACAAGTGTGCTAAATAGCTTCCCAGGTCTTACTATAGATGGGGATGTCATCAAAGAAGACTAACACAAATTTCCTCAAGTGGTGTTTGAACAAATCATTCATTAAACTTTGAAATGTAACAAGAGCATTTGTAAGCCCAAAAGGCATTACTAGGAACTCATAATGTCCCTCATAAGGCCTAAATGTAGTTTTTTCAATGTCTTCAGGCTGCATTAATATCTGGTGATATCCAGACCACAAGTCTAACTTAGAGAAATAGAGGGATCTATGCAACTTATCCAACAGATCATCTATAAGGGGTATGGGATATGAGGTACTTATCCTTGATGGTGAGGGCATTGAGCTCCCTATAATCAATACACATTCTCCAAGTGCCATATTCTTCTTCACTAGTAACACATGGGAGGAAAATGGACTATGGCTTTGCCTTATGAATCATGCCTCAAGTAGCTCATGTGTGCCATAAAAAGCACATTTACTGAGCTCCATATGCTACAATTCGGGTTCGTCTTGCCCTATATCTCCTTCAACAACTTCCGAATCTAACATATCCATTAACAGTAGTTTCTTAAAGGCCACACTTATGCTCTCTTACCCATTTATCATTGTAGAACCAGTATTCACCTCGCTCCCTCTTCCTCTGGATCTCATCTAGGGTCAGTTTCTTAACAGCATGGTTGCTAGTTTTAGGCACAATATGGTGGGAAGGTGTGACCATTGTAGGGGAAGGCCTATGAGCTGTATAAGTTCGAGGTGGAGGCAATTTAAGCTCAGTAAGTTTGGAATCAAGTTGCACCGCAATGGCAATAACCTTGTGCACATTTGTAGGCTTTAACAATTTGACATCATAGCGCAAATCCTTTTTCAACCCCCTAGAAAGTAACTTTGTAACATAATAGGGCTAATCTTGGGCCATCTAGTAGCCAAATAGAAAAATTCGGCGATGTAATCACAAAGAGTACCTGTGTGTCGAAGTTCGAATAGAGCCTCAGCACTGTCGTCAAATTCAGAGGATCCAAACTCATGAAAAAAGGCTTTGTTAAACTCCGGCCAAGTTGGGGTGGTCTTGGTACAATCCATCGAACGAAACCAGTGAAAAGGAAATTCTAGCCGTTGTTTCCAATGCGATCGGGGAGTTTAAGTGCCGGGACTGCATGGTTGCTGAATCTGTGCCAGCTCATGAGGTACATGGTGATCGAAAGGACATGGGTTAGATGAATCTTCACCCTCTTTGTGAAAGGAAAGCTTAGCATCAAAGTTGAGTTCACAACTTCACACGGATGATTGACGGAAAATCAGCTTCAAAAGCAGCAAAGTGAGCATCCATGGTCCTGTAACGAGTGTTTGGTTTTGGATGGGGCATACATGGTGGGAAAATCCAGGATCGGTGGGTGATACCAATGCTAAGACCCAACTGGCACCAAAGAATCAACCAGTACCTGTAATTATGGAAGCAAGAGAATGGTGAGAGCGAGAGGATAGAGATACATCTAAGAGAATATTCTATTAATTTTTCAAAAATGTCTGTTACAACAAATTTGGAAGCATGTATATCCCACATGCTTGCATTCCCCAATACAAGAATGCCACATGGATAACAACTAACAATTAATGAAACCTTCTATTAACTATTGGCCCATTACAATTAAACCCAATACTTTTATCTCCTTACAATTGTACCCTTAACTTCCTTACATTTTGGTCCTTACAATTTTACCCTTAAGCTTTCCTTAATCTCGATTCCTCCCCAGCCCCTGTTCTCTTTGTGACTAAGGCAATCACAAACTGGTACATAACATGAAGGAGGTTTCCTAGGTTTTAAAAGCTCTCTATGATGCTGATATCTTGGAGGAAGAAACTATAGCGCAGTGGTATCAAGATGGACTAAAGGAAGCCCGCAAGGGGTCTCAAATTGGGAAGAACACTAAAGCCTTCATTGACTGGCTCGAGAGTGCTGAGTCTGAAACCGAGGAATAAGGCTCTTAGCTTTTTCTTTGTTTTCATCATCGCTCGCGTCTTATGTTCATTTTTTGTTCACTGTTGTTACCAATATCATGTAGGGGTGGTTTTGGTACATACCAAAACCTCTGTACCAATTACCATACTAAATATTTGGTACAACAAAATCTATTACCATTACCGTACCAAACTTTTGGTATACCAAATAGTTTGGTTGGTATGGTATGCCAATGGTAATTGCCACTTTGTTTTAAACCACTTAGTTTAGCCAAAATCTAATATTTTTCTAACCTAATTCAAAGCCCAAAAAATATACACAGTTTGACATATATACTCAATTTAACATAATTCAAATTTTTTTTACTATTGTATGTCAAAGTGGCAGAAACTTAATAAATCATAAGACAAGATTTCTCTGGCATGCTAAGACTCAAATGAACCAGAAACCTAAGACAACAAACCACAAAAAAGTAAATATCCATAGCTGTGCTCGATGACTAGCTTGCAACCCATAATCCAAGGTGGTAATACCCAATGCATATGTTGTGCCCTCACTTGGAAGTGCTGTTGTTGGGGACACATTCTAGTTTGAAAGGCTAGGTATGTTTCTGTCTTCTTCTACTTGAAAAAAAGGTTCTTAAGAATACAAAACCATCTTCATTCCAAAACAATAAAAGGGTTGCAGTTTCACAAAGGGATGTAGTTTCACAAATGGATGCAGTTTCACATGAAGCTTAAAAATAAAGGGGAATTTGGATTCCCTACTTGCTGTTGCAGATACAATACAAACATGCTGAAATTAACATTTCAAACTAAATCAACTTAAAACTTTAAAAAGTAAAAATTCATTGATCAATTCTTCAAGCTTTGAGATATAGATGCATTTGGAGAAGGCATTGAACTTGTAGAAGATTGAGGTTGAGTTTGTGTCAAGCCTACATTACAAAGTATATATATATATATATATTAATAAGATTTAGAATAAGAATTAAAGTTGAATATTTAATAACAAATTTACTAAATAATTTAAAACATGTCTTACCTGTTTCAACTTCTTCCATTTCCTTGTAGAATTGAAGCATATCTTCCGTTGGTTCTTTGTAGAAGTTTACTTCGTCCGCCCTAAGCCAATCACTAGTACACACTAGTGCCTCTACCATTTTAGGAGTCAAGGATGCCCTAAAGCTTGAATTATGAACTCTTCATTTAGTTCCACATCTTCCAATGGAGCCCCAATGATAGTAGAATAACCCTTTCTATACTCATTATACAAATCAAGCAAGCATTTTTTAATCTCCATAAGCATCCAATCTACCTTCCTATCATCCCATCCAAATGCTTTGAGGTTGATGGTATTCATTTGAAGTTTATAACAAGGGTCTAGAACTTGGCCAAGAAAAAAGTGGATTCACATTCTCAAAATTCCCTCAATACTTGTTAAATTTCCGCATCATTGTAGTAGCCACACTTTGCAATGTAAGATTGGTAGCATCTTTTTTTTTTTTTTTCTCCATCTCTATTTGTAATGTAACCACTTGATCCCATAGCAAAGTTGATGTAACCTTTTTAGTTGCACTAAGCTTCAAAGTAGCATCATGAAATTTCTTCAGAAAATGCGTAAAGGCTAGTGCCTTCTCCCAATCCTCCTCTTCCGGAGGCCCCACTCTCTTTACCAAATTCTTCTTTGAATCCATTTCCATCTCTTCAAAGTAATCGCGAAATTGCACATTCTCCTCCGCCATCCTAAGAAACACTTTCCTAAACTTGTATGCAACGTCAAGCATTTTATATGTTGCATTCCACCTCGTAGACACATCAAAAGGCACATTCGACATTTTATCCATCTTGAATAAGATAGCAAAATCCCTAAACTTATCCAATCTAGCTGGCGAAGAATGAATATACTTGACACAATTTTGATTCCCCTCAACCGACTTAGTAAGCTCCTTTAACCCACTCTTGACAACTAAATTTAAGATGTGACAAGCACACCTCATATGCAAGTACTTCCCATAAACTAAGAGAGAATTCATTTCCCGTAGCCTCTTTTTCATATAGTCAATCGCAACATCATTGGTGGAAGCATTATCAACCGTGATGCTAAAGATCTTCTCTATCCCCCATTGGTTCAAACACACCTCTAAAACCCTCCCAATGTTATCTCCCTTATGACCCGTGATCTTTATAAAGTTTACGATCCGTTTGTGCAACTTCCATTCACTATCCATGAAGTGAGCGGTAACTACCATGTAGTTGATGTTTTGAATTATATCCAAGTATCGGTTATGATACTTACCCTTTGATTATGCATAGCTTCAAACAATTTAGACTTCTCTAATACAAACAAATCCCACACACCGGCTGCAATCTTCCTCCTAGTTGGAATCTTGAACCGAGGTTGAGCCTCTTTCATCATATCAATATATCCACCACCTTCAACCACCTTAAATGGTTATTCATCCTTTATGACAAACATCACAACCTTTAACTCAAGTCTCTTTTGGTTAAAGGTGTGGGGGACCAATCCACTACCCATGGACTCATTTGTTAAGACCGGTTGATTTTTATTACCTTTTATAAAAAGAGGTGAATCCTTACAAACTTTTCTAAGGTGATACATTATGCTTGATTTCCCATTTTTATCAGGATCGGCCGGACACTCTTTCTTGCAATGTGAGCAAATTGTAATGTGAATTTTTTGACCCTTATTCCCTTTTCTTACAACTTTTTTAGCATGTGACCACACCACCCATCGCCCCCCATTAACATCACTGTCACCTCTCATACCACTTCCCACACTTTCATCCACTTCTTCTTGATTTTCTTGTTGAGGTTGTGTTCCAAGTGTTTGGGGTTAGGGTTGGGGTTGGGATTGGGGTTGGGGTTAGGGTTGAGTGGTGGAAGGTGTACTATTAGAGCCATGGCTATTCCTAGACTCCATCTTGACCTATTAACCAAAATAAGACACAATGTTATATTAAAATATAGTAGCTAGCCATGTAACTCATTCACATAAATTGTATGTATAGTCATATGAATAAGCCATATAATTATGCAATAATTCATACATTTTAAAAGATAAAATCACCATTGAAGCAAGCAAGTAGCAAGCAAAAGAGGTAAAAAAGCATGCATTAGTATAATTGTTAACTACCTTATATCCCAAATATTAATTTGCTTTAATTAATTACTAATCAATTTAGTATAGGATGTAAAAAATATACATTTTAATATCCACCCCTACCCTGAAATCGGTCTCTCACTCGACTATAACCAACGGCGAGATTTGCACCCATGGCTCTCAAATCACGAAAGGTATAATTGTTAACTACCTATAATTGTTAACTACCCGGCGAGAAGAACTATTAGTTAAGAATCCTTCTATGTTGAAAGAGACATCCATAACTTTCATTAGAAATTATTTTCTGCAAGGTCAAATGAGTCTCAGTAATATACATTTTCTTGGTACATTGCTAATTATCCAAGGTACACTAAAACTTGCAAAAAGATTTCAATTCCAATATTATTCCATCACTTAATAAAAAAATGTTTGAATAACAAGTGGTGGTTAGTTATTAATGATGTCAAGGGTGAAAAAATATGCACATTGGCAAACGGTGAACTCATTGGACCAAAAGAGAATAACTCAGAACTTAAAAACCAACCAACTTTTTATGCTACTTGTATCACAAAGTGAAAACCCTTTTTGAGATCATAATCCCAATTTTATCAATTTAGGGTTTCTGAAAGTTTTAATCTAATTACAGAGGACAACCCATTCTTCAAAATTGATGACAGAGTACCATGGAAAAACTGATAAAAGAGTACAATGGAAAAACTAAAACTAATGAAAGAGATTCCTAAACTTCATCTCTATATTCTTCAAAATTGTATGTAAATTACCTTGACAAATGGAACCGCGAAGAAGGACAACCTAAGTTGATGAAGGAGATGATGAGATGGACTACAGAGAAAGACAAAGTCGCCGGAAATGAGAAACGAAGATGAGTTGATGAGAGAGCTGCGACGGCGGAACAAGCCCTAGGTTTTCTAACTTTGCATCGAGCAGAGACCAGAGTGAGAGACTGAGAGTGTTTGGTTTTTGTGGAGATTTTAGGATAAATGAGTCAAACGACATAATATAATATTACATAATACATAATACATAATTCTATTTATATATATATATATATAAATACATAATATAATATTAATAATATTGGTAGCCGGTAGGTACGGTATAGCACCGGTACTGGTTTTGAGTACCGGTACAGTACCGAAACAGTATGGTATGGTACAAATACCGTACCATTACTAGTGCTACAAATTTTTTGGCACAACTTTGGTATGGTACGATTGGTAATACGGTAGGTATAGTAATGTGGTAAAAAATTCCACCCTTTTATCATGCATCCTCACGAGCAAATAAAAGGGTTTTATGAAGCGTCTTTTTATGAAGCGTCTTGTGTTAATGTTGAGTATTATTTTATTTTTTGCATATTTTGTTGGAAAATATTAGTATTTTAGGTATTATATTGTTTGAGGTTTGTTATAAGTTTAGTTTGAGCTTAACCTGTTAGTATTAGAGTTAGATTTGTTCCCTATAAATATAAGGGTGCATTAATGTAAAGGGTTAATTTTAATTTAACAAAAAACCACATAGGAATTTTATTTAATGAAAAGGGCATGAGTTTTAATGAAAAATGACAAAAACTATAAGAAAACAAACCTAAATAAAATGAAAAACTGATGAAAATAATTTGAAAATTTTAAATTTTAATGATAAAGACAAAATAAAAGGTAAAGTAAATAGTACCAGAATTGACTTTTTAATGTAAAAATATGATTTTTCATTAAAGTAAACAGTACCGAAAACTTTTCGTTAAAATTTTCTAAATAAAAAGCTCACGAGATGGAAGCGAGCCAAGCGTTCAAAACAAATTTTTATTTTCCAGTCCATACCCTTGATGGAACGCCACTTCTGTCAGCTCAAAACATCATAATTTTGATGCTATTTGCTTAATTTGTCTTCTTGTATTGTAATTGCATGCAAGTGGGCATGAGCTTATTTGTTTCCCTTTCTTTTACTATTTGAAAGTCAGCCCGAAAATTGATGTGCCCACGTGGGTACCCTTTTCATTATGTCATTTGTCTTCTTTGAGATAGCCCTGGGGAAGGCTCCTTTTTGGGTTGGACTGAGGCTGAAAAAAAAAAGGACTGAGCACCAGTAGTACAAATTACAAGTTAATTTACAGTCATCTTGTAGCATCATCCTTGTACTCGTATTGTCAATTTTGAAATCTTCATTCATCTTTTTTTTTTTGTTACATACTATTGTTTTTATTGGACCTTGCTTCATAAGAATCAAAGATCTACAAGACGGAGCCAGAATTTTATATCAAATTATATATATTTTTCCCTATTATTTCATAAAGAGTGTGTAATTTTGTGGTAGTTCTAAAAATAGTATGATTATTTTATTGTATTTCAAAAATAGTGTGAGTTATTTTTGCTATATTTCTAGAAATAGTGCATATTTTGTTCTTAGTGTGGGTTATCTAGGTTCATTTTTAGAAAGAGTGTGAGTTATTTACTGTGGTTCTAGAAATAATGTGGTTATTTTGGTTCAGCTTCAAAAATAGTGTGATTACTTTGTTATAGTTCTAGAAATAGTGTTTATTTTGTTCCATTCTAGAAATAGTGTAAGTTATTTTGGTTCAATTTTCCTAAAAATGTGTAACTTTATTGTAGTTCCAAAAATAGTATGGTTTAATTTAGTTAACTTTTAGAAAGTTTTGTTATAGTTCTAGAAATAATGTGAGTTATTTTGATTCAGTTTCATAAATAGTGTAGGTTATTTTGCTATAGTTACAAATAGTGTGGGTTATTTTGGTCTAGTCTCATAAATAGTGTGGGTTAATTTTGATATAGTTCCAAAAATAGTGTGAGTTATTTTGGTTCAGTTTTATAATAATGTGAATTACCTTGCTATAGTTTCATAAATAATGAGGGTTATTTTGGTTCATTTTCATAAATAGTATGAGTTATTTTGCTATAGTTCAAGAAAAATAGTGTAGGTTATTTTGGTTCAATTTCATAAATAGTGTGTATCACATCTCGGCCCGGGGTCCACCACATCCCGGGCCCGCTCCACCACCGTAGTACGATATTGTCTGCTTTGGGCCCCGACTACGCCCTCATGATTTTGTGTTTGGGAACTCACACGATAACTTCCAAGTGGGTCACCCATCATCAGAGTGCTCTTGTGCACTACTCGCTTAACTTCGGAGTTCCTACGGAATCTGAAGCTAGTGAGCTCCCAAAAGGCCTCGTGCTAGGTAGGGATGAGAATATACATTTAAGAATCATTTCCCTAGACGATGTGGGATGTTACATAATTGTATTAAACTAGAAAAAGAATGAAAACACCTGAAAGTATAAGTCTTGAAATCTCTAAGCTTTTCCCAAAGTCTTCTCCCAAAAGTTGCATACATCGAAGAGAAACCCCAAGTTTGCCAAAAGGCTTATTTATACTACTCTCAATAAAATCCTCCTAGTAAAACGTTTTAGAAATAAAATAGGAAACACATTTCTAAATTGACTTGGTAAATTCGCCTAGAAATCTGCACAACCACGTTTTGGACCCATATCATCTCCAAAATTGGCCCAAAATAGTTGGATATAAAGCTTGGACTACTTTGAAAATTTCTCTAGAAGGCCACGAACCCATCTGAGGTCATCTTGGGCTCCAAAAACGCAATGTAAGCCCAAAAACGTCACTTTCCAGCAAGACGCACTGCTCCTTTATTTAATTGCCAGAAAATAACCGCTTGGTAGAAAAATCCTAAATTTTAACACGAAAAAGCTCAGTAACACACAAACATTCTCCAATTTGAATCACTCCACAATTCGTCCATTTGGTCACGTTTTGCTCCATAGGAAGTCGAATGTCCTATATTGAAAATATAAAACAAAGTATCAAAATTTTACCAAAATAATTACCAAATTATACTAAAAATAGAGTAAAATATATTATATAATAGTGACTCATCAAGCACCAATCATAATTCCTCATCCCAACAAGAAAACAAGAGAAGCTAGCAAAGAAGCTATCTTGCAGGCCATCAGTTAGAAACAACCAATCCAGCACCAACCATAAATGACTGCCTAGAAACATGAAGGCTCTCCTGATAGTTGGGAAATAAATAAGAAATGTCGGTTTCGGAACCTTGTTTTGGGATTGTACTACAATGCATCACACAATGTATATAATTAGCATTAACGATTGTAATTATAAAAGTTCAATTTTGCACCTTTGAATTCATCAGGGATCGCCATGTACTTGTTGATCACCTTCAGAGCCTGGGCGCGATCGAGCTCTGCAATTCGGAAAGCATCATCGTCTTGGAATGCATCTCAAAGTATAGGACTTGAGGTTTGGAAGCTGATGCGTCTCATTTAACAAGTTCGATCCACATTTAAAACAAGAAACTGCTGAGATTCTTGCTGACATGATTGGACCGAGTCAACAATGTGAACAACTAAAATTATGTCCCATCTTCCTAATCTACTTTCTTTACGAATGTACCAAAATCACACGCTCATTATAAAAATAATAATAATAATAATAATAATAAACAATGTAATGAGAAAGCAGGAATGTAAAGAGAAAACTTGTTATGAAATGGTCATATGGAAATATGTAAGCATACTTTGGCTATCAGTAGAGTCCACACCTACAATCAGGGTAAACTGAGAAAAGAATGATGGGTTGACCTCTCCGGATACTCTTTGTTCGGGCAAAGATTTCTCTAGAGAAGGCTCCCCGGACCTCAGCACAGCTCCTCAAGGGATTGACACTTTGGATGTATAGTCAGGCTCTTGCTTGTTGATGTGCTACAAGAAGACAACAAAGTTAGTTCTAAAAAGTGCCTTTGTGGGGCCTTAGGTTTAGGCCTTGAGGATGGGTTTGATGTGATAAAAGTTAAGCACTCAAATTAAACCATCTTGTTGTCAAATCGTAATATAAATGCAAGTAAGGATCGTTTTAAACCGGGGATTAGGAGGGCTTGCTAAAACCTCTAAACTGACTAAAAAATATAAAAACAAAGTTAAAAACGTTTGAATAGACTCAAGGAACTCAAAACAAGTTCAAAAGACTCAAAACAACTTAAAAACACTCAAAACTGCCTAAAAACACTCAAAACTGCCTAAAAACACTTAAAACAGCCTAAAAACACAATCTAGGTAGATTCTGACCTTAACACAATTTTAGACGAATTTAGTGTTTTGGCTTGAATCAAAACACAAACAAAACATAAATTGAACACTTTGAAACAAGAAAGTAAAAGGGGGGGGGATTGATTTGGACGAATTTGAAACAAACAAACAAGTATGAAAATTAGGCAGATTGTAAAACGAATTTGATAAATAAGATGATGGATGGATTAGTTAGAGGTCCATTCTCCACACATGACACACTTGTACATGAATCGATTTCCAATTGTTTTTCAATAGATTATGATGCTCAACACCCCAGATTAACCGTGATGCACAAATTAACCCTCAGATTTTCCTTTACTCATTGAATTGGATGAATGCATGCAACAACCCAAATCATTCTCTAAAAGTCCCCTACATGAATGCATAATAGAGATACAAACAGAGATCATTACGTTTCATGAAAATCCTAAGTGTTGACGAGGCAATTGTAACTATGAATGCATGATACGTTTGCCAAGAATTCAATTAAACGCGATTGTGATAAGCAACCTCCACTACTAATGAATATAAACTTGTAACGATTAGGTGAAACTAATTTATATTCTAGCGTCTAATTCATGCATGAAAACTAAGTATGCATCCTCAATAAACATACAAGAATCAGTTATGAATAAGATAGAAAATTGAATTGCAATCACAACTTAACAAATCACAATTGGAAGAAATCAATTCATATCTCAAGCATGTTCATGGCTTCAAACTTCCTCCTAACTAATTAGGGGTTTAGCCACTCATGATTATAGCAAAATCAAAAAGTAATAACAAAATAAACATTGAAACAAGAATGAAGTACAACTAAAATGCTCCAATCTGCAAGCATGAATCGCCGAAGGCCTTCTTCTTCCCCACCTTGCTACGGCTCAGAGTCTATGGATGTTTATGGATGAATGGAAGGGTCAGAAATAGGTTGGATGGGGGCTGCGGCAAGGATGTATGGTGGTGGAGAGTGATGTAGAATGGTGTAGAATGGTGTATAGGGTGCGGCACAATGTGTTTCTACTGGAATGAGGGGTGGTGACGAATTTAGGCTTTAAAACACATATATATAGGCACGGCAAAGCTAGGGTCTTCATAAATATGATGGGAAGAGGTTAGGGTTTTGGAGATAAAAGGCTTGGCCCATCCAAGGGAGAAAAGAAATAGGGTTTGTGCGGATTTTTAGGCTTCTACAAGTATTAGGTGCGGCACAACCCTAGGGGAGATAGATTAGGGTTTAAACTTAGCAGATTTTAAGGCTTAGGGCCTAAGCTTTCGACACAAGTGTTCAAATCAATAAAGAAAAGGGTTTTGGCCCACTTAGTTTCTGAAAAGGATTTGTAGAGCCCAAATCCACAAGGAAAACGGCCTAACAAATCAGAATCCAAGAGGGAAGAGGCTTGAGAGGTGCGGCAAGGGTTGGAACCAAGGTGAAAAAGGATTCGGAAACTTCCAATCCAAGAATAGAAACTTTCAAGAATGGAAATCTCCAACTTTAGAAAATTTGGCTTCCAATTCTGAACTCTTTGTTCTTCATGTTCACTTCTTCATTTCTTGCCTCCTTTGATCTTCAATTTTGTCCATCCATTTGGCTCCTAGCATGTGATATCCATTTTATGCTCAAAACTACTCCAAAAGGCTCCAAAATGCACCTTTTTGCATACTTTGTCCTTAGAACTTGAAAACACACTAAAATGGCTTAAAAGACTAAAATAACTAAGAACTAACAACGTAAATGCACAAGAACAAGCTAACTAAGTTGCATAAATATGCTCTTATCAAATTCCCCCACACTTAGCTTTTGTTAGTCCTCAAGCAAAATGAAACAAACACAACAAAACAAAGTAAACAAAACACACTCTAATCCTTCCAACATTTACCTCAGGGATTCCAATGCACATGACATGTTAAAGATCATCATTCCCACAGTTTTTAGTCATCTTCACACTTGAGCACATACTTAATCACAGTCACCACTTACTAGTTCACATTTAACCAATTAAAATGATGTTTTGAATGTGGCAACATGCCTTAGAGAATTTGGTCAATTCCTTACAAGATACTCTCTATTTTCACTCACATTTTCTGATTACACACCCTACACTAGTTATATGTGAAAAGATTGATGTAAACATGAAAACTAGTACTCACATATGTGTAAAACAAAGGAAGCCATTTTCTGGAGTTATTAAGCATATTTGGATATGATCTCATGAATGGAATGCTACTACTTAGATGCGAGAACCAGTGACACCATATGCTCATACCCATTTCAAACTCCACAAATTGAAACGCACAACACTCAAGATTGAAGTCAAGGGTTATAACGGGGCTTGGGGGTAATGGCTAACAAAGAAGGGATAGGGATTACAAACATTCTTAAAGCAATAGTAAGCAAAGTAATGAAATCGACACTTAGAATTCACTTTAGAATGCAGAAATGAACTTTTAGACACAAGGGAAGATTCATGCAACACTTAGGGTCAAGTTCAAGCTCTTTGGACCTTTTCTTCAACAACCAACACATGTGAGTTAATTCTCACTTATTTTCAACTCTTCTTCATTTTTTTTCTTTTTATTTTTTTTTATTTTTCCACGAATTTTTTTTCTTTTTCTTTTCTACCCGTGCCTTGTTTAAGACTTTGGCACACACACACACAAGAATCACTTCCCCCACACTTACTTTCTGTAATACATTCATCAAAAAGGAATTCATTTTAAGTCATGCTTTACTATGCTTCAAGAATAAGGGTATGGATGATCCTAAACTAGGCTAGGTAAAGATAGTGTGGGTTAACAAAGAACATAGGCTTAACAAGGCTAAACGGGGTTTAAACTTAAACACATAATGAAATAGGGGCACGACAATTTGGCTTTGGTGGTCACTACACAACTTCATCTTGAATATGTGTTATGCAAATCAATAGCATGCTTTGAATGAAACGGGCATGAGTTCTAGCATTTGGAACTAAATAATGAAACGCCTTCTAAGTAGCAACCAAGCAAAGAATAATGAGATCATTCAACGACTTTAGAAAAAGAGAATGCACAGATTATTAACTTTCCAAACAACATTTAGGCTCAAGTCTCACAAGGTTGTAGCGTTAATTTGAGTTCCTTCCTTCAAGCATGTTACAAAAACTGATTTTATCCTTTGTGATTACATGTGAATTCATAAGTTATAACCACAACCAAGCGTAAACCAAAGAGTAAATTAGACTTCTATCCATGTGTATAACTCTCTTTAATAGTCATGCAATTAAAACCCAAATCCTCATCATTGTGTTGGAAGGTACCCTAAGACACAAACAAACACACAAAAACAACTCTTTTTTAGTACCTACGTACTTGTCTTGGTGTCAGTCACACCAATGACTTGAGACCAGTCACTCTCCCTAAGAGAAGACATAGTACGTACTGATCTTAACGAACTGTAAATGCCCAATTGGCAATCCTATGATCAGGAACGTTTAGGGTATGTATACAAAAGAGAATGGTCTCATGAATCTAACTTATTTAGGTTGCATTCTCCCAATTACATATTCCTTGGACTTATCGTTTAAGCATATAACATTTATATGAGACGGCTTCAAACAATAATCTTTGCCCTTTAAATTAAACTATATTAGTTTAACATGTGAAATGTCCGTAAAGTATCATTATATGATTGGTTTTAGGGCACATTTCTAACACCTAGATCTCTGGAAGTATCACAAATGTTGCATGTCCATAATGATACACAACTTAAGGTAATTCTACCCTTTTCATCTCCCATATCATCTCCTCTTGGTGAATCCAGTAATGCTTATGTTCATCAAATGGTTACCAGGTTGAAGAGTGGTACAATACCACAGAGAAGTTATAAGGGATATTTAGCTACATTGCCTGAACTTGAGTCACTTCAATTAGTTGATGATACATACTTTGGTGGAGGTTTTTCCTTTTTGGTGGTTAACAGTGATGCTGATGAACCATCAACATTCAGAAAAGCTGCTACACTGCCACACTGACAAAATGCAATGCAAGAAGAGTATGACTCTCTTAGGGCTCAAAGAACTTGGGAATTAGTACCACCACTTAGTGATAGGTCTATTATTGGCAACAAATGGATATATAAAATAAAAAAGAATCCAAATGGCACAGTCTCAAGGTACAAAGCAAGGCTGGTGGCACAAGGTTTTTCCCAGGAGCAAGGTGTTGATTATTTTGAAACCTTTAGTCTAGTGGTAAGACATACCACAGTTTGAATTGTATTTGCATTGGCTGCCATTAACCATTGGGATTTGAGACAACTTGATATCAAAAATGCATTTCTACATGGTGACTTGCAAGAAAATATATACATGAAACAACCTTAGGGATTTGTGGATATAACTAAGCCAACACATGTCTGCAAACTGCTGAAATGTCTCTATGGGCTTAAACAGGCTCCAAGAGCTTGGAACTCTAAGTTCACAAGCTATCTACCTGCAATAGGTTTTAAACCTTCAACATCAGACTCCAGTTTATTTGTCAAACAGTGTGAGAATGATATTGTCATACTACTTCTCTAAGTAGATGACATTATCATTACTAGTTCCAATTCCAGTACAGTTCAAATGATAATAATATAATTGTCTGAGGTGTTCAAGCTCAAAGATATGGGTAGATTGACATATTTTCTTGGCTTGCAGGTCAATTACAAGTCCAATGGAGATATTTTTGTTAATCAGTTTAAGTATGTCAAAGATCTTCTTCACAAAGCTGGTATGGACTCTTGTAAATCAGCATCAACACCATGCAAACCTCATACTCCTTTGCTCCTTACTGAAAGAGAGCCATTATCAGATCCCAGTTTATATAGAAGTATTGTTGGTTCATTGCAATATCTTACCTTCACAAGGCCAGATATTGCATATGCAGCCAACACTGTCTGTCAGTTTATGGCTAAACCAACTGAGGTTCATTTTGGGGTAGTTAAAAGGATATTAAGGTTTTTAAAAGGAACTATGCAGCATAGTATCACATTCTCAGCTAATACAGAAGTGGGGATTAAGATTGGATAAGTTGTATATATTGGTTGCAATCCAGTTTCTTGGTAATCAAAGAACATGAGTCTGTGTCAAGAAGTTCTACAGAGGCTGAATATAAGGCCGTAGCTCATACAGTTGCTGATATAACATGGATCAGAAGTGTGTTAAAAGATATGGTTGTAGTATTGCATTCTTCTCCCGTGATCTATTTTGACAATAAACATGCCATTGCTCCAAGTTCAAATCCAATATTTCACTCCAGGATTAAGCACTTAGACACATATTATCATTTTGTAAGGGAGAAAGTTTAAAAAGGAGATCTCCAAGTTCAATATTTGTCAACTGAAGACCAAACTGCTGATATTTTAACTAAGGGGCTGCATAGTCCATAATTCCTTAAGCATTCTTTCAATCTCAAGCTAGGAGACCCAGTTGAGATTCAGGGGGGATGTTGACTGATATACACATACACATAAGCAATCCACATCAGCAAGGTTCCACATCAGCTTAGGTTGTTATCCACATTAGCTTATATGTTAGTTAGACAGTTGAGATTGTAGGAAGATATAAGGCGGTTAGTAGTTTGTTAGAAGCTTACGAAGGAAGCAAAGAGCATGTATAAATAGGGAGCTACTTCTCTCTCTCTGTAATGTGTTTTGCAATATATAAATCCTTTTCTCATTTCTCTTTCTCTATTTCTCTGTAACTTCATCTTACTTCTTCTTCTTCGATCCATAGTATAGTGTTAATAATAATTGTGTGTGGATGACAATGGACGAAGCCCACTTGTATTTGAATGGGATGGTATACAGTTATTGCAATTGGACTTATCATGCGAAATCGCCCAGTACAATGTCAGCATTGACTAGAAATGGGACAATTTGTCCTGAAGCTTCTACATTTGGTCATGTTGATGATGACCAAGTGATGGACATTTTGAATGATGCTTTTCTAAGTGCTTATGGAAGATGAGGGGTTCACTAACCTTGGTAAGTACGATAAATTGTTCAAGGAAGCTAAGTGAAAATTATACCTTGGTTGTGAAGATTTTTTTCATCCTCACAGCCGATGTAAAGGCTATACACATGAAAGTACAATTTAATATGACCAATGAAGATGGGTATTGTTAAATGTATGCTTCTGAAACCAAATGCATTGCCTTCAAATCATTCTGGGTCGAAAAGCATCTTCAAAGATCTTGGCTTAGGATATGACAAGATCCATGCTAAGAACAATTGTATATTGTTCTATTGTCAGTTTGAGAAGTCATACAAATGTTCCAAGTGCAATGAGCCTCAATATGGAAAGAATAAGATTCCGAATTAGATGTTGCGTTATTTTAACAAGATTATAGAGATTGTACATGTTGAACAATATTGCACGTGATATGAGGTGGCATAAGGAGGGACGAGTTGATGATGATGTGTTTATTCTGAACTAACACATCGGTTTAGATTGAATAATGGAGAAATTGGGTTCTCATCCTTCTTTTTGCCACTTCATTGATTAAAACATTATTCCTTTTCAATTTTTGATCAAGGTCCTTGATATTAATAACATAATTAATTATTTCAATAATAAAATATTTTTATTTCTAAATATATTTATTTAATTTTTTTAAAATGTTACAATTAGCGTATTTATATTTATGACTAAATTTTTTTATCATATATTTTTATGTTTAGTTTGTACCCATTTTTAATTTGCAACCTTTTTTAATTTGTACCAATTTTCTTTTTAGTTTTAATTTGTACCCATATATTAATTTCTTTTTGTGCCCATATTTTATAAAGTTTTATTTGTATTTGTACCCATATTTTTTTATTTATATGTACCCATTTTTAATTTTGCTAAATGTACCCATGCTAATTATATGTACCATTCATGTAATTTTTTTCAAATTTTTAATGTTAAACTGTACTCATCCTTAAATATACTAATTTGTTATATGTAAAATGTACCCTTTTTTTTATATAAAATCTATTCAATTTTTTTTTTTCTAATCTCTTTTTAAACTTATATGGGTACATTCTTTTTTCTTTGATTTGAGAATGTATCCATGTGAAGTTTAATCGAAGAAATTTACTAATTTTAGTAAGCCTAATATCTTTTTTTTTTTTTTTTTTGATTTTGAAGAATGTACCCATGTTTTGATACAACAATTTTTTGGTTAATTTTGATGAATGTACCCATGTTTATACACACTGTCACAGCCCGTCCCGGGAATTATATATTGGGGGTGTGAAATGACTATTTTACCCTTGACGGGTACTAAGGTACATATGTATGTGACGTTATTTTGGTTCAAATATTAATCAAGTTGGGAGAATTATATATTAGTAAGTTGGAATATATTGAAAGTTTGATTTTGTTATGTGTGGTTAAGGATTTAGGAAAGGTTTTGGATGGTGAGGATTGGTTTTGGTTGGACCACACAGAAAAACCCTCTCCTTCTCTCCTCCCCCGTGTCTCTCTCTCCTCCCTCACGACCCTCTCTCACTCTCTCTCACCCAAAACGTACGACACTCACCCAAATCCTCCAAAAACTCGACCGATCGAGGCAACCAAGGTATGCATCTTCATCCTCTTGACGTTCTGAGTTCATTGGTACTAGTTTTAGGAAGTGAAACCCTCGAAATCACGTGGAACCCGAACCTCCATTTTTGAGTTATTGTTCATGCACACGTAAAATGTCATGTTTCAGGGAATTCTAAGCTTATAGTGAGCTTAGTGAGGTCCCAAGGAAGGTCGGAGTGCTTCGTTGGAAGGATTTGGACGTCGGGATCACATGGTTCCATTTTGGCCGAATTTCTTGGGAATTTTCGGTTGAGATTTCTTGATTTTTAGAGCCTTAAACTAGTCTATCGTGATTCTACATGTTTGGGGCTTCAATTTGATATAAAATACGAAGAAAATGGGTGAAAAACGAAGGAGAACAAGAAGTTCTAAAGTTGGCCGGAATCCTGCCGCCGGAAAAACCAGTCCGGCGAGCCAAGGAAGAAGGAGATGCGCGTGGGGGCGCGTGAGACCTCCAAAAATTTTTCTAAAAATTTCCCGACGCTCATGACGTCGAGTAGGTCGATGTGGTATATTCATATACCCAAATTGAGCATCGTATGAGAAGTTATTTCGAATTATTGGTTATGTGCCTAAATTTACGTTTTTATAGTTGTTTCACATATAGGTGAGACATATTCCGAGGACGACCGCATCCAGGGATGCCACGGGGGTTACGACCCGTCGACTTATCAGTGAGTGGGCAGTTTTGATTTCGTATTTACCTATATACATTTATTTTCCCAGAAAATACGTTTTTATGAAAGTTATGAATTTAATTGCCATGCATGAAATTATTGAGATATCTAGCTTGAGTATTGATGCATATATATGTGAAATGACGCGGTGGACGCTCAGTTGAGTTTATTTATTATTCAGCTGGGTTATTTATGGGAATTGCATTGAAAGCTCATAACCTGCACCTAGGTGATAGTGCTTATATTGTTATTCACCACACCGCACGCTCGTCGTGGATCCAAGTAGGTGGATGTCGTACAGACCATGTGAGGGTTCCGACATGCTAATTGTACAGATCACTAGATGTGATTCCAACTAGTGGGTGACCTTAGTTATGCGTGCCGATGATTGATGAGAGAAGCACTAGAGCGTAATTATACACCTGTCATCGTACAGACTACTATATGTAGTTCCGAGTGACGTGCAGAGTTGAACCGTACAGGTCACCGAGGTGACTCCGGTTGGATTGGATGTTGAGCTTTAGAATCAGCCGTACAGGACCATTGTAGGATCTCCGGTTGATTTATTATTCACCTGACTATTATTGATGCATTCTGATTATAATTTGGGCATGGCATATCATTTTTGAGATATTATGATGATGAATATGTGTTGAGTTATGAGGTTGCGTATATATATATATGTTTATATACTATTTTCTGGGAAAGTATACAGGTTTTTACGGCGAGGGGATAGAATTGTTTTTAATGAACTGTTTTGGAAAACTATTTGATTTTACTGACCCACTCATTTTGTTTTGCGCCCCTTCAGGTTCTAGTTTAGCGGTTGGTGGCTCTCGAGGTCTTTTCCGGCTTTCTGACAGATTCTCGACATGTAGGACTCACCTGAGGGTGATGTATTTTATTTTAGTCCTACTTGACTGCAGTTAACCTATGCTCTGAACTTATGTGTTTACTTTATAACTCGTCTGGTTATGTTCGTAGGTGGTTATGCTTGAGTTTGGTTTGAATTTCTGTTGATTTATGTTGTTGTTTCGCTTCCGTGTCGCACTTATGGTTACGTCACACTCACGTGACGGCCAGCACACCTGGATCCTCTGGATCGGGGTGTGTCAGTTGGTATCAGAGCCTAGGTTGTAGTCCTGTATAATTGTTAATACTTTAATGATCTTTTGATGTTTTCTGTCAGAATCATGCCGCCTCGTAGAGAGCGTAGGGAGTCCCGCCGTACTCCTGATCCTAATTTCCCGGATATCGTTCAGTTGGGGGAAGCAATGGCTCAGGCTTTCCAGAATGTGATTCGTCCTCCTCCCCCACCTCAGAGGACACCTTTGGAGACCATGTACAATTTGAAGTTAGATCGTTTTATGGGTGATGAAGGCCACGAGGGGGCTGAGAAATGGCTAGATCACATTGAAAAGACATTTCAGGTAATGCAAAGTCAGGGGAATTTTCCAGCTGATAGGTGGGTGGAGACCACTACCTGGTTTTTGGGTCGTGAGCCGGCTAGTTGGTGGAGGAATCAGACTCAGTTTATGACCCCAGCTATGGCATCTGATTGGGCTATGTTTAAAGATAATTTCCAGAAAAGATTTGTCCCTCCAGAGTATATTGACCGCAAGAAACAGGAATTTACTCGGTTGAAACAGAAGAATATGTCAGCTCATGAGTACTACATAAAGTTTACTGATTTATCTCGCTATGACCCTGATACAGCTGGTAATCAGGGAGAGATGCTTCGACGTTTCAAGTTGGGATCTAAGAAGAAGTGGCGTACTTTTGCCAGTGCACTTCCCTGCTCCGACTACCATGAGTTTTTCGAGATTTTGGTTAGGATGGAGGACTCTGATAAACTTTCCAGTGAGAGTGATGATGACGATGATAAGAATGACGGTCAGAAAAAGGATGATAAAGGTAAAGGTATTACTATTCCGGGACCACGCAAGACTCAGAATTTTAAGAAGAGTGGAGCAAGTTCGAGTTCTTCTAGTGGTGGATTCAGTGTTACTGGCCCTAGGAGAGGTGGTGGTAGATTTATAAAGAAGTTCAGAAATGGGAGTTGCATGAGAGGCTGCGTTAGGGTGTTTGTGGATGTGGTGACAGTCTTTGAGGATATTTTTGGAAGTAAAGCGGTGAACTTAGAAAAGGTTTAAATTTTCAATTTTCAATGGAGTGTCAATAAAATTGGGGTAAACATAGATGAAAGTGGTTATGTGACTGTATTTCTAAGGACAAAAATTGACTTAAATTAACTAAAACTAGTGTATGAATATGTGAATTTTCCTTTCTTAATTAAAATTATGTGAAGTTACACGCTGGCCCATATACACATATCATGTGAATTTTCTTTTCTTTGTTAATTTAATGTAGAATTAAAAAGTAAAAATTGAATGTTTATTTATGTATCAATAAAAATAGTAAAATTTGAACGTACGTGTGATCCTCCATAAAACTCGAAGGCCTTAGGGACTTGGAGTTTGATTTAGTTTGTCTCTCAAACTGGTAGTGCTTTTTCCTGTGTATATATACGTTGAAGTATTCATGTGGAATAAAACTACCGAAATGTCCCAGATGCGTGAAAGTGAAACACCTGAAGATAAGGTGGTCGAAATATTGTCTAGGTTGCCACCCAAGTCTCTAATGCGATTCAAATGCATGCGCAAGTCTTGGTGTACTCTCATCAATAATCCAAGTTTTGTGATCAAACACCTCAACATTTCCATGGACAACAAACTTTCATCCTCCACTTGTATCTTTCTTAACCGTTCTCAGGCGCACATTTTCCCAGACCAGAGTTGGAAACAAGAAGTTTTTTGGTCCATGGTAAAGCTTTCCATTGATAGTGATGACAACAACCTTCATTATGATGTTGAGGACCTAAATATACCGTTTCCATTGGAAGATCATGATTTTGTATTGATTTTTGGTTATTGCAATGGAATTCTCTGTGCAGAAGCAGGAAAAATGGTTCTTTTATGCAATCCTGCAACGAGGGAATTCAGGAAACTTCCCGTTTCATGCCTTCTTCTACCCCCTCCCAAGGGAAAATTCGAATTGGAAACGACCTTTCAAGCATTGGGATTTGGCTATGATTGCAATGCTGAAGAATACAAGGTCGTTCGAATTGTAGAAAATTGTGAATATTCAGATGATGAGCAAACGTTTTATCATCGTATTGCTCTTCCTCACACGGCTGAGGTATACACCACGACTTCTAACTCTTGGAAAGAGATCAAGATTGATATATCAAGTGATACCTATTCATGTTCTTGTTCAGTGTACTTGAAGGGATTTTGTTACTGGAATGCAAGGGGTGGCGAGGAATACATACTTTCATTTCATGTAGGTGATGAGACATTTCATATAATACAATTTCCCTCTAGGAGAGAATCCGGTTTTACGTTTGATTATATTTTTCCCCGAAATGAATCCCTTGCTTCTTTTTGCTCTCCTCACTATGAAGGTAAAGATTCTAAATTATTTGAAATATGGGTAATGGACAACTATGACGGGGTTAAGAGTTCATGGACAAAACTCCTAACAGTCGGACCCTTAAAAGGCATTCAATATCCATTAACACTTTGGAGATGTGATGAGCTTCTTATGCTTGCCTCTGGTGGAAGAGCCACATCTTATAATACTAGTACCGGAAATCTCAAGTCTCTTCATATTCCACCTACTCTCACCAGAGTCGTAGATTTCAAAGCTCTTATTTATGTGAAAAGTATTGTTCCACTCAAGTGAGTTGAGGGCAAAGTTCCATTTCTCCTATTTAATATGTAAGCATGATATAAGGCTTGAGTTTGCATATTTTAATTTAATTTGTTTTGTGGTCTTTGTACCTTTTTTGCTTATCATGCGATGGATTTAGTTTTTGTGCTTTCAACATTTTGTAATGTTATTCTATTTGCTTTAAACTGAACTAATATTAACGATTCCCTTATGTTTTCGTTTTTTAATTCTCTTCAGAATTCTCTTCTTAAAAACCTAATATGTTTTAGGCAACAAAGTATATTTATAAGTAAATCCGGGTTGATAAAAGAATTTAGGCAACAAAGAAATTTATAGCCTTTTAGCCCGTAACCGTAGCTCATAAAAAACGGAATGGGTATATATAGTAGTGTAAAAATACATTGTATTATTCGACAACTTTGCTATAACTTTACTTTGAAGAATTCAGGCACTTTTTTAATTTTTAATATGTATTTGTTTAACTTAGTTAATTATGTTAGGTTAAAAATACATGAATTTTATATATATTGTTTGTATCATACTTGACCAATCCCGAAACTACTGAGCATCGGTCAATGTTATACCATCAAAGACCCAGAAGAGTTTCCCTCCAACCAGAAGGCCAATCATAGTGCGACACGTGTCGACATCAGAAGCCAATCATAGCGCGACATGTGTCAACATCAGAAGCTAATCACAACACAACACATGTCAATGTCAAAATGAAACTAGAAACTCTCTTCTATAAATAGAGATTATTCTCTCACAATATTTTCTAATGTCATTTGTACTAAATCATTCACTAGTACTCACTAAAGGAGAGTTTGAACCTATGTACTTGTGTAAACCCTTCATAATTAATGAGAACTCCTCTACTCCGTGGACGTAGCCAATCTGGGTGAACCACATACATCTTGTGTTTGCTTCCCTGTCTCTATCATTTACATTCTTAACAGTTTCTGTTGTACCAAAGTCTTCACCAAAGTTCAAGTCAAAATGACAGTCGGATGGGCCAGATATTCTCAGAAATGATGAAAGAGAAATGAGGTGCAATAAATCTCTGAAGTAAGGGGAAAATTCCTATAAGCAATAATTCTCTGAATATACTTCTTGCACATAATTGGTGCCCTTATAAAAGAAAGCGTAACAGGGTCGTTGGTTTAAAAATCGAAGAGGCACCACTATTCGGATTTCGAAGAGGCACCACTCTCAACACGCAACATTAGCTCCTCGGGTACCACAGATGATTTTGCCAAATATCTCTGACAAAGTTTAGACACATAAATTTTGAAGGTCCAACTACCCTACTATTACCCATAAGGGTAAAGGAATAACACCACTACTTGATAACTGAAAAGTCCCTATATGTGTCAACCTCTGTGCTCCGTGGCAAGGTAGACTGGCAAAAATGCCCAACCTTTACTCACATTCGAGAAAACACTCCCAACAAGATTGCTTGCTTAAAAATCAAAGATGCACCGCTCTCCGAATCTCGAGAGTCAGACTCCTTACAGGATTACTTGCTTAAAAATCGAAAAAGGCACCGCCTTCCGAATCTCGAGAGCTAGACTCCCAACAGGATTATTTTCTCAAAAATCAAAGAGGCACCTCTCTCCGAATCTTAAGAGCCAGACTCCTAACAGGATTGCTTTCTCAAAAATCGAAAAGGCACCGTTCTCCGAATCTCGAGAGCCAGATCCCCGACAGGATTGCTTGTTCGAAAACCGAACAGGCATCGCTCTCCGAACTTCAAGAGCCAGATTTCCTTGGATAAAGCTTGTCTGCAATCTTCACACACAACATCAGCTTTCCAGATACCATATACCACTTTTTCAAAGTGCTCTAACAAAGTTAAAACACGTTAAGCTTGCAACTCCCACTACATTACTTTGACCAAGAAGGGTAAATGAATAGCATTATAACTTGCTCAAAAATCGAAGAGGCACCGCCCTCCGAATCTCGAGAGTCAGACTCCCAACATGATTACTTTCTAAAAAATCGAAGAGGCACCGCTCTCCGAATCTCAAGAGCCAGACTCCCAACATGATTCTTTCTCAAAAATCGAAAAGGCACCGTTCTTCGAATCTCGAGAGCCAGATCCCCGACAAGATTGCTTGTTCGAAAACCAAAGAGGCATCTCTCTCCAAACTTCGAGAGCCAGATTTCCTTGAATAAAGCTTGTCTGCAATCATCACACGCAATATCAGCTTTCCAAATACCACATACCACTTTTTCAAAGTGCTCTGACAAAGTTAAAACACTTGAAGCTTGCAACTCCCACTACATTGCTACGACCAAGAAAGGTAAAGGAATAGCATTACTACTTGTTGTTAGGGAGACTCCTATATATGTTGACCTCTATCCTCCACGGATAGGCAGACCTGCAAAAATGCTCAACCCTTCCTCATATCTGAGAGGGCACTCCCAATGATGTCTCTCAAAATACTCAGCTTTCTTCCCCCCAATAATACCTATGCAAACCAGCCACACCAGAGCAAGAGTATCTCATATCATCAGGGTCAAAAGCAATAGTATCCCATATCATGCTTTTTCCCTGTCTTTTCCTTTGCCTTTGTTCTTACCTGCAAGACAAGGAGAAAAAGAACAATCAGTCAACACTTGGAATCAAGCTTCCAGTCAGGAACTGACTGCCTGGAACCCCTTGCCTGATTACTTACCTGACATTGCTCTCGAGTAATCATCTTCAACATTTTCTGCTTCCAGAAAAGATACCACATCCGCCTGAGGAACAGATAGGGCAAGTGAGAAGGATACAAGGAAGCATGTGGAGACAAGCGCAACAGAACATGTGCCGATTCATCTATTACTTCGTCAACAGCAAAAGTATCCCATATCATCAAGGTCGAACGCACTCTTGATTTAATGGACTTGTTTTAACCCTCAAATTCTTGAGTCGACCTTATACTTTGGAGGAAACTAGAAAACCTTCCAACCCAGTTCAAGAATAAGCCTGTGGAAAGTTACTTCTTCAAAAGCAAAAGTATCTCATATCATCTCTTCTCCATTTGCTTCTCCTTATCCTTGTTACTGTTTATGACACAAGGAGAAGGAGAACAATCAACCATAACTAGTGGGTGACCTTAGTTATGCGCGTCGATGATTGATGAGAGAAGCACTAGAGCGTATTCTTATACCTTTCATCGTACAGACTACCATACGTAGTTCTGAGTGACGTGCAGAGTTGGGCCGTATAGGTCACTGTGGTGACTCCGGCTGAGTGGGATATTGAGCTATAGAATCAGCCGTACAGGACCACTGTAGGGTCTCCGGTTGATTTATTATTTCACCTAATTTATATTGATGCATTCATATTATATTTTGGAATGGCATGTCATATTCTTTCTAAGATGTTATGTTGATAGATGGTGAGCTGAGTTTTGATGATATAAGTATATATATGTTTATATACTATTTTTCTGGGAAAGTATACAGGTTTTACGATGAGGGGTTAGAAATGTTTTAAATGAAATGTTTTGGAAAATATTTGGTTTTACTAACCCACTCATCTTTGTTTTGCGCCCCTCCAGGTTCTAGTTAGCAGTTGGTGGCTCACGAGGTCTTTTCGGCGTTCTGACAGACGTTCTGCATGTAGGACTCACCTGCGGGTGTTGTACTTTAATTATAGTCCTACTTGACTGCATTTGATACCTACGCTCTGAATTCGTGTATTTTACTTTATAACTCACTCTTTTATGCTAGTAGGTTATTCTGCTAGTAATTGTTTTAAATTCCTTCTTATTTCTGTTATATGTTGCTTCCATGTGGCACTTTTGGCTACGTCACGCTCACGTGACGGCCAGCACGTCTTGATTCTCAGGATCGGGGTGTGTCAGTTTGGTACCAGAGCCTAGGTTGCAGTCCTGTATAATTGTTAATACTCTAATGATCTTTTGATGTTTTCTGTCAGAATTATGCCGCATCGTAGGGAACGTAGGGAATCCCGCCGTACTCCTGAACCTAATTTCCCGGATATCACTCAGTTAGGGGAAGCAATGGCCTAGGCTTTTCAGAATGCAATTCGTCTTCCTCCCCCTCCTCAGAGGACACCTTTGGAGACTATGTACAATTTGAAATTGGATCGGTTTATGGGTGATGAGGGTCACGAGGGGGCAGAGAAATGGCTAGACCATATTGAGAAGACGTTTCAGGTGATGCAAAGTCAGGGGAACTTTCCTGTTGATAGGGGGGTTGAGACCACTACCTGGTTTTTGGGTCGAGAACCGGCAGGTTGGTGGAGGAATCAAACTCAGTTTATGTCCCCATAAATGGCAGCTGATTGGGAGGTATTTAAAGAGAATTTCAAAAAAGATTTGTCCCTCCAGAGTACATCGATTGCAAGAAACAGGAATTTACTCGATTGAAACAAAGGAATATGTCAGCACATGAGTACTACAGAAAGTTTACTGATTTGTCTTGTTATGACCCTAATACAGCTAGTAATCAGGTAGAGATGCTTCGACGTTTCAAGTTGGGAACTAAGAGAAAATGGCGGACTTTTGCCAGTGCACTTCCCTACGCCGATTATCATGAGTTTTTAGAGATTTTGGTTAGGATGGAGGACTCCGATAATCTTCCCAGTGACAATGAGGATGACGAGGACAAGAATGATGGTTAGAAGAAGGATGATAAAGGTAAGGGTATCTCCATTCCAGGACCTCGCAAGACGCAGAATTTTAAGAAGATTGGAGCGAGTTCGAGTTCTTCTAGTGGAGGATATAATATTACTGGCCCGAGGAGAGGTGGTGGAAGATTTTTTGGTAGACCCAGATTTTAGAGGCAGAGGGATTCCGGTGATGCTGGTGGATCTGGTGCTCCGTGGTGCCGCCGTTGTAATTTTCGTCATCATGGTGAGTGCAAGAAAGGTGGTGGTGCTTGTTATACTTGTGGGAAAATGGGACATCGGGCTTCTCAGTGTCCCCAGGGTCAGCAGAGACCTCAGCTGACCACTATGCCACCTCCAGCGCCGATTCAGTAGAGCTTTGGACCAGGCAGTTATGGCCAGTCGGGTCGTGGTGGTGCTTACTACTACCAGGGGGATGCTACTCCTTATGCTTCCGGACCTTATCAGTATCCCCAGGATCCTTATTCTCAGACGGGGTATTCCTAGAACCTTGGGGGTTATTCTTCTTATTCTTCCATGCCAGCTGGTGGATCTCAGTGGCATCAAAGAGGTCAGCCTCGTCAGGGAGAGGTTGCTGCTGCTGGTGTAGGATCATCTAGGCAGTCCAATCAGTCAGGCCAGGGACGTACTTCTCATGGGCGAGGTAATCAATGCAGTAGAGGTCGTGGTGGACGACAGCAAGCTCAGGGGCGTGTTAATCACATTTCACTGCAAGATGCTCAGAACCATCCAGGTTTGATCATGGGTACGTTAAATGTTCTTGGTCATTTTGCTAGAGTATTGATTGATTGTGGTGCTACGCATTCTGTGATTTCTCATACGTTTGCTCAAATGACTCAACCTCACCCTTCACCTCTAGGATTTGACTTAGAGTTTGTCATGCCTAGATGAGATAAATGTTATGTTGATAGTGTGTATCTTGGGTGTCCAGTAATGGTAGAGGGCGTAGTTATGCCAGCTGATCTTATTCCGTTAGATATTGTGGATTTTGATATGATTCTAGGGGCTGATTGGTTGCATTATAATCATGCCCATATTGATTGTTATGGGAAATCAGTTACTTTTTATCGCCCTGGACTACTCGAGGTTACTTTTATGGGTGAAAGAAGTGGGGTGAGACATGGTGTTATTTCTGCCATAAGAGCAAGGAAGCTATTATCAAAGGGTTGTCAAGGATATTTAGCACATGTGGTGTTAAATGATGTTGTTCCTAGTAGTGTGGAAGAAGTTGGTGTGGTTAGGCATTATCCTGATGTATTTCCTGATGATTTGTCGGGGTTGCTGCCAAACAGAGATGTGGAATTCTCTATTGATTTGCTTCCAGGTACTGATCCTATATCTCTAACTCCATATAGAATGGCTCCAGCTGAATTGAGAGAATTGAAAATTCAGTTACAAGAATTACTTGATAAAGGTTTCATTCAACCTAGTTCATCACCTTGGGGAGCTCCAGTATTATTTGTGAGAAAGAAAGATGGAACTCTGAGATTATGCATTGATTATAGGCAATTGAACCGGGTAACGATTAAAAACCGTTATCCATTGCCTCGCATTGATGATTTGTTTGATCAGCTGAAAGGTGCGTGTGTATTCTTTAAAATTGATTTGAGATCTGGTTATTATCAGTTGAAGATTAAAGATGAAGATATACCTAAGACGGCTTTCCGAACCCGTTACGGACATTATGAATTTCTGGTTATGCCATTTGGGTTGACTAATGCACCTGCAGCTTTCATGAGGCTAATGAACGAGGTATTCCAGCAATATCTTGATAAATTTGTTATTGTTTTTATTGATGATATTCTGGTATACTCTAAGTCTAAAGCAGATCATATCCGACATCTTAACTTGGTATTAAAGAAATTGAGGGAACATCAGTTGTAATCCAAGTTCAGTAAATATCAGTTTTGGTTGACTGAAGTGGCATTTTTGGGGCATGTTGTATCGGCCCAAGGAATTCAAGTAGATCCTCAAAAGATAGCAGCAGTGGAGAATTGGGAACAACCTCGAACCGTCACTGAGGTACGAAGTTTTCTTGGTTTAGCAGGTTATTATCGACGGTATGTTCATGATTTTTCTATGATTGCCTTGCCGTTAACGAAGTTGACCAGAAAGGATGTTAAGTTCGAGTGGGATGAGAATTGTGAGCGGAGTTTCCAGCAATTGAAATATTGCCTCACTCATGCTCCAGTATTGGTACTTCCTGATGATAGCGGTAATTTTGAGATTTACAGTGATGCTTCCTTGAATGGTTTGGGATTTGTTTTGATGCAGCATAATAGAGTGATTGCCTATGCTTCTTGACAGTTGAAGAATCATGAAAGGAATTATCCTACTCACGATCTTGAATTGGCAGCCATTGTCTTTGCTTTGAAGATTTGGAGGCATTATTTATATGGTGAGAAGTGTAAGATCTTCACTAATCACAAGAGTCTCCAGTATCTATTTACTCAACATGATCTTAATCTTTGTCAGCGAAGGTGGATGGAATTATTAAGTGATTATGACTGCACTATTGAGTATCATCCGGGTCGTGCTAATGTGGTAGCTGATGCACTGAGTAGGAAACCTCAAGGTCGACTCAATGCTTTATATGCTTGTCGTGTTCCTCTTCTTACTGAACTGAGGGCAACTGGAGTAAAGTTGGAGTTGGAAGATCGAAGCGAAGCTTTTCTTGCTAGTTTTCAAGTCAGACCGGTTTTGGTGGATCGTATACTCGAAGCTCAGATGGTGGATGAGGAAATTCAAGAAATGGTTCAATTAAGAAATGAAGGGAAAAAGAAAGACCTCAGGATTCGAGAATCAGATGGCATGCTTATGCAGGAGAACAGAATGTATGTACCGAATAATGAGGAATTAAAGAAGGAAATTTTGGATGAAGCGCATTGTTCAGCTTATGCGATGCACCCAGGAGGAACTAAGATGTATCATACCGTTCGACCATTTTATTATTGGCCGGGTATGAAAAGGGAAATTGCAGATTATGTAAATAGATGTATTATTTGCCAGCAAGTCAAAGCAGAAAGAAAGAAGCCTTTTGGGCGAATGCAGCCACTCCCCGTTCCCCAGTGGAAATGGGAAAATATAACTATGGATTTCATGTATAAGCTTCCTCGTACACGAAATGGATTCGATGGTGTTTGGGTGATTGTTGATCAACTTACCAAGTCAGCGCACTTCATTCCAGTGAGGGAAAAGTATCCTCTAAATAAATTGGCTAAGTTGTTCATCACGAAGATTGTGAAGTATCATGGAGTTCCAGTGAATATTATTTCTGATCGAGACCCAAGATTTACTTCTAAATTTTGGGTAGCTTTTCAGGAAGCTCTTGGTACGAAATTGCTTTATAGCACTGCTTATCATCCTCAAACTGATGGGAAATCAGAGAGGACTATTCAGACGCTGGAGGATATGTTGAGATCTTCAATGTTACAATTTGGTGATTCTTGGCATGATCGCCTGGACTTGATGGAATTTGCCTACAATAATAGTTTTCATTCGAGCATTGGTATGTCACCATTTGAGGCACTTTATGGTAGGGCGTGTCGTACGCCATTGTGTTGGTCTGAGGTTGGTGAAAGAGTGTTAGAAGGCCCAGAGATTGTGGATGAGACTACTTAAAATATTCAGGTGATTAAGACTAACCTGAAAGCAGCCGAGGATCGACATAAGAGTTTAGCAGATAGACATGCTACTGATCGAGTGTATGATGTGGGTGATTGGGTATTTTTGAAATTGTCACCTTGGAGAGGTGTGGTACGATTTGGAAAAAAAGAGGAAAGTTAAGTCCTAGGTACATAGGACCCTATGAGATCACTGAGAGGATTGGTGAAGTTCCCTAGAGGTTGGAGTTGCCTCCGGGGTTATCTAAGGTTCATAATGTGTTCCACGTCTCTATGCTTCGACATTATATTTCTGATCCTTCACATGTGATCCCTCCTCAACCGCTAGAGATTAATCCGGATTTGACGTATGATGAGGAACCAGTCACTATCTTGGATTGGAAAGATAAGGTTCTAAGGAACAAGACGGTGAGATTGGTGAATGTGTTGTAGAGGAACCATTCTGTAGAAGAAGCTACCTGGGAGACAGAAGATCGAATGAGAGAGATGTACCCAAGGTTATTCTATGGGTATTAAGCGGTTTATTTGGTTGTGGGAATTTTAGGGATGAAATTCTATAAGGAGGGAAGATTGTCACAGCCCGTTCTGAGATTTTCGTATCGGGAGCGTGAAATGACGAAAGTACCCTTGTCGGGTATTAAGGTATGTGACATTATTTAGACTTAAATTCTCTAACTTTGGAATTTGCTTATGTGGGATTGTTGCGTGGTTAGGGAACTAAGATGAAACATTGATGATGTGGTTTGGTGTTGGACCACACAACACACACACACGCACTCCCTGCTCTCTCCCTCTTCCCCGTGCCTCTCTCTCTCCTCCCTCACGACTCTCTCACTCTAACCCCCGATCGTACGGGACAAGACCAAAAACCTCCAAAACTTCGTGGATCGAAGCAAATAAGGTATGGTTCTTCATCCTTTTGATGTTCTAAGTCAATTCGTACTAGTTTTAGGAAGTGAAACCCTCGGAATCGTCGTGAAACCCTAACCCCGAAAATGTGCACTGTTCATGCACACGTGAAATCTTGCATTTCAGGGAATTTCAAGCTCACTGTAAGCTTAAGGACATCCTCACGAGGTTCGAGGTACTTCGTTGGTGATATTTGGACGTCGGAGGACCGAGAACGGAGGTTCTCAAAATTTCCGAATTATCGTGCTTCCCCAGGTAAAATCTAGTGAATTTTAGACCTTGAAACTAGTCCATCGTGATTCTACATGTTGAGGGCTTCAAATTGATATAAAATTTGAAGAAAACGGTTGAGAAACGAAGGAGAACAAGTGATTTTAAAACTCGCCGGAATCCGGCCACCAGAAAGTTCAGTTCGGTGAGCCCAGGGTAGGGGACGACACGCGCGGCGCGTGGCCTGCGCGTAACCGCGCGTCTGGCAGTGCCTTGGCCGGCGCGTGGCGGCGCGTGGGGCTTCCAAAAATTTTTCTAAAAATTTCTCGACGTCCTTGACGTCGAGTAGGTCGATGTGGTATATTCATATACCCAAATTAAGCATCGTATGAGAAGTTATTTCGAATTGTTGGTTATGTGTTTAAATTAACGTTTTTATAGTTGTTTCGCATATAGGTGACACCTATCCCGAGGACGAGCGCATCCAGGGACGTCACGGGGGTTACGACCCATCGACTTACCAGTGAGTGGGCAGTTTTGTTTTCGTATTACCTATATACTACTGTTTTTCCCAGAAAATGCAATTATATGAATATATGTTTTAAATTGCATGCATGCAATTGTTGAGATATTTGAATTGATAATTGATGCATATATATGTGAATTGACGTTGTGGACGCACATGTGAGTTTTTACATTATTCATACGATTTATTTATTTGAATTGCATTGAAAGCTCATAACCTGCACCCTAGGTGTTAGTGCTTATATTATTCACCACACCGCACGCTCGCCTTGGATCCAAGTAGGTGGATGTCGTACAGACCATGTGAGGGTTCCGACATGCTAGTCGTATAGATCACTAGATGTGATTCCGACTAGTGGGTGACCTTAGTTATGCGCGCCGATGATTGATGAGAGAAGCACTAGAGCGTATTCTTACACATTTCATCATACAGACTACCATACGTAGTTCCGAGTGACGTGCAGAGTTGGCCCGTATAGGTCACTGTGGTGACTCCGGCTGAGTGGGATATTGAGCTATAGAATCAGCCGTACAAGACCACTGTAGGGTCTCCGGTTGATTTATTATTTCACCTGATTTATATCGATGCATTCATATTATATTTTGGCATGGCATGACATATTCTTTCTGAGATGTTATGTTGATAGATGGTGAGTTGAGTTTTGATGATATAAGTATATATATGTTTATATACTATTTTTCTAGGGAAAGTATACAGGTTTTACGGTGAGGGGTTAGAAATGTTTTAAATGAAATGTTTTGGAAAATATTTTGTTTTACTGACCCACTCATCTTTGTTTTGCGCCCCTCCAGGTTCTAGTTAGCAGTTGGTGGCTCACGAGGTCTTTTTCGACATTCTGACAGACGTTCTGCATGTAGGACTCACCTGCGGGTGTTGTACTTTAATTATAGTCCTACTTGACTGCACTTGATACCTACGCTCTGAATTCGTGTATTTTACTTTATAACTCACTCTTTTATGCTAGTAGGTTATTCTGCTAGTAATTTGTTTAAATTCCTTCTTATTTCTGTTATATCTTGCTTCCGTGTGGCACTTTTGGCTACGTCACGCTTACGTGATGGCCAGCACGCCTTGATTCTCAGGATCGGGGTGTGTCACAAACTTGACACAACCCTAGGCAAGTTTCCACCATTTTGTGAGAGGCAAAAATTGGCACGCATTTCATGAGTTCATCATTTGAAATCATAAAGATAATGAATGAGCGTATCCACCATATAATATTACCGCACTAAGATGTGAGAATGCGAAGAAATGACAATAGATCAACAATATTTATGTTAATTATAAATAGGTCAATTATATATTATGATACTTAAATGCATTTAAAATAATAAAAATTACAAAATCTATCACTACTGCTAGCACCTAGTTCAACTATCCCTCTCTTTCTCATAGTTTTATATACGGATCAGACACTGCATTGAAGTGTTCGTTTCCTTGTTTTTTAACTTTTGGATTCAAATGTTGCATCGTAGTGTTTGCTTCCTGATTCTATTTTTACCATCACTCACGCGTCTCCTAGACTTTAGACACTACAATGCAGTGTTCATTTCCTGGCTTTGTTTTTTACATTTAGATTTAGATATTGTAATGCAGTGTCAATTTCGTGGTTCTATATTTTACTTTTGGATACGGATTAGTTTCCTGGTTCCCTTTTTTTGAGTGAAGTAATGTAAACGAAGGGCGAGAGAAAGTGACAGCATATACATTTATAAGATTCAGACCCAACCAATGTCAATTCCATAGGATAGAAATCCAACAGCCAAAGCCTCTTCCCTCGCCTCTCTTCCCTCTCAACTCCTTTTTCACTCTCGCACCGCCACACTCCACCGTTGCTAACAAACCCAAAATTCAATTGCAAGTCATCTGTGCTCTAAGTTTGATGTATTTTCTATAATGACTCGTCCCTAAAAATTATAATTTTTAAATATGAATTTACGGTAATGCCCTTCGAGGCAAAGATGTTGACTTTTATGGATCATCTTGTCATGTCATGTAAGGTTCATTTTCTTGGCGTATTTTCGTAGTACTCGTCGCTATGAACGCATAGGCGCAAACAGAATGTAACTTGGAGTTATAACGAAAATTCTACGAACCTTTAAACGTCGAGGATATTTTGGTAAATTGATAATTAATTGAACATGTGGTATTTTGTCGGACCGTTGGATGAGTGCCATGTGGGGCCACCCCCACTTTTCTGGAACACTCTCACTCTTTCTTTTTCTTCTTTCTTCGGTAGCTCTTCTTTCTACTGTCTTAACTCTCTCTTTCGGCTCTTCCTTTCTCCCGTGAAACAAAACACCATCATCACCAAATCTTTTGGCTCGTTGAACATCGAAACCAAACCACCATTATCTGCACATCTTCACCGCCATAAACCCAGTTTTGAGTTTTGGGCTGAGACTTCTAGGCGCGATTCAGATAATTTCCAACCATATTTTGAACTCTAAGCAGGTATAAATCGATTCCTCTCGTTGATTAGATAAATTTTCATGTTTGGATCGTTTAATTTGGCGAAGAAATGAGAAAGTTATAACGATTTAAAGTTTGCCCAATTTCCGGTGACCTTAGCCACTTTTGAGTCCTTTTCTGGTCAAATCACAACGAGATAACCATTTTCCAAGGTATCAATCTTTTTGTCCCATCGAGAACTATGATTTTCATTGTTGAATCACTTGATTTCGTTGAGTATTGACAAAGTTATGGACGTTGAAAGGTTGCCCAGAAATTCTAGTGAATTTCCCTGTTTTCCCGTGGACAGCCATCTTTTAGGCCATCTCTGACCACCATTTGGACTCCAAGCAGGTATAAGTTTGTTTTATGCATCTCTAGATTCGATTTCGTATATTATGAGTCAAATTTGGTAGAAAAACAAGTGAGATATGGAGCTCTAAAGATTGCCCAAGAAATCTACAAAATCTGCAGAATCCGATGAAGTTCCATTAAGGTCTGCCACTTGATTAGAATAGTAATCGACGATCCGATCGTTGGATCATCAACAAACTTTAATACGTTATAGTACATAATATTTGAGGATCATAGGAACCTACAGATCGGGAATATGAGGAATGGATCTTTCTGAATTAGACTTGTAAGTTCGTAAAATAAAACATTGACCGCCACTTGAATTTGCAATTGGCGGAGATCCAACCGTTGGATCGTAATGAAATTTTACGTAGGGTTGTGGACCCTACTGTCGACCATTGACTGACGGTTAACTTTTGGTCAATGGGTTACAAATCGTTCTAGAACGTCCTTCTGGGATGTGTTTTATGTAAGTTACGTGTTTTATCAATATGAATTTTGAGATGTGGTTTGATAATTGTTCTAGGCGCCGATCGTTTGTGTTAGGGAGTTGTAGCGTGGACTCCAGGTAAGTGGGTTTTTGGCTTTCTATATATACGTATATATGTTTTACATTTTTCCAAAAATTGTTTTAAATAAGCGTATATTTTAAAGTGTCATGTCATACTTGCATTTCATTTAGTATATGCATTAGTATGTGTATGCATAATATTGTATGACGCTACGGAGGCCAGGTAAGCTTCAGGTGAGTACTGTAAGATAATAGTGGTTGCATTGTTTATGGTTATACGTAGATGCATTTAGAGTTCATTATCCTGCACCTCGGTATTAGTGCTCCCACCCGAGGTCAGGGCACAACCTTCACGTGATTGTTCACCTCCCGCACCGCACGCTCACCTTGGATCCAAGTTTGGTGCTAGCCTATCGTACAGACCACATTAGGTGGTTCCGACTCGTAGGTGATCCGCGATTCACCGCACAACCTTCACGTGATCGTAGCACTTGAGCATACTTATTTACACCTAGCATGTCGTACAGACCACAATAGGTGATTCTAATTCGTGTGCAAGAATTGGCTTATGAGCTATAGATTCAACCGTATAGATCACGTTAGATGACTCTGGCTGACATATCATTTTATATTGATTCACGACACCTAGCTTACATATTTATTATTGAAATACTTAACATGGTACATACTTTGGTTTTCATTGCTCTCAAGCCTGATTTCTATATACGTATGTATTATTATTTTCTGGAAAATTATACGGATTTTACGGTGAGGGGTTATTATCTTTTTTGGAAAGAGAAATGGTTTCAAAAAGCTATGTTTTTGCCCACTCACGTTTTCAGTTTTTTTTTTTTTTTTTTTTTTTTGCCCATCCAGGTTTTAGTTGCTGAAAGTTCGTATCGACAAGGATTCTTGGCGAATCTTAGTATAAGTGGCTACCTCTGAGGGTATGATCCTTACCCACACTACTGTATCTTACATATGCTCTGACGTCACGTGCGAAATGGGTTCATTCCCACTCGCAACGCACTCTTGTCTTTAGGCACTTTTAGGTTTAAATTTATTCACATTTTCCACATCACCATACTTTATGGCTTCGTCACCTTCTAGGTGTCAGCCATCACAGCTCAATTTGGAGTCCTAGTATACATTTCGGGTCAAGGTGTGCCATTTTCCCACCTCAACTCCTTCTTCTTCATTTTTGAGATTTCTCTTTCTATAATTCTTCCATAATTATGAAAAATACGATTGCAACCAAAAGACATTGGTTTGCATGACCCCTCTCTTTGTTGTTTCATTAACATTAACGAGATTTTAAGGTCGAAGGACTTGCAATTGAGGGATGTGGCACCGACCTGCAATTGGGGGTTGGGTGGGTTGCGGCGGTGTCGAGGCTCATTTTGAGGTGGGGTTGAATTTAATTTAGAATGTGGGGAGTTGGAGATTCAAGGTTAAGTTCTTCGAAGTGAGGGAGAAATAAAAGTGTTGAGGGGAAAATAGGAAAGATAAGAGATTTTGATCATTGGATTTGCATGAATGGAAGAGATCCATCGGTCCGGAGGATCCCCACAAAATTGATCTAGAGAGGATCTAAATCTGTCGTTAAAATAGCCTAGGCCCATATGACATTCATAGAGAGAGAATGAGAGAAGAATAAAACGGTCAAATTCTAACTATTTATAGTGACTTAAAGCCTATGTGGCATTTGTCATTGACCAATGACTAATTAATAAAAATATATCATTGATTAAATCTAAAATAAAAATATGTCATAGGTATACGGCTTAATAATAAAAATTTATTGAATTTTGGCTAAATTACCTTTAACTAAAATTAAAAAATAACTATGAATTAATAAAACTAAATTATAATCTATCAAAACAATTAAAATAACCAAAAAAATTTCAAAACCCCGACAACTCCTCTCAACCCGCCAGCTTCCATACCCCCCAGCCACCGCTAAAACCCCCAGCCACCCGCCGACTTCAACAGCCCCAGTCGCCACCACCCCTCTATGGAACCCTCAACCCTAATTAACCCTAATAATTAAAAATAAAAATAAAATTACAGAGTGGGAGAGTGAGAGTGAAAGAAAGGCCCTTGAGCTTGAGCAGGGCAGGGAGATATTCGAGAGGGTGGGGGATTTTGAGAGGCAAAGATTCGAGACGGTGTGGGTTTTCAGAAGGAGAGAGATTTGAACGGACCTTGAGAACTCGAGCGGTGGGGATTCGAGAGCCAGAGATGACAGAGAGTGGGTCTAAGGTAGAGAGTGTCTGAGTGAGAGAGAATGAAGAGGGATTCGAGGTGCAGGAAAGAAGAAGAGAAAGAAAGAAGAAAAGGGACAGGGTTATAATTTTAGTTGACATACCTTGCCCATCGAAGGCTTCTTTGTGCGATTGAAATTAAAATTAAAAAAGCCACCCACTTTCTCATTAACGACCAAAATTTGAACAGGAAACTAGCGAAAAGTTAAAAAAAAATTAATTCTAATGAAAAATGACAAATAAAGGTGTAGTGAATAATACTAGGGAAAGGTAAAAATAGGATTTTTCGTTAAAATTGAAAAATACCGGGAATGTTTTGTTAAAACTCTCATTTTTAAAACCTTCCGCGATGAAAATTCGTCGTGTAAGGGGTTTCGAATAGAAACATAACATTTAATAACATTATTCTGGGAGTAAGATTACTTATATAAAAATCACTTAAATAATTTGTAAATCATCTAACAGTGTCATAACATTACCAAACTTCAAATGTATCACTTAATAGACGAGGAGTAAGATTAAGCGAGCTCATGTCAAACTACGAGCATTATTTTGTGTACTAAAACGTCATTGGTGATATAATAGCGCCAAACAATACCCTATTGTGGACATCATGTAATACTTCCATTATAGTGAACACAGAGGAAAAGATACGTTATGCTATATGGCCACATTGCTGTAATGAATCAATCACTATCAATGTGTGTACAATACTATGCTCAATAAAATTTCGTTGGTAATAGCCTAGCTTGGTGCAAAATCATAAGCAAATAAAATTAACTAGGAAAAGCTTAGGTGATGATACTTCTGCAAAGAGTACTTGCACAACGAAATTCAACTTGTTACGTTGCACAAACCTATTTTTGGCAACAAAAAATGAGACTCATCGCGAAAAATTTACAAAAGTAAATTTTATTAAACAAGAATTTAGGGTTTGCATTTATGGCATGTTCACACAAAGCGAGATATTGGAAGCATGCCCATCTAAAATCTAATTCACATAAGAAAGAAACTTTAAAAACACTTTCTTCTCCTCCGGTTTAAGTGTAAAAAATGGATGACCCTTTCTCATTTTGTAACTAGCTCTCGTCATCCACAAGGGCTCTCTTATGCCTATTAGTTCCAAATCGAGGTGAGTTTTTGACCGTGTCATTCGGTTTTTCCCTCAATGTGTAAAATTGTCCCAACAAATGTATCACACACATTTTTCTTAATATGCATAGCATCAACATTGTGTCTTATTTTAACTTCGACTAGTACAGGAGCTCAAATAATATTCTCATGTGCATCTTGTTCATATGTGTAATTGGTCTGGTCCTACTTACCCATTTGCCAAACTGACCAAAATCCAAATTGTTCAACTGATCCAAATCTCATCTCCAGACCATTCTTTAGGTTTTGGGCGAGTCTATGTTGTGCTACCTAAAGCTTTATCATTGTGACGCCACTCGTGATCTCACAACAACCATCTACCATGACCTAGATAACAAACCTTTTCTATGTGCCAAGAAGATGTTATGTTCTCCTTATATACTGAGCATGCTATATAACCCTTATTACTCTAGCTGGAAATCATTACGTACGTGAAAAAATCGTTTATAGTCAGCATCATTGCTGCTCGTAAGGTGAATATCTTCACAGTTGACTTATCATGTGTACGAACATCATTTTCCCCTAAATATTTTAATTCATCAACCAACAGTAAAAAATAAAGCATTAATTGATTTTCCTTGATCTTGGATAATTAATAGAGTCATCATCATATATTCTTGTTCATGCCCTTCCAAGGCAGCAAAATATAAAGAAATACATCGATGACCAAGTATTGTGGGTTTGGTTTAGAACCCTCAACATATTAAATTTCTAAGTGGCACATCCCAATCTAACGTTACGCTAGTCAGTTGCAAAATTAGGGTACATCTGCTCGAACTCTCCCCATGCCTCCTGTCTGCAGGATGCCTGATGCGATGGAAGTTAAGCACTCAAATTAAACCCTCTTTTGACAATTGTAGCAAAGTATGTAAGTAGGGATCGTTCTAAACCGGGGATTAGGAGGGCTTGCTAAAACCTCTAAACTGACTCAAAAACAAAAGAAACAAAGTTAAAAATGTAAACAAAAGACTTTAAAACAAGAAAGTAAAAGGGGGATTTGGGTTTGGTGAAGTTGAAAGTAAAACAAATAAACTAAAACTTAAATAGATTTTTAGCTAAGCAGATTATAAAACGAATTTGAGAAATAAGATGATGAATGGATTAGTTAGAGGTCCGTTCTTCACACATGACACACTTGTACATGAATCGATTTCCAATTGCTTTTCAATAAACTATGATGCTCAACACCCCAGATTGACCGTGATGCACAAATTAACCCTCAGATTTTCCTTTACTTATTGAATTGGATGAATGCATGCGACAATCCAAATTATTCTCTAAAAGTCCCCTATATGAATGCATAATAGAGATACAATCAGAGATCATTACGTTCAATGAAAATCATAAGTGTTGACGAGGCAATTGTAACTATGAATGCATGATACGTTTGCCAAGAATTCAATTAACGCGATTGTGACAAGCAACCTTCACTACTCATGAATATAAACTTGTAACAATTAGGTGAAACTCATTTATATCACAAACATGTTCATGGTTTCAAACTTCCCCCTAACTAAATAGGGGTTTAGTTCCTCATGTTCACAAAACAAAGATAAATAGAATTATACATTGAAAACAAAAGAAAGAAAACACCTAAACGTTCCAACGATCCATGTTGGATAGCAAGCACGTACAAGAACTTTCCTCTTCTTCTTTGTTGCAACACAAAGTTGGAGTGATGTTTGGAAGGGTTGGTTATGTGGAGGAATGGATGGAAGGAGTTTAGATATGTAGGGAGAGGCAAGGAAAGGCTTGGAGAATGGTTAATTTCTGGATGATTTGAATGAGGTTGATGCCATGGTATTTATAGGAAGAGGATGGACTTGTTTAACACAAAATTTTGGTGGAATTGAGTAGGTGAGCATGGCAAAGAGTGGGAATTGTTGGTGGGTTAGGTATTGAGTCATCCATTCACATGTCATGGTGATTTAAGCATTGCATCATCCACTCACATGTCATGATGATTTAAGCATTGCATCATCCATTCACATGTCATGGTGATTTAAGCATTGCATCATCACTCAAATTTCTTGTGAAAGTGAATCAATGCCCACGGCATTGAAGAATTTCTTGGTTTTGAGTGAAGTTTTGGTCAATCCTTCTAGAAATTTATCCCTTCTTGCAACTTGTATTTGTTTCACCAGATTTTTAGCATGTTCATAGCCTCTTTTGTCTTCAAATTCGTCCATCCTCATGCCTCCATGCTTGCACTATCCAATCTTGGCCCAAAAATGCTCTAGAATGTTCCAAATTGCTTCTTTTTGCATACTTTGACACTAAAACCTGAAATTGCACGAAAATAACTTTAAACACTATAATTATCATAGTTTAGCTAATTAAAAGCAAGAAAACAAGCTAACTAAGTCGTATAAATATGCTCCTATCAATTTCCCCTACACTTAGCTTTTGCTAGTCCTCGAGCAAAATAAAACAAACAAAACATAACCTAACCTTCCAACATTTGCTACAGGGATTTCCAACGATACATAACATGCCAAAGATCATTATTCCCACAGATTTTAGTCATCCCTACTCTTAAGCATATACTTAATCATAGTTACCATTCACTAGCTCACATTTAATCGTTTAAAACAACATTATGGACGTAGTAACATGCCTTAGAGAATCCACTCAATTCCTTACTGGATACACTCTTATTTTCACACAGATTTTCTAACTACACTCCCTATACTAAGTATATGTGAGAAGATTGATGTAAACATGGAAACGAACACTCACACATGTTATAAAAGAAGCAACTTTCTGGAATGATTAAGCATTTATAGATATGATCTCATGAATGGAACGCTACTACTTAGATGCGAGAACCAGGGACACCATATGCTCAAACCAATCCCAAACTCCACATATTGAAATACATAACACTCAAGATAGAAGTTAAGGATTGTAACGGGGCTAAGGGGTATTGGCTAACAAAGAAAGGTTAAGGATAAACAAAAGTTCTTAAAGCGATAGCAAACAAGTAATGAATTTGACACTTAGAATTCACTTTTGCGTGTAGAAAATCACTTAGACACACAAGGGGTGAAATACACAATATTTAGGGTCTAATTTAACTTTTTGGACCCTTTCTTCAACAACCAACACTTGTGAGTTCTTTCTTATTTTGACCTCTTTTTCGTTCTTTTCACAATTTTTTTTTTTTCGTACCCAATTCTTGTTTTTGGCACAAATTCCCACACATAAATTCCTTCCCCCACACTTGTTTTTCTGCATAAGAATAATCAAAAGGAATTCATTCTAAGTCATGTTCACTATGCTTTAAGAACAAAGGCATGGATGGTCCTATTCTAGGCTAGGTAAGGATAACGTGGGTTAACAAAGAACATAGGCTAAACAAGGCTCAACGGGGCTTAAACCTACAAAACAAATGAACATGGGGTACGGCTATTTGGTTCTTGGTTTACTAACAACTTCATCTTGTTATGTGTTATGCGAATCAATTTTATGCTTTGAATGAAACGGGCATAAGTTCTAGTATTTGGAACTAAATGATGAAACGCCTTCTAAGTAGTAACCAAGCAAAGAATAATGAGATCATGCAACGACTTTAGAAGACAACAAATGCACAGATTATTAACTCTCCAAAGAACGTTAAAAGCTCAAGTCTCTCAGGGTTGTAGCGTTAGTTTGAGTTTCTTCCTTCAAGCATGTTACAAAAACTAATTTTTCTTTTGATTACATGTGAATTCATGAATTACAACTAAGCATAAACCAAAGAGCATATCAAACTTTTATCCATGTTTATAACTTTCTTTAACCGTCATGCAATTACAAACCGAATCCTCATCATTGTGTTGGAAGGTACCCTAAGACACAAACAAACACAAAAAAACAACTCTTTTTGGGTTTTTAAAACAAATTTTCAAATTTTTATGGGATTTTCGGATTTTTGACTCAAAACACACTAAAACACACCAAAACAGCTTTAAAAGGCTTAAAAACAGTGAAAAACAACATTAGAAATTATGAGTGAGAAAACCCTACAAATTTGCATCAAAACACTTTGGTTATCCCCCCCACACTTAAATCAAACATTGTCCTCAATGTTTCAAGCATAGACTAACACAAATAACAAACAAACAAACAAAACAGCAACTAAGCAATTTATCATGGCATAAATGAAAACAACAACAAAGAGAAGGGTTTAGGAACGCAAATCTGGAATTTGGAGTGCTCTCTCGGTCTTCCTTTGTTGCATGCATGGGTTGCCTCCCAAGTAGCGCTTGCTTTAACGTCGTACAGCCGGACGAAGAACCCATTCACTCCTCAATGGAGTCCACGGCATGCAAGGGAATGTCATCCACGGTATGCTCCTCAAAGTTCTCGTAGTACGGCTTCAAACGATGCCCGTTCACCTTGAATTCGTGTCCCGTTTTCAAGCTTTGGATTTGGACTGCACCATGAACAAAAACATTAGTAATAACAAAAGGTCCAATCCACTTGGAACGTAACTTACCGGGAAACAAACGTAAACGGGAATTGAATAATAGCACTTTCTGCCCAATTGCGAACGTTTTGCCTCTAATCATCTTATCATGGAACGCCTTGGTCTTTTCCTTGTAAATGCTTGCGTTCTCGTATGCCTCGTGCCGTATCTCATCAAGCTCATTCAATTGGAACTTCCGGTGACTTCCCGCTTCATCGAGGTTCATGTTAAACTTCTTGACGGCCCAATGAGGTTTGTGCTCTAACTCAACGGGAAGATGGCACAGTTTGCCATAGACAAGCCGAAAGGGGGACATTCCAATGGGTGTCTTGTACGCCGTACGATACGCCCAAAGTGCATCATCTAACCGTAAACTCCAATCCTTCCTCGTTGGCCCAACGGTCTTTTCTAGGATTTGCTTGATCTCACGGTTGGAAACCTCGGCTTGGCCATTAGTTTGAGGATGATAAGGCGTAGAAACCTTATGCTTGACATTGTATTTCCTCAATAACGCCTCAATGGTCCGGTTGCAAAAGTGTGACCCTCCATCACTAATGATCACTCGTGGCATGCCAAACCTTGCAAAAATGTTAGTTCTAATAAAATCTGCAACCACTTTAGAATCATTAGTCCGGGTGGCCTTTGCTTCCACCCACTTTGACACATAATCAACCGCAAGCAAAATATATATAAAACCAGACGAAGAAGGAAAGGGACCCATAAAATCAATACCCCAAACATCGAAAATTTCAACATTTAGGATAGAAACCTGCGACATTTGGTCCCTAGCACCAATGTTACCCATTCGTTGGCATTTATCACATGTTAAGCAAAAAGTTCTAGCATCCTTAAAAATACTAGGCCAATAAAATCCACATTGTAATACCTTAAGGGCAGTTCTTTGTGTGCCAAAGTGCCCACCACATGCATATGTGTGACAAAAACTTAAAATTTAACGAAATTCATAATCATGCACACAACGACGAACAATTTGATCCGGGCAAAATTTCCACAAATATGGATTATCCCACACATAAAACCGTGCATCATGCCTAAGTTTATCACGTTGGTGCCTAGTGTAAGTGCTTGGAATTCGTTTTGTCACCAAAAAGTTCACCAAATCAGCATACCAAGGCTCACTAACCTTGATGGACATCAATTGTTCATCGGGGAATGTCTCCAAAATCGGCAAAGCCTCCTCATTATGCACCATTTGGCTCAGGTGGTCAGCCACTACGTTCTCACTTCCCTTCTTGTCACGAATCTCTATGTCGAACTCTTGAAGTAGCAACATCCACCGAATTAGCCGTGGCTTGGCCTCCTTTTTGGTGAGCAAGTACTTCAATGCTGCATGGTTAGTGAAAACCATTACTTTAGTACCAATTAGATATGATCTAAACTTATCTAAAGCAAAAACAACGGCAAGAAGTTCTTTTTCTGTAGTGGAATAGTTCAATTGTGCATCATTCAACGTCCGTGAGGCATAGTAGATGACGTGTGGCTTTTTGTCCTTCCTTTGTCCCAAAACAGCCCCTAAAGCGTAGTCGGACGCATCGCACATAAGCTCGAAAGGCAGGCTCCAATCTGGTGGAACAATGATGGGTGCCGTGGTCAACAACTCCTTGAGTTGATTAAATGATGCCGTGCACTCCTTGGTGAATTCAAACGCCACTTCTTTTTGTAGGAGACGGCAAAGAGGTTGTGCTATCTTCGAAAAATCTTTGATAAACCTACGATAAAATCCTGCATGACCAAGAAATGAACGAACCTCTCTAACCGAAGTCGGAGAGGGTAAGTGACGTACTAGATCTATTTTGGACTTATCCACCTCAATGCCGTTTTCAGAGATAATATGTCCTAAAACTATGCCTTGTTTAACCATGAAATGACACTTTTCCCAATTAAGAACAAGGTTAGTTTCAACGCAACGTTTTAAGATCAAACTTAGATTATGCAAGCAACCATCAAAAGAATCACCAAAGACGCTAAAATCATCCATAAAAACTTCAATTATTTTCTCTACATAATCGGAAAATATGCTCATCATGCATCTTTGAAATGTAGCAGGTGCATTACATAAACCAAAAGGCATGCGACGATATGCAAATGTACCAAATGGACATGTAAAAGTGGTTTTTTCTTGGTCCTCGGGTGCAATGACAATTTGATTATAACCAGAATAACCATCAAGAAAACAATAGAAAGCATAACCTGCTAACCTCTCAAGCATTTGGTCAATGAATGGCAATGGGAAGTGGTCATTCCTCGTGGTGGCGTTTAGCTTCCTATAGTAGATGCACACCCTCCAACCGGTTTGAATGCGTTGAGGAACAAGCTCATTCTCGGCATTAGTTACCACTGTTACTCCGGATTTCTTTGGTACGCATTGCACAGGTGAAACCCACCTACTATCCGAGATTGGATAGATAACTCCACAATCTAGAAGCTTTATGATCTCCTTCTTCACAACTTCCATCATAGGAGGGTTAAGACGGCGTTGAGCCTCTCGAGATGTTTTAGACCCCTCCTCCAAAAGTATGTGATGCATGCACATTGTTGGGCTAATTCCCTTGATGTCGGCCAATGGCCATCCGATGGCCGTTTTGTACTCCTTTAGCACCCTCACTAACTTGCTCTCTTCTAGTGCCGTGAGTGAGGATGAGATAATGACGGGCAATGTCTAATCTTCTCCCAAGAAAACGTATTTCAAGTGACTAGGCAACGGCTTAAGTTCAAGTGTAGGTGGCTGCACAACTGAGGGAAGCAGTTTATTAGTCGAAACTGAACTTAAAATAGGTTTCAAAAACTTACCGGATTGTGATGGCAATGACTCAAGGGCAGCTACCATCTGAATGACTTCCTCACTAGGGAGCACGGCAATAGACTCCTCATTCTTGCCGTGGGGTTCCTTGGTGGCTGTTTCAATGTTTTTCATGTCCATTCCTTGTGCAATGACCAATTCAAGTGCATCGTCCTTCAAATTGTCAAAATGGTCCTGCGCCAAAGAATCAATTACGTCAATAGCAAAACATGAATGATTTTCATTAGGAAACTTCATAGAATCAGAGAGATTGAAATTGATAACTTCCCCATCAAATTCCATTGTCAAAGTGCCATTAAATACGTCAATCTTCGTACGAGCAGTTTTCATAAATGGCCTTCCAAGGAGGATGGGCAATGACGGGGCATGGTCCGATTCGTCCATCTCAAGTACATAGAAATCCGCCGGGAAGATCAAATGATTAACCTGCACCAAAACATCTTCCAAAACTCCATTTGGATAGGCATTAGATCTATCGGCCAATTGTATGATTACCCCATCGTTTTTCAACTCTCCTAGGTTCATAGATGCATAAATTGAATATGGCATAACATTTATTGATGCACCTAAGTCTAGCATGGCAGATTCAAACCTAGTATTACCAATGACAAAAGGAATCGTAAAACTACCCGGATCTTTGCATTTGGGGGGCAGTTTGCGTTGCAAAATGGCCGACACATTCTCACCTACTTTCACAACTTCCTTGGTCGAAATCCTCTTTCTTGTGGTGCAAAGTTCCTTTAAGAACTTGGCGTACCTCGGGACTTGCTTGATTGCGTCCAAAAGGGGAATGTTGACTTGAACTTTCCGGAATGTCTCTAGAATGTCCTTTTCAGCTTCTTCTTTCTTTGTTTTCTTAAACCTATTTGGAAAAGGAGCATTCGAAGGAAAAACATTAGTAGGAACTGAATTGAACACGTTCTTACCTTCCTTGGACGAATTGGATAGTTTAGGCCCACTTAAAGCTTGCGGCATTGGTGTGTCCACCCTTGCCGTGGCTTTCCCTTGTTCCTCCTCTTCAATTATCAACTCCTCCACCTCGTTAGAACGTGATTTGGAAGGTTGGGGGTCAGATCCTACTTGCTTCCCACTCCGCAAAGTTATGGCTTTTGTAGATTCGAAACCACCCTTTGGATTCACTACGGTTGAGCTAGGCAACTTGCCTTGCTCACGAAACTGCCCCATAAACTCAGCAATTTGTCCCACTTGCTTCTCCAACTCATCCACCTTCTTGTCCCTAGTTTGCATGCTCTGCGCCATAGAAGTTAGTAAATTCAAAATCTGATCATTATCACTAGAAGTACCTGACTTTTGGGCAGGTTGTGCTTGGGGTTGAGTTGGTGCAAACGGCTTTTGATAGAAACCCGGGGGTTGTTGCCTAAATTCGCTTTGTTGTTGGCCTTGTTGGGGTTCTCGCCATTTGAAATTTGGATGATCACGCCAACCAGGATTGTAAGTATTGGAAAATGGGTCATTCCTTGGTTGGTATTGGTTGCCAAATCCCACGGCATTGAGGGTCTCCCACCCTTCATTTTCTATCAACTGTGGGCACTTGTCCGTAAGGTGGCCTTGCATGGAACACACGCCACAAGTTGCCACGTTTTTTACTTTTGGACCTTCCACCACCTGAGAAAGCAAAGTAGTAAGGTTAGCCATTTGATTTTGAAATTCGGTTATGGCACTTACCTCATTGACTTGATGTGGCCGTGGGTTACTCCTTTGTCCAATGCCTTCGTATTGTTGAGCATTCAACGCACGGTTGGAAATTAAAGTCTTTGCTGCTGTGGGGGTCTTGTCCACCAAGGCTCCTCCTGCCGAGGCATCTAGCATTTGACGTTCGATAGGTAGTAGCCCCTCGTAGAAGTATTGCAAAAGAAGTTCCTCTTTCATCTGATGCTGTGGACAAGAAGCAACAAGAGATTTAAAACGTTCATAATAAGTAGGAAAAGATTCACCTTCCTCTTGTTGAATTCCACTTATCCTTTTCCGTAGGAGGATGACTTGAGAAGTTGGGAAAAACTTCTCCAAGAAGGCCCGTTTCATGCTTTCCCATGATGTGACGGTTCCGGGCGCCAATTCGTACAACCAATCCTTCGCCTTTTCCAAGAGAGAAAAAGGCAAGGCTTTCATCTTCAAAATACTCCCATCGACATTGACGGGGGTCATGCTCGAACACACCACCTCAAATTCTTTCAAGTGTTTGTTAGGATCTTCCATGGACAACCCATGGTACTTCGGAATGTGGTGTAACAAGCTTGACTTCAATTCAAATTCTTCTGTCTTTCCTCGGGCTGCTGCGGGGTATTGGATGCATAGAGGCGCAGCATTGTCCAATCCCGAGGCTGAAAGTTCTTTGATTGTTCGATTGTCCACTTCCATGTCTTTTTCTGTCTCTTCCTTTTCTTCAAATTCGGATTCAGAACTAGAACTAGGTGGACTAGGTTCTGGTACTTTCCTTTTCCTTCTCAAAGTTCGTTCAAAATTGTTGTCAAACTCCGATATATGTGCACGAACTGGTTGAGAACTACGAGTCATAAACTAGTACCTGAAATAAACAAAATTAAATAAAATTAAAACTAAAATTAAAACACACAAAAAAGAAATAAAAAGAAACAATGGGGATTTAGCAAAGTTGCTAATCCCCGGCAACGGCGCCAAAATTTGATGCGATGGAAGTTAAGCACTCAAATTAAACCCTCTTTTGACAATTGTAGCAAAGTATGTAAGTAGGGATCGTTCTAAACCGGGGATTAGGAGGGCTTGCTAAAACCTCTAAACTGACTCAAAAACAAAAGAAACAAAGTTTAAAATGTAAACAAAAGACTTTAAAACAAGAAAGTAAAAGGGGGATTTGGGTTTGGTGAAGTTGAAAGTAAAACAAATAAACTAAAACTTAAATAGATTTTTAGCTAAGCAGATTATAAAATGAATTTGAGAAATAAGATGATGAATGGATTAGTTAGAGGTCCGTTCTTCACACATGACACACTTGTACATGAATCGATTTCCAATTGCTTTTCAATAAACTATGATGCTCAACACCCCAGATTGACTGTGATGCACAAATTAACCCTCAGATTTTCCTTTACTTATTGAATTGGATGAATGCATGCGACAATCCAAATTATTCTCTAAAAGTCCCCTATATGAATGCATAATAGAGATACAATCAGAGATCATTACGTTCAATGAAAATCATAAGTGTTGACGAGGCAATTGTAACTATGAATGCATGATACGTTTGCCAAGAATTCAATTAACGCGATTGTGACAAGCAACCTTCACTACTCATGAATATAAACTTGTAACAATTAGGTGAAACTCATTTATATTCTAGCATCTAATTCATGTATGAAAACTAAGTATGCATCCTTAATAAACATACAAGAACCAGTTATGAAGAAAATAGATAATTGAATTGCAATCACAACTTATCAAATCACAATTGGAAGAAATCAATTCATATCACAAGCATGTTCATGGTTTCAAACTTCCCCCTAACTAAATAGGGGTTTAGTTCCTCATGTTCACAAAACAAAGATAAATAGAATTATACATTGAAAACAAAAGAAAGAAAACACCTAAACGTTCCAACGATCCATGTTGGATAGCAAGCACGTACAAGAACTTTCCTCTTCTTCTTTGTTGCAACACAAAGTTGGAGTGATGTTTGGAAGGGTTGGTTATGTGGAGGAATGGATGGAAGGAGTTTAGATATGTAGGGAGAGGCAAGGAAAGGCTTGGAGAATGGTTAATTTCTGGATGATTTGAATGAGGTTGATGCCATGGTATTTATAGGAAGAGGATGGACTTGTTTAACACAAAATTTTGGTGGAATTGAGTAGGTGAGCATGGCAAAGAGTGGGAATTGTTGGTGGGTTAGGTATTGAGTCATCCATTCACATGTCATGGTGATTTAAGCATTGCATCATCCACTCACATGTCATGGTGATTTAAGCATTGCATCATCCATTCACATGTCATGGTGATTTAAGCATTGCATCATCACTCAAATTTCTGGTGAAAGTGAATCAATGCCCACGGCATTGAAGAATTTCTTGGTTTTGAGTGAAGTTTTGGTCAATCCTTCTAGAAATTTATCCCTTCTTGCAACTTGTATTTGTTTCACCAGATTTTTAGCATGTTCATAGCCTCTTTTGTCTTCAAATTCGTCCATCCTCATGCCTCCATGCTTGCACTATCCAATCTTGGCCCAAAAATGCTCTAGAATGTTCCAAATTGCTTCTTTTTGCATACTTTGACACTAAAACCTGAAATTGCACGAAAATAACTTTAAACACTATAATTATCATAGTTTAGCTAATTAAAAGCAAGAAAACAAGCTAACTAAGTCGTATAAATATGCTCCTATCAATGCCCCATAACATCATTATTTACATGTCATTCCTTATGTCATCCATGTCGCTTGCGATATGTGTTGACATATACAATCATCAAATCCTAGGCTTTAATGGAAGATAACACATAACTTTTTATGGAATCTTTGTCGATCTATTTTGAGATGTAATGTTAAACCTGGACCCATTGCACACAGGGCATTTATCCAACTCTTTATTCTCCTTAGAGAATAATATACAATTATTTACACTTGCATGAATTTTCATACCCTAATATGAGACCTTCAACATCTTATGGGCACTTTTATGATCTCTAGGAATACAATTGTCCTTTGGAAGCATCCTCTTGAAAATCCCCATAACGTAATCAAAACAGCCTTTTAAGATACGAGCATGGTTTTGCTATGCGTCAACTCCATAATGGTCATGAGCATCGCAAAGTCTTCATAATCTGGGTATATTCTTGCTTGACACTTTTTCAATAGTCTTTCATACTGTATGAATGCTTCACTGTCCATGGTGGGAGGCATGCCATCTTTCACTTCCTGATTGTCGTTGTTCAAGGCATATAGATAAGCATTTTTTAGAATACTCATGACTTGTTTGTTAACATCCACATTAGTTTCAATAGTCTTCACTCGTGTCCAATATGAAGACGAAGCAGGTCTTATCACCCCCCCCATGATGATTCCATCTCGTATATGTTGGAACCAAATTCCCACACCATCGTAAGTGGTGGTTAAGCGCAAACACAAACAACCTGCAAAATAATAAACAACCGTGAGCAAGCCTAAAACTTGGGGGTAGGAGGTCTGTGCAGACCAAGGGCTCCTCAAGTTAGTGAATGATTTTAGACTCAAGTAGTGGTCAAGAAAATTGAAATGTTTAGATTGCGTTACCATAGATGATCCCTATATTGGTTTATTTATACTGTGGAGAGAGACCTTTTTAGGATCGAATCCTCATTCCAAGCTAGGAGAATCCCAAAGGATATCTAGAAGTAGATATTTCACCCTTTTAGAAGTTATGATTGCTTGTGGCGAATGCTAATTCCTAGATTGTAGGAACGACAAGACTTAAAGGATCTACTTGTGTCATATCCAGATCAGATCGTGTGTCTTGTTGAACAAGTATGGTCATTAACATAGTTTCTTAGGTAACTGTATTCAGAGCAGTCTTACTTCGGCCTTAGAAAATCACCCAAAGACCATGCCTTTTAGAGTAAGCTAGAATACGACTCTTGACATTAAATGGGGATAGTTGGATCACTTCAATTTCCATCACGCATCCTCTAAAATCGTGCGAAAAAAATTAACCGCAATGATGACGAACGTCTCCCCCTTGCGAATAGTCCTCGAGTGTTTCATTTGATCAGCTTTGATTCCTGCACGCATCTATACTTAGCTAGACAACCCTTCATTTTCAACAATGAGATCTTTCAATGATTTACCTTTAAATAGCCGCTTTCCCTTTAAGATTTTCATAACCATTTTCATTTCTGCAACATGGAACTTCTATGTTTTAACCAAAGTTTCCTTTCCATACTTAGTTTTCTCCTTGATCTTTCAATGCTCAAAATCTGCAAACCAAAAACTCCCTTTGTTCTTGTTTTAACCAACTCCTAATATAACCATAGTATTATCCTAATGTTGCGATTTGTTCTATACCATTCATCCCTCATAGCACTTCCGATGCAGGATTTGCATCTAAGTCCAATCTCTTCAAGGGTTTGAAACTTTTTTGGGGGCCTTTTGTCATCGCTTTCTTCCTTTTCCTCTACTTGTGGACGGTGACGGTGGCGGATCTCCATTAGAATACTCTCCCTCCATGTAGTGTCGTGCTCAGAACGCAACAAAATAGGTATAGTACACCACTAATTTGACAACAGTATTCTCACCAACATTGATGATTTTAGTCCAATACGTCGTTTTGTCTTCAAAATTTTCCTTTTGCCAAGGGTGAGGGCTTGTCTCTCCCAGACCAATGTACATATCTGATCCCTCTAAATGGAAATTTGATAATGAAGTTATGATTGTATAACTATCTGCTTGCGTTCATATTTGTGAAGAGATTCTTAATCCGGTAAATGTTTCTAAGTAAATGAACTTTGAGAAATAAGTAAACAACATAACAAAATGTGCATAAGTTTGTGTGCCCGAGGCAGAGCTCAAAAGCACCCCTAGTAACGTTGATTTGGAGAAACATTACCTCCAAAATTTAGCATCCGTAAAGAATTCTCATCGAATTAGTTGGAGTACCACTTTACTCTGGTATCAGGGATCAAACATCAAACCCATGAAGAATACTCAACTCCGTGCTTATTAATACATTTATCGGATTGAAGAAGTCCAGAGCAAAGTAAGGAAAGTATCCCCCTCATCCTATCGCAAAATAATAAAACTTGGTGGTTCCCAACTAAGTCCAACACAACCACTCCCCAACGTCGGAGCATGGAAAGGTTTTACAATATGTCTCCCTTTTGGCAGTTCGAGTCGAATGGGTATTTTAGGCATCCACATTGCATCCAACCGCCTCCACCTGATATCAGTCCTTCATGTCCCATCCTGATCATCCCTATCTTACCACATGGAAAGTCTAGGAAGAGTGATTGTTATGGACCACGTGACAGACCATACCGTGCAGATGACAAACTAGGCAGACTCATGCTGTATAGGAAGCCAGACTGCTTTAACTCCTATAGCAGGGACGTATGAGTGAATAGGACCATACCTCTGACTCCAACAACTTTGGTGACTCAAAGAGTTAGCAGAGCTTCCAGGATGACTCACCAGCGCCTATAAATAAGCATCCCAACTTCTTACAAATGCTTAGACACCCTAAGCTTTCACTATTGTTTGGGTTAAAACAGAACTTTGGGCCCAAGGATGGAGTCGGCCCAACAGAAGTCCCGGACGAAACTTAGGGAGCAGGAAAAGGGCCACTTACTTACCTACCCAAGGACCAAGTGGTGTAGACTGATCAGACTGCACAGCCCAAAAAAGTACTTTATGGTGGCATTACATGTAATAAGCTGATGAGTCATCACCCTCAAGCCACATTCGGGCAAAACTGTTGCTACAGGAAGCCAAACCAAGTCGTCTATAAAAGGAGGAAGAGAAGACAGGAATAAGGACACTCAATCAAACAAACAAATGCAAGCCAAAACTCTGCTCAAAGCCAGATTTGCCTTCAAACGAAGCTGTAGTCAGCCCAAGCCTTCATCCCATTCGGGATAAACCTTTATCCCCCGCGGGATAATCTTTTCTTCCAACCTCTGTAATAGCTCTGCTACCTTGTTCAAACTTGTTGTAGTATCGATTCACTTTTGTATCCTCTCCCTCTCTCTTTCCCTCTAAGCTTTCAGACCTTTGACAAAACTACAAAGATAGGGACCTGCAAGAAGATCAGCCTTAACTGATAAGGTTTAAGCTTGCCCGACCTTCTTTGCTCTGTCTTTGTCTGTTCTTTCTTTAAAAGCCTAGTAATATGTTGTATATTTCTAGTTCTATACAAGTTGTTTCTAGCAAAATCATGATGAAAAGGCTTCCTCAGTACTTGGATCCGATTTGAATATATCTTCAGTGTTCAAATCAGATCTAAGTCCTAAGCCCGCGGGCATGTAAATCTGATCAGTTTAAAAGTCCTTGGCCTCAAGGCATAAAAAAGAACTTTATGTGGACTTAACCCATCCACGACAATCTTTGATAAACGAGAAGTCCGAAGTTACTTGGGGCGCAAGTAATCGACCTACCTCTTAGTTTTGTTTTTATTATGTCATGATTATCATAGAACGCTTAAGTATGGAATGGATTCTGATAGGAAGCCTCAAGGCCTACACCTAAGGCCCCACAAAGGCACCTATTTGGATTCATTCTACTCTGCGGTCTAAACTGTCCGAGCACAAGAACAAACTCTAATGGGAAGCCTCAAGGCCTACACCTAAGGCCCCACAAAGGCATCCATTTGGGTTCGTTCTACTTCTCGGACTCGGGTAATCAGAAATATAATAGTGACAAGACGTTCGCAACCATGAAGACCAAATATGATATGTTCAAGTACTGGTTTAGATTGACAGGAAGCCTCAAGGCCTACACCTTAGGCCCCACAAAGGCACCTGTTATATCTAACCCGGTTCCTCGGGCATATGCATATTCACAACTAAAACTTAACATCTATTCTACATCTGCCATACTGAAGATGGCAGTGGCACGCCTGAGCACCTCAAAAGTTAATCTTGATTGTGAGCCTCAAGGCCTACACCTAAGGCCCCACAAAGGCACCTTTCAAATTAACTCTGTCCTTCTCAAGACTTGCCCGACGAGACTTGCCCGACTAAGCCCGATAAGAAAGCAGAAGCCCGACAGCAGCCCTCAACCGGCGCCAACCTCCCAGGGGAACTGTGTGCTCGTTTGCCAGGAAGTCATCCCCGACGGAAATTCCTGCTACGAACATAGTTTTGGCACGCCCAGTGGGACAATTGATCAGAAGATAGATAAAAAACATGCTAGAAGATTTACAGACCACCTTGTTTCAAATGCTGCAAAGATTGGAGAAAGCCTCCACAGGCTCCAGAAGTGATATAGATGTGGTTCCTCCCAAAGGAAAGAGACGTAGAACCAGCCAGCCAGACGAGATGGTCGTAGTCAACCCTGCATTCCCCTTCTTAGAGGCCCCTATAAATATGCTCAATATGACGTGGGCGGAGAAAGGAAAAGGGAAGATTACAAGGGAAGAAGAAGAAGAAAAACTAGCCAAAATACCTACAGAGGGGATAAGCAAACCGCCCGAGTATCCAAAGGCTGCCATAATCAAAGGGATGGTTATGTGTAGTAAATGCCAGTGCGAATGTGAGCTCGAGATTCCCCCGGCTGGAGTCCTCATTGATCACGAGTTGATCAGGAGGAAAGAAGAAGATACAAGAAGATAAGCCCGCGAAAAGATTAAGCAGGCAACAAGGAAGGATACTTCCCGAAGCGTTTTTCAACGCTTAGGAGGTGATTCCCAACCAAAGGCTTTGTCAGAAGTATTTCGAAACCATGAAGCTTCTGACGAGGCAGAAGATATGGAGGTCAAACTCCAAAGAAGTACAGATCATCTTCAGAATGGCCAAATGGGAAGGGAAATCAAAAGAGCTGATGGGGTAACTAATCCTGTTAGAAAAACGAATCCTGCACATCTTGGGCGGAAATGGTATATAGTCGGAAAGGACGGGCAGCCCACCAAACCAATGGGAGCCTCCATGGTCAGAAGGGTTCAAAGGCAGCACAAAGCCTACATGAATTCCCTGAAGACCCCCACCACCTCCGAAGCCTCAAAAAATCAAAAGTTGGAGAAAGCAACATCCGGAGGTAATAGCCAGCTTCGTTGGCGAAGTAAGAAGGAGGTGGAGAATGCCAACAGCAAAACAGAGGGTGTGGGGGATCATGTGCCACAGAGCCAACATCTTGGGAAGTATAGGATCTTGAGAAGAGCTCAAGAAGATCTGATTATGGTGCCAACCCCTGGTTGGAAGCCGGAGTCTACCCATGAGGGAACTGTTGCACCTGAAAGGAGACCACCCTCTCTGCCATTGGTGGATCCTTTTGGTGAAGTTCCAAAGCAAACGTTGTACGAGGGCATGAATCAACCACAAGAGGAAGGGATACCAGAACCATTACTTCCAGCCGATGCAATGGCCTGGTTAGATGAATTCATGGACCAAATTGGGAGCAAGAAGGAAGATTTGCTCGAGCCTAATAACTTCCACATCAACATGACGTATGTATTATCCGCCACGTTTGGCGCCAGACTTGATCAGCCCGCTACTATGGAGGGTGATTACTTAACAACTAAGCCAATGATGGCACACGTCAATGTGGAGGTAGCTGAAGAAGAAGATTCGGGCAAGGCTGAACCCTCAGAAGTATCCAAAAGTGGTCATCTAAGGATTTACACAGATGAAATGGTGTTCAGTCGCCCGAGTATTTCGTTGGCCAACCATCTGAAGCCTATATATGTTTCAGCTCACTTGGAAGGTGTACCCTTCAAAAGAATTTTAATCGATGGAGGAGCAGCTGTTAACGTATTACCAGCCAAACAGATGAGGAGGATGGGGAGAGGCACTGAAGATCTTATTCCCACAGACCTTACGGTCTCGAGCTTCTCAGGTGCTATCACCAGGACTCATGGGATATTGCCTATGGAAGTAGACTTGGGATCCAAAAAGATAATGCTGGCATTCTTTGTGGTGGACTGCACCTCCACTTACGGGGCCTTACTCGGAAGAGATTGGATCCACCAAAGTTTAGCCATACCTTCCACTCTTCATCAACAAGTGGTTGTATATCACGAGGCGGGTACTGAAGGACCAGGCTTTTGGGAGATAGTAGAGGCCGAATCACGGCCGTTCCTCCCCTCAGCCAATGTTGCGGAAGTAAGTTTCTACAACCCCAACGTAGGAATCTTGAAATGTTCAGGAGCTAATAAGAACGGCCGCCCTACCAAGGTGACGGCCCAAAAGCTTCTGGAACAAGGAATGCTCTTTACCAAGGAGGAGTGAGAAAGACCCTGTCTCCTACCAAATTCCCTACACCATCAATGATTGAACAAAAGAAAAGAGATTAGGTCATGGCAGTCTGATCCCTGATTAAAAGACTGCTGGTGTATGGGAAGGGAAGAAGACAGGAAAGGGAGCTCTTAGATAAAGAAGAGCAGGAATGGCAGGAAAAAGCTTCAACCAGCCAGCACGGAAACGAGGAGGAATCTTGCAAAGAGGAGTTAGATAGGGCCATTCAAATGGCCGAATGCATATATGATATAGACGAGCCAGACGACCTGTCCGAGAGCCTAGAGTTGGTCGAATTTTTGTGTGCAGAGCCTGATAAGCCACCACCAGAAGTCCAGGATCCTTTGGAAGTTATTGATCTAGGCACGAAGGAGGATCCAAGACCAATTCAGATTAGTGGTTTACTAGGGGTTGATGAACGGGCAAGGATTATTTGTCTTTTGCAGGAATTCAAAGATTGTTTTGCTTGGCATTATACTGAGATGCCAGGGTTAGATCCAGCCTTGGTAGAACATAGAATGCCCATCAAGGAAGGATATAAACCTGTTAAGCAGGCACCACGGAGGATGTCTAAAGAGATAGAAGAAAAGGTCAAAGAAGAGATCGAAAGGCTGGTAAAAGCTGGCTTTATCAGACCGGCCAAATACGTGGAATGGTTAGCCAACATTGTACCTGTGTTAAAAGCTATAACAAAAGTAGTACGATGTTGTGTTGATTACAGAAATATTAATAGTGCTACGCCAAAAGATGAGTATCCCATGCCCATGGCTAATTTATCCATAGATGCAGTAGCAAAACATAAAGTTTTATCTTTTATGGATGGAAATGCCGGTTATAATCAGATAAAGATGGCGCCAGAAGATATTCATAAAACAGCTTTTAGGTGTCCCGGTCATGTGGGGGCATATGAGTATCTGGTCATGCCATTCGGGTTCAAGAATGCGGGCGCAACATATCAAAGGGCAATGAATGCCATTTTTCATGATCTAATTGGCCAGAGAATGGAGGTGTATATCGATGACATCGTGGTGAAATCTAAGACAGAAGAGCAGCATCTCGTAGACCTCAGGCAAGCATTGATAAGGATGCGGATCCACAAATTGAAGATGAATCCAAAGAAGTGCGCATTTGGAGTGAGAGCGGGCAACTTCTTGGGATTCTTGGTGCATCAGAGAGGTGTGGAAGTGGACAAGAACAAGTCTCGGGCAATACTGGAGTCACCTCCACCCACCAATAAGGTACAACTTCAAAGGCTACTAGGCAAAATCAACTTCTTGAAGAGATTCATTGCCAATTTGGCGGGCAAGATCCAGCCGCTGACTCATCTACTAAGATTGAAGGATAAAGAGAATTTCGAGTGGGGGCCGACCCACCAACATGCATTTGACAGCATCAAGGCCTACCTAACTTCTCCACCAGTACTAGTGCCACCTCAAAGGGGAAAGCCCTTGAAGTTATATATTTCTGCTTCGGAAAGATCAATTGGGAGTTTGCTAGCCCAAAATAATGAAGGTGGAAAGGAGCAGGCTGTATATTACCTCAACAGAATTCTGACCGAGGTAGAGACAAGATATGCTACCCTGTCACGTGCACATCATCACCAAAACAGATGTGATAAAGTATATGTTGTCAAAGCCTATGCTAGCAGGAAGAATTGGGAAGTGGATTCTAGCACTATCAGAATTCAGTTTTCAATATGTACCCCAAAGGGCAGTCAAAGGCCAGGCAATTGCTGACTTCCTGACCGAACATCAGGAACCTCAAAGTGAGGTAATCAATATCCCGGGAAGTTTGGAGGTTACTAGTGTTTGGATCCCACCAAGAAGTGATGTTTCGGGCAAAGAAGATTGGATCCAGCAAGAAATAAGAAGGGTAACAGGTCTCTGGATTAAACCTTGGAAGCTGTATTTCGATGGATCCCATACTCAAAAGGCAGCAGGAGCTGGGATTGTGATTATAAATCCTCAAGGAGTTTATCATTATTACTCATTCCTGCTTGATTACCAAGAAAATACTAATAATCGGGCAGAGTATGAGGCCTTGATTATTGGTCTGGAGATCCTGATGGACTTGGGGGCAGCAGAAGTGGAGATCTTTGGTGATTCAGAGTTAGTAATAAACCAGCTAAATGGCGAGTTCAAGTGCAGACATATCACTATGGCAGGGTACTATATGGCGGCAACGCAATTGCTGAGTTTCTGGGGGGTCTAACTTAGCGGCCAATGAGATGGCGCAACTAGCCTCAGGAGTGCCAATGCAGGAAATGATGTATGGTATGGATGTCGAGATCCAGACAAGAAACCTTCCTTCTATCTTAGATAGGGGATTCAGTATGGATGTAATGGTTCTAGAGACCAAGATGGAAGATTGGAGGTCACCTATCATTCATCATTTGAAGGATCCCTCTTCACCTACAAGTAAGAAGAATAGGCAGCAAGCAACCAAATATGTCTTGTGGGCGAAGAACCTGCTGAGAAAAACCCCAAATGGATTACTATTAAAATGCTTAGGCCAAGAAGAATCCATGAGAGTAATGGCCGAAGTACATGAGGGGATATGTGGAGCACATCAAGCAGGGACAAAGATGAGATGGCTACTCAGAAGGTACGGTTATTTCTGGCCCGACATGGAAAAGGATTGCAAGTCTTATGCCCGCGATTGTGAAGAATGTCAGAGGCATGGACCTCTCCAGCACGTGCCTTCCGTGCCTTTGAATCCAGTAGTCAAGCCCTGGCCGTTTCGAGGATGGGCGATGGACTTCATCGGGCAAATCTATCCAGCCTCTAGTAAAGGGCATACTTTTATAATTGTAGCAACGGATTACTTCACCAAGTGGGTGGAAGCATCAGTAGTAAAATCCATAACTTCAGCCGTGGTCAAGAATTTTATCGAGACCAAGATCCTGCACAGGTATGGGGTGCCTGAAACTATAGTAACGGACCGTGGGCCATCTTTTATTTCAAGAGAAGTCGAGGAGTTTGCAAGCAAGTACAAGATAAAAATGATCCAGTCCAGTCCGTACTACCCTCAGTCAAATGGGAAGGCAGAAGCTAGCAACAAGATCCTGGTCAACATTATCAAAAGGATGGTGATAGATAGTCCAGAAAAGTGGCATGAGATGCTGGGGAATACATTGTGGGCATACAGGACTTCCAAAAGAGCAGGAACAGGCACGACTCCTTATGCGTTGACTTTCGGGCAAGATGCAGTGCTCCCTATGGAGATCAACGTTAGTTCCGTAAGAATTCAAAACCAATTTGGGTTACATAGCGCAAAATATATCGAAGCCATGTGTCAAGGTATTGAAGACCTGGATGCAGCCCGAATTGAAGCCTTGAACCAGATTCAAGAAGGAAAGATAGCTGTTGCCCGAGCTTATAACAAGAAGTTGAAAGTAAAATCTTTCAAAGAAGGAGATTTAGTGTGGAAAACAGTCCTCCCGCTAGGAGCTCAGCTTCGAGGCTTTGGGAAGTGGAGCCCGACATGGGAAGGTCCTTTCATTATTCGTCGGGTTTTGAATAAGGGAGAATACTACCTAGCGGACCTCGAGGGTAATGAGCAGAAACACCCCATTAATGTGAAATTCTTAAAAAAATATTGTCCTACATTATGGGATGTTAGAGACTGCTACATTGAAGAGGGGGCAGAGTGAGGCGGACTTCAGAAGTTTCATATGCAGTATTTTGTTCATCAAACATTCAAAGAAGGCAGTAAGACAGAAATTGCTAAAATAGTATTTATTTCATGTCGACAAATTGGTGAAATTTACAAGATTCAAATCCTATGTATTACATTTGATCCTCTCTGAAAGTGGTGGTGTCTTCAGCTGGTTTCCCGATGTCTTCATAGATGGAACCCAATCGGGTGATCGGGTTGTGCGGCCAACATGAGCCTGGTAAAGGACCCTCCGACGGGGCTGTCACCATATGTGATGGTGAAGCCCGACTTATCACCGCAAATTGCGGGAGGATAAGCCATCAGGGGAAGGCCGCCTGACCAAGGGTGTTGGAGATAGAAGGGTGGTCGACCAAGGGTGTTGGAGATAGCAGTCATCGGGGGAAACTTCTTTTTCTCACGGAAGGGAAATTTTAGGAAACTCCACTCAAATCCTAAGGAATTCATTTCTCAGTTTCTAAAAGGAGACAAGAACGCTCAAGATGAATGGAAGTGAAAGCCAAAGCCAAAGGGGATTTGATAATTTGACAAGAGAGGTCCCAAGTTAGAATTTATAGGGCCCCGGGGATAGTTCAAAGGTCGAGAGAAAAGCAAGGGGCACCGGAGGTACAAATTCCCAAGGGCGGATATGCATGCATGCGGGTATTCAATCAATGTCGACGCTTGGGGTTCCAACCTTCACATCAATTGAAGGGGGCACTGTTTGGGTTAAAACTGAACTTTGGGCCCAAGGATGGAGTCGGCCCAACAGAAGGCCCGGACGAAACTTAGGGAGCAGGAAAAGGGCCACTTGCTTACCTACCCAAGGACCAAGTGGTGTAGACTGATCAGACTGCACAGCCCAAAAAAGTACTTTATGGTGGCATTACATGTAATAAGCTGATGAGTCATCACCCTTAAGCCACATTCGGGCAAAACTGTTGCTACAGGAAGCCAAACCAAGTCGTCTATAAAAGGAGGAAGAGAAGACAGGAATAAAGACACTCAATCAAACAAACAAATGCAAGCCAAAACTCTGCTCAAAGCCAGATTTGCCTTCAAACGAAGCTGTAGTCAGCCCAAGCCTTCATCCCATTCGGGATAAACCTTTATCCCCCACGGGATAATCTTTTCTTCCAACCTCTGTAATAGCTCTGCTACCTTGTTCAAACTTGTTGTAGTATCGATTCACTTTTGTATCCTCTCCCTCTCTCTCTCCCTCTAAGCTTTCAGACCTTTGACAAAACTACAAAGATAGGGACCTGCAAGAAGATCAGCCTTAACTGATAAGGTTTAAGCTTGCCCGACCTTCTTTGCTCTGTCTTTGTCTGTTCTTTCTTTAAAAGCCTAGTAATATGTTGTATATTTCTAGTTATATACAAGTTGTTTCTAGCAAAATCATGATGAAAAAGCTTCCTCAGTACTTGGATCCGATTTGAATATATCTTCAGTGTTCAAATCAGATCTAAGTCCTAAGCCCGCGGGCATGTAAATCTGATCAGTTTAAAAGTCCTTGGCCTCAAGGCATAAAAAAGAACTTTATGTGGACTTAACCCATCCACGACAATCTTTGATAAACGAGGAGTCCGAAGTTACTTGGGGCGCAAGTAATCGACCTACCTCTTAGTTTTGTTTCTATTATGTCATGATTATCATAGAATGCTTAAGTATGGAATGGATTCTGATAGGAAGCCTCAAGGCCTACACCTAAGGCCCCACAAAGGCACCTATTTGGATTCATTCTACTCTGCGGTCTAAACTGTCCGAGCACAGGAACAAACTCTAATAGGAAGCCTCAAGGCCTACACCTAAGGCCCCACAAAGGCATCCATTTGGGTTCGTTCTACTTCTCGGACTCGGGTAATCAGAAATATAATAGTGACAAGACTTTCGCAACCATGAAGACCAAATATGATATGTTCAAGTACTGGTTTAGATTGACAGGAAGCCTCAAGGCCTACACCTAAGGCCCCACAAAGGCACCTGTTATATCTAACCCGGTTCCTCGGGCATATGCATATTCACAACTAAAACTTAACATCTATTCTACATCTGCCATACTGAAGATGGCAGTGGCACGCCTGAGCACCTCAAAAGTTAATCTTGATTGTGAGCCTCAAGGCCTACACCTAAGGCCCCACAAAGGCACCTTTCAAATTAACTTTGTCCTTCTCTTTCAGCACTGCCCGACAAGCCTTGCCCAAAAAGTCTTGCCCGATCAAGACTTGCCCGACGAGACTTGCCCGACTAAGCCCGATAAGAAAGCAGAAGCCCGACAGCAGCCCTCAACCGGCGCCAACCTCCCAGGGGAGCTGTGTGCTCGTTTGCCAGGAAGTCATCCCCGACGGAAATTCCTGCGAGGAACAACTATACTATTAGAGTAGTTCCACCGGGGAACTGATAGGCCGGTACCTAGCCAAAAAAATGGCCCAACACCTAAGCTTTACACTCCAACCCAGCAGATAGTCTAGCACTCAGCCCAAGCCAGGCAAAAGACCGGTCCAGAAGCGACAGACCCGTAGGACAACCTATAGGACGTAGACTGACTTCAGTCACTTTTTTTTTCTTTTGTTGCGCCAGAGAGGGAGTTGTTGTGGAGGCTGAGGAGGGGAGCTGGTCGAGGCGAGAGAGGGTGTCGGGAGGGAAGGAGCCACAGAGGGAAAAGGCAAATCGCCTGAAAGTGATGGCCCGAGTTCGTCAAAAAATCTAAAAAAAATGCACTGACAGCGTGTTTGCATCAACGCAAAGGTTTCCAACATGATTTATAAGTTAGAAACCATAAGAATAGGATTGAGAACTCACGCAGGTGAAATGCAAGAGATTTCACTGAGAATTGGACCTTGAACTCGTCAGAGTTTGTCCATTTTCCTTTGTTGGAATCACATGCAGGGAATTAAGCCCTCGAATTAACCACAAAAATTGCAACACAACAAGATTTAAAGCTCAAGAACACAATATAGTGATAGAAACATCACCTGGGTTAGAGATTGAGAGCTCAAGCTCTCGGCTTCAATGGTAGTACCTCGTACCATGCACCGATGCTGCATGCAAGGCCATGGTTAGGTTCCTTGAGCTCTAGGGATTACAAAAACAATATTTTGTTTTTGATTTGTTGAAGGTTTTGAAGAGGAAGGAGAAGGAGAGCTCACGTGAGAGAGGGAGAGAAAATAGATAGAGAGAGAGAGAGAGAGAGAAAAGAGAAAGAAATGGTCAAATGAGGGGGAAAATGTCATTATTTTAAAGGTCTAATTGGAGATGCATTTTATTTAATCATATTTTAATAAAATGGACTAGGCTATTTTTTTGTTAGGGGTGAAGATGCATTGGGCCTAGTACTGATATATATTTAGGCCCATTATATAAAGGAATTCTCATTTATTTTTTTTCAAAAAATAGGGATTAGTTGTGGAATGCACTCCATATCGAATTTCAACGATCCGAATCGTTTACTTTGTAAGTCTCGATTCATAGATCATCTTTGCAAAAATTCAATTCAATCCGAAACTATTTGCATTTTTTAATTATCATGATGAAATTTCATTATTTCTTATAGAATAAAGTGTTAATTTTTTTGAACCCAATTAGATATCTCAAATATTTCCGATTTGGCTAATATTTTGTAAGGATGATCTATGAAGTTCAACTTGAAAAATAGACAATTCAGATCATTAAAGTCCGATATAGTGTGTGGCCAGCTAATCCCCATTTAAAAAAAATGGGGATCTTTTCTCTTAAATGTCTCCTATATATTAAAAGCCTCCTATATGTATATAGGAATCCTTTAACAAGAGAGATCCCATCTTTCAAAAAAAAAAAAAAAATGGGGACATTCTCTTGACAATTAGATTTGGCTTTAATGAAATTGTGTGGTAGAGATTGTGTGATCTGTGATTTAATCTCAACCATATAATTTCATTAAAGCCAATCCAACAGTCAAGAGGGTGTCCTCATTTTTTTAGAAAAATGAGAATGCCTTTGCATAAAGGGCATATATACATATATATATATATTATATATATATATATATGGAAATATTATTGACACTCCAAAAATCTCATTATACATTTCTCACAAGTGTATTTTTTTTTCTAAATATAGAAAGTTTGGAGTGTAAAATGAAAATTTTGGAGTGCCAATAACAATTCCCTATATATATATATATAAGTTGGTCTGTTATGAAGTTGAGAAATTGGGGTGCATGAAGGCTCCGTTGGGGTGTTTGTTGATGTCGTGTTGGTCTTTTAGGGTATTTTGGGAAGAATGTGGTGAACTTAGAAAAGGTTTAAATTTTTAATTCTTAATGGAGTGTAGATAGGGGTAAACTTAGATGAAAGGTGGTTATGTGATTGTATTTGTAATGAAAAATTGGCTTAATTATTAAACTCGTGTATGAATATGTGAATTTTCTTTTCTTAGTTAATTAAAATCATGTGATGTTACGAGTTGGCCCATATATAGATATCATGTGAATTTTCCTTTCTTAGTTAATTTAATGTAGAATTAAAAATTACAAATTCGATGGTTATTTTTGTAACAACAAAAGAATTAAAAATAGTAAAATTTAAATGTATGATCCTCCATAAAACTCGCAGGCCTTAGAGACTCGGAGTTTGATTTAATTTGTCTCTCAAACTGGTGGTGTTCTTTCCTGTGTATATATATACGTGTGAAGAATTCATGTGGAACAAAACTATCGAAATGTCCCAAGTGCGAGAAAATGAAACTCCTCAAAATAATATGGTCGAAATCCTGTCCAGGTTGCCGTCTAATACTCTGATGCGATTCAAATGCATACGCAAGTCTTGGTGCACTCTCATCAATAGTCCAAGTTTTGTGACCAAACACCTCAACAATTCCGTGGACAACAAACTTTCATCCTCCATTTGTATCCTTCTCAACCGTTCTCAGGCACGCATTTTTCCAGACCAGAGTTGGAAACAAGAAGTTTTCTGGTCCATGATTAATCTTTCCCTTGATAGCGATGAGCACAACCTTCATTATGATGTTGTGGACCTAAATATACCGTTTCCATTAGAAGATCATGATTTTGTATTGATTTTTGGTTATTGCAATGGGATTGTCTGTGTAGATGCAGGGAAAAATGTTCTTTTATGCAATCCTGCAACGAGGCAATTTAGGCATCTTCCCGATTCATGCCTTCTTCTACCCCCTTCCAAGGGAAAATTTGAATTGGAAACGACCTTTCTAGCATTGGGATTTGGCTATGATTACAATGCTAAAGAATACAAGGTTGTGCGAATCATAGAAAATTGTGAGTATTCAGATGATGAGCAAACATTTTATCATCGTATTGCTCTTCCTCACACGGCCGAGGTATACACTACGGCTGCTAACTCTTGGAAAGAGATTAAGATCGATATATCAAGTCAAACCTATCATTGTTCTTCTTCAGTGTACTTGAAGGGATTTTGTTATTGGTTTGCAAGTGATACTGAGGAATACATACTTTCATTTGATTTACGTGATCAGACATTTCATATAATACAATTGCCTTCTAGGAGAGAATCTGGTTTTACATTTGATTATATTTTTCTCCGAAATGAATCCCTTGCTTCTTTTTGCTCTCCTTACAATCCAAGTGAGGATTCTAAAGTATTTGAAATATGGGTACTGGACTATGACAGAGTTAAGAGTTCATGGACAAAACTTCTAACTATTGGACCCTTCAAAGGCATTGAGTATCCATTGACACTTTGGAAATGTGATGAGCTTCTTATGCTTGCCTCCAATGGGAGTGCCATCTCTTATAATTCTAGTACCGAAAATCTCAAGTATCTTCATATTCCTCCTATTCTCAATAAGGTAGTAGATTTCGAAGTTCTTATTTATGTGGAAAGTATTGTTCCACTCAAGTGAGTTGAGGGCAAATTTGTATGAATGATATAAGGCATGATTTGCATCTTTTAATTTAATTCGCTTCCTGGCGTTTGTACTTTTTTTGCTTATCACGGGCTGCATTTAGTTTTTGTGTTTTTTCTCATTTTGTAATGTTATTCTATTTGAAAAGTGTAAATAACTATTTTCTTTGGAGTTAGTTAATTGAGTTAATCTCAGTTTATTACGCTAAAGTTTCTTGATTTTCAACATTTGATACGCTAAGTTTTTTTCGTCCCAGTTTGGTGCTTAAAGTCATAATTATGGGACACTTTCATATATCCGTTAAGTTTTCCATTAGAACCTCTGTTAATTGATGACGTGGTGCCCACATAGACAATGACTGGAGGTTCTGATTAGGGAAATCTTAACGGATGTAAAAAAGTATCCCAGAATTATGATTCGAGGTACCAAACTGGGACGGAAAAAAAAATTGATGTATCAAATGTTGAAAACCAATAAACTCTAGAGATAGTAAACTGAGATTAACCCTAGTTAATAATAACAATTCCCTTACACTATGTTTTGATGAGGGAAATAAACTTAGAATTTTGATAAAAGTTAGAATTTATAAAGGCGTCCTATTTGAATTTCCCATGAGTGAAAGTGGCACACCCTGACCCAGAATGTCCACTAGGACTCCGAATCGAGCCGCGCTGGCCAACACCTGGAAGATGACGAAGCCATAAAGCGTAGTGAAATGAAATATGTGAATAAATTTAAACCTAAAGGTGTCTAAATATAAAAGTGCGTTGTGAGTAGGAATGAACCCATTTCACACATGATTACAAAACATAAGTAAAGCACAATAAGGTAAAATAAGGATTATACCATCATAGGTAGCCACCTATTCTGGGATATGCTAAGAATCCTCATTGATACAAAAGTTTAGTAGCTAAAACCTGGAGGGGCGAAAAACAGAAAGGTGAGTGGGTAGAAGCAAAGCTTTAGAAAACACATTTATCTTTTCTAAAAATATTAACCCCTCTCTATAAAACCCGTATAGTTTCCAAAAAATACTACTATGTAGGTATGAAAACCAATGCACAAGAACAACGAAAACTGAAGTATGCCATGTCATAATATCTCGGCAAGAATAAGTGTAAGCCAGGTGTGAAATCAACATAAAATAGTATGCCAGTCGAAGTCACCTAACATAACCTGTACGACTTGACCTGTAACTCATCAATCTAGGCTAGCACACGAATCGGAGTCACTTAATGTGACATGTACGACATGCTGGGTATAAATAGGTACGCTCAAGTGTTACGATCACGTGAAAGCTGTGCGATAAATCGCGGATCACCTACAAGTCGGAACCACCTATTGTGGTCTGTACAACAGGCTAGCACTGAACTTGGATCCAAGGTGAGTATGCGATGTGGGAGGTGAACAATCACGTAAAGGCTGGCCCTAGCCCCAGGCAGGAGCACTAATACCAAGGTGCAGCCATGATAAGCTTTCAATAAATGTGTGCATACCAATGCAATTCAACCCATTCAATCATATAATACTCACCTGAAGCTTACCTGAGTCTCCGTAGCATCACACAATACAATTCACAAGTGTAACAATGCAATATTTAAAATGTAACTTATTTATGACATGGCAAGCAAAGCATAGTTCCATATAAAAACGTTTCTGAAAATTGTATATAAATATATATAGAAAACAAATGCCCACTCACTTGAAGTCCGCACTACAACTCCCTAGCATGAATATCAAGGCGTCTCAAACGATCGGCACCTAGAACAATTATCAAATCACAACTTAGAATTCTTTTCGACAGAACACGTAACTTACATAAAAAAAAATCTCCAAAGATGTTCTAGAATGATTTGAGATCCATTGACCAAAAGTCAACCGTCGGTCAAAGATCAATGGTAGGGTCTACAACCTTACGCAACTCGATCCGGAAGATCCGTACCACAGATTTCTGATATGTAACTTCCAAAGATCCAAATTATGCTTCTTAAACATGATACTAAAGTTTGATTACGGTCCAACAGTTAGATCTCTGCCAATTGTAAATTCAAGTGGAGGTCAACATTTTGTTTTATGAACTTACAAATCCAATTCGGGAAGATTTGTACGTCGGATTCCTAATCCGTAAGTTCCTATGATCCTCATATATTACGTACTATAATGTACTAAGGTTTGATGACGATCCAATGGTCGGATCATCAATTGCTAATATAATCAAGTTGCAGACCTTAATGGAACTAGGTTTAAACGATAGAAATTCGTCAATCGGACTACACATATAGAATTGGAGAATTAAATTTAGTCTAGGAAGGTTAGGGGATGCCTCGGCCCACGTGTCGTCGCCACACGCCGTCATACACGATAGTCGGTCGCCCCGACTCACCAGAAAATTCAATTATTTCTAAAAATTACCAAATTTTACAATAATGAAAATCTCAATTAGTAGAGCAAGTTTCATACCTATGACTAAGGCCAATTTGGCCGGGAAAATCCCTAATTTCACTAGAATCCGTTGGAAATCCTAAAAATGGGTGGTTCTTGATTTGACTCTAAACAAGCTCTGACGCCTCAACCAATGCATGGACTTTATTCTTGTGGTTTAGGGGAGTACATTGGTGGTGAAAGTTGCACGAAATCATTGCAGGAATGGTGGATTCACCACCTTGGGTGTCCTCGGAGCCGATGTGAGTGTTTGTTATGAAATCACTACCGATAGCCATCAAACTTGGGTGGTAATGGAGGCTGGGATGGCACCTAGTTGATTGGCTACAATTTATCCGAAAATTGAAGGAAAACCGAAGAAAGCCACTAGAAAATTTGAAGAGAAACTGGTCGGTCACGTGGGGAGGAATCCGGTCAGGGTGATCTGGTGCTCCTCCACTCTCTCATTTCCCTTCCTTTCTTCTTTCCCCATTGGTCATTCTCTTCATTCTCTTCTTTCTGATTGGGTGTCCTACCCCTTCTTTCTCTCTTTTACATTTCCTCTCCACCACCCATCTTTTCTTCCTTTTAATATGGGCTACACACGTGGCTTTCGAGATTTTGCTCCAAAAATCTGGAACATTCCAGAAAATAATAAATTTACAATTTTACCCCCGACTTCATTCGTTAATAACTTTTTCGTTATAACTACAAATTACGTTCCGTTTGCGCCCACGCGTTTGTAGCGATGAGTACTACGAGAATACACCAAGAAAATGGATCTTACATGACTCGACAAGGCGGTCAACAAAAGTCAATGCATTTGCCTCGAAGGGCATATTCGAAATTTCACATTTTAAAATTATAAAAACCGTATTTTTTGGGGACGGGTTGTTACAAAGATTTTAATAATACGCTACTACAAAAAACACTTTGCGCGATGAAATTTTGGTCGTGCAAAGCTCGTGAAGATAAGGTTTGCGCAACGAAAATTAATCTTCGTTTCGCAAAGTAGCTTTGCGCAACAAAGTAGTTTTTTAATTTTTTTAATTAAAATAAATTAATTTAATATTTTGGGCGAAAAAATATTTTGTCGCACAATGACACACCCTGACCCCGAATGTCCACTAGGACTCCGAATCAAGCTGTGCTGGCCGACACCTGGAAGGTGACGAAGTCATAAAGTGTGATGATGTGGAAAAATGTGAATAAATTTAAACCTGAGAGTACCTAAATGCCAGAGTGCAGCGATGAGCGGGAATGAACCCACTTCACACGTGACATTAGAGCATAAGCAAGTACAGAAGAATGAATTAAGAATCGTAACCTCGAAATAATCTCCAATACCAAGAATCGCCACGAATCTTTGACGATAAGAAACTCAACTAATAAAACCTGGAGGGTGAAGACAAGACAAAGGTGAGTGGCCCTGTAAATAAAATTTTAATAGAAACCATATAAAACATTATTGCCCCTTGCTACAACACCTGTATAATTTCCAGAAAGATCATAGCTATACCACAACACAGCATCTCATCAGTAATATCAAATAATCATGTGATTAATAACTCATACTAGTACGCAAGTCGAAGTCACCTATGGTGCCCTGTACGACTTGCTCATATCTCATCACATATACTAGTTCATCACCTATTCCATCGCATATGCTAGCTTATCGCATATTCATCACATATGCTAGCTCCTCACATATTCGTCACATATGCTAGCTTATCACATATTTGTCACATATTCATCACATATGCTAGCTTATCACATATTCGTCACATATGCTAGCTCATCACATATTCATCACATCACATATGCTAGCTTATCACATATTCGTCACATATGCTAGCTTATCACATATTCATCACATATGCTAGCTCATCACATATTCATGCTTATCACATATTCGTCACATATCACATATTCATCACATATGCTAGCTTATCGCATATTCATCACATATGCTAGCTCCTCACATGTTTGTCACATATGCTAGCTCCTAACATATTCATCACATATGCTAGCTCATCACATATTCCTCACATATGTTAGCTCATCACATATTCATCACATATGCTAGCTCATCACATATTCATCATATATGCTAGCTCATCACATATTCATCACATATGGTAGCTTATCACATATTCGTCACATATGCTAGCTTATCAAATATTCGTCACATATGCTAGCTCATCACATATTCGTCACGTATGCTAGCTCATCAGTCGGAGTCACCTCTAGTGACTTGTACGACTTATTTATATCTCTTTATATATCTCATTAATCATTGTTAGCATATAAGTCGGAGTCACTTATAGTGACCTGTACGACTTTATTTATATCTCCTCATATATCTCATCAGTATATTAGCCGGAGTCACCTCACGTGACCTGTACGGCTGAATCAATATCTCATCAACATGCTAGCTAATCAATATCTCATCATCCATATTTCATCACATATCTTATCAATATACTAGCCGGAGTCACCTCACGTGACCTATACGGCTGAGTCAATATCTCATCAACATGCTAGCTAATCAATATCTCATCAACAAACTGACTACCATCACTATCATCAACATGTACTCACCTGAAGCTTACTTGGGTGTCCGCAACATCATTTAGCACTATGAAGCATTCACAATAATTAGGTTCAGGTAATACACATATAAATATATTATGATGCAATCTAAAACTCAACTATAACATAGTATATATAGGGATATGATCAAGGGTCCAAATTCATTCATTAAATGACATGGATGATTAAGTGGATTTTAACTAATATTAATGATAAAAATTAAAACTAAAAAAAAAATTTGGAAAATTAAAAATAAAATTTAAAAATGGAATAAACCCTAACTAGTTGTAATCATGAAAACAAACTACCTACAGACTTTGAGCCAATAACAAACACAATGAAATCTCTTCTTAATTTGCCGATGGAGTCTGCAAAGCTTGGATGAGATTGTTGCCAAAAGTCTCCCTACTATCTACAGAAAAATCACCATTAGGTAAGCAAAACACAATCCTATATTCGTTATTATTGTTCACATATGTAGATAGATTAATCAGGTTTTTGCAATTTTTTTTTTTCGTTTTGTCAGTTCATGAGTTGATGATTTTTCTACCCATTTGGTGCCCTTGTATCATTGTTGGCCTGTGAATTTGGTCAATATGTTCCAATTCTTCAAGTAGTTCTAGGGTTTTCTCTAGCCATGAATTAATTAATTCTCTCCAGTAAAACACCAAATCTATTAAAAAAAATATGAGAAAAGAACTACTTTGAGTCTACATTGTAGAAGCAACGCTGGAGGCAATACTGCAGATGATGCGTTTTGGTGGATTAACCATCTTTCATGTTAAAAGTCATCTGCAGGTTTAAAGGAATCCATTAAAAAAAATCGTTTTTTTTTCCTTTTCTAAAGTATGATTTATTTTCATCTCTCCTTTTTAATTTTAATTTTAATTACCTTCCATATTTTATGCTTTTTGAATTTTATTTTTATGTTTAATATTAGTTAAAATCCACTTAAGCATCCATGTCATTTAATGAATGAATATGGACCTTTGGATTGTTTGTAATCTAAAGTTTTAAAAGAAGTGTAAAAATATTTATCAAAATGTTTGTCCCTTGATTCTATCCCATATATATATATATATATATATATAACATGGCGTGAAATGCATAATCCGTAACACCCTACTGTCGAACTACTTATTTCGGAGATAATTATCAATGATAAGCCCAACTAGATACTAGTTTAATTAACTATCATTACTTATGTTTCCTTACTTCAAATTCCTGATTCTTCATACATTGATTTATGACCAATATTTAACCACCAAATCATAAGGTTAAATTTTATATTTTCCACCAATGTCCCTCACATTACTCAATTCCCTAAATAAGGCTATTGTCTCAGTTATTTAGTCTCATTTATTGTATGGCTGCATCTAATGTCTCATTAGACTGCCTAGTACCCTAAATAAGGATCAAGCCATTCGTATAACTAATTGTAGGTAACATGCATAATTCACTTTAGAAGCGTTTGTGGAACTATTAATTATATACCTATGATAAAAGGAAAAGATCCACTCACCTAGAGTCCACGATATGATTTTCTAGCACACGCATCGAGGCGTCATGAATGATTGGCGCCTAGAACAATTATTGAATCACATCTCATAACTCTTTATCAATAAAATACGTAATTCACATAAAACACATCCTCAAGGACATTCTAAAATAGTTTGAGACCCATTGACCATAAAGTAAACCGTCTATCAAAGATCAACAGTTGGGTCTACAACCCTGTAAACTCGATCCAAGAGATCCGCATATCAGATTTCCAATCTAAAACTTCCAAAGATGCACATTATGCTTCTAAAATAACATACTAAAATTTCATTGCGATCCAACGGTCGGATCTCCGCCAATTGCCCAAAACCAAGTGGCGGTTAACATTTATTTTGTAAACTTACACATCCAATTCGGGAAGATCCGTACGTCGGATTCCTGATCTGTATGTTTCTATAGTCCTCAAATATTATGTACTATAATGTATTAAAGTTTGGTGATGATCCAATGGTCGGATCATCGATTACTATTCTAATCAAGTGGTGGACCTTAATGGGACATTACCGGATTCTGCAGATTTTGCAGATTTCCCGGCCACCATTTGGACTCCAAGCTGGTATAATCTTGTTCTACATTTCTATAGCTTCGATTTGGTATATTATGGGTTGAATTTGGTTGAGAAACAAATGAGATATAGAGTTCACATCCCGGCCCCGGTCCACCACATCCCGGGCCCGCTCTACCACCGTAGCACGATATTATCCGCTTTGGGCTTACCATTTCCTCAAGATTTTGTTTTTTGGAACTCACGAGCAACTTCCCAGTGGGTCACCCATCCTGGGAGTGCTCTAGCCTCCTTCTCGCTTAACTTCGGAGTTCCTACGGAACCCGAAGCCAATGAGTTCCCAAAAGGCCTCGTGCTAGGTAGGGATGAGAATATACATTTAAGGATCACTCCCATGGGCGATGTGGGATGTCACACGCAAGGCTTTTGACCTTTTGTTTTATTATTTCTCTTATATTAATTGTTTATGCAACGAAATATTTGGTAGCGCAAGATTTTTAGAATTTTTACTATTTTAATTTAATTTAATTGTATGATTTTATTTTTTAATTACTTTAATTTAAATTGACATATTCAAAATAAAATTACATATGAAAAATAGAGATCAAATTATCCAATATATATAATATATTCAAAATGTACATATAAATTAACAAAGTACAATAATAAAATCCTAATACAAGTCTATTGGGTCCTAATCCTCAACTTTAGCCATTAAAGTCTCGACGACGATTCCCTACAAAAAACACAAATATGGTCAAATAACAAAAAAATAACATAAAATAATACCAAAAAATTGGCATAATCTCCCCTAAAATTGGTATACCCCAAATCCGACCCCAAACTCCACTCCTCACCCTACACTCGACCCAAACTCCGCACCAAACTCAAAACTAACTCCAAAAACACATATTAATGAATAAAAATTAAAATTTGGAACTGTGCTTTCTTATCTTTGGTATGGGATTTTGTTTGGAGCTATCCATCATTTTCTCGGGGTTCTCAATTTTGGCTTGAGTGTTGTTTTTCTTCACTTTGGTAGATTGTTTCGAACTCATTTCGAGGTTTTCTCACTCGGTCTGCCTAATTTCCCAAGGGGCACCATGGATCTTGCGAGGGTGTAGCCAGCGTGAGGCTGGCTTTCCATGATGGGCAAGGTGCAATCTGCCTTGATTGCTTTTGTCCTAAATGATACTTGGATCTTTTAAGGAAGGGGTTGTTTGAGGTACATTTCTCGACTATATTTATTGGCAGTAGATATGGGTGTAGTTGGGGTCTGGGTCTCTAGATTTTCTTGCTACTAGGAGGCAGATACTTTATGGAAGTCTGCTTTGTTGGCGAAATGGATGGGACCTCCATCTCTGAATTGATGGTGGTTATTTATGGATCTTACATAAGGAATTTAATGGAACCTATGAAGCGTATAGAAACATTAATGGAATCTCAACTATTACTGCCATTTCCTGTGAACAGCCTAGCTGGTGTGCTGACATTTGAGGAAGAGTCAAAGGTGATCAATATGAAATTTATTCAAATTCCCCTCATCAATCCCTTATTGATTTTATTCAAAAGGTATCTCCTAAAACTTCCTATTTAATTTGGGAATAATTATTATGTTAATTACAAGATATTATTTGACATAATATCTTGCAATTATTAATCCCATACCACGATAAAGGGCCTGCCACCCTCCTATAAATACCCCACTTATCCTAATAAAATGCTAAGCCATTTGCTACCCACAAACTCCTAAATACATTCTTTTCATAATTTTAATTTTGGCATCAAAGATTCTTCGGCCAAAGCCCCTCCCCCCACCCCAATTTATCGTAGGTGCATGAGGTTTTTGGCCATATTTAAAGTTGCTATTACTTTGTAGGCGCATTTTCGTCAAAAAAAAAGACGGTGGAAATTTGCATTCACAATGAGAACCTAAGTTCTCCTTTTAGATATTGATAGTAGACACATTTCCAATGTTTTCTCAATGTTTTGTTCTCAGAAATCATTTTGAGATTAAACCAAAGCATTCTTAAATCATAAAATAAATAAAAATTCCTATTTGCCGTTTTTGTTTTACTAAAAATTGTTTTGTAAAACATTACAAAGCGTACTCTTGCTTTTCGCAGAAGAATACTCATTGGATTTTCCTATTTAAAAGAATCTCTTAAATAATTCGCAATCTTACTTCCGTACATGACATACTAAAAAATTAAAATAAAATTATAAAGGCACCTTACGGAAAATGCAAACTTAATATATGTTCTAGAAACAAGAATATGATTGTGTTATTATGATGCATCATTTTGGTTTTAGAATTTTATTTTATTTTATTTTTATTATTATTATTTTTTGTCAAATAATAGTATTAATCGGCTAAATTGTTAAGTGATAAGAAGGGGATCGATGAGGGTAGAACTTGCACTAGGGCACATATCAATTAGTAGGGGTGGGCACTTAGAACCGAAAACCAAAACCGAAACACGAACCAAATCGAACCGCACCGAACGGTTTGGTTTTGCGGTTTTGAAACGGTTTCGGTTTTGAAACCAAACCGCAACATAGAAAACGGTTTGGTTTTGGTTTTGGTTTTGGCTTTTGAAAACCGCACCGAAACCGAACCGAACCGCAAATATTAATAAACATTTAATTAAATGTCGATATTATATTTCATTTTTTAATTGGTTGTTTGTTAGAATTCATACACTTAGTATAGGACTCAACCACACTAGAATATCATCATTCATCACTTTTTTTCGTTCATTAACTTGAAGGACCTTTGTTATTTTATACCATCACACACACGTATATGTACAATGGTGGACTAATCTTGTTATCAAGAGTCGAACAATGATCTAATAAAGTCCACTCATTTGAAGCATGATATCACATATTCTAGTATCAAAGTTTCGCCCATGTTTAATGAATTCAAATTTATTCAACTTGTTTTATGATAAACATTGTAAGGGACACCCTTTTGTTGCACAAACATGTTTTAACATCACAACTACAAGCAACATGCTAATTGTTTACATAACAAATGTCTTTTTCCTATTGCTATTGGGAAATGCTTATTAATATGTTAAATTGCAAATTATACATTTTTTCTTAAAAACAAAACCGAAACCGTTTGAAACCGAACCGAACTGAACCAAACGGTTTGGTTTCATTTCGGTTTTGGCTTCAAAACCGCACCAAACCGAACCGTAAAAAAATTCGGTTTTGGTTTCGGTTTCACTCAAAACCGCACCGAACCAAACCGTGTCCACCCCTATCAATTAGTACTTTTTATCATTATGGTAAAGCGTCATCAACTTTTTTTTAGAATTAATACACACACATAATTTTGCTTCTATCGGGTAAACAAAAAAAAAAAAAAAAAAAGAAATGATGTGTGAAAAGAGTGAATGTTTAGGGTTTGTATGCATAGCAAAAGCTTATTTGTAGTGGAAAGCTTACCAAATTTGGTGGAGATGAGAGAATTTATTGGGAGGTGGTCGGCCTAAGTGTAGGGCATTGCCCTACACATGGTGACTTCCCATTGGCCATGGTTGTGTAATCTTTTGGGATGGAGGATGAAATAATATTCCCAAGATATTAATTAAGAGATAATTTATTGGGATAATGATGGAAGCATCCTAGATTGATTATGAAAAGGATTCCTGGCTTGTTTGAGTTGATCTTCAATTGAGAATGTATAGGATTTGGTGATTAACCCTATCTTTAATGCCTCCGACTTTTCCATGCTATGAGTAAGAGAGCTTTGAGTAGTCAAACTCGATTCATTTGCAAAATTGTGCATTACAAAGCTCGTCTTGTTGTGCAAGGGTTCTCATAACACCCTAGGATTGACTATGACGAAACTTATTCATCCGTTATAAATGTGATTACTTTTCACTACCTTATTAGTTTGGTAGTTTCTGAAAAACTGAATATACAACTTATAGGCGTGGTAACCGCATATCTCTATAGAGATCTTGATACGGAAAACTATATGAAAGTTCCTAAATGACTTACATTGATTCGTTCAAATAGTTCTAGACCATGGGGCACGCTTTCCATTCGATTGAAGCGTTCACTTTACGAATTGAAGCAATCCGACCAAATGTAGTATAATCGTCTGAGTGAGTATTTGATAAGTCAGGGATATGTGAACAACGAATTATGCCTATGCATGTTCATTAAGAATCCACATTCTGGCTTTGCGATTGTTGTAGTGTATATCAACAACATGAATCTCATTGGAACTCTTAAAGAGCTTGAAAAAACTGTCGTGCACCTGGAGTTGGAATTTGAAATGAAAGAGCTTGGGAAAACTCAATATTATCTCGGCCTTTAGATAGAGCATTTTTCAGATGGAATCAGTTCGTACCATACTACACCAATCCCGAAACTACTAAGCATCTGTTAACGTTGTACCGTCAAGAACCCAGAAAAGTTTCCCTCCAACCAGGAGGCCAATCATAGCGCGACACGTGTCAACATCAGAAGCCAATCACAACACGACAAGTGTCAATGTCAAAACAAAGCTGGAAACTCTCTTCTATAAAAGGAGATTGTTCTCCCACAATATTTCCTAATGTCATTTGTACTAAATCATTCACCAGTACTCACTAAAGGAGAGCTTGAACCTATGTACTTGTGTAGACCCTTCACAATTAATGAGAACTCCTCTACTCCGTGGACGTAGCCAATCTGGGTGAACCACGTACATCTTGTGTTTGCTTTCTTGTCTCTATCTATTTACATACTTATCGACACTAGTGAGCAGAGCAATCTAGCTAAGGTCACAAACTTGACACTTTCTGTTGTACGAAAGTCCTCACTGATTTTGTGCATCAACATTTGGTGCCGTCTGTGGGAACGACACTTATTCCCACTTTCTTCAGCTTTGTTAAGCTAGTTTCCACCATTCTGTATAGTCTCTTTTGACCAGGCATCCCATTCCAACATGGGAGCGAAGGAAGCCATAGCACACAGAATGACACCCCTCTTGCACTTGGTGCGAAGTAACGAAAGAAGGAACAAAAGAAGTTTACTCTTCAGGCTAAAGTCGATGAGCTGGAGGCTCAGAACAACAAGATAGCGATGAAGAATGAGGTCTTCCAAGAGCAGTATGAGAAGATCTTCGAGTTGCTCCACAAGGCTAGATATACTAAAACACACGAGCTCATTACCCCTGTGGAAGTCAACCATTAACTGGGTGCCCCCCCCAACACGGAGGGTCATTTGCCCTCGACATGGGTATTCCTGTTGAAGAGCGAGCTACTTATCGAAATGGCGACCAACATGAGACTTCTCTCAACCCAGTTGCTTCGACCCGAAGCAGGTGGAGTGGAGGAAGGCACATCCTTACAAAAGGAGTGGAAGGATCGAAAGCTGTCTTTCGCGACTATTGAGACTTCCTAAAGTAACGTCGAGACAATCGCATCCATGTAAGCTCAAAGATCAATGACCCAAGGGTCTCTGAAAGACTCGGTCCCCTCCCATGTCCCAGGCCAGCTACCAATCTAAGGAAGGGGCAACAAGTCTTAGAGAAACACAAAGGTATAGGGGACTCAGAGATGTTCCGATAGACATACCTTGGAAGTCAGTACGACGAGTCCAAGGAAAAATCACATGCTTTTGATCAAACCTTCCTACTTCCAAGAGGAGATTGAGATTTACGAAAAAAAGCTCCAGTGGTACATGACTCCACTCAGAACCCTCTTATCCTACAACTCCTTAAGGAAGTAAACAAGTTGAAGGCCGAACGACAAGCTAAGATACCTGATTGGAACCAACCTAGGCCTGGCCCCCTTACAAGAAGGATCCTCAACACCCACTCGAAGCAAAGACAAAGCAGAAGCTTGACTTGCAACTCTATATTGGAAAGGAGGACCCGATTGAACACCTTAACCTCTTTGAGTCCACCATGGCATACCGGATGCACACCGATGAAGAGCGATGTCTTCTCTTCCCCTTCATCCTTTTTGGTGGAGCTCTAAACTGGTATTGTGGTCTTTCACTTGAGACAGTAGACTCATTTGAGGAATTGAGGAAACTGTTTGTTTCTCAACACATTTTTCAGACCGATCGCTTGCCCTCTGTGGATGACTTGTACACTATTAGCCAGAAGCCAGACGAGTCATTACGTATGTATGCTGGCCGCTTCAGCCATGAGTATTCCTGTTGTGCCGAGGCAGACGACAAGACTGCCCTCAAAGCCTTCACGGCAGGCCTACGTGATTGTTTCTTCAAATACATGATCAATGCTAACAACACCTTTTTAGAGTACTCTAACAAAGTTAAAACACGTGAATCTTGTAGCTCCCACTACATTGTTATGACCGAGAAGGGTAAAGGAATAACGTTACTACTCACTGTTGGGACAATTCCTATATATGTCAACCTTCATCCTCCACAGCCAGGTAAACTTACAAATAAAAAAAATGCTTAACTTTTCTTCACATCTGAGAGGTCACTCTCAGCAAAGTATCTCGAAATCTCAGCTTATTTTCCCCCGGATAATACCTCTGTAAACAAGCCACACTAGAGCAAGAGTATCTCATATCATTAGGGTTAAAAGCAAGAGTATCCCATATCATACTTTTTCCCTGTCTTTTCCTTTGCCCTTGTTCTTACCTACAAGACAAGGAGAAAGAGAGCAATCAGTCAGTGCTTGGAATCAAGCTTTCAGTCAGGAACTGACTGCCTGGAACTCCTTGCCTGAGTACTTACCCGACATTATTCTCGAGTACTCATCTTCAACATCTTATGCTTCCAGAAAAGATACCACATCTGCCTGAGGAACAGATAGGGCAAGTGAGAAGGATACAAGGAAGCATGTGGAGACAAGCGTAGCAGAACACGTGCCGATTCATCTATTACTTTGTCAACAGCAAAAGTATCCCATATTATTAAGGTCGAATGCAGTCTTGATTTGATGAACTTGTTTTGACCCTCAAATTCTTGAGTCGACCTTATACTCTGAAGGAAACCAGAAAACCTTCTAGCTCAGTTCAAGAATAAGCCTGTGGAAAGTTACTTCTTCAAAAGCAGAAGTATTTCATATCATCTCTTCTCCTTTTTCTTCTCTTTATCCTTCCTCCTGCCTGCAAGATATGGAGAATGAGAACAATTAGTAGGAACTTGAAATCAAACTTCTGATCTGGGACTGATTGTTGGGAGGTTTGATTGCTTACCTTGTCTGTCACCTCTTTTGGCTGATCTCCTAGCTCGATGACTTAGGGGACTCCTACTATATGATTTGTATCGCGCTTGTCCAAGCTTGAAGCTACAAGTAAGCTTCAAGTGAAATTGATACATTACCTTGTGCATTTCGACCAGTTAAAGATACCACCCTTGGATGGAGGAAAAGTACTTCCAGAGAAGATGCCACATCTACCTATGAGACAAATAAGGCAAGTGAAAACGATACCACACTTCGGTACTTAGAAGTTTCGTGATTACTTAGCGGCTTAGATCTTGCAAGTCCCCAACCGAGGAGCTTCCCTCACTCGGGAACTTAGGGGAGTACTGTTTGTACCATACTTTACCAATCCCGAAACTATTGAGCATCGATCAACGTTATACTGTCAAGGACCTAGAAGAGTTTCCCTCCAACCAGAAGGCCAATCACAACGCAACACGTGTCGACATCAGAAGCCAATCATAGCACGACACATGTCAACATCAGAAGCCAATCACAACACGACACGTGTCAATGTCAAAACAAAGCTAGAAACTCTCTTCTATAAAAGGAGATCATTCTTCCACAATATTTTCTAATGTCATTTGTACTAAATTATTCACTAGTACTCACTAAAGAAGAGCTTGAACCTATGTACTTGTGTAAACCCTTCATAATTAATAAGAACTCCTCTACTTCGTGGACCTAGCCAATTTGGGTGAACCACATACATCTTGTGTTTGCTTCCCTGTCTCTTTCTATTTACATACTTATCCACACTAGTGACTGGAGCAATCTAGCGAAGGTTATAAACTTGACACTTTCTATTGTACCAAAGTCCTCCCTAATGTTTTGCATCAACAGAATCTTAGTACATCAATTAAACTACATCTAGAAGGTGTTACGTCATTTTAATGAGGACAAAGCGAAGCCTTTGTGTAATCCTATGATTGTTCAATTGCTAGATGCAAAACAAATCTTTATCGTCCGAAGGAGGATGGAAAAGAGACTAAGAGATTTTGGAACCTGAAGTTCTTTATCTAAGTGCAATAGACGCTTTATTGTACATAGCTCAATGCACTAGACCTGACATCTCCGCTGTTAATCTTTTGGCATGTATAGTAATACATAGACGAGCAGACACAGGACTTGTTGACTATGCCAACACTGGGTACTTATCTAACCCACACAAGTCACCCTCTCAAATGGGTTATGTCATTAGTGTTTGAGCCACCGTAATTTTTTGAAGGTCAAGCAAACAGACCTTAGTTGCCACTTCATCTAACCATGTTGAAATACTCACCTTGCATGAAGCTACTCGAGAATGTTTCTAACTGAGAGCAGTTCTAAGCCATATTTGAAGCACCTATGATCTATACCCTATTGTTGACGTCCCTACGAAGATCTATGAAGATAAGGGATCATGTATCAAATAGCTCAAGAAGGGTTACATCAAAGGAGACAACACCAAGCACAATGCACCGAAGTTCTTCTTCTCACATCAACAACAAGAGCATCAAAATATTGAAGTCACGCAAATTTTTTCCCTGGATAACATGGCGGACCTCTTCACCAAATCACTGCCAAAGCCTACGCTTCAGAAGCTTGTTGAAGGAATAGGTATGCGTAAACTTTTTGAGTCGTAATATTGTTAGTTCTCTTTGGAATTAAGTTAAACTTAGGACAGTATCTCGAAGTATACCCGCTTGATCTTATGTACTCTTTTTCCCTACACTACCTAACAAGGTTTTGACAAGGCACCCATCTTAGGTGGACATATCCCTGATGTACGTCCCATAGACGCTTCATTTGACTCTGCACTTTCTCACGCACTTTTCCTTAGACTGTGGGTTTTTACCCCACCTCGAGTTTTACCATAGCCATTAGGTTTTTGTGAGATTTAGTTCCATATGCAAGTTCTTTTGTCTAAGACTAGTGTGTTCCTAGAATCAGTGTCGGCGAGTCAACTTCCTCAACTCTACCTAATGACGAATCTGTTTGAGTATTTACACACTCAATGGGGAATGTTATAGATATTATATTAAAGTGTGATTGTGTAAATCCTAGATTATATTTGATATTAGTTATTTATATGAAATATGATAAATTCACTTAAATCCGCCTAACCCACATGGCATATGCCCGATATCCTACATATATCCGAATTTACATATCCAAATCCATTCCATTTGGTGGTTATCTGTGGTTATCCATGCTTATTGAGTTTAACAGTTAAAATTGTCATCCATAGATAGGTGATTTGAAGTGAAATTACGATTTTACCCTCCTAGTTCTAAAAAATTACCTTAACTCCGAATTCGATTCTGCTTCCGGCCACACACTCGTGCATACGAACACTAATTGAATAAAATGGAAAAAAAAATATGCAATTTGAATTTAACTCAGACGTCCATAATTACTCAAGATACCTAAATAGGGCCATTTTGATCATTTCATATCTTTTCGGAATAATATACATTATTTTAAAGGTATGGGTTGTATCTGCTAGTGGATACACTCTTTCTTTATTATGATTTTAAATTAATGAGCTCATGAAATGCGTCTCATTTTTGCCGCCCAAAACGATATTATTCATTAAAGCTTTTTTTAATTTTTGTTGTTTTATTGATGAGAGGTTGCAGGCATAGTTAGTAAATTGCTTATTATACACGTCGTTACGTTTTTTACAAAAAAAAAAAAAAAAAAAGTACTTTCATGTTATGTACACATTTTAATGATTTGCTAAATTCTACGCTTTTTTTTAAATTCCGTCATACAATACATGTTTTAAACATGTGCATACGAACTTTTTACGTTTAATACACTTTGTTGTTACAAAGTTTTCAATAATACATATAAATTCATTTATTCAAGACGTATTTTTAACACAATATAATTAATTAATTTAAACAAATAATTATTAAAAATAAAAAAAGTGGCTGAAGTTTTCAAAGTACAGTTTTAGTAAAGTTGTCGAATAATACACGTACGTATTTTTTTGCATATTATACCCATTTCATATTTTACAAACTAAGGTTAGGTGCTAAAAAGATATTAGGGAAATTTTATTTAAATCCATTTAACCTATTTCTACACCCAACTTACTTTTTGCACCCATTTAATTTTTTACTAAACTATTAATCTCTTTAAACCCAAATTTGATACCTAATATACCCCATAAACCTAATTCAATATGTGGATTTATTTTTACACCCATTTGACTTTTAGAAGTTGGTACACTCAACAAAATGTGGCTCCCTACCATTATGCTGTTACACTTTTCTTCCTTTTTATCAATTAAAACAGTTTCTCGATTACATTTTACAAGAAGACGACGATCAATCATATAACTTAATCGAAACCTCTACAAACCTATTATTGTTCTTCAGCAGTAAAATCAGGCTCCGCCGTCTTCTGAAGTAGCATCGCCGATAGTCTCTCTGGCACCCTTGCCTTCCGCGTACCACTACGCGGTGTATTAGCAGCAAAACGTAAGGCATAAATGGTGACCCCTAGACTTGGGGAGCTGACCCCGGCCTTGGCCAGTGCATCTTGCAGCCAATTCTCCTCTTCCTGCAGAGACTCTTCTAGCTTATTCTTCATATGACGGCGCCACGCTACTTGTATAAACGTAGCTGCCCAAGTCCTCCACTGTTATGAGTAGAACCTGAATGTGTGCCGGAGGAGCTGCTTGCTGTGGAGTCACCTGAACTGAGAGGCTACAATCTTCAAGTCATCCGCAAATGGGCAAGTCTACAAGTTTGCAAATTTGCAATAAAAACAAGAAAAGCATACAAGTATCTGTCTTTATAATCAATATGTTCATTACCAATTACAAATTACAATATCAGTATTAATGAAGTGAAAGACGAACAGGTGATCCGTGCTTACAGAGGAGGACTTCATTTTCCATGCAACAACTTGATTGCTGTTCTTTCTTTTCGTCCTTGGGTTCTTGTTTTCAATGAAGAAATATGAATGCTCAGCTTTGTTTTCTGGGTTTTTTGTTCTTTCTTGTTTGTAGTTTTTACAGGGGACGAAAAATGTGTTGCAGAAAGCAGGATGATGGAGGAAGAAGTGATTGATCACAGGAACCCAGAAGAAACAAGAAGCATCAGCATTCGGAGAAACTAAACCAACAGAGAAGAAAAAAAAAATATATAAAAACAGAAAAAAATAATATAAAAACAGAAGAAGCAATCCTTGCAATATCTGTAAGTCTTGTTGGTTTTAATTATAGTGTTTGGGTTTATTGATAAATTTAAGTTTTATTATTAATTTTATTTTGTATTTAATAGTAATTATGCAGTAGGGTAAAATAGACAATTAACATTTAAAATTTTAAGTTGGGTGTAAAAAGAGGTTAAATGGGTTTAAATAAAATTTCTCAAGATATTAATATACTTTGTTGCCTAAATTTGTTTAGCACCCCAGATTTTACCTACAAATGTTTGTACTTCTACGCTAGAAGGTTAAAACTTGATTATGTTAAATTAGTAAAAACTTTAAAGAAAATTAGTAAAAAAAAAAAAAAAAAAAAAGGAAAACACAAGGGAATTGTTATTATTAATTAATTATCATAAACCTTCAAATCGAAGTCATCATAAACTTTCAAATTGTATAACCTTACATGTGGAAAGCACAAAAACTAAAGTCCGCCCATGATAAGCCAACCTAGTACAAATTAAATTAAAAGATGCAAACTCAAGGTTTATATCATGCGTGCAAATTAAATAGGAGAAAATGGAACTTTGCGCTCAAATCACTTGAGTGAAACAATGCTTTCCACATAAGTTAGAGCTTGAAAATCTACAACCTTATTGAGAATAGGAGAAATATGCACATGCTTGAGATTTCCGGTACTAGAATTATAAGTGGTGGTTCTTCCATCGCAGGCAAGCATAAGAAGCTCATCACTTTTCCAAAATGTCAATGGCTTCTCGATGCCTTGTAAAAGTTCAATGGTTAGGAGTTTTGTCCATGAATTCTTAACTTTGTCATAATCATTCATTACCCATATTTCACATGATTGAGAATCCCCACTTCGATCGTAACGAGAGCAAAAAGAAGCAAGGGATTCATTACGAAGAAAAATATAAAAAAACGTAAAACCGGATTCTCCCCTAGAAGGCAATTGTATTCTATGAAACGTCTCATCACCTAAATCAAATGAAAGTACGTATTCCTCGTCATCCGTTGCATACCAATAACAAAATCCATTCAAGTACACTGAACATGACCAGGAATAGGTTTTACTGGATATATCAATCTTGATCTCTTTCCAAGACTTAGCAACAGTGGTGTATACCTCTGCTGTGTGAGGAAGAGTAGTACAATGGTAATATGTTTGCTCGTCATCTGAATACTCACAATTTTCTATAATTTGCACAACCTTGTATTCTTTAGCTTTGCAATCAAAGCCAAATCCCAATGCTTCAAAAGTCGTATCCAATTCGAATTTGCCCTCGGCAGAGGGCAGAAGAAGGGATGAATCAGGAAGTTGCATGAATTCCGTTGTTGCAGGATTGCATAAAAGAAAATGCTTCCCTACTATTACACAGACAATCCCATTGCAATAACCGTGAATCTGAACAAAATCTTGATCTTCCAGTGGAAACGGTATATTTAGGTCCACAACATCATAATGAAGGTTGTGCTCATCACTATCAATGGAAATATTAATCTTGGACCAGAAAACTTCTTGTTTCCAATTCTGGTCTGGGAAAATGTGAGGCTGAGAACGGTTGAGAAGGATACTAGTGGAGGATGAGAATTTGTTATCCATGGAATTGTGGAGGTGTTTGGCAATAAAACATGGACTATTGATGAGAGTGCACCAAGACTTACGTATGCATTTGAATCGCATTAGAGACATGGGCCGCAACTTGGACAGGATTTCGACCACCCTATCTTCAGGAGTTTCCCTTTCATGCATTTCTGCAGTTTTCTTCCACAGGAATTCTTCACCCGTATATTTACGCAGGAAAGAACACCACCAATTTGAGAGACAGACTAAATGAAACTTAAAGTCTCTAAGGCTTGGTAGATCGAGGTTCAATTACGAAACATATTACCACATAAGATTCGAAAATCCAGCAGCACTAAATAAACTTGGAGTTCCACAACCACAACACATATAGCTATAACCGAAAAGTTAGTTTCGAATTTTATGGAGGATCGTACGTTCAAATTTTACTATTATATATATATTTTTTTATTGATATAAAAATAACCGTCCAAATTTTACTTTTAAATTAGGATTAATCTCAGTTTACTACTATAAAATCTCTTGGTTTTCAACATTTTAGTCTGGTACCTAAAGTCATGATTTTAGGATACTATCATGAATCCATTAAGCTTTTTGTCTGAACATTCGTTAACTAATGACATGGTGCCTATGTGAAAAAAATGACTGAGCTCCACATGTCATTATGGGCCCACATTATAAAAATGAGGATGATTAGTGTTTAAAGGAGAGGGAGAGATTTGAGGATGTGGGCGGCGAAATTCGAGCGCAATAGCCTTTTCAGCTTTGGCGAGGGCCTATTAGTAGAGGGAGGCACAGGAGTGGGAATCGGCGGATCAAAATTGGGCGATGAGCTGGGCACCGAGGACGACTGCAAATTGGAAAATCTTTGAAAATCTGAAATCTGCAACTCTTTTTACATACACATTTACATAGCTTGCCTGGGAAATGGAAAAATTGGAGGTCGAGATCTGATTTGGAGGTTGTTCGTACAATGATGCTGTTGTAAATTAAATCAAAACAATCAAGCAATAAATAAAATACAAACGATTTCAAAGTTTCTTCAATATAAGAGTACCTCTCTAACAATAGAAAATTTATTGATTGCCAATGAATACAAGAGAACTCACAAACATAAAGTGTTCTCAAGTACACAAACTTATGCCTCTTAAAACTTTGGCACAAAAGTCTATCCTACATCCATCTATTTATACTAATAGATGTCGTGGGTTTACACCTAGTCCCTAGAATATAGGAAACCAAATCCTATACAAATTGAATCCCAAACAAACTAGGAAACATACATACCAATAACTTGCACACAAGATATCCTAATCCATCATTGATTCTTGTTTTAGTTTTGGCATGTTGATCTCCACCTTGGCATGAAATCCATAACGAGGCATCTACAAACAACTTTCGTTGCTCCACCATATCGCAAGATCAAACTTGCTTCAACTGCACCAAATCTGAGCAGTGCTTGAACTTGGCTGCATTAACCACCTTTGTCAACATGTCAACTGGATTATTTTCTGTACCAACCTTTTTAAGATGAATTTCACCTTCAGCTACCACTTCTCTTACAAAATGATATTGTAGATTAATGTGCTTAGTCCTAGCATGATGCATTTGATACCTGGCCAAGTAAATGACACTTTGGATCTCACAATATACATCGAACTTATGTTGTTCCACTTCTCTTACAAAATGATAATCTCTACCTTTCATCTCTTTCTCCATTCAAGGAATCCAAACACACCTCAAAATCAATGGCATCAAGTAAGGGACAAGCCCAAGGGAAGGATCCTGAGCACTTCTGCCGCAAACGGATAATCCATTAGCGCCGGAATTGCTCCTTAACATGCCACTTCAAAGTTGGTGCCTCTAAGGGAGCAAGATGAGCATCAAAGGCGTGAGTTTGTCATCAACCTGATCTTGCTGAGGGCACCGAAGCATGCTGCTAAGGAGCACAAGATGACATCCCAAAGCGGCCAACAACGTTCTTCGTCAGCATCTTGGATGTCTAAAGGAAAGTCACGTCTATTGATTGCGCAAGTTATGACCATCGACGTTACCTTCATTGAACAACAACTGGTTCAAATAAGTGAAACAATTGCAAGGCTCACAAGGATTGCGGAGGAGAAAGACTTGCAAATCATTGCATATCCAGGACATGATTGCCAACATCGTCAGAACACAGGTGGGAGGCATTTCGTAAAATGCACTGCTGTACTCAAAGCCATACATCAAAAGGATTGATAGCTTACATATGTTGACGGGGTACCAACCACTAAAGTTTATACAGTTGATGGAAAGGGAAACCCAAAACAACACGTCGCCCATTTTGTCGAGACTTGTAACAATGCGGAGACTGAAGGAGACTACCTCATAAAGTAGTTTGTCCGCTCTCTGAATGGAAATGCGTTTAACTCGTACACGAACCTAGAGCCTGAGTCCATCAATAGTTGGGAGCAGTTGGAGTGGGAATTCCTCAACTGCTTCTACAACACCCACTGCACTATAAGCATGTTGGAGCTCCTAAATACAAAGCAGTGGAAGGATAAGCCATTCGTTGACTACATCAACCGATGGCGCACTCTAAGTCTTGATTGCAAAGACAGGCTTTTAGAGACCTCATCGATCGAGATGTGTGTTCAAGGCATGCAGTGGGGATTACACTACATCATTCAAGGCATCAAACCATGGACCTTCGATGAGTTAGCCACCCGTGCCCATGACATGGAGTTGAGTATCGCCCATCATGGGAAGAAAGAACCAATCGCCGACTACAAGAACGATAAAGTTTTTGGGCCAAAAGTGGAGAAGGCTGCATGGAAATCCACCAAGGAAGCAATGACGGTCAACACATCTCTCATTAAAATCTCTACACAAGGCAAGGGGATTCAAACCGAAGCTTTTCGTGATCAAGAGATGCATAGACGCACTTTGAAGGAGCTCAATGAGAAGACTTATCCATTCCGTGACTTTGATGTGGTTGCCTTGTTGAAAGACTTGCTTGACAAAAAGGTGATCGACCTACCTGAGTGCAGACGGCTTGAAGAGATGAATCGTACTGACAATCCAAGATACTATAAATTCCATTGCTTCATCAGTCATCCGACGGAAAAGTGCTTCATACTAAAAGATCTCATCATGAAGTTGGCTAAAAAAGGAATAATTGAGCTAGATCTTGACGATGTGGTGAAGTCAAATTATACCACCGTCACTTTTGGCTCTGTCAACTCAAAATCTTCACCTCAATCGTTGGGGCATCTCCAAAACCATGCCAGTCAAGCAGAGTAAAGTTAAGGGATGAACTCATGTTACTTCAAAGAAATTGCACAAGAAGCATACGTCTCCACCACAAGTTCACCAATCGAAAAGGCGAAAAGGGGGGAAAACAACTGGGGGGGGGAAACAACTATCATCAAGCTCTAAAGCGATGTGAAAATGTTGAGGATGATGAAACTTTGACACGAAGATCATCCATCCTCATCACAATGCGCGATTTCTTCCCCGAAGACTTCTTCAATCACTCGGTCAAGACTTCTTGGTATGAGGATTACAAGGAATGCCTCTCCAAGATCATTTAACAAATACACAAGCTCCTCATTCGCACGAGCCTAAAAGGCAACAACCAAAGTTCTTTGTCCACACGAGCATAAAAGGCGACAACCAAACGCTCCTTGTATGCATGAGCTGAAACTGCAAATGTCACCAAATGCTCCTTGCCTACACGAGTTGAAACTGCAAATGGCACCAGGACGTTCCTGGCCCGCAAGAGCATAAACTACGTATGGCAGCCAAAAAAAAAAACCAAAAAATATGCATTTGAACTACGTTATGACTTGATCTCTTCTTTGGTGTGTGTGTGTATATATATATATATATATATAAAAGAAGAACACATAAAAAATAAAAAGAGGAATTGGGTCGCCCTATCTTCTCCACCGACAGAAAGAGAGTCAAAGCTCAAGCCTCCCTCCAATTTATAGGCCTAAAAGCCCAGAGAACGGCCCTCAACGACACCAAATTCATCAAGGTCGACCAAGCTATGCTCTTCGATCTCATCCTAGCTGCGAATTATTTGAACATAATGAGCTTGATGGACCCCAACTTGTCATTCGAGTGACCCAGTACCCAAGTTCGTTTTCTCGAACATCTCCGCACTCGAGACATCAAACAACACTGACTAGAAGTGGTTTTTCAAGCTCTCTCTGCAGGTCGCCATTCACGTCGTCGTGAAGTTTCCCCGGTTGTCAACCTGGTCGTTACGTTGCTAGGCGTCAACCCCCTTAACACTACTCGAGAAATCGCCAATCATTCGTCGATACCCAAAGCTCATTGACCTCTGGTATAAGTTCAGACGTCTAAATAGATGGTGGTAACCTGCACCTTGGTCTTGCAAATTATTTACATCCGTATGTGTTGATTGATGCTGTTTCTTTTGTGCTTGATCTAGGAACTGAGAGCCATGTGCACACTAATCCTATAGCATCTGCAATGCTTGCTCAATATTCTTCGTCCAATAATTTGTAGTTACAATAGCCGCATTTTGCAAGTTCAAATGATACTGTTAGCAATGAGTATGGGAGATTTGCAAACATAGTATTACCCACAACACCACCATGTTCCTTTTCTCCGCCATCCTCAACACCATTGCACACCTAGCTGTAAATCTGAACGACGTCATAGACACTAACACCATCACAGATCTTCTGCAGCTTCTCCTTACTGTTGAAGTAAACCAAGTCACCATCTCCGCCACTTACGCCTTTCGCAGTGATCAGCCTGCTATCATCCTCCTCCACCTTCATCGCATCAAAGTGAGGGATGGATGACTTGGTCGAAGTGGGTTCGATATTAAAAGTCTCGTGCTTCAGCTCATTCACGCGTCACCCCCATGGTCAAATGGATGAAGAGGTTGCTGCTTCACCTTCGTTTTTAGCTCCCCCCTCCGTCGATTTCTGAGTTGGGCTTGATGCTCGAATCAACCACGTTTCTCCAGGACATTAAGCTTCATCACGTCAAGCTCCAATACCAAGACTCCTCCCTTGCAGCATGCGAAGCTCAACCTTCCTCCAAAGCAGTGAGCAAAGGGCAGCCATCGTCACAGCAGCTGCAAGTAGCCACGAGCAGGACTCTTCACCACCACTTGGCTCTCTCTCTCTCTCATTCTGTCTAGTAAGGATGCTCCGCTCCAGTTGTGTCTGCACCTCCGCCATGGCTATTGCCTTTGAATGTGATTAAAAAAACCAAAGGTTGTCAACTCTCATCTACTTGCCTCTGTTGCTCTGCACCACATCAAGCTACCGTATGTGGCACTCCTCATCGCCCAAGCTGCCATGCCTTCTGTAAGATTCTCCTATCCCGCTGCAAGTGGCCACCTTTCATCCCATGCAGCACACACACACACACACACACATATATATATATATATATAAATCATAAAAAGAAAAGAAAAAACTATTGGTGCAGTGACTGTGCAAATGATGGTCTCTAGAGAAGCAAATGAAAATGGTCCGCATGCGGAGAGTGTAGTACGGTGAAGAAGCTGACTGAGGAACCCAGCCGTGCTCTCTTCAAGCCACTACTCATAAGTGCATGCTACTATTAGCAAGTCAAAAAAAGAAAAAAGAAAAAAGAAAAGGGATGGTGGCGATAAAGTAATTGAAAAAATAGAAAGTAGGGGGAGGATGGTGCATCAAGCACTAAAAAAAAAAAAAATAAATAAATAAAGAAAAAAAAAAGAAAAAAGAAAAAAGGCTATCCTAGTGAAATATATTCTTTATTTGTACTTGGCACAATACGCTAAATGAAATAAAGGTTGTCTATTGATATCTTTGAGAAGTTACAAATATGTATAAAAAAATTAAAAAAACAAAAAAAAAGAAGAGAAAAGACGGAACCTTCACAAAGATTGCTCACGTGAAGCCTTAGCACCAGGCAGAACTCCAGAAGAATAAGGCATTAGAGATTGACCTTGTGGCGCCTCAATACTTGGTCGAACTTCAGATGACGAAGGCAGAAAATATCTCTGGAGTACAACCACAAACCTCTGACGGTCACTTTGAATCCGACCTTCGGAGTCCTGCAGCTGTTCAAGCTTCCTTTTCATGCTCGTCGAATAATTATTTGCAAGCATGTACAAGTCTTTATTCTCGTGCTTGAGTCGTCTAATCTTTTGTCTAAGATTGGCCACCTCGGCCGTCAATGATTCAACTTGGCAAGTTCAAGCCAGTAGGTGTTCGCCCATGTTGGACATAGAGCTCGCACACTGAACACTGAGAGCCCAAGAGTCTTGAACAACTAACTCATCAGACCGTCTTGAAAGTAGCCTATTATCTATAGAAGTGAGAAGGTTCCTAGCTACAATCATTTAAATTGCTCTTTATAATCACTAAGAGAGGCTATTTGGTGTGAACATGGGAATACGATTTCAATTATAAACCCAAAATACACGCAATACTTTATTGAAAACCATCGATATAAACTCTCCGGCATTATCCAATCTCCCAAACTTTAAGGGATAAGTAGGGCGGTGAACCTTTAATCGACATGAGGTTTAGTAGCACTGTGTGTGGACAAACATGTGACCAGTTTGTCAATTCATCAACAAAACCATAAATATTTACATGGTTCGCATTTTAGTTGGATTAGTCCATATATATTCCCTTGAATTCACTGTGAAAAGATAGTCGTTTCGTATCTTTGCGAGGGATGATTTAGAAAATCAATTTCCCTAACAAGCAAGCTTGGCAATTTGTGCTTGTAGGCATAAGATCCATACTTTCGGTAAGGAGATGCTTCGTAGCATCATTATTTGACCTAAGTTTCCCAAATGGTAGTGCCAAAAAGCAAGTAAAATGCTCAATGACCAGACTCCAAGCCGGCCACATATGGCGTGTTCCTAGTTGGGACACAGCCCAATGACCCTAAATCAAAGCTTCAGACTCAATTTTTGAGGTGGTACAAAGGTACTCCACTCTATTTTCCATCAGTGGTTTCATTCATGATTATTGTCGTCTCGAATATCCTTAAAAAAACCCAAAACGGTGAGAGTATAAGGTCTTTTAAATGCTAGTTCAGTACCATTCATACAACGAGGAGCATGCCAATGCTCTTAATTAGGTTGGAAATACCTAAAGTCGTTGCTAGGGATGTGATTTAGGTGTAAAGTTAGTGTGTGTAGTATCACATTCATCCAGACAACTAACTTTCCCACATTCTTACCTAATCACGTGTTTAATTGAATTCGGTCACATGTATACAAGAAACATGATTCAATTAACTCATATTTGAGGACAATATCAATAAGATTATCCACAACTAAAACATACACCAAACTTGAATCCAATAACATGGAAAAATGTTCATAAAGTAAGCCAAAGTTGCTATGGTTGACTCGGCCAACAAGACCATTCATGTCAAAATTCTGCTCTTCCAATAGTGTTTGGCGGAGCAAAATTAGTCTCACATATTGACTACTAGAATGGTACTCCTTAACAACGTTTGTAAGGGCACATGTAAATACGAAAATTGTTGTAATGAATGAAACGAGAACATGTGTACGAAAACAACGCGTGGACAATGTTCACCTCAAGGGTGCGGCAAAGGTAGTGATTGATGCGAGATTCCATTGCTTCAAGGGTCTTTGTGACTTGATCTTGAAACAAACGTTTCTACAAGTTTATAAGCTTGCAACCAAGTCTTGAAGGAATCGGCACGAACACTTGTTGATTCTTCAAGGAAGTGTTTCAGCTTCAATCGAGAGAAAGCTTTGGCTTTGGTTAAATGTTCTTCGAAGAGAGTTTTGGTAGCATTTTAGTCTTCAAAGGTTTTGCAGAGGTTCTTCTGTGTAGAGATTTTTTCAACCCTTATGCTTATAGGAAGACCTTTTATTTATAGGCTTCTCAAGGCTTGCATTTGGGATGATTTTAGGCATGTTTTGGTCTTAATTTCAACCACTTTACTCCCTTGGCCAAAATTAAGGATTTTTTTGCCTATTTTGTGAGCAATCTTCAATTCTTACTTGTTTTATGAAGATGCTTTAGCTTTCTTTCCAGTTTTAGGATCAATTTGGATTCCCTAGCCGAATTTAAGGGGGATTTTTCCTAATTGCCGAATTTTTGGGAAGTTTTATACTTCCCTTGTTTGATTTGTACGACATGTCATTGATAACTTGTCCATTTATGATGAGTCATATGCCACATGGAGCTTTGTGATGAATCATTTGTATGCAACGAAATTTACATGTCTACAAATGTCCCCACTTCAAGGTGCGTTGTAAGTATGTGGTTGTAACATATACGAAACATGTTTTGAAGTCCTGCAATGTGAATGCTCTGATAGGAGCATATTTATGCGCCTTAGTTAGCTAGTTCTTATGCATTTCCATGGTGTTTTCTTAGTTAAAGTAGTCTTTTAAGCTAGTTTTATGTGTTTTCAGGTTCTAAGGCCAAAGGATGCAAGAAGATGCATTTTGGAGCTTTTTGGAACAAAATGGAGCTTGGAATGCATGTCACATATTTGGAGCCAAGGTTTGGACGAATTTGAAGACTTGAAGATGATGATTCCTACTTGAACAAGGTTTCCTAGTTGAAGTATGAAAGTGCTTACATGAAGGAGGATTCCTAATCAACGAAGGATTCCTAATTGAAGATGGATTTCTAATCACATGAGGATTCCTAGAAGAACAAGGATTCCTACTCCAACAAGGATTCCTACTTGAAGTAGGAAAGTTAAGTCAAGGTTTCTTATTTTGGTTTGACCTTTCCTAATCCTAATTGTCCATATGTTCCAGCAACTTTGAAGGCCTTTTATGCACTCTAGGACACAAATTACATCTTCCTTGCACCATAATCACCCTTGCCGCACCTTACATACCCTTTCCACACTTTCCTCTTCCTTGCCGTGCAAGGGAGAGGGTCCTTTCCTGATTTTGAGCATTAAAACACATTCCTAATATGTTTTAAACCCTAGCCGCATATTTCCTTGACCTTTCCTTTTGTTTTCTGATTTGTTTCCTAATTCTAGAAACCTTAGACTTAATTTCTGATTTCCTAATCAACCTAGGGTTTTAATTTCTGTTTTCCTTTAAATAAACCTCCTTGTTGCAGCCACAAAACATTCCACACACACCCATTCATCTCCATTCAGTCCCATTCACGCCAGAAACATCATCACTCTCTTGGCCGTGCCCTTCCTTCACCCAAATCCATATTTTCTGAACCCAAAGCCCCCTAGCCGTGCCATACACCCATCCTAGACATTTTTCCACCATTCTACCTCATCCAAAACCATCCCAAACCATCTCCATACCTTGTGCCGCAGCAAGAAGGAAGAAGGAGTGCCCTTGAATGTGCTTGCTAGTCTATTGCAGATTGCTGGAACTTTTAGGTGTAATCTTTCTTATGTTTTCAATGTTTCAATTCAATAAACTTTGTGTTGTGAGTATGAGGAACTAAACCCCCTTAGTTGGGGGGTGATTCGAAACCATGTACATGCTTGCAATATGATTTGATTACATTCAGTTGTTATTTCATAAGTTGTGGATTCAATTCGTTCATCTACTTGATTGATAACTTATTTATGTATGTTGATTGAGAGTGCACGCTTAGTTTTCATGCATGAATATGATGCTAGATTATGAGGGAGTTTCACCTAATAGTTACAATCTTATAATCACAAGTAGTGAAGGTCGCTTGAAAACGATCGCGTTGAATGAATTCTTGGCACTAGTTTCATGCTCATCATAGTAACGAATGCCTCGTCAACACTTATAGTTCTCATTGTGCTTCATGATTCTTGATTGTATCTTTATTGTGCTCATCACGTAAGGAACCTTTGAGGAATGCTTTGAATTGTTGTATGCGCTTTCCCATCCAATTCATTAACTTTAGGAGAACTTGAAGGTTAATTTAAGCGTATCTAATTAACTTGGGGCGTTGAGTTTCATGATTTATTGGAAGAACAACTGAAAATCGTTTTGTTTGCAAGTGTGACATGTGTGGAGAAGAGCCTCCTAACTAGCCTTTTATCCATCCTTTTCATCCAAAACGTTTTACAATCTGTTTTGTTTTAAAGTTTCTGTTTTGTTTTCAATTTTCGTCCAAAACAAATCCCCCTTTATTTTGAAGTCTTAGATTAGTTAGAAGATGTTTTGATTTGTGTTTCTAAGTGTTTTGATTCAAGTTTTCACCCAAATTCGTCCAAGTTCTTGTTAGGTTCTCAAAACTGCCCAGAAAATGGTTTTTAGGCAGTTTTGAGTCATTAGGTTGCTGTTTTGAGTTTTAGGTTTGTTTAAGTGTTTTAACCTTTAGTTTTGCATTCTTTGAGTCTAGTTTAGTGTTTTAAACTTTGTTTTTTGAGTTTTTAAGTCAGTTTCCAAGTGTTTAGCAATCCCTCCTAATCCCCGGTCTAGAACGATCCCTACTTACATACTTTACTACATTTGTCAAAAGAGGGTTTAATTTGTGTGCTTAATATATTTCGCATCATGCTCTAACTCAAGGGTCGTTAAGACTTGATCTTGAAATAGTTTGCTTCTTCAAGGGTTGTAGAGGCGTATTTCTTGAATGAAACATTTCTTCATGGGACGTTGAGGCTTGGTCTTCAATAGAGGTGATGAATTTTGTTAAGGGTTGTTGAGGCATATTTCTTGAATGAAACATTCCTTTAAGGGTCGTAGAGGCTTGGCCTTGAATGAAATGAAACTTTTCTTCAAGTGCTGTAGAGGCTTGATCTTGAAAGAAATGAAATTTGTTCCTTCAAGGGTTGTAGAAGGATTTTTTTTGATTTCCCATGGCATGAAGGAGGGATTTTTTTTTCTTTCTTCTTTTGATTCCATGACAAGGAAAGAGTTTTCCTTCTATGTTTTGATTTTCCCATGGCAAGGAGGTTTTTTTACATTCCTTTTTTTTGGGGGGGGGGGGGAATTTGTCCTTTGACTTAGGCTCCCAATTTGAGGTCGAGTTATTTCTTGGGAAATTTTGAAACAATATGGGAAACATAGCTTCATCCCTTATCTTTTCAGGCATATACGCACATAACTAGGAAAAATCGGGAAAGCCTTCAACTTTGCATTTTCCTATAGCTACGCAATTATTGACGGGAAAGCAATTTCTGCCGGAATGACTTTGAAAACTGGAATGTTTGGCTTTAGGGAAAATCATGAAATTTGGACACAATGATCCTTAGCCACTTAGCTCCATTCTCCAGTTGGCCTTGCATCAAAACCCTTCTGGAAAGTTAAGTTGTCACAAAAAATGTTCTACCTGCGCAGATTGGCTGAAACTCGCCATTTTTTTGCTTGGAGTTTGCTTCCTTCTTTTGGTAAGAATGTGCTTTCTTGTTTTGATTTTGCTTTTGCTATTTGGGTATGTATTTCCTTATAGCATTCAGAAGCAATTAACCCCTATATATAGGACAATTGGGTGTCTATTTTTTCCACAACATAACTCATCTTGCCATACACTTTGTAGCCGTTTGGAGTCGTGGGTTTTCTTTGTTGATGTGCTTGCCGTGCCTGTTGTTGTTGCTTGGAGCTTGTTGCTGTGTGTCACTCTTACCGTGTGGGGTAGTGCAAAAGACTGCAATGTTTTTACCCTGTGTAGGGCTTTTTGGTCACAACTTTCCTCGATGGTAACGTAGTCGTGCCTTTTGCCACTGCTGCCGCTACCATGCCCTGCAGTTGCTACTTGGAGCTTGTTGCAAAATGTCACTTTTACGTGTGGGGTTATGCAAAAGACTATAGCATTTTTACGCTGTGTAGTGCCTTTTGGTCAAAACTTTCCTCAGTGGTGACGTTAGCTTGCCCCTTGGCACTGCTTTGACCTGCTCATTTTGCTGTGCTCAATCAAGCTTTGTGGTGACTTCATCAACATCATCATTTGACGCTCACGAGGTTAGTCTCACATGTCTTTTGTTTTGGCGAAGTAAAAAGAAATATTTTTTATTCTTTTCTTTTCTTGCCATGCCTTACTCTTGCTTATGTTGCTTTGTTTGTTTTGTTGCAGCCATGGTATTTTTCAAGTGCTTTAAAAGCAATACCATCACCATTCTTGCGAAGGAAAATGATTCACAAGATAGGGGAACGACGTTAAAGCTTTGTGCGCCGTTGACTGGCCGTGATGCGCCTGTTCTTCTTGCAAAAGACAACTTGATGCATATCAAGCCGTGGTTTTCTGAAGTGTCTTGGGAGGTGATTGATTTTGGTCAACCAACTATGAAGAATAAGGCATGTACGTCGAGGATTCTTATTTTGAATCCTTCGCACCATGCCCGTGACAATTCACCGGCTTCATTTGAGCTTCTTGACGATCGCGTCCTTAGCAGAGCTATGACTTGGAATGGCACCCCATTGCCTATTGGAGAGGCCATCTTTGCTGAGTTTTATAGTGAGTAGCTTGAAGATGTCTTTACGGATCCAATTTTGGTATCGGGGTTCCATGAAGTACAAGAGACCTTCAAAGAAAAGTGGCTGTAACAAGATGACGAAGCCTAAGGGAGACTTGGATATGTCAAGTGTTATTGGTTCAGTTGAGCGTCGTGCTTCTGCCGATTTGAAAGTGTTTGACGAACTTGGCATAGGATCAAAGTATATAGAAGAATTTTACTTAGTCGCTTGCTTAGCTTGTTGGCTTCATAAGTTTGTTCTCCCAAAAGATGACGTCAACTTTATCTGTCCTTTTAGGTGTTCTCTCAGAGTAGGAAGCTACACTTTCTCAGCATTAGGAGGAGATTTCACGCCTAGAGTAAGGGAAATGTGCGGCCATGGAAGTGCCTACCTTGTCTCCTACCGATGTAGAGACTTTGGAAACTTGGGAAGGCTTGCTTGAAGATCGTCGTTGTGGTTTTAGGGACATAGCTTTCAAGTAGTGTCTTCCATCTTTTGTACTTTAGGCCTTCTTTGCTTTTGTTCTTTTTTGTAATAAGGCTTTGTAGCCAAATTCTTCCTTTAAAGAAATAAAGTAATCACATTTTGAATTTGCTCTTTATTCATCAATGTGTTGGTGTTTTTGTTGATGATGTGACTGAACTTGAAGTTTTTGAAGTTTCAAGCTGTCTATGTACCCTCGGTTAAGGAGGGATCAAGTCATGACGTAGTTCAAAGGAGTGATGGGTTTTGGCGATTTTAATGGTGATTTTGTTTTGTTTTGTTTTGTTTTACCATACATAGTTTATGCTCTTGTGGGGCTAGAAGTGTTCGATGTCGCCTTTTAAGCTCGTGCGAACAAGCAGCGTTATGTGTCATTTGGTGCCGTTTGCAGTTTAAACTCATGTAGGTTAGGAATGTTGTGATGTTTGGAGTTTAGGCTCATGTAGGCGATGAGCATTGTGCCATTTTTAGTGTAGGCTCATGCAGGTAAGGAGCATTGTGCCGCTCAGGGGTAGTAGTGCTTCAAGAATCTGCCGTTCATGGGGCCGATCTTCAAGCCATCTTCTGCCATGATTAAGTAGGGGTCGTTGGTGTAGACCTCTTGTATTATGTAAGGTCTATCCCACTTTGATGTGAACATGCATTTTGTTTTGTAAGTTGTGATGATGGGTCTTCATAATGCCAAGACAAGATCTCCAGTTAGGAAATACCTTAGGCATACCTTCTTGTTAAACGCCTTGGATAGCCGTGCTTGGTAGCATTCCAAGTGTTGTTGAGCTTCGAGCCTCGTTTCGTTGAGTGCTTCTAACTTTTGAAGTCGCAGCTTTGCATTTTCCTCTTCAGTCAAGCCTTCTTGTATGGCCATCCTTAGTGAGGGGATTTGACTTTCGAGTGGCAGAACAGCTTCCACGCCATATACATAGGAATAAGGCATAGCTTGGGTAAGAGTCATATGTGTTGTACTATATGCCCAAAATGCTTCGCTTATTCTATCGTGGCAATTTCTCTTTGTTTGGCCGATTACCTTATTCATGAGGTTGTATAGTGTTTTGTTGAATGCTTCTTCAAGACCGTTGGCCGGAGCATGATACATGGAAGACTTATTCTGCTTAAACTTGTATTTCCATTGATGATGTAGCGAGGCACACCATATCAGTAAATGATATGCTCCTTGATGAAATAGACGACAGTTTCCTTTTTAACTTCCCTTAGGGGTACGGCTTCAGCCCATTTAGAGAAGTAATCCGCTATGGCGGGGATGTAGGCCTCTTCAATATATGACTTGGTGAGATTTGTCCCACGATGTCCAATCCCCATGCATCAAATAGCCATGAAGCAACCGTAGGGTGTAATTGCTCAAGCATTTGATGTATGAAGTTGGCATGGAACTAGCAGGCTTGGCACCTTTTGGCGTGCTCCATGCAATCCTTCACCATACTTGGCTAGTAATAGGCCATTGTTTTAAGCTGGAAGTGTAGCTTTGCTCCAGACTGATGTGCTCCACATACGCCTGAATGTGCTTCTTCCATGGCTTGATTGGCCTTTTCCTCACCTAGGCATCCAAAAAGTACTCTTTCAAACGGGTGTCCGTAGAGTGTTCCTTTGTAGTAAAAGAAGTGAGGTGCTCGTCGACGTACTTCAGAGCGGCATCTAGGATCGTCTGGAAGCTTTCTATGCTCCAAGTAGTCGATCGGCGGCTGTCTCCACTCTTCAATGTCGACTGAAAGTAATGAGATGAAGTTTGTATCATCAGTAGCATTTCAGTGATGAGTGGGATACCCATCTTTGGGAAACTGGCACGTCTGCAACTTTGTCTTCTCCTAGTGCCATACTTGAAGCTAAGTTAACGAGAGTGTCTGCCATTTGATTTTATTTTCTTGGCATATATTCTAGCATCACGGCCTCGAACTTTTGTAGTAGTTGAGTTGCTAGCTGGAAGTACTAGATGAGATCATCTTTCCTCAGTTCATATTCAGCCAAGAGTTGATTGATTATGAGCTTGGAGTTACTATACACTTCTAGCATTGTGATTTCCATGTCGATCACCATTGGGAGTCTGATAATTAGCGCTTAGTACTCAGTGATGTTGTAAGAGCACAGCTCGCTTAATCGGAAAGAATAGGGTGGTATTTGTCTTTATGGTGACATGAATACTACTTGTGCCCCCGCTTCGTTTACTCGTGCAGATCTGTTGAAGAACATTATCGATGTTGGGAAGATGTCGAGGTAGAAAACCTCAAAGTCAAGCAGGTCATTTGATATTTTCCAATCGGCTGGGATTGGATGATCGGCTAGGAAGTCCGCTAGCGCTTGTCCCTTGACGGCTTTAGTTGGGACATAGATGATCTCATACTAATTGAGAAGCAATGCCCATTTTGCTAGTCGCCGTGTTAATATTAACTTGGACATGACATATTTGACCGAGTTAGGTTTGGCAACCAAGTGGATGGTGTAAGCATGCATGTAGTGTCTAAGTTTTTGGACGGCAAAGACTAAGGCAAGGCACATCTTCTCGATTGGGGTATAGTTGAGCTCGGCCCTAGTAAGGGTTCTACTTAGGTAGTAGAATGCTCTTTCCTTTTGGTCTTCATTTTCTTATGCTAAGAGTGCTCAAATGGAACCTTCTCGTGTAGCATGTACATGATGAACGACTTTCCAGGCATGGGAGCTCCTAAGATAGGTGGGCTTGCTAAGTACCTTTTTATGGTTTCGAAGGCATTGTAGCAGGCTTCATCCCATAGAATGAAGCGTCATTCTTCATGAGTCAACTGAAGGGTTGACAGCGTCCAGCGAGGTTGGAGATAAAGCGTTTGATAAAGGCAAGCCGTCCTTGTGGACTTTTCAGCTCGTGTAGATTCCTTGGCTCGGGCATGCTTTGAATGGCCTTAATCTTTTGAATGGTCTCCTTTAATGCCATGATGCTTGATAATTTAGCCGAGGAACTTCCCAGATGTGATGTCAAATGCACATTTTAACGGTTTCTTCTTGAGATAGTAGTGTCGTAGTTTGTCAAACACCATTCATAAATCATTCAAGTGATCAGATATCTTCTTGGTCTTGACAACTACGTCATCTACGTAACATTCTACGTTTTTGTGTAGCATGTCGTTGAAGATCTTCTACATGGCACGTTAGTATGTGGCTTCAACGTTCTTTAAACAAAAAGGCATTACCTTGTAGTAGTAAATACATTTTGGGGTGCGGAAGGCTGTTAGTTCCTCGTCTTTGGGAGCCATACGGATTTGATTGTACCCAGATGAGCCACATACTAAACCATCCATGAATGAATGATAGCGTTTCGTGGCCAGTGGTCGCGTCGACCATGATTTCAATGATTAGCAAGGGAAAGTCATCCTTTTGGCAAGCGCCGCTGAGGTCTCGGAAGTCTACACAAACACGTATTTGTCTAGGTTTTTTAAGGACAATGACGATGTTAGAGATCCACTTAGGGTATTGCACCTCTCGAATAAAGTCTACTTCGATTAGCTTGTCAATCTCAACCTCAATTTGTGGGATGAGTTCGTATCGATAACGTCTTTGAGTTTGCTTTATCGGTCACGTTGCAGGCTTGACTACCAGACGATGCACAACAATGGTAAGGTCAAGGCAAGGCATTTTTTTGTAGGTCCAAGTAAAGATGTCTTTGTACTCCAAATGTAGTTGGTAGTATTCCTCGATCTCATCTGTACTTAGTAGTGCACTTACGAACATAGGCTTTGGCTTTTCGTGTTTGAAACGTGCCCTAAAGCTAATCATATGATGATACTTTACGGACATTTCACATTTTAAACTAATCTAGTTTAATATAAAGGGCAAACATTATTGTTTGAAGCCGTCTCATATAAATGTTATATTGCTTAAACAATAAGTCCAAGGAATATGTAATTGGGAGAATGTGATCTGAAGAAGTTAGTTTTATGAGACCATTCTCTTTCGTATACATGTCCTCAACATTCCTGATCATAGGATTGCCAATTGGGCATTGACAGTCCGTTAAGATTAGTACGTGTTATGTTTTCTCTTAGGGAGAGTAACTGGTCTCAAGTCATTGGTATGACTGACACCAAGACAAGCATGTAGGTGCTCAATAGATAATGAGTCCGCTGAACATGATCAACGAGGAGTTCTCATACTCATGTCATATGAGAACTCATGGTTGGGATAATGCAATGTAGTCCTTTGACCTGAGGCATCATAGTTGTCTTGTGGTTAGGTCCTTGATCTTTGACTATGTCAAAGTCACTTCGTTAGGGGGTGTCCACGACGTAGTTAGGGTTAAGCCACTTAGCCATGGAGGCAATTGAATGCGCAACAAGGGATCTCTAACCTTCAAACCGTTTGAGGGAGAATACTTTATGATATGATTAAGAATCTCTAGCCAAAGTATGAATGAGATTTAGGAAGTCGTTCCAAATCACATTCAAGGTAATCATATAAATAAGATAATCACATTGGATAGTAGACATGAATAAACTATCAAACCAAACAATGTGGTCAAGAGTATTGTATTAGAGAAAGACCGTATTGCATTGTAATCTTAAACTAAATAGGTTCTCCACCTCTTCTAATTAGCTTGGGTAACCATGACGTACTACTAAGTGTCACTCATGGTTTGTGGAAGCCCTAAAGGTGTATAATCACTAAGGGGAGAATTGAAAGTATGTTTCAATTCATAGTCGATTTGAAGAGTTGTCATTGCCCATGGCCTCACTAAAAGGAACCTAATGGATCGTACACCGTGTAAGGTAAAGATTGAAGAAACAACGGAGATGAGTAAGGATAATTAAATGGTTTAATAAATTATGGCTATGATTAATTAATATGTTAATTAATCAAACGAATAAATTCGTTTTAGACCTCGGGTTAGTTTTGGGCCTCAAGGCCTAATGGGCTTCGAATGTCAAGCCCATTGACTTAAGTTGTACGACAACTTAATGAATAAAGATTCAAGAGGGCCCAAACAGCCCAAAGACCATAGAAGGCCGGCCATATCGATGAAATAGTGTTTTGGTTCTTTTTGTCACTTAAGTGAAGTGACTATATAAAGAACTTTATAGCCAAAATTCATTAAAGGGTTCTTTTAGAGGAAATTGGATAGAACAAGTCTCTCTCATTCTCTCTAGGAGGCCGGCACCTTGGAGGAGATTAGCTAGCAATCTTCCCTCCTCCAATGTTACTCATCTTTTCTTCTAGTCTCTCTTTGGTGTGGAAACTTAGAGGTTCTTTATTTTGGTAACTTGGAGAATCCATTCAACCATCCTCATCCAAGAAATCCATAGAGCTAGGAAGCAAGGAATGAAGGCCCTATCTCTTGGGTGATTATCCTTTGCTAAGCAAAGAGGTGCTTCAAAGGTATAAAAGTTTCTCAACTCACTTTGTTCTTGAGTTGAGTCTTGGTTCACCACACTTACTAGGCCTTGAATTTCATGGGTAAAGTTTTGTTTTTGAGTGCATACAAGCATGATTCCATCTTTAATTGTTAATTGTATGTTCTAGATGTTGCTCAAATGAACTAATTTTTACAAATACTTCCTTCAAGTGGTATCAGATCCTAGGTCTAGTAGTTGGTGAATCCCTTTGGGTTTTGTATTTTCATAGTTTATGATTTGAATGTTGTAATTGTTACAAGCTTTATTCTTGCTTCTTTGAATGTAAATTTTGTTTGAAAATTTGCCATCTCAAATGTTATAGATGTAGTTCATATGAGCATGAATTTTGGAGCTAAAATTTGGTGCCATGTTTTTGGGGAAATTCGGCCAAATCGAAAGGGTGGATTTTGGGTTCATGTTTGTTTTAAAGTGACTTTTGGAACCCCTAAGTTCCCTAGTATGGTAATATGTTATTTCCCTTTACTTTGAGAGTTTTTGGGGTGTCTTTGGGTAAAAAATGTTCATGAAGCTCTTATGGGTTTTCATGGATGTTCTTCATCGTTCTTAATGTTCTTACCAAGAACAAAGAGGTTTGGTGTTTTGATTCAATGTGTTTGTTGTTTTTCATAAAGTTTTGGTTTGTTATTGATTGGTGATTAGGGATGGGCAAAATATCCATGGGTATGGGTAACCGCGGTTACCCGCCCATTTAAAGTTGATGGTTATGGTTATGGGTAACCGTTTAAACAAATAAATGGTTATGGGTATAACCGTTTATCCATGAAATTTAAATGGGCGGTTATGGGTATTATCCGCGGTTATAACGGGTATCCATCAGTTATGGGTAATATTCATGGTTATAACGGGTATCCATTTACCCATTTAATTTAATATAAGTAAAATTAAAAAAAAAAAGTAAAAACCCTCAGAGTTACAAATCCATCACTCTCTTTCTCCGCCTCTCGACTTTGTCACTCTCTCTCTCCAACGTTCTCTCTCTCTCCGTCTGTCACTCTCTCTCTCCGTCGCTCTCTCTTTCTGTCGCTCTCTCCGTCGCTCTCTCTTTCTGTCGCTCTCTCCGTCGCTCTCTCTCTCTCCGTCACTCTCTCTTTGCGCCTCTCTCTCCGTCGCTCTCTCTCTCTGCGCCTCTCGACTTCGACTCGACCACACCTCGGCAACCTCGCTCAGACAACCTCACCACCCTCCTCGACCTCACCTTACACAACCTCCTCACCTCAGAATCCGGGACATCAAGTAAATTTTGGAATTAATTTAGGGTTTGAGATTTAGGGTTTGTGAAATTTAAATTAGGATTTGTGAAATCTAGTCTTGATTAGGCATTGTTATTGATTTTATTAAAAATTTGCATTGTTCTAGATTTTGGAAATGTACTTGTGCATTTTGTTCTTCAGTTTGTATCTATGTTATGTATTACTGAATTTAGTAGAGTAATTATGTGTTCACATATCTTTATTTAACTCTTATTACTCTACAGGCTTTTAAATTTTGCCTAGGACTATTTGGTATTGTTTTGTTTGAATAAAATATAGCAGTAAGTAGGGGGTTCCAAGTTGGTAAACTCTTATTACTCAGTTTTCTTGCTGTATTTGTGTTTAATCTTGTTATACCATTTTTGGGTAGGAGGGAATTTTCAATTTTGTTATGTCTTGTTGTTTGAAATTTGCAGAGATCAATCGCAGTGAGAATTCCGCCATGGCCAAAAGCTCGTTCAAGCTTGAACATACTCTGGGTATGCTTTTAATTTTTAATTTTGTTGGGTTATTTGTATGGTTTCTGGAATGCCCATATGCCTGTTTTGGTTTCTTTTAATTGGCTGATTGTAGTTTTTGATGTCTTGTTCTTGAACACCTGAATTAGGGATTGTGGCCCTTTCGGATTGAAGGATGATTTGCAGATAAAAGTTTATGTCTTTTCAATTTTATAAAACAAAAGTTTGGGTTTTTATCGATTGCTTCTGCTTGGTATTGTTTAAATTTTAGTATGAATTTTTTTATCGAACTTGTTCTGATATCAAACTTGTTTGTTCAATGGAATTAAGTCGTGGGATTATAAATCATCGGCCTTTGTTTGACATGAGTTTTTCTATCGAACTTGTTTTTGTTAGAATTAATTTGTGGGGTTGTAGATTATCAACCTTTGTGTACAATCTTATCAATAGCATCTGTTTGGTATTTTAAATCAGTCTTAGTTTTCTATCCCACGTTTACCAAGTTGGAACTTCCAACTTCCCCAGTCCCGATTGAAGGAAAAATTTTGTCCTAGCTAAGAACAAGAAAGAACATTTGAATACATATGCATACTATTAACACTTTAAAGTAGGCATGCAATAAAAAACAATTAATAAAACCCATGACTTTCAAAGCCTAGTATATGGTGAACCAATAAACTCTTTAACAACATTAAAGAGAAGTAAAGATTTAGAGTTTCTTTACCCTTGAAGCTCATCCTTGTTTACACAAGGGATTCACCCATGTGGAGGGCCTTCAAGTCACCTCCAAGCTCCTTGGATATTCCTTGTGATTTTCCTCCTTTTAGTGCTCCTTTGCTTCTTGGAGGATTTGAGGATTTGTTCTCCAAAACACCAAATGTTTGATGTCTCTAAGTCTCCACACCAAGGATGTATCTTGTGAAGATAATATGGATGACTTAGGGAAGAAGAGATTGCTAGATGTCCCTCCCCTAAGTGGCCGGCCTCTTTTAGAAAAATGAGAGAAAGTGTTTCACCCAATTTCTTCAAGAAAAACCCCTAAATAGAAATAAAGCTATAAAGTTCCTTTTATACTTCATTTCAAGTGAGTGGCAACCTTGTAATTAATCCAAGCTTGCCCATTCACCCTAATGGCCATCCATATTAATGTTATTGGGCTATTTGCCCATTTTGTTTTAGTTGTCATACAACTTAAACATAATGGGCCTTTTGGACCAAAACCCTTTTGGACCAAAACGCTTTTGGGCCCCGAAACCCAAAACCAACATATAAGCCCAATACGAACCTTTCGTAAAATTAATTAACTAATTAATTAATCTTGACCATTCTTCAATTAAACCATTTAATTGCATATCCATTTCATTTAATTTCTTCACTTTCACCCTTACTCGGTGTACGATCCATTAGGTTCCAATTAGCGAGGTAGTGGGCGATTGTTACTCTTAACGATCGATTGTGAATTGAAACCACATTTCAATTCTCCCTTTTATGATTAGTGTTGCCTAATCATTAGGGCTTCCACAAACCATGAGTGACACCTAGCAGTATGTCATGGTTACCCAAGCTAAGTAGAATTGGTTGGAGAACCTATCCAGTTACAAGTACAATGCAATACGGTCATTCTCTAATACAATACTCTTAATCACATTGTTTGAATGATAGTTTATTTCGTGTCTACTATCCAATGCGATACTTCTCTATATGATTCCCTTGAATATGATTTGGAACAAACTTCCTAAGTCATATTCATTTGCTTTGGCCAACGACTTTAGAATCATATCTTAGAGTATTCTCCTTCCACCATGGAAGGTTAGAGATCCCTTGTTGTGCATTCATATGCCTACATGATTAGATAGCTTGACCCCAACAATGCCATGGACACTCCGATGGAATGCCGTTTAACATGATCAAAAATCAAGGACCTAACCATTAGACATCTATGATGCCTCAGGTCAAAGGACTACTTTGCATATTGCAACTTTCGAGTTCTTACATGACATGTATGTTCGAACTCTCTTTTGATCGTGGTTCAGTGTACTCGATTACTCTTTCGAGCACCTATGTGTTTGTCTTAGTGTCCAACACTAAATGACTTGAGACTAGTCATACTAACGCTTGAGTCAACATAACACATACTAACCTTAGCGGATTGTCAATACTCAATTGGCAATCCTATGGTTAGGAACGTTTTAGGAATGAACATAAGAGAATGGTCTCGATAATCTAACTCACTTAGATCACTTGTCTCTTAGATTAAATACATCCCTTGGATTCCCTTATTGCTTAAAAACATGATACAATAAATAGTGATTAACAATAAGCTTTGCCCTTCATTAAACATATAAAAGTTTAATACATTAAGTATTCCAAAAAGCTATTATATCAAATGAGTGGCTTTGTGGGCATACTTCCAACACCGATTGTATGTAATGGGTAGCTCTAGGCTCTATGTCTTTTAGAAACTTGGGAGTACGTAAGGATTAGGATGACAGTGAGGTCCCCAATTAGCTGCAAAACACAAACTAAAGCAGAGAATGAGGGTTCAAATGGACCCATTCAACACAGAAAAGGGTTAGAATAGAACCAACAACTCTACCCGCCAAGTTACAACCTAATCATTTGTTCTATTCTGTTATCCATTTTGTTCTCTCTCTCTCTCTGTGTTTCCATTTGTGCTTGCTTGGGTTTTATGACAGGAGGAATGTGAAATCGGTTGCAACTTGCATCTATCACAAAGTATAACCCAAATAGTATATTGACCTTGGGTTTTATGATAGTATAGTGTTCTTTTGTTCAATTGCTTTCCTGTTTTTCTTTTATATTCTGAACTCTATATCTTCATTTTTTTTTCCGCTTAAACATTTCTTCGTTGTTCCATGGTGGTGATGTTTGTATGCATCCGTCCTCATTGTCTTACATGACATATAAGCATTTTGATATCTGCATCTCGTTTGTTATATGTACACTATTTCCACTTGCAATATAATTTGTGAATTGATAATCTGTATTTGTTTCAGCAGGAATTCTTTTCGTATGAATTATTTGAAGATCTTTAGATCTTCAAAAAGTCTTGTATCTACCTGTTTCAACTAGTTCCAAGATGGAGACTCAAAGCGAGAACCAAGCTATTGAACCAATTAATCTTGATCAAGAATTGGACCTAAGTGAATCAAGCTTTGATGACACTGGTAGGAAGAGAAAAAGAACCTCAGTTGTCTGGCAGCATTTTGAGGAAAAAAGTTTTTGTGGGGAGGTGAAAGCTGTCTGTAACCATTGTTAAGCTAGGCTAGCATCGGGCTCCACTGTTGGTACTTCATCTTTACTTTCACATGTTAGAACATGTCCTGTATTGAAGACAAAGAAAAAGAGTCCAGTTATAACCGGTGATGGGTCTGTTAAACATGGTGCATATAGTTTTGATGAAGGTAATGCTAGGAAAGAGCTAGCTTATATGATTATCTTACATGAGTATCCTTTATCTATGATGGACCACTTGGGTTTTAAGAGGTTTTGCAATTCATTGCAACCCTTATTTAAGGTTATTTCTAGAAGTACTATCAAGAGGGATATTATGAAAGTATTTGAATGTGAAAAGGGAGAGACCATGAAGTTGTTGCAAATGAACAAGAGTAAAATTGCAATCACGACTGACATGTGGAATTCAAGTAATCAGAAGAGAGGGTTTATGGCTATCACTTCTGATTTTATTGATGCTTCGTGGACGCTTCAAAGTCGAATTCTAAGGTAATTTATCGAACTAATACCATATCTTTGTAATTTAAAGAAGTGTTCTGATTGGTTGTTTTGTTCTGTTGGCTGTGGAGTTCTTCACTTTTTTGCGTTAGTTTGGAAACTTTTCTAACATGTTCTAACATGTTGGATGTGGGATATGCTTTTGACTAAGTTTTTGGATAACTTTTTGGAGACTTTCACATGTTGGATGTGGGATATGCTTTTGACTAAGTTTGGAAACTTTTTGTTTCCTTTTTACATAATCTGGAATATGTTTTGTTTACTGATGGAAGAGATCTTGCTTCTGTGTATTAAATTTTAGTGTTGGATTTATTGCCTAGCACATCATGTTACTTTGAGTTATGATAATTAATTGGTGTTTTATATCAGGTTTGCATATGTTCCATGCCCACATAATGCCGAGACACTTTCTGCTATAATGATAGATTGCTTATCAGAGTGGAATATTGATGGTAAGTTGTCTGCTCTCACAGTAGATAATTACTCTACAAATGATGCCATGATTGAGGATATAGTGACATATTGCAAGCTTTCACTTGTGTTAAACAGAGAGTTATTTCATATGCGTTGTTGTGCTCACATACTTAATTTGATAGTTAAGGATGGATTGGATGTGATTAGGGATAGTATTGAGACTATTCGGAATAGTGTTGCATATTGGTCTAGGACAACAAAAAGAGAGGAAAAATTTGTTGAGATAGCTCAACAAATGAAAATTAAGTTCTCTAGGAAGTTAGTCCTTGATTGTAAAACTAGGTGGAACTCGACGTATGTGATGCTTACCACTACATTGGTATATAAAGATGTATTTCCTCGTTTAAAGCAGTGTGAGCCTTCATATAAAAATGTTCCAAGTGAAGAAGATTGAGCGAAGACTAACATGATTGCTGAAAAGTTAGAGATCTTTCACCAAGTGACTGAGTTATTTACTGGGATCAAATATCCCACGTCAAATCTTTATTTTCCAAATGTGTGTCAGATTAGGATTGCAATTTATAAGTGGCTTGAGTCTGACCATGTTGAAGTTAAGTTAATGGCAACAAAGATGTCAATCAAGTTTGAAAAGTATTGGCATAAAATTCATGGTGCTATGGCAATTGCAGCTATTCTGGATCCAAGGTTCAAGATGAAATTGATCGAGTATTATTTTTCTCTTATTTATAAAGAGAATGCTCCATCAGAAATTGAGAAAGTCTTAGACTTGGCTATTAAGTTGGTCAAAGAGTATGAATTGAAGCATAGACCTGGGCATCGGTCTTCTGAATCTTCTTCTTCGACTGATTTTTCATCACAGTCATTTGATTTCAGAGTTGGTGATCCTTTAACATCTTATGACCAGTTTGTTATGGATTCTACCATCGGTAATGAACAATCTGACTTAGACCTATATTTGAGGGAGAAAGTCTTGCCTAGGACTAGAGATTTTGATATATAGTCGTGGTGGAGGACAAATGGGATTAAAAATCCTATTTTGCGTCAGATAGCTCGAGATATTTTGGCTATTCCTGTATCTAAAGTAGCAGAAGAGAATGCTTTGAATGATGATATATTCTTCTCAATAAGAGGAACTTATAGGTGTACAACCCTAACATAAAAGGAAAGAAAACTAATTACAAGTGATTACATGGGATTACATATCAATTAAGGATCCTACCTAAAATACAAAAGTCAACACTCCCCCTCAAGTTGGTGCATATATGTCGATCATGCCCAACTTGTGTAAGAAACTTGAAAACCTGTGACTCGAAACAACTTTTGTGAGGATATCTGCTAACTGATCTTCTGTTCTTTTCGCTGGTACTTCAATTATTTTCCCTTCCAATTTTTCTTTGATGATCAACTTCAACATGCTTTGTTCTATCGTCTTGTACCGGATTATGTGCAATGTCACGAGCAGCTTTATTATCACAAAATAATTTCATGGGCTGATCATGTTGTATACCCAAATCGCTTAACAGAAGCTTAAGCCATAAAATTTCACAAATCCCCAAAGCCATACCTCTGTATTCTGCTTCTGCACTGGAACGAGCAACCACATTCTGTTTCTTACTTCTCCATGTAACCAAGTTACCCCCAACAAACGTAAAATAACCTGATGTTGAGTGTCTATCATCAATGGAACCTGCCCAGTTTGCATCAGTATAACCTTCAACAGTAAAGTGATTATTCTTCTTAAACAAAATTCCTTTGCCCGGACTTCCCTTCAAATATCCCAATATTCTCATCACGGCATTCATATGTTGTTCTCCAGAATCATGCATGTATTGACTCACTACACTCAAGGCATAAGCAAGGTCCGATCTTGTGTGTGCCAAATACATCAAACGGCCTACTAACCTTTGGTATCTTCCTTTGTCAACTGGTACTTGATTAGGATCAACACTAAGCTTCAATCCTTCTTCTAATGGTGCAGCTACTGGCTGACAAGCTGACATGCCAGTTTCGTGCAACAAATCAATAATATACTTCCTCTGAGACAAGAAAATTCCAGAACTGCTTCTCAACACCTCAATCCCTAAAAAATATTTCAGGGATCCAAGGTCCTTTATTGCAAATTCTGTAGACAGGTATCTTTGCAAGGCCGCACGTTCTTCCGGATCATTACCTGTTACCACCATATCGTCTACATACACAATAAGTGCAGTAAGCTTCCCATTCTGTCTTTTCAGGAACAAAGTATGATCAGAGTTACTTTAACCAAATGCTCTCATAGATTTTGTGAATCTTCCGAACCATGCTCGAGGGGACTGCTTCAAGCCATACAAGGATTTCTTCAACCTGCACACTTTTCTTTTGTATTTATTTGGAGCATTACATCCCGGTGGAAGATCCATATAAATCTCTTCTGTCAAGTCTCCATGCAAGAAGGCGTTCTTCACATCGAACTGTTGTAAGGGCCAATTAAGATTTGCATCCAAGGACAACAAAACACGAACTATGTTGATCTTGGCTACAGGTGCAAATGTATCTGTGTAGTCGATTCCATATTTTTGAGTGTATCATTTTCCTACCAGTCTTGCCTTGAAATGATCCACCGTCCCATCTGCTTTGTATTTCACAGTATAGACCCATTTGCATCCCACAGGTTTCTTGCCAGCTGGCAAATCTGTGATCTCCTAGGTAGCATTTTTCTTCAAAGACTTCAACTCTTCATTCATTGCTACTTGCCAACGTGGATCAGTTAAAGCCTCCTGCACACAGTTAGGAATAGATACAGTAGATAATTGATGCACAAACGACTTATTTGATTCTGACAGGTGACTGGTAGACACATAATTACTTAACAGGTATAATACATTAGACTCAGGGTTGGGCTTACTCACCGGATACCTAGTTTTGCATTTAAGGTCGGCTTCATAAGTAAGTTTAGGAATACCTCGGTTGACGCGATCAGGGAGACGACGTGGTGGTGGTGCATACCACTTAATTCCATGTGAATGATCACCACTTGTCTCCAAGACATTACCACTTAATTCCAATTCATTCACATCATTATTTTCGTGTGAATGATCACCACTTATTTCCAAGACATCACCACTTAAATCCAAATCATTCACTCTATCTATATCTGGAATAGTATAATCAAGAGTTTGAACTTCTTTCTGATTCTCCCCCTGAAGTGAAGACTCGGGATTGGCAAAGTACATAGCATTCTCATGAAACGCAACATCCATAGTGACAAACAACTTATTCGTCGGTGGGTGATAATAACAGTATCCTTTCTGCCTTTATGCATACCCCACAAACACACATCGTAAGGCTCGAGGTTCAAGCTTACTTCGCTGTTGTTTATGAAGATGAACAAAGGCCACACAACCAAACACATGAGGTGGAAGATTAGGGACTGCAGGAGCATCAACATATGTAGAAAGTGCCTGAAGGGGTGTCTGAAAATCAACCGATCGGGATGGAACACGATTAATGAGATACGCAGCTGAGGTGAGAGCTTCTCCCCAATAGGATAACGGGAGACGAGCCTTGAGTAAAGAAGCACGAACAACCTCCAGAAGCTGACGGTTCTTGCGGTCGGCAACCCTATTTTGTTGTGGAGTATATGGACATGTAGTTTGATGAACAATCCCATGATGATCAAGAAAGGCACGAAGTTCAAAGTTAACATATTCGCCACCATTATCACTCTTGAGAACCTGTATTTGTGACTTATATTGTACTTGTACCATTTGTAAAACTGTTGAAACAAAGAAGTAACTTCACCTTTGGATTTCATCAAACAAACCCAAGTCATACGTGTGCAGTCATCAATAAAAGTAACAAACCAATGAGCACCACCAAATGTAGCAGTTTTAGATGGACCCCAAACATCAGAATGAATTATCATAAATGGAACAGAACTTTTATTCAAACTGGATGGAAACGAAGCACGATGACTTTTAGCTAGTTCACAAACACCACATTTAAAGCTAGAAACATCATGCTTAACAAATAGGCTAGGAAACAACCTCCGTAGATAGCCGAAAGAAGCATGTCCAAGTCGACGATGCCACAACCAAACCTCCGATTTCCGTCCACTGCAAGAGCGTGAGTCAACATTCGAGAGCTGTTTGATGTCAGCTCCAAGTAATAGAGCTTCCCCTTCCTAATACCATAACCAATCGTCTTGCGAGTCCGAATGTCCTTAAAAACACAAAAGGAAGGCCAAAAAATCATAAGACAATGCAGGGCGACAGTTATTTGAGCAATAGATAATAAATTATAGTCAAGAGAAGGAACAACAAGCATGGTATCAAGACTAAGGGTATCTGACAGGGAGACAGTGCCTTCTCCAATAATAGGAACAACATTACCGTTGGCAACACTCACAACAGTTTTGGTAGGTGGTTTTAGGATTTGTACCTGTCTAGATTCACAAGTCATATGTTCAGTAGCACCGGAATCAATTATCCATGTATTATTCGTAACAGATGCAGAAACTTTTAAAGCCTTACCTGTGTTACCTGTATTAGAATCTATTTTCGATTCGACAATCAACGTACACGACTTGTTACAGTGGGGATCACAAGTCATGAACTGTTCTCGATCGGTCCTACTCCCATGTCCAGTTCGGTCAAATCCATTTGAAAAAGGATAAGCACGGGCAGCCATTGTGAAGTGGTTGCACATGTGTACGGGAACTAAATGCAGCAGCAACTATGAGGCCCCAAAAACAAATACTAGTAAAAAAAAATAAAAATAAAAAAAAATATATATATATATAAAGTAACCCTTCTTCCCTTTTTTTCCTTTCCTAAACAGCAAGTTTTTTCCTTTTTTCAATCAAACACGATTTGCCCTTTGGATTCCTCTTTTTTTTTTTTTTTCCTTCTTTACTTCTTCACTCGTCCATCCTCATTTTTTATTCTTCAAACAACAAGTCTTTTCCCTTTTTTCCGCAACAGCACAACAATCCTTTTTTCCTATTTCGCAACAGCAAGCTTTTTTATGCTGTTTTTCAAACAGCAACAAGTGGGTCACTGGGTTCAATCGAATCTGGGCACGCAAAACAGATACAAGGTCAAAATCTGGGACAAATTTCAGGTAGTGGGTTGAATCTCGGTTCGTGGTGGTGGATGCAGGAAGCGGCTCGGTGAACTCGGATCAGCAACAACGGCGTCGCTCGCTAGTTGATCGGCGCACTGCACAACTAGGTGCGTGGCGGGTAGTTCGGGTTCTCGGGTCAGCAACGACAGCGTCGCTCGCTGGTCGAACGGCGCTGCACAACTGGCTGCGCGGCTGGTAGTTATGGTTTTCCGTATAGAGCACGATCTCGTCTTTTTTTTTTTTTCAAAACCTAGGCTCTGGTGCCAAGAAGAGAATGCTTTGAATAATGATATATTCTTCTCAATAAGAGGAACTTATAGGTGTACAACCCTAACATAAAAGGAAAGAAAACTAATTACAAGTGATTACATGGGATTACATATCAATTAAGGATCCTACCTAAAATACAAAAGTCAACAGTAGCTTCAGAGTCTTCATTTAGTACTGGTGGTAGGATTATTCGTCCACATCGTAGCCGACTTCATTCAAGCACAGTGGAAGCACTCATGTGTTCTCGAGACTGGTTGTGGGGTCAGATGCGAGGTACTTACTGTAAAATATATATGCAAGGTACTTATGTATATGTTTAAAAATTTACTATTTCAGCCTAATTTTAATTTTTACTATTGAACCAGATTCAAACTCTACTTGTGTTGAAAATTCTTCATTCAGTAAAGGGTTTGTTGCTTTAAAAATCATTCGGGAATTCAGAAATAAAAAAGCTCTACTTTTACTCTTCCTTTAGGCTCAATTTTCTCAGGTTCCTGAACTTCCATAATTTATTGGTTGCTATACAGAATAAAAAAAATTGATTGGTTGCTATACAAAAAAATATCGTTCGTAAACTATTATTTCAATTATTGGAATTATACGAAGACTTAAATGATTAAAATAGGGAAATGTATGCTAAAATGTATTTATAACAGTGTTTAATTGTTAGAAAATAAAAATTATGACAAATTTTTCTTTTGTAATTTTCAAATTGTTAAAAAAATAATGTAGACGGGCGAAAAAAAGAAGGTAAATGGGTTAAAAAATGATAAACGGGCGAAAAAATGGGTAAATGGGTAAATGGTTATGGTTATGGTTAAATGGGTACACGGTTATGGGTATGGATAACCGTTTATAAACGGTTATGGTTATGGGTATAACCATTTATGTAATTACCCAACGGGTAAACGGTTATGCGGGTATGAACATAAATGGTTATGAGTAAATAATCGCGGTTACCCGCCCGCCATAACCATTGCCCATCCACATTGGTGATGGATGATTTGTGTTTTATTATTTGATAAATGCTACACCTTACCTATATCTTACAACCACACCAATCACACTTTTCAACCATACCAATCAATACCCTTCACTTATTCAACACTCTTTAAGATTTTTTTAATTTTCAAAAAAAACCAAACCCCACTCTCACCTACCAAAGCTGGCCACCCTTATAATGAGGGCACTTTTGGGGCTTTATGCAATTATATAAAGTTTTGATACATTTGTGTATTTGTAATTTGACCTGAAAGTTTATGTTTTTTACGTAAAGGCTCAAAATCACTAAAGGACAAATTGTTTTGCTCATTTAATGAAGTTTTTGTATTTGTAGAAATTTTTGGGTTCTAGTTGTAATTACATGAAGTAGTGGGCTTTTTTGTTTTTACAAAGTGACGTCAACAGTTTGTGTTTTGCAATATAGCCCAAAACGCTGAGGGTGCTGCAGTTTGGCCCAAATTAGTTTAGAACAAAATAGTTCTGTATCTTTAAATGAGAATAAGATTTTTATTTCATTTAGCTCCATCTAAATCAATTTTATGGATACAAAAACCAAATGACAAAGCGTTAATTAATTAAAGAAAGGGTGATTATGAACCTAAGCCTACGATAATTGAGCTATGTGAAAGGCCGTCTCTCAAATTTGTTTGAACCATGGGAATGTGTAGATTAGATTTTGATTGTAATTTGATATGATCAAATGTTGTAAAAGTGCATAAGCTCTTCTTTACTTTAAAGTAATTTGTTTTGATCAAATGTTGTAAAAGAGCATAAGCTCTTCTTTACGTTGAAGTACTCATTTTCTAGTTTTATTTGATATGCATGAAATTGGAGTAGTTGGGTCCAACACCCAATAGGAAAACACACCTTAATGTGATTAAACGTCTAACTAAAATCAATCACACCCCCTAGACTAAGACCCAACACTAGGCTCGTGTTGGATCGAATTAAACATATGATGAAGTGAAGATAGGCAATGAATACGGTCAATATGATATTCTTCTGAGGCCATTCTTGAACCTCTACTTGAACTAGCATGGTGGGAATGACTTAACAAAGTGTAACGGTGCCAATATGATATTCTTCTAAGGCATCAGTCTTTAGAGGCCAAACCAGATGGGTAATTACAAAAGTTATCAATGGTTCAAGCGTTATCCTCTCATCATTATTGTTGCTAGCCAATATGATATTCTTCTAAGGTGGGCTTGATAATGATGAGTCTCCCATACCCTACTAAGAGTTTCTTCCAAAACTCTCGAATTCCAATGAGGGATATGGAATTTGCCAAAAATAGTTGGTGGTGCTATTTGATTTAAAGACTCGGATCAAATGGCTTAAAATCAATCAATTTATATTCATTATGTATTTGTTTACCGATATATTTGCAAATGCTATCCAAAACTTGACAACGAAAAGCCGAAGGCTTTAGTTTTCGGACTTGGTACCGCAATCCCATATATTGTCTTGATTTGATTGTAATGTACCTAAGTAGTCTCATAATCACAATCTTCCTATTGATAATGTATCATTAGAAGAACATGTTAGATAAGTCTATCATAGAGAGGAAAACACTTTTAGTGTCATAATTCTTCCATTACAAATCGTTGTATGAAGAAATAAGAGTTGCTTTGAACAACCCTTAGTAAATGAACAAGGTGAAGGAAATATTTGTGAAAACAAGTTCAATTGAGCAACATCTATGCATGCTATTAACAATTAAAAGGCGGAATCATGTTTATATGCACTAAAAAAAAACCTTAACCCATGAAATTCAAAGCCTAGCAGTTATGGTGAACCAAGACTCAACTCAAAACAAAGTGAGTTGAGAAATTTTATACCTTTGAAGAACCTCTTTGCTTAGCAAAGGTTAATCACCCATGTGAGGGCCTTCTTTCCTATGTCACCTTGCTCCTTGGCTTCATAGATTTGGATGGAGGAAATTTTCTTCTTGGCTCCATGTCTTCTTGGATACGGATGGAAGAATTGGGTTCCCCAAAAGTCCCCAAAGTTGGAGACCTCTAAGTTTCGACACCAAGGAAGATGAGTGACCATGGAAGAATTAGATGCTAGTAAATTCCCCCATGGTGGCCGGCCTCCTAGAGAGAAAAAAGGAGAGCTTTTGTTGTCTCCAATTTCTTCAAGAAAACCCTAATGAAGAAAAGGCTATAAAGTCACATTTATACCTACCTTCAATGGAGTGGCAAACTTGTAATAAGTCAAAAACCCACTCCTTCTAAGCATGGTTTGCCTCCCTATTTTGAGTGGGTTAATTTCCCATTTTGTTTTCATTGTCACACAACTTAAACCTTATGTGCCTTGTGGACCAAAACCCTTTTGTGTCCCGAAACCCAAAACTAACTTAAGGCCTAAAACGAACCTTTCGTTCTAGATTATTTAACTTTTAATTAGTCCTTTCCATATGCAATTAAACTATTTAATTGTCCTTACTCATCTTCGTTATATCCTTCAATCATTACCTTACATGGGGTGCGATCTATTAGGTTCCTTTTAGCGAGGCAGTAGGCGATTAGAACTCTTCAAATCGATTGTGAATTGAAATTTACTTTCAATTCTCCCTTTACTGATTATACACCTTCAGGTCTTCCACAAACCATGAATGACACCTAGCAGTATGTCATTGCTACCCAAGCTAATCAGAAGAGGTGGAGAACCTATTCAATTTAGCATTCCAATGCAATACGGTATTTCTCTAATACAATACTCTTGACCACATTGTTTGGTTTGATAGTTTATTCATGTCTACTATCCAATGTTATTCATTTACTTATATGATTACCTTAAATGTGATTTGGAACACCTTCCTAAATCTTATTCATACTCTGGCCAGAGATTCTTAAGTATATCATAGAGTAATCTCCCTTAAACAGTTGAAAGGTTAAAGATCCCTTGTTGCGCATTCACTTGCCTCCATGGCTAAGTGGCTTAACCCCAACCATGTCGTGGACACCCTCTGACAGAGTGACTTTGACATAGTCAAAGATCAAGGACCTAACCACAAGACAACTATGATGCCTCAAGTCAAATGACTACTTTGCACTATCCTAACTATGAGTTCTCATGTTACATGAGTATGAGAACTCCTTGTTGATCGCGTTCAATGGACTCATTCTCTATTGAGCACCTACATACTTGTCTTGGTGCCGGCCACGCTAATGACTCAAGACCAGTCACTCTCCCTAAGAGAAGACATAGTATGTACTGATCTTAACGGACTGTCAATGCCCAATTGGCAATCCTATGATCAGGAATGTTTAGGATATGTATACGAAAGAGAATAGTCTCATGAATCTAACTTCTTTAGATCACATTCTCCCAATTACATATTCCTTGGACTTATCGTTTAAGCATATAACATTTATATGAGACGACTTTAAACAATATTATTTTCCCTTTATATTAAACTAGATTAGTTTAACATGTGAAATGTTCGTAAAGTATCATCATATGATTGGCTTTAGGGCACATTTCCAACACAAGGAACTTGAGAAGTAAGCACAAGGGCATGGACACTTTATGTGCCATGATTCTTCACTTACAAAGTGTTGTATGAAGAAATGAAAGTTGCCTTGACCAACTCTTGAAGGTTTGTAATCTTGTTTAGAACAAGATGGTTGGTTGGCAAAAATAGTCCATCAACATGGACTTATGATGATTTTGAATCAGTGAGTGTTGAACTGTTAGACCACTTCAGGAGACGGGAACTAGCCAAGGACTTCACTTTTGAGTCCCTATCCAAATGGTTCACTAAGTTTATTGTAAACTATATAGTGAATAATAACTGCACTCTCTCCAAATCGTTTGATGTGTATAACACAATTAGAATAAGTTTCAAGAGAGATAGTGGTAGTTTAAAGGACCATGACTATTATAGTCAATGGAGAAGTCAAATGAAGAAGGCGAAATAACTCCAAGGGAACAAACTTTCTTTATGAAAGGATGGACATTGGAAGGGGTATTTGCAAGAAATGTCTTGCAAGTGTCAAGAACACACATTTCAAATGTGTTGCAAATTGTTCTTGAAAGGTTCAAAACAGTTGGTTCTTCCTCTTGAATGTTTGATTTCGTATTAGTAACTATGTTTTACAATCGTTGTAAAAGTGTGGCTAATAAGAAGTAGAAGATTAATGAGAGAAGAGTAAGTACTTCACATTCGGAACACGAATAAAATATAGAGCTCTGCGAAAGCAGATAGTACTTATTTCCTCATATGAGCTACCAAAGAAATTGGAAAAAGAAGGATTGTCTTTACATTCCAATTGGAATAAGGAACTTAATTATGTCGCTATAAGAGATGGATGTATGCTTTGTTTGACAAAACATTGTTCTTTATTAATGGATAATTGGATTATTATAATTGATTGTCTCTATAGTAAAGATGATGTGGTAGTGTTAACTATTTAGAATATAACGATGCTTAAAACCCAAAAGGTTGCAAGATAGTGACTAATCCCACTGAGTTGTGACACCTCTAAAACATAAATTACAAGTTGGTCATATATGGATGCTTTGGATCGTTAGATACGGATCCAATGTCTTCTTGTTAAAATTGTATAGAGGCAAAATGTTTGAATCTTTATTCTTTTGGAAAAAATAAATAATCACAAAGTTGTTGAGGTTAATTCACTTAGATGTTAGTGGCACTTGTCCATAACATAATACTACTCATGTTGTATGACATTCACCGAAGATCGCTCTCAGTTGGACTATTGTTTATTTTGAATAAACACAAGTTCGAATACTTTGCAAAAGGTATCAAAGAATTCAAGAATGTAAGTTGATGAGTACGATGTCTAAAGTATTTACCTCTTTAGAATTGATCCAAGGAAAAACAACACTTTAGAAGAGTTTCCTTAAAAGATATCAAGGAAAGTAGCATCATAAGATAATGGATTTCTCCATTGGGAGAAGAACGAACTCGAATAAGATTTAGTTCGTTGGATGTTATCAATTACCCATATATAGGATATATACTTCTAAAACAATATGATTATCAATTAGAAGATCTTCCAAAAATTTTCATGACTCCATAGGACGTAGTTGGAAAGAAAGACAAGTCGTAAGCGTGTTAAGATTTGAGGTTGTGTGCTAATAAGCAATATTTGTTTGAGAACAATCTTGTGTGATATCCTTATATTAACCTTTGGATAACACTTCTACAAACCAACTAACAAATGTTGTTTGTTGGGTAGTTCATTGTAATCCTACACTAGGATTTGCCTAAGATAGAGCAAATGAATGAGAGATAGAACTCAAAGAATGGGTTCTTTGAGAGACAAGATAATAATCAACAAATATAACAACCTAGTTCCTACACCACAAGCTCCAAGGTAGTCGAGAAGGATTTATTTACTGTCTCAGTTGAGTGGTTTGAACTTTATGACTATGTCATAGAGTTACACCTCTTAATTCGAAAGAAATAAGAATGAAAATCCTTGTGAATACATTGAATGTATATACAACATACACACAATGAAATGGTATAATACCATTTGACCCGAAATAGTGAAACCTTCATAGCTAATTGGTAGCTTAAGGTGACTACAATCAACGAGATTGGTTGACTTGGAAGAAATCATTTTTCATGTAGTCTTGGTTTCTATTAATTCGAAAATTGCTAGCTACAACTAAACGGTGATTCAATGTTTGGACTTAATATGGGTTTGCAAAACCATTATCAAGATAGTCTTGATAATATATGTCTAAGACTAGGAATAACAAGACTTGTAAGTTGTAGACATCCATCAATCATGAATCTTAGCAAGCTAGTGGGAGCTATAAGTATCTTATGAGAGAGATCAAATCATTTGATTCCTCATAAGATGTAAATGAATCTTTTGTTTGCTCAGTTTACAAAAGATTAGTGGGAGTTAATCATATTCCTAAATTTGAACATATATATGATATTTTAATTTTAGGAATTCCTCTTCGTTAAAGTTATGACTTTAAACATTCTATAACGATAGAATATATATGGGAGACATAGTCTATATACATGGGATGGAAATCTATAATGATAGATTTCAGAATATAATTGGATTATATCAATCTCTAATGATAGACAAAAGATGCTAGGAAATTTCTCATATGATGATAAATTTCAATCATAATGACAATTCTAGTGAGAGTAGGAAGTTGCTCTTCTTAAAGGGAACGTACCATTCTGACTCCCAAAGAAGCATAAAGCGTAAATAGAATCATTTATGCATATGTAGAAAGGTGATTTACGTATTTCATATTGTATGAAAAACATTGATATAAGTTGTGCCAATATCGGTACAAGATGATATCAGTGCAAGCCTAGGATCAGAACCATGACAACTGTCAAGTGAGTCTTTAAGTATTTAAGAAATACTAAAGGATAGATTCCTCAAGAATCAGGAAGAATTAGAGTAATGCAATGGAAGCGTAAATGTATTAGATTATGAATCTAATATCGTATCCATCATTGGATGTTTCTTCGTTATGAATGAAGAGATACTTAGATAATTAGATATCTCTTTATTATGACTAAAGAGATATTTGGGTGGAAACTTTAAAAGTAATGACTTAAGTGTGTTCCATCATGCAAAATATATCGCTATATAAAGGCTTGCAAATGTTGTTTGGATGGGAAAGTTCATTTATGAACTCTCCATTCGATTCCAACCAGAAAGTGTCTCTAGTGTACCGACACTACGACACTAATGGGGTGATAGCTCAAGCTATAGAATCAAAATTTCATCAAGATCCGAACTCAAACGGGAGACTGAACCATATGATTGAGAATCATGTATAATGGTGACGTCGTTATCCTTAAGGTTGCTTCTATGGATAACATATAGATATCCATTTTCTAGGCCTACTACTCAGCCATTTTTGAAATGACAACAAAAGAGGTATCATCATTGATGACCAAGCTGATTGGCTCTAGTGCAAGTGGGAGATTGTTGGAAATGTGCCCTAAAGCCAATCATATGATGATACTTTACGGACATTTTTCATGTTAAACTAATCTAGTTTAATATAAAGGGCAAACATTATTGCTTGAAGTCGTCTGATATAAATGTTATATGCTTAAACAATAAGTCCAAGGAATATGTAATTGGGAAAATGTGATCTTAAGAAGTTAGATTCATTAGACCATTCTTTTTCGTATACATATCCTAAACGTTCCTGAACATAGGATTGCCAATTGGGCATTGACAGTCCGTTAAGATCATTATGTGCTATGTCTTCTCTTAGGGAGAGTGACTGATCTCGAGTCATTAGTGGCCGACACCAAGACAATCATGTAGGTGCTCAATAGAGAATGAGTCCACTGAACACGATCGACGAGGAGTTCTCATACTCATGTCAGATGAGAACTTATGGTTGAGATAATACAAAGTAGCCATTTAACTTGAGGCATCATAGTTGTCTTGTGGTTAGGTCATTGATCTTTGACTATGTCAAAGTCCCTTCGTCAGGGGGTGTCCATGGCGTAGTTAGGGTTAAGCCACTTAGCATTGTAATCCAAAATTGAATAGGTTCTCCACGTCTTCTGATTAGCTTAGGTAACCATGACATATTGCTAGGTCTCACTCATGGTTTGTGGAAGCCCTAAAGGTGTATAATCCCTAAAGGGAGAATTGAAAGTATGTTTCAATTCACAATTGATTTGAACAGTTCTAATCACCCACTGCCTCGCTAAAATGAACCTAATGGATCGTACACCCTGTAAGGTAGAGATTAAATAAACAATGGAGATGAGTAAGGATAATTAAATGGTTTAATTATTTATGGCTATGATTAATTAATATGTTAATTAATTAAACGAATGATTTTGTTTTAGACCTTGGGTTAGTTTTAGGCCTCAAGGTCCAATAGGCTTCGAATGTCAAGCCCATTGACTTAAGTTGTATGACAACTTAATGAATAAAGATTCAAGAGCGCCCAAACAGCCTAAAGACCATAGAAGGCCGGCCATATTGATGAAATAGGGTTTTGGTTCTTTTTGTCACTTAAGTGAAGTGACTATATAAAAAACTTTATAGCCAAAATTCATTAAGGGGTTCTTTTAGAGGAAATTGGATAGAATAAGTCTCTCCCCTTCTCTCTAGGAGGCCAGCCCCTTGGAGGAGATTAGCTAGCAATCTTCCCTCCTCCAAGGTTACTCATCTCTTCTTCTAGTCTCTCCTTGGAGTGGAGACTTAGAGATTCTCTATTTTGGGAACTTGGAGAATCCATTCAACCATCCTTATCCAAGAAATCTATGGAGCTAGGAAGCAAGGAATGAAAGCCTTCTCTCTTGGGTGATTATCCTTTGCTAAGCAAAGAGGTGCTTCAAAGGTATAAAAGTTTCTTAACTCACTTTGTTCTAGAGTTAAGTCTTGGTTCCCCACACTCATTAGGTCTTGAATTTCATGGGTAAACTTTTGTTTTTGAAAGCATACAAGCATGATTTCGACTTTCATTGTTAATTACATGTTGTAGATGTTACTCAAATGAGCTAGTTTTTACAAATATTTCCTTCACCTCGTTTATGCCTAGGTTGAGCTCCTTGAGATCATCAACCATGGCTTGCCCTCCGTCTTTGAGTTGTGGTGGTGCAACAGTTAAATCCTCCGCGGGAACTTCGTCTTCCTCATCCTCTTGGTTCATGCTGTGGAAAACGTCTTAGACCTCCTCTTCAGTGTCGTCCATTTGGGCTTGTTGGCTTGAAGATTGACCAGTGTGGATGATGGTGCACTTCTTACCTTTCGTTGTCATTTTGTGTCCACTTCTAAGGTTGTTTGGCGCTTCATCCTTAAAGGAGTCGAGCTGCAAACATCGTCTTTTCTTGCTAGACCGTCGAGCTTTTCTTCCTTTGGCATTGTCTTCCTCTTTCTAGAAGTCTTCTTGGTCTCTACGAATCTTTCCAAGGTAGACTGTCAAAGAGGAGAGCTAGCCATGTTGCTTTGTTTCTTAGGTTTTGACAACCTTTCGAAGACAGAGCTTTGGGGTGTTGGCGTGTTAAGTCGTTTAAAGAAGGAAGTTCCTTCTTGACCTCCAGTGCGATCAAGTGCCAAAATTCTGTGTTTTGAACCATTCAACCTATCAAAGACTGATGTTCAAGGGGTGGGTTTAGGCTCCTCTTTATTTTGTTCAATGCTTACGCTAATGTGTTGAGCGCTAGCGTTTTTCAATTTTTCTTGAAATCTTCACAGGTGTATTTGGTGTGAAGCCAAGTCCAGCTTTGTTGTTATGAACTCCGTAACCATGCTCCTTCAATCTATTCTGTGTCTCGGTGAGGTCACGTTCTTTGTCGTTAAAGGTGTTTGCATTCTTCTTTTTGAGATTTGAAAAGGAAGTGAAATCATACCCAGCATTTGACATGAGTTTGTAGGCATTTGGGTCGAAGCCTTATTCGGTTCTCTTAGTTGGAAGAGAGCTTGACTCCGTCCCTTTTGGCAAAGGTTGTACAAAGCCTTGTGGAGGCTTTGAGATTTTAGCATCGCCTAGCTGTGTCAGAGGTAAAACAACATTTACCTTGAGCAACTTCATGTCATCCTTGTGCAGCTGTGTGTGTACTTTGCTTGTTTCAAACAAGGATTACCCACTCTTTCTTCCCGACACTGGGATGTATCGAAAGACGGTGTGTTTGATTATTTTAAGGGCATCACATTCTCTTTGGTTGTTGCGGGCTTAGCAGACTCATCTTCATTTTTGCTTGAATATAGCACCCCTTCTTACTCTTTGGGCACAACTTGCCACTTCTTCTTTTTGGGTCGGCTTTTCCTGTGGACTCAATCTCTTTTGGAAGAGCTTCAGGCATCGTATCTTCATCCATGTAGAATTTGGCGTCCGCGAAGTGTGATTCAGCTTTGGTGAATGGCTTGGTGTCACCTTATATCCCCTTCATTCCTTCTCTGTAGTATTTTAAGCATTGGTGGAGGGTGGACGACACCACTACATTTTCATGGTTCTAAGGCATTCCCAAGAGCAAACTGTTGGAAGTTCTCACGTCAATCACATGGAATATCATGCTCTACTTGAGTTCGCCAATGGTCATCTCAACATGGACTATACTCATCGCTCTTTTTCCTCCTTGATTGTGATAGGAGCATATTTATGCGCCTTAGTTTAGCTTGTTCTTGTGCATTTATAGTGTTTTTCCTTAGTAAAGTAGTCTTTTAAGCTAGTTTTATGTGTTTTCAGGTTTTAAGGGCAAAGTATGCAAAGGGATGCATTTTGGAGCAAAATTGGGCTAGAATGGAGTTCATGCATATAAAGCACAAGGGATGGACGAAATTGAAGGATTGATGAAGCTAGGAAGGCGTTTCAAAGTTGAAGAATTGAAGATACAAAGTTTCCTAGTTAAAGTAGGAAAGGGCTTAAACGAAGGATTCCTAAATGAAGAAGGATTCCTAATCAATGTAGGAGTCCTAATTGAAGATGGATTCCTACACGAATGAAGTTTCCTACTCAAGCAAGGGTTCCTATGTGAAGAAGAAGAGTTAAAGTCAAAAATCAGCTCAAGATAAGGAATCTTATCCAAAACCTCATCCATAACCTTATCTTAGTTTATCTTATCCAAACCAACCTTATCCTATCCTATCTTATCCTAATCCTAAACTATCCACATTCCAGCCATTTAGGAGGGTTTCTAACTAGATTAAGATGCTTTAAATGGGATTTCTAGAAGACCTAATCTTATCCTACATAAATGGCGCCTGGAACCTTTCTAGAAGCCCCTAAAAATCTGCCTTCTATTATCCTTCTAGAAACCACATTTTGTGCCGAATTTTCTACCCTATTTCCTTTGGGATTTTGGTTTCTAGAAGCCTTATCAGTTCACACACTTAATGCCGCACCTTATCTCCCATTCCTTTTGGGTTTTTGACTTGTTTTCCTTATAGGATTGTATGTTATTATCCTATGCAGTTTAGGCCTTTAAAACCTTGTCCTTTGCTACCTAGGAGATGAGATTTTCTGCCTATATATACAACCCATTGCCGCACCCTTTCATTCACCACCTCTCATACACATTCATTCATTCCATAAATTCAGAAATTCGCCTAAACAGCTCTCTACACCTTTGCCGCACCATCCCCTTCCCCTAAACACTACTACATCCATCCATAACCATGCATCCATACCCCTAAGGCCCTAAACCTGTCCCTAGACCTTTGCCGCACCAAGGAGGAGGAGAAGGAAGCTCGGAAGTTCATGCAATTCAAGTTCACGCCGCTGGAATTTCTAGGTGTTTCTTTTCCTTTGATTTCAATGTTTAAATTCAATTTTCTTTGTTTTGTGCATATGAGGAACTAAACCCCCCCTTGGCTGGGGGGGGATTCGAAATACATGTTTATGCTTGCGTTATGATTTGATTACTTCTAATTGCGTTTCATAAGTTGTGAATTCAATTTACTTATCTATGTGAATTACATTGATTTGTGTGTGTTGGTTGAGAGTGCACGCTTAATTATCATGCATAGATTGAATGCTAGGATATAAGGAAATTTCACCTAATCGTTATGGACTTATATTCACAAATAGTAAAGGTTGATGATCTCAATCGCGTTAAGTAAATTCTTGGCATAAGTTTCATGCAATCATAGTAACAAGTGCTTCGTCAATGCTTATGGTTTTCATAGAACTTAATGATTCTTGCTTGTATCTCTATTATGCAATCATGTAGGGGACTTGTGGGGAATGTTTTGGGTTGTCGTATGCAATCATCCAATTCAATAACGTTAGGAAAATCTGAAGGTTAATTTAAGCGGACCTAATTAACTTGGGGCGTTGAGAATTCATAGTTTATTGAAAAGCAATTGGAAATCGTTTTATATGCAAGTATAACATGTGTGGAGATGAACCCCTTAGCTAGCCTTCCATCCATTCATTTAAACCAAATTCGTTTTTAAAATCTGTTCTAATTTACAAAGTTTGTTTTGTTTTTAAATTCGTCCAAAATCAATCCCCCTTTACTTTGTTGAGTCATAGTAGTTAGAAATCACTTTAGTTTGTGTTTTTAAGTGTCTTAGGTCAAGTTAGAACCAATTTTCGTCCAAATTTGTGTCTAGTGTTCAAAATTGCCCAGATTGTGTTTTTAAGGTAGTTTTAAGTGTTTTGGGGCTGTTTTGAGTCTTTTGGTTTGTTTTGGTGTTTTAAAGTTTAGTTTTGCATTCTTTGAGTCTAGTTTAGTGTTTTAAACTTGTTTTTACGTTGTTGAGTCAATTCCAAGTGATTTTGCAATCCCTCCTAATCCCCGGTCAAGAACGATCCCTACTTACATACTTTGCTACAATTGATAAAAAGAGGGTTTAATTTGTGTGCTTATATATTTCACATCAGGTCGAAATCTTGGATTAGCAGACGGCTTTGGGTCAGTTCACCTACCTTGATACTAATTGTAGTCATTGTCAACTTTGGCATGATGTTTATGGCGGAACCACCATCCAAAATTAAGCGATTGACTTTGTACTCCTTCATGTACCCAGATATAAAGAGAGGACGGTTGTGACGCTTTGACCCTAGCAGCAAGTCTTTGTTAATGAAGGTGATTACGTCATAGGCAGCCAAGCCTTTGTCCTTGCTTTCTTGCACTTCATGGTCTTCGGGACTCGCCAATATAGCTATTAGGGCTCTTCATATCTCCTTGGGCAATCATAGCGCCTCCTCAATGCTAAAGTATGACGCCAGGCTTTCTTCAGGCATGGGAGTTTTCTATTCCTTGATGAGGATGACTTTGCCTTTTTAGGGCTTTTCTATATCTACTTCAACCATGTGACAGGCAGCCATAATGAACTGTTTGAAGAAATCCTTTGGGAAATACTCGATCAAGGAGACGGGAATGCATGGCTCTTGCTCCATAAGTTGCCCAACGTACGTCGACTTAGCAGCTTTTACATTTTTCTTGGGTTTCCTATTGTTGCGGCAGCGGTGCTTTCTCGCTTATTCCACTTTTGGTTTTACGGCTTGTGGTCTTGGCTTCCTTGTCTTCTTGTAGTTCACAAGTGTCCACCCCTCTTCATCGTTGGTAAGTGCATTTTGGTCACTAGCTGCTTAAGTTGACGTCAGAAGTCAAAGACTTAGAGTACTTCCTCAGACTTTCTTCTCTTGTCCCCCTTAGCGAGGCCAGGGTGATCACAGGTTCATGCCTCGGGTGCTTTTGCTCATTTGGCAGAGTTGATGGAGGGGTGGAAGGCATGGCAGAGAAAGTTCTTGCCTTGCTCCGGGTTGTGATGCCCAAAATGCCACCATTTGCGGTAAGGATGCCATTGTTGTTTGCGTTGGTAGCGGGAATAACTTCAGCCTTTCTTGATGCCATTTGTGTTTTTTTTTGTTTTTTTGCAAATTTGACGGCAGAGATGTCCCATCGAGCGTTCCAAATTTGTAAACACGAAAATTCTTGTAACAAATGAAACGAGAACATGTGTACAAAGTAGATTTGTATTGATTTGAATTTGTACGTTACAATCTCTATTTACAACTTTTCCTCTGATTCAGTCTTCAAATTTGATATAGATGCATGATTGTTGATCCAAGGGTCGCGATGACTTGATCTCGAATGAACGGTTAAACAATTGCATCAAGTTTTGAGCTTGAAAACAACGCATGGATGCTCTTCACCTTAAAAATACGGCAAAGGTAGTGATTGAAGTGGGATTTCATTGCTTCAAGGGTCTTGGCGACTTGATCTTGAAACGAACATTGCTACAAGTTTATAAGCTTGCAACAAAGTCTTGAAAGAATCGGCACGAGCGCTTGTTGATTCTTGAAGGAAGTGCTTCGGCTTTGGTCGAGAGAAAGCTTCAGCTTTGGTTGAATGTTCTTTGAATACAACTTTGGCAGCGTATTAGTCTTCAAAGGTTTTGCAAAGGTTCTTCTGTGTAGAGATTTTTTTGACCCTTATGCTTATAGGGGGATCTTGTATATATAGGCTTTTCAAGGCTTGCCTTTAGGATGATTTTAGGCATGTTTTGTGTCTCAATTTCAGCCACTTTACTCCCTTGGCTGAATTTAAGGATATTGTTGCCTATTTTGTGAACAATCTTCAATTTTAGCTTTCTTTCCAGTTTTAGGATCAATTTGGATTCCCTAGCCAATTTCAGCCACTTTATACTTCCTTTACTTGATTTGTGCCACACATCATTCATTACTTGTCCATTTGTGATGAGTTATATGCCACGTAGAGCTTTCCGATGCATTATTTGTATGCAACAAAATTTACATGTCTACAGCACGCACAGATGCATAACCAATGATCTATTCCATCAAGACGAAGTAAATTCTACAGGGTTAAGGTTTGGGAATACTACATTCATGGATGTAATCATGGTGTGCTTCAGGCAATATCTCGCATGATCAGACGGTCTGTAGGAGCGAGCCAAAAAGCCAAGGAATCCTCGTTCGGGATGCACTTCTGTGGGTAATGCTTCAGACATAAGTCTTCGAATGAAGATCATGGTGAAGGCTTATTCATCTCTTTCTTGCCATTGTTGGCTTCAATGGTTTCTCAGCTTCTTGACAGTCAAGTGGAGATTCACGTCTTGTAACCCATATAAAGTGGTTTCTATTAAAAAACGTCCAAATTAGGAAAATCGAACTTATGACAGTTCGACAACCCACTGAATTGCAGGGAACAAGATTTGTGATTGGTGCTATGGGAATGAATCATCCATAAGCATCAAAGTTAGAACATTTACATTTTAAGACATGGTTTTCATGAAAAACATCTAGTTTTCATGGGTGAATTATTTTATGAAAACTTCGGGTTTAAAAGGCACTAAATTTGAAGCTACGGGTTTAGAAGGCATTAAATTTAAAGCTTCAGGCCAAATAATTAAGAAAATATAGCCTAGTGTGGCTTTAACCAAAAACATCCAAAAAATATTTAGGTATGGTTATGAAGCGGGACAGCCCAACACGTGTGGGTTGGTTATGTAAGGCACAGCCCTGCAATAAGCTACAGGCCTTGGGCTACATAACACGGCTGCGCAGTAGCCCATAAAAGCACGCAAGTTGTGGGCTTGCAGCAGCGGAAAACAAGCCCAATAGGGTTGTGAAGGAAAGACACCTCAGCCTTAGCTAGGTGTGGGTCAAGTGCGCAGGAAAAGCCGAGCTGTGCTGGCTTGGTCTTGGCACAAACTAGAGTGTGATAGGTCCAACGAAAAAACTTGCTGGTATGTGGTGAAGGATTATTTTGTGAAAACATGTTCATTTGAGCAACATCATATAGCATGCAATTAACAATTAAAGGCGGAATCATGCTTACATGCACTCAAAAACAAAACATTAACCATGAAATTCAAAGCCTAGTAGATTGGTGAACCATGACTCAACTCAAATCAAAGTGAGTTGAGAAATTATACCTTTGTAGATTCCTCTTTGCATAAGCAAAGGCTAATCACCCAAAGAGAGGGCCTTCATTCCTTACATCTTAGATCTATGGATTTGGATGGAAGAATAGGTTTCTCCAAGTTCCCAAAATTGAGAACCTCTAAGTCTCCACACCAAGGTAAGATTGATGAAGAAATGAGTGACCTTGGAGTAGTGGGATTGCTAGATGCACCCTCCAAGGAGGCCGGCCTCTTTAGAGAGAAAATGAGAGCTTTGTGTTCTCTCCAATTTCCTAAAAGAAACCCTTAATGAATTTTTGGCTATAAAGTCCTTTATATAGTCCCTTCAAATAAGTGACCTAAAGAACCAAAAGCCCATTCTTTCTAACATGGCCGGTCATAAGGGTTTTATTGGGCTTTTGGGCCTTTGTGAATTAAGTTGTCATACAACTTAAGTCAATGGGCTTGACGTTCGAAGCCCATTGGGCCTTGAGGCCCAAAACTAACCCGTGGTCTTTTAACGAACTTTATTCGTTTGATTAATTAATCATATTAATTAATCTTTGCCATAAATAATTAAACTATTTAATTATTTTTACTCATCTCCGTTGTTTCTTCAATCTTTACCTTACATGGTGTACGATCCATTAGGTTCCTTTTAGCGAGGCAGTGGGCGATTAAAACCATTTCACATCGATTGTGAATTGAAACTTACTTTCAATTCTCCCTTTAGTGATTATACACGTTTAGGGCTTCCACAAACCATGAGTGACACCTAGCAGCATATCATGGTTACCCAAGCTAATCAGAAGAGGTAGAGAACCTATTCAGTTTAGGATTACAAATGCAATACGGTCTTTCTCTAATACAATACTCTTGACCACATTGTTTGGTTTGATAGTTTAGTTTATTCATGTCTACTATCCAATGTGATTTGTGTGCTTATATGATTACCTTGAATGTGATTTGGAACGACTTCCTAAATCTCATTCATACTCTGGCCAGAGATTCTTAATCATATCATAGAATATTCTCCCTCAAACAGTTTGAAGGTTAGAGATCCCTTGTTGCGCATTCACTTGCCTCCATGGCTAAGTGGCTTAACCCCAACGATGCCGTGGACACCCACGAATGGAGTGACGTTTAACATAATCAAAGATCAAGGACTTAACCACAAGACAACGATGATGCCTCAGGTCAAATGACTACTTTGCATTATCCCAACCATGAGTTCTCATGTGACATGAGTATGAGAACTCCTCGTTGATCGTGTTCAGTGGACTCATTCGCTATTGAGCACCTACATGCCTGTCTTGATGTCACACACACCAATGACTTGAGACTAGTCACTCTCCCTGAGATAAGACATAACATGTACTGATCTTAACGGACTGTCAATGCCCAATTGGCAATCCTATGATCAGGAACGTTTAGGATGTGTTTACGAAAGAATGGTCTCTTGAATCTAACTTCTTTAGATTGCATTCTCCCAATCACATATTCCTTGGACTTTATCGTTTAAGCATATAACATTTATATGAGACGGCTTAAACAATAATCTTTGCCCTTGATATTAAACTAGATTAGTTAAACATGTGAACTGTCCGTAAAGTATCATCATATGATTGGTTTTAGGGCACATTTCCAACAATCTCCCACTTGCACTAGAGCCAATCAGCTTTGTTATCAGTGATGATACCTCTTCTGTAGTCATTTCAAAAATGGTTGATTAGTAGGCCTAGGCAATGGATATCTATATGTTATCCATAGAAGCAACCTTGAGAATATCGACGTTACCATTATACATGATTCTCAATCATGTGGTTCAGTCTCTCATATGAGTTCGGATCTTGATGAGACCTTGATTCCCTGGCTTGAGCTATCGCCCCATTAGTGTCGTAGTGTCGGTACACTAGAAACACTTTATGGTTGGAACCGAATAGAGAGTTCATGAATGAACTTTCCCATCCAAACAACATTGTTGTAAGCTTCTATATGGCAATATATTTTGCATTCATAATGGAACACACTAAAGTCATTACTTTAATGTTTCCATCCAAATATCTCTTTAGTCATAATAAAGAGATATCTGTTAATCTCTTCATTCATAATGAAGAAACATTCAATGATTGATTAGATTCATAATCTAATACATTTATGCTTCCTTTACGTTACTCTAATTCTTCCTCAATCTTTGAGGAATCTATCCTTTAGTATTTCTTAAATACTTAAGGATTCACTTGACAGTTGCCATGGTTCTGATCCTAGGCTTGCATTGATATTGTCTTGTACCGATCTAGGTACAATTCATATCAACGTTTTTCATACAATATGAAATACGTAAATCACCTTTCTGCGTATGCATAAAGGATTCTATTTATGCATTATTTCTTTGGGAGTCAAAGGGTACGTTCCTTTTGAGAAGAGCAACTTCCTAGTCTCACTAGAGTTGTCTTTCTAATTGAAGTTTATCATCATATGAGAAACTTCCTAGCGTCTATTGTCTATTATTAGGGATTGATATAATCCAATTATATCATGAAATATATCATTATAGATTTCCATCCCATGTATATAGACTATATCTCCCATATACATTCTATCGTTATAGAATGCTTAAAGTCATAACTTTAACAATGAAGTATTCTTTTCATTTCCAAAATTAATATATCATATATGTGTATATATATATATATTCAAATTTAGGAACATGATTAACTCCCACTAATCTTTTGTAAACCTAGTAAACAAAAGATTCATTTACATCTTTATGAGAAATCAAACGATTTGATCTTTTTCTCATAAGACGCTCATAGCTCCCACTAGCTTGCTAAGATTCATGATGGATGGATCTTTACAACTTACAAGTCTTGTGATTCATAGTTTTAGACATATATTATCAAGACTATCTTAATAATGGTTTCGGAAACCTATATTATGTCCAAACATTGAATCACCATTTAGTCGTAGCTAGCAATCTTCGAATTAATTGAAACTAAGACTACGTCAAAAATGGTTCCTTCAAAGTCAACCATTCTCTTTGATTGTAGTCACCTTAAGCTACCAATTAGCTATGAAGGTTTCATTATTTCGGGTCAAATGGTACTTTACCATTTCCTTGAGTATATGTCGCATATACACTCAATGTAGTCATAAGGATTTTCATTCTTATTTCTTTCGAATTAAGAAGTGTAACTCTATGATATAGTCATAAAGTTCAAACCATTCAACTGAGACGGTTTATAAATCCTTCTCAACTACCTCGGAGCTTGTGTTATAGGAACTAGGTTGTTATATTTGTTGATCACTATCTTGTTTCTTAAAGAACCATTCTTTGAGTTCTATCCCTCGTTCATTTGCTCTATCTTGGGCAAATCACATTGTAGGATTACAATGAACTACCCAACAAACAACATTTGTTAGTTGGTTTATAGAAGTGATATCCAAATGTTAATTTAAGGATATCTACAAGATAATTCTCAAACAAATATTTCTTATTAGCACACAACCCCAAATCTTAACATGATTAAGATTTGACTTTCTTTGCAACTTCATCCTATGGAGTCATGAAAATTTTTGGAAGATCTTCTAATTGACAATCATATTGTCTTAGAAGTATATATCCTATATATATGGGTAATTGATAACATCCAACGAACTAAATCTTATTCAAGTTCGTTCTTCTCTTAATGGAGAAATCCATTATCTTATGATGCTTCTTTCCTTGATATCTTTCAAGGAAACTATTCTAAAGTGTTACCTTTCCTTGGATCAAATCTAAGGAGGTAAATACTTTAAACTTCTTACTCATCAACTTACATTTCTTGAATTCTTTGAAACCTTTTGCAAAGTATTCGAACTTGTGTTTATTCAAAATAAACTATAGCTCAACCGAGAGTGATCTTCGGTGAATGTTAAACAACATGAGTAGTATTATGTTTGTGGACTAGTGCCACTAACATCTAAGTGAATTAACCTCAACAACTTTGTGATTCTTTCTTCTTTCCAAAAGAATAAAGATTCGAACATTTCGCCTCTATACAATTTTACTAAGAAGGTATTGGATCCGGATCTAACGATCCAAAGCATCCATCTATGACCAACTCGTAATTTATGTTTTAGAGGTATCACAACTTTAGTTGGGATTAGTCACTACCTTGCAACCTTTTGGGTTTTAAGCATCGTCGTATTCTAAACAGTTAACACTACCATATCATCTCTACTATAGAGAAAATTAATTAGATTACAATAATCTAATCATTCATTAATAAAGAACAATGTTTTGTCAAACAAAACATTTATCCATTTCACATAGTGACGGAATTTAGTTCCTTAAAATTGGAATATAAAGACAATCTATGTTTTTCCAATTTCTTTGGTAGTTCATATGAGGAAGTAAGTACCATCTGCTTTCGCAGAGATCTATATTTGATTCACTTTCCGAATGTGAAGTACTTTCTCTTCTCTCATTAATCTTCTACTTCTAATTAGCCACACTTTTACAATGATTGTAAAACATAGTTACTAATACGGAATCAAGCATTCAAGTAGAAGAACCAACTGTTTTGAACTATTCAAGAACAACTTACAACACCTTCGAAAGGTGTGTTCTTGACATTTCCAAGACATTTCTTGCAAATACCCCTTCCAATGTCCATCCTTTCATAAAGAAAGTTTGTTCCCTTGGAGTTATTTCGCTTTCTTTATTTGACTTCTCCTTTGACTACAATAGTCATGGTCCCTAAACTCCCACCATCTCTCTTGAAACTTATTTCAATTGTGTTATACACATCAAACAATTTGGAGAGCATGTGGTTATTGTTCACTATATAGTTTACAATAAACTTAGTGAACCATTTGGATAGGGACACAAAGGTGAAGTCCTTGCCTAGTTCCCGTCTCTAGAAGTGTTTTAACACTTCAATACTCAATGATTCGAAATCATCATAAGTCCATGTGGTTGGACTATTTTTGTCAACCAACCATTATGTTCTAAACATAATTACAAACTTTCAAGAGTTGTTTAAGGCAACTCTCATTTCTTCATACAACAATTTGTAAGTGAAGAATCATGGCACATAAAGTGTCCATGCCTTTGTGCTTTCTTCTTAAGTTCTTTGTTCATTTAACAAAGAAACAAGCACTAGTGTTTGCATTGACTAAGGGTTGTTCAAAGCAACTCTTATTTCTTCATACAACGATTTGTAAGTGAAGAACTAATAACACTAAAAGTGTCATTTTCTTTATGCTAATCTTCGTAAGTTCCTTTGTTCATTTAACAAAGGATTAAGCATTGGTTGTTTGTGTTGTCCTCTTCATGATAGACTTATCTAACATGTTCTTCCAATGATACATTACCAATAGGAAGCTTTTGAGGATGAGACTACTTAGGTACATATACAATCCATTTAAGACAATCTTTGGGATTGTGGTACCAAGTCCGGAAACTAAAGCATTCGGTTTTTCTTTGTCAAGTATTGGATAGCGTTTGCAAATATATTGGTAAACAAATACATAACGAATATAAATTGATTGATTTTAAGCCATTTGATTCGGGTCTTTAAATCAAATAGCACCACCCACTATTTTTGGCAAATTCCATATCCCTCATTGGAATTCGAGAGTTTTGGAAGAAACTCTTAGTAGGGTATGGGAGACTCACTACTACCAAGCCCACCTCACAATGATATGATGTTGGCTAGCATTAATAATAATGAGAGAGTACGCTTACTCATTTGCATCATTTGCATCTCTTGCAAGTACCCATCTTATTTGGCCTCTAGAGAATGTCACCTCACAATGATATGATGTTGGCTCCATTGCACTTAGTTAAGTTCTTTCCCACCATGCTTAGTTCGTGAAGGGGTTCAAGAATAGCCTCACGATGATACGATGTCGGCCATCCTCGTTGCCTACACTCACCTCATCATATGTTTACGGACTCCTCCTGAGTATAAGCATACACTTTGCACTCCCCCATGATAGGGTGAAGGCGGTGTACAAGTTATAAACGATTGGAGCCCACCACGGTGGAAGGCCACGAAAGAGTGTTCAAAGCACTCTCACACTTATCAAACTTAATAATGGTTTGGTTGAGGGTTTTAGGTCTCATCACATACAAATATTCATTTTAATCTTTATTAAAACAATTTTGGTCCTATTACAACTATTGGTCCATATGATTGTTTTTAGTTGTATATAATACTCCCACTATGCTTATAAAACGGTTTTTAAAGCAAGAGTATATGATACTACTAACATAAACTTTGCATTCATTTGATGGACAATATAGTTGCCTTAGGGCCTTAGGATGACTATGAACCTTTGTTTAGATTCAACACGAGCCTAGTGTTGAATCTCGGTCTAGGGATGGTGATTGATTTTAGTTACGCGTTTAATCACATTAAGGCGTGTTGTCTTAGGGGCGTTGGACCCAACTACTTCATTTTCATGCATATCAAATAAAGCAAGAAAGAAGTACTTCAAAGTAAAGGTGAGCTTATGCTCATTACAACATTTGCATAAAACAAATTACTTTAAAGTAAAGAAGAGCTTAAGCTCTTTTACAACATTTGATCAAATCAAATTACAACCAAAATCTAATCTACACATTCCCATGGTTCAAACAAATTTGAAACGGCCTATCACATAGCTCAATTATCGTAGGCTTAGGTTCATAATCACCCTTTAATTAATTAACACTTTAACTAATTAAATTGAATGCAACATTTTCATTTGGTTTTTGTATCCATAAAATTGATTTAAATGGAGCTAAACAAAATAAAAATCCAATTCTCATTTAAAGAGACAAAACAATTTTGTTCTCTACCTAATTTGGGCCATCTTGCAATAACCACAACATTTGGGCTATATTGAGAAAACATAAACTTTTGGGGTCACTTTGTAAAAACACAAAAGTCCACTACTTCATGTAAATACAACTAGAACCCAAAATTTAAACAATGCAAAAACTTCATTAAAGGAGCAAAACAATTTGTCCTTTAGCGTTTTTAGACCTAAACGTAAAAATATAAACTTTTGGGCCAAAGTGCAAATACACAAAAGTATCAAAACTTTATGTAATTGCATAAAAGCCCCAAAAGTACTCCCACTTGAGGGAGGGCCGGTTTTGGAGAGAGATAAGTCAACAAAAATTTTGAAATTTTTTTCAACAAAGACATAAAGCCTTTGCAAGTGGTATTTGGTTGGTGTGAATCATAAAACCATGCAAGTGGTGTGTAAGAGAAGTCCTTACACACCCATCACCCTTTCTATCACCTTTCAAAAATAATAAATGTTTTGATGATAGATATTTCACACCAATCAACACAAAACAAAAACTTTATGAAATTAATCAAAACTTTGAATCAAAACACCAAACTTTTTGTTCTTGGCTAAAATGTCAAGAACAATGAAGAACATTCATGAAAAACCCAAAAAATTTCCATGAACATTTTTCATCCAAAAACATCCCAAAACCATTCAAACTTTAGGGAAATAACATACAACCAAACTAGGGTACATAGGGGTTCCAAAAGTCACCTTAAAACACTTTCAACAAGTCAGACAAGAACCCAAAAAACCACCCTTTGGATTTGGCCGAAAATTCCCAAAAACATGGCACCAAATTTTAGCTCCAATATTCATGCTCATATGAACTACATCTACAACATTTGAGATGACAAATTTTCTAGCAAAATTTACATTCAAAGAAACAAGAATAAAGCTTGTAACATATTACAACTTTTAAATCAAAACTATGAACTACAAAACCCAAAAGGATTCACCAACTACTAGACCTAGGCTCTGATACCACTTGAAGGATTATTTTGTGAAAACATGTTCATTTGAGCAACATCATATAGCATGCAATTAACAATTAAAGGCGGAATCATGCTTACATGCACTCAAAAACAAAACATTAACCAAGAAATTCAAAGCCTAGTAGATTGGTGAACCATGACTCAACTCAAATCAAAGTGAGTTGAGAAATTATACCTTTGTAGATTCCTCTTTGCATAAGCAAAGGCTAATCACCAAAGAGAGGGCATTCATTCCTTACATCTTAGATCTATGGATTTGGATGGAAGAATAGGTTTCTCCAAGTTCCCAAAATTGAGAACCTCTAAGTCTCCACACCAAGGTAAGATTGATGAAGAAATGAGTGACCTTGGAGTAGTGAGATTGCTAGATGCACCCTCCAAGGAGGCCGGCCTCTTTAGAGAGAAAATGAGAGCTTTGTGTTCTCTCCAATTTCCTAAAAGAAACCCTTAATGAATTTTAGGCTATAAAGTCCTTTATATAGTCCCTTCAAATAAGTGACCTAAAGAACCAAAAGCCCATTCTTTCTAACATGGCCGGCCATAAGGGTTTTATTGGGCTTTTGGGCCTTTGTGAATTAAGTTGTCATACAACTTAAGTCAATGGGCTTGACGTTCGAAGCCCATTGGGCCTTGATGCCCAAAACTAACCCGTGGTCTTTTAACGAACTTTATTCGTTTGATTAATTAATCCTTGCCATAAATAATTAAACCATTTAATTATTCTTACTCATCTCCGTTGTTTCTTCAATCTTTACCTTACACGGTGTACGATCCATTAGGTTCCTTTTAGCGAGGCAGTGGGCGATTAAAACCATTTCACATCGATTGTGAATTGAAACTTACTTTCAATTCTCCCTTTAGTGATTATACACATTTAGGGCTTCCACAAACCATGAGTGACAACTAGCAGCATATCATGGTTACCCAAGCTAATCAGAAGAGGTAGAGAACCTATTCAGTTTAGGATTACAAATGCAATACGGTATTTCTCTAATACAATACTCTTGACCACATTGTTTGGTTTGATAGTTTAGTTTATTCATGTCTACTATCCAATGTGATTCGTGTGCTTATATGATTACCTTGAATGTGATTTGGAACGACTTCCTAAATCTCATTCATACTCTGGCCAGAGATTCTTAATCATATCATAGAGTATTCTCCCTCAAACAGTTTGAAGGTTAGAGATCCCTTGTTGCGCATTCACTTGCCTCCATGGCTAAGTGGCTTAACCCCAACGATGCCGTGGACACCCACGAATGGAGTGACGTTTGACATAATCAAAGATCAAGGACTTAACCACAAGACAACGACGATGCCTCAGGTCAAATGACTACTTTGCATTATCCCAACCGTGAGCTCTCATGTGACATGAGTATGAGAACTCCTCGTTGATCGTGTTCAGTGGACTCATTCGCTATTGAGCACCTACATGCTTGTCTTGATGTCACACACACCAATGACTCGAGATTAATCACTCTCCCTGAGAGAAGACATAACATGTACTGATCTTAACGGACTGTCAATGCCCAATTGGCAATCCTATGATCAGGAACGGTTAGGATGTGTCTACGAAAGAATGGTCTCTTGAATCTAACTTCTTTAGATTGCATTCTCCCAATCACATATTCCTTGGACTTTATCGTTTAAGCATATAACATTTATATGAGACGGCTTAAACAATAATCTTTGCCCTTGATATTAAACTAGATTAGTATAACATGTGAAATGTCCGTAAAGTATCATCATATGATTGGTTTTAGAGCACATTTCCAACATGTGGGCCAAAAGTTGCTGGCCTTCAGTAAGGAGCCCAAGCGTATGCCTGGTTCTCACACACATACAACAATCCCAAAAAGGCTGCTGCCTCACGATTCCAGCGTCCAAGCTTCAAGCTGCAGGCTCGTCTTAAGGTGAGGTCGGAAAGTGGCATGGCTCCAACCGCGGCTCAGTCGTAGATTTCCCAAATTTAAATTTCCCCTTTTTATTTTTTCGAATTCTAGGGTTTGTAAAAATAAAAAAAAATAAAAATAATAAAAACCAAAATTGAATCAATAGCATGAGATCAATTCAATAAAATAATAAATTAATCATAAAAAGATGATTAAAACGTAAAACTCCCCTGATTGAAGAATAAACTCTCTTTAACGCAACGTCAAGAGCATGCAAATAATGTGTTGTAGGCATAATTTACTGAACAATTATGGAGGTCAAAAAGAGAGAGAGGGTGCGGCATAGGGAGAGAAGAGAGAGATGTGTAATTGTGAGGTGTGTTCTATTCCATCCCATTATGCCTTTATTTATAGTAGTAGGGAAGGTTAATTCCTTACCTTATTAGGATTACAACTCTAATAGGATATTAACTACTAAACTCTAATAGGATATTAACTACTAAAGGGAATATTCATAGATATCCCTAGATTTTTGAGCTAACAACTATCGCGCTAAAACTTTTGTAGAAAATGGAGTTGACTTTCTTTGCATTACTTCTTAAGAATATGACCAAAAGCATATTCTAGAGAAAATAGAGCGTATCCCAAATGGATTGTATACTACTAGCATCCCCTCTATAGCGAGCCACTATGTGGCTGACCTTGTGTCAGGGCTTGCAATAGAAACTTTACTTTGGCATAATTAGCTAGAACATGCTAGATGTGCTACAATGAACTGTACATATGGCCATCCCTTAACTGGAAGATTAGGCTGATCCACTAGGATTTCTCAAGTCAAACTTGTTCATTAGGTAAGTTCATTACACAACCACCCTAAGATAAGATCCAATCAGATCTTCCAACCTTTCCTAAAATGATATAGGAGTGATCATTTGTTGACCAATTAAATCATCTTGCGAGCCATTCAAATACTGTATGGTATTGGTTGATGCTTCTACACGTAGGTCACACGTCTGTTTAGGGATGTCAACATTTTGACTTGGGGTTAAAACTACTATATTCATCCCCATAAACACGAAAATTAACCATCTGCATAACCATAAATTAACCATCATGTATTATCCATAACCATAGCCACTGGGTAACGCATTCCCCATCAATTTAAAATTATCCTTGACTTTTAGACTCTTGAAGATAGATGATAAACTTGGAGTGTTTGATGTATAAAATGAAGGGATCTTGCAGAGAATAAAAATTAAAGTATTGAATTCGAAACATTGATGATGTTGGCTGATCTTTGGGCTCTCCCATACACACCCTTGAACTTTAAATGGTTTAAGTCAAAACCCTATATATATATTTCAGGGCTAATCTCAGTTTACTACCCTGAAGTTTCTTGATTTTCAACATTTTATACATGAAGTTTTTTAATCCTAATCTGGTATCTAAAGTCATAACTCTAGGACACCTTCATACATCTGTTAAGCTTTTCATCAGAACCACTGTTAACTTATGACGCGGCACCCACATGGGCAAAGATCGGGCTCCACGTGGATATTAAAATATTTTAAAAAAATTAAAAATTAAAACTAGTATAAAAATTAAAATTTAAACTTTAAAAATTAAAAATGTAGAATTGCAGGTCGTCGAAATTGTTTTGTCCTCAAGGGGCCTTCGATCTCACCTTCGTCCCAATCCTCAAAGCTTGTGGAGGAAGGTTGCGAAGTCTAGATTTATTATTGGCTTCCCTTGTCAAATGTTGTAAATTGTACCACCATGCCCTAGTTAGTTTTAGGGTTAAAATGCTACTTTAAGATCTTGCTGCTAGAAATATCATTTCAAGAGCTTAACTTCTCTCATAAAAGGTTTGTCCATTCATATGCATTTAATGCCATTATTTCAAGTTCATTATGTCTAGTGTTTCTGTCTCTTCAAAACTTGTTGTTGCTTTCAGACAAGCTGGGCACAACTTTTTTTTCAAAAATGGATTTTCAACCATAGATCTTTCCATATTGATTTTGCACCTGACACGTGGCTTTTTGGGTCCCCTTTCTTGTTTGAACATCAAGCCCTCTTTAAAACCTAAATCTAGGGTTCATTTGTTTTTAGGGCTAAATTGGAAAAAATTTTAGATCATTTTTTTTTCATCTCCATTTAAATCTTGTAGGAGCATCAAGCATATTTTATGGATAATGTTCTTCATTGAATATTTATAAATATATCTTTGAAATTCTTTGTTTAAATCATATCTATATGCTCATTTGTTTTGGCTAGGAAATTTGCATTTTCTGAAAAAGAGGGCTGTTAGCTTTGAGCTACCCCTTGTGTTTTTCATTGAAACCCTAGCCACAAAACCATGTTCATGCATCAAACACCCAATCATCGGATATTAGAGTAGCATTGTCTTCGTGGTTTTGTTTTAATTTCGTGGTCAAATTCTTCGAGTTTCAATGTTTAAACTGACATCTTTTTGGATTCTCGTCAATTTCATCTTTCAAATGTTTGATTAGTGAAACTAACTGAACATTTGAATCCAAATCTGCATATCATTTTCATATCATCATATGCATTTGTTGGTGTTGGTCTCGGTTCCACAAGGTGAAGAGTTCAGGAGGCATCGCCATCTTGTGAAGACTAGAGACGACTCCATTTCAGCAAAACAAGCTAAAGAGCTCAGGAGGAACTGCCACTTTATGAAGACTAAAGGAATCAGTCTCGTGTAAAGCAAGGTTGTACAAAGGTAAAGCTACTTCGTAGACTAGGTCTAGGAATTGATTTTTACATGGTACTTTGTAAGAATCTTGTACACTAGTAGATTGGACTCATAGGTGGATTTTTTAACCCAGAGGTGGATTTTTTCAGCCAAAAACTTTTTGCGTTTTTTGTCTCTTAAACTTGTCCACATATCTAATTTACTTGCACATGTTCTATGCATCCTATGAATTGTTATTTGATATGTGTTAGAGACTAAGTTTACACTGCATATTATGAGCAATGAACTGAACTGTTGTTGATTAGGATAACTTTTAGTGAACCATGTTTGATTGGTAGTTTGATTAACCGACGAATATGTACTTAGTTGACTAGTAAGCTTGACTAGTCAATCTAGCATATACTTTAATTCATAATTGCTTTGTCAATACTACTTGCATAATGAACTGATATGCAAACGTGTTCAAGTTTAGGAATTATTGACACACTCCAACCCCAATAACACAAGTTACGATGTCGTGATATGCTGGCCAACACTAAATTAACTATATGACCCCATTCGGAGAAGCCAACTCAATCATGAAGCTATAGTAAGATAATTATGATGTGCAAGAATTTGAACCAAAGTTGATACATAAAAACTTATCATCCTCTCCACTTAGGTACACAAATTATCTCAAATTTAACCCCGTTATTAATCATGTCACAACCGAGCAGATAAAAGTTTCACACAACAGTAAATACAACAGAGTGCAGTGCTATGCATATCAAAAGTACGATCATGTAAATATTGTTACAACTAAGATAAAACTGCAATAAGGGAGCGATCACCCAAAGTCCAGAGGATGAAAGCCTCACTGCCAAGTCCAGTCATCCCATCGGTGTTCTTCTTAATCTCGTTATGTTATGAAGGGGTCAATAAAAAAATGTGAATGGACTAAATTTATCACAGTTATAAAATAATCGTTGTTGATGCACAAAACCGGAGATCTTGGAACAACGTAAATCCGACCGTGAATCTGCATGAAATGTAAATTACACAAGATGTATCGTGGTTCACCCCAAGGTTTGGGCCATATCCACACTGATTATATATTTATGAGAGGATTGTGAGGGAGAGAAACGTCTGTAATGTGAGAGGAGATGTGAGAGGAGATGTGAGAGGGATGAGAAGGCTCTAAAATTGGCCTCCCCTAATTGTGAGGGTGAGGGGTCCTTTTATAGAATAAGGACTCTTCACTTATTACATATTTGCCCTTTCCTTTATTACATAATTACATTTAAGTCCCCCGTGAGATCTTAGAACAACGTAAATCCGACTGTGAATCTGCATGAAATGTAAATAACACAAGATGTATCGTGGTTCACCCCAAGCTTTGGGTTACATCCACACTGATTATGTATTTATGAGAGGAGTGTGAGGGAGAGAAACCTCTGTAATGTGATAGGAGATGTGAGAGGGGTGAGAAGGCTCTAGAATTGGCCTACTCTAATTGTAAGGGTGAATGGTCCTTTTATAGAATAAGGACTCCTCACTTATTACATATTTGCCCCTTCCTTTATCACATAATTACATTTAAGTCCCCCGAGTATTTGTACGAGATCTAAATACGAGGCCCTAAATATGGTATAAACAGTAGTCTTCCAAGTCTTCAGTCAAGAGAGTCTTTTAGCTGGAGACTTGAAATTCAGTCCATGTGTGGGCCAAAGTAACTAGATGTCGTCTTGAACTGATACTTGATATGAGGTGATGCTCAAAGTGAAATGATGCTTAACTATAAGTAGCATATGTTGCGAAACTGCTCGGCTTGTGGCTTATGTTGCCTTGGTTGGCTCGGCTTGTGGCGCTTGAAGGTGAGGGGATCCCTTTTATAGAATAAGGGCTCGCTCCTCAATACATAAATGAAGGGCTAGAGTTAATGCTCGCGACAAGGCGGTTGCTCAGTAGGCGGCGATGCTCTCTAATGGTGGTGAGGGAGTCATTTTTATAGAATAAAGGATCGCTCATGAATACATAAGTGATGGGTTAAGAGTGATGCTCGCGGCGAAGCGGTTGCTCAGCTGGCGGCGTTGCTCTCTACTGAAGATGAGGGAGTCCCTTTTATAAAATAAGGGCTCACTCCTCAATACATGAATAATGGATGCTCTCTAATGAAAGTGAGGGAGTCCCTTTTATAGAATAAGGGCTCGTTCCTTAATACATAAATAATGGGCTAAGTCCCCCAAGTATTTTTCATGAGGCCCAGTTGAGGCCCAATATGTGGTACATAATGTAGTCCCCCAAGTCTTCGGTCAATAAAGTTTGTTGGCTGGAGACTTCAAATTGAATCCATGTATGGGCCGAAGTGGCGGTTGTTCGGAGGCGGTATTTGTATACCCTGCACTGAAGCTTTGTAAGTGAAGCTTTTGAAGCTAGTGCTATGTAAATGAAGCTTTTGAAGCTAGAGCTTTTGTAAATGAAGCTTTTGAAGCTGTAGCTTTATAAATGAAGTTTTTGAAGCTAGAGCTTTTGTAAATGAAGCTTTTGAAGCTGATTGACATGAGTGATGCTCATGAATGTTAACATGAGTGAAGCTCATGAATGTTTATGTATGATTGATATGAGTGATGCTCATGAATGTTTATGTATGATTGACATGAGTAATGCTCATGTATAATATGAAGTACTGGCGTATTTTTGATCACCTGGTTGGTGGCATGAAGGAGAGTACGGGTTGTACATTTCATCACCTGGATGGTGGCATGAATGGCTAGTTGCCAAATGATATCAGAGTACGGGTTGTACATTTCATCCCTTGGTTGGTGGTAATAGCGGCAGGTTGCCGAATAATTTTGGAGTACTGGGTGTACTTTTGATCACCTGGTTGGTGGTAACAGCAGCAGGTTGTCAAATAATTGTGGAGTACTAGGCGTACTTTTGATCGCCTGGTTGGAGCTATTTTGGGCTTATGGGCCTTCGCCCTCTACATAACATTCTAGCCCATTTATTTTGGGCTTTGCCTTTTTTTTTATTTTTATTATTATTATTACCCTCTGATGGGGTTTATACAGATGTCTCCGAAAGATAAGAAAAATAAATTACATGTTTTCAGCACGTTGATGGGCATCTTCTGGTCCAACAGAAAGTGGAGACAGGACACCTTGGTAGGCATCTTCTTATCTTTAATCATGTTATCTCGTGGGATAGTGGAGTACTGGAATAGTGGAGCATCTTTTTTTCGGCTTTTCCTTTTCTGCTTTCTGCTTTTCTTTATGATTTTCTTTCCATTTCTTGACCCTGATGAATATGGCAGACAAGGAATGATAATAGATTTGATAATAAGAAAATACTCTTATCTCTTCTTTTGCTTTCTTCCTTTCACTTTCTTCTCTTACTGTCTCTGAGCTGTCATGCATGTGCACCTTTGAATCTGTAGGCTAGCCACAATGGTGATGATGTGTTGGCACTGCTGGAAAGAGATGAGCCGATCACGTTCTTTGCTTAACCAAAGCTCTGCAAACACTGCTTTTGCCATCTCCGTTCCTGTTGCACGCTCCCATACTGCTGCTCAACCTTGACGAAGCTAGATCTCTCTTTAGGGCCCTCAGCTCCTCAGCCCACGCTATCGTCTCTTCCACAGGGCAGATCCAGGCATCATTGCCGTGGGATTCTTCAATGCTTGAGGAATGATCTGAGACATGGTCCTCAGCGTGTTAAGCTCTAAACCCTTGTTAACTGATATGAACGGCAAGCCTAGATAAACATGTTCTGCAATCCTTTCAAGAAATAATGAGCTAAACTGCTCAGGGAGATTACACTGGTTGCTGTTAATGGATTGGCAAACTTGAGCATCATGAACCAGTATGCTAACTTCCATCTGGGATTTTCTATTTGCAACATAGGAGGCCATTGCCGTAGCGAAAAACCCACCTCCAAGCACCACCACCTTGTTAGTGCGTTCAAGAACATTGGTCTTGGTCTTGGAACGCCAGGTCCTGGACCACCGTGTTAGAGATATGCCCTTAAAGTCAATCTTTGGAAGAAACCTTTCAGGACAATTAATGTGTGTATAGATGACTCTTATACATCAAAAGGCAAAGATACTAATTAGGACTATCTCAATAAACGATATATGTCCTAAATAGTGAATCCATGGACAATGGATCGATGGAAGAAGTAATCTAATGATGTTAGACTACAGAGACCTTCTTCACATACCCATCATGTCCAAAAATGTTCCTGGTCATAGGATTGTCAGAGGGATACTGACAATGCATAGACCAGTACATATTATGTCCCCTTCAATTGGAAGGATGGAAAGTCTCATCCCATTCGTGTAGTGACACTAAGACAGGTATGTAGGTGCTCATTAAGGGAATGAGTTCACTGAATACAATCGAACAAGAGTACTTGCATGGAGGTCTACTCATATGTCAAGCAAGTAACTCTAATGGTTGGAATAATGTAACTAATCCTTTGACTTGAGACATCATAATTGTCTTGGGGATACGTTGCTGATCATTTTGATAATGAGACGTGACCACACCTCATCTTGGGTGTGTTCTATGCATTGTTAGGGTCAGTGATTTATTCTCAGAGGCATGTGAATGATCAACAAGGGATCTCTAATCCTCGTTATGAGAGGATGAATACTCTAAGATATAATTCGGGAATCTTCGGCCGAAGTATCGAGTGTAATAAAGGAAAGCGTTCCTATACGACTCAATTGAATCATATAACATGGAATAATCACATTAGGGGTTTGACATAATATATCCATACCCTAATAATGTGATTGAGAGTATTGTTTTAGAGAAGGATCGAATTACATTGTAATTCCAACTGAATAGGTTCTCCGAACAAATTCTACATTAGCTTGGGTAGCCATGATATATGGTTAGATGTCACTCATGGCTTGTGAGTTCTTCTAGATGATTAAATAAGTAGTCGTCAAAGAATAAGGAGAATTAAAAGTAAGTTTTAATTCACTAAGTGATTGGATTAAATATAATCAATTGGATTGGTGCCAATCACCTCACTGCCTTGCTAATTAGAATCTAAAATGATTGTACACCAATACACTCTTGTAGTGAGACAACTAATGGATGATAGAAATAATTAATTGGATTAATTAAGTGTTGTGATTAAGTAGAAAGTCTAAAGAAATCATAAAAGCGATAAAAGATCGTTTTGAGCTTAAAGAAAAAAGGTTCGGGTTCATTTAGGCCCATTGGGTCCTTTTATTCAAGCATATGATGACTTGAAATGATAAAAGCCCAAAAGCCCAAACAACACAAAGGGGGCCGGCCAAATAAAGGGAAAGGGTGAGAGAAGGAGTCAAGTTGTTGGCTAACTTTCTTTGAGATATAAAAGGAACTTTTAGTGAAAAGTTTCATTAGGGTTTTGTGAGTTTACTTTCACCAAAAATAGAGAAAACACTATCTCTCTCTCAACTCATGAGGCTGGCCACCAAGAGGAGATTTTAGCTAATCATCTTTTCTCCTTTTGGTCATTCCTCCATCCATCTCACTACACTAGTGGGTGTGGATCTTTACAGGTCTTCAACCTTGGAGACTAAAGGAGAACCAAGGAGCACTCATTCTAGCAAGGTGGAAGAAGCAAGGAGGGAGGCTAGGCTCAAGGAGTTCCAAGAACAAAGAGCTTGGAGGTGGTCAATCCTTGGTCTCAAGTCAAGATCAAGAGGTATAAAACTACACCTTCACTTTATTCTTCAATAAAATGTTTTGATGCATCTCACATAAACCTATGCTTCTTGAAGGGGATTTGCATGACTATAGCTTTGATATTATGTGCTAAAATGCTTCCGTTGCTTATGTATATAGATTTTGAATTGTATATGCATGCTAGTCACTAGAAATCCCATATAAATCTCATTATTTCCCTTCAAGTGGTATCTAGAGCCAAAGGTTTATATTTGATGTGTCCTTTTGGATTTTATGCATATGGGTTTAATTTTATGTTTGACATATTATTTCTTCATTCAAAATATGTTTATCTTTTGTTTTTCAAATGTTGAAAAATGTGTATCAAGAGTTGAAAAATATATGTATGCAAAAAGTGTTTTAGATACAAGAATGAAGATTGAGTTTTGAACAAAATTTGGGGTTTTTTTTTTGTTCCATAGGGTTTGCACGGTTTTGGGGGGATTTTTTGGCTTGTGTTTGTGTCTTATTGTAAGTCACTCACACATTTTTTTTAAGCTAGAAAATCTAGACCTTGTCACTTTTGTTTTTGGGTTTGAAATATCACCAAGAAAGTACAAATCTTGAAATTGTTTTCATGGTTTTGTTCTTGGTGTTCATGGTTTTGTTTTTGGTGTAAATGATTTTGTTTTGTGTTCATAAATTGTTTTATGTTTTTGGATGATAAACTTACCATCCATACCTTTCCCAAAATGTAATCAATCCTAGACTTGACTAGGAGAATTTCCATCACCTTTACACTAAAGTACATAAAGCATGTCAAGCGGCAAGAAAAGCATGGGTTTTTCTACTTTAATTTGAATTAAAGCAAAATGTTTGAAACCTCCCATCCCCCCTTAACTTGGCCGACCACCCTAGTGGATTGGCCACTTGTGGGGCTATTTTGTAATTTAAAAAGGTTGATTATACTTTCTAGTATTTACGGTTTGACCCATAACTTTTTATATTTGCATTTAGACCCCATCTCTCTAAAAAGTTAAAATATTTTGATTTTAATTTTGTTAGTTGTTTAAACTCATCATACAATTATGCCCATATACACTAAATCTAATTGTTTATGTTGCATTCCAATTAATTATTTAATGTGATTAAGTAGTTAGAAAATGGTTGACTATGGACTTATGCCTTAAACGATAATTGAGCTATGAGAAAGGGCGCTAAACTCAAATTGTTTGAACCTTGGGAATGTGTTTTAATTACTATTTCAATTGGACCTTGTCATGATAGACATTAATCTTTCTCTCCCTCTTAGTATATGTAATTTGTAGGAATTTGTACAAATCGGTTTGTAATTCTTATTACTTCTTAATCTCTTTCAGTTAGTTGATTCCCTCTAGTACTAGACTAGAGTTTCTTTAACTATTGGTAAGGAGACATGATTAAAAAGGGTTTTTTACATGAGATTAAAGATTAATTGGGTCCAATGCCCTAATTAGCAATGAATGATTGTCTTTCATTTCTAATGGCTCAATGAAAAAATGTTTTAATTGGATTGAAAGCACGTAATTAAAATGACACAATCTTCCCTAGATCTTATTCAACAATGTTGGCTCGTTGATTGAATTAACCCAATAAGTCCATGGTCATCCAAAGAGCCTAAGATAACTATAAAGTCCAATTTCAAAGGAATGCAAAAACCATAGTAGTAGTAGTTACTTCCAATATTTGAAAAATTCATTTTTGATATTGATTTGTTTTTCTCAAAACAAATAGTGGGGGTATCATACGCTACTAAACTATAATGAACACAATTAGTAGTTATATATATCTCCAATATTTTGAAAAATGTTTTGATATTGATTTGTTTTATGAAAACGAATAGTGGGGATATTATATGCTACTAATTTCATTAATTTTGGATTAGTAGTTATAATAGGACAAAATTTATTTGAAATGATTAAATAAATAAAAATGATGAGACCTTAAAATCACTCAACCAACATACAATATTAAGTTGAAAGCGGAGAGGTGCTATTGAACACTTCTTCGTGGCCTTCCACCATGGTAGGCTCCAATCGTTTATGGGGGAGTGCAAAGTGCGTGCTTATACTCAGGAGGAGTCTATTTCAACATTTGATGTGGTGAAGGTAGGCAACGAGTGTGGCCAACATTGTATCATCGTAAGGTCATACTTGGACCCCTATCCAAACCGGCATGGTGGGTCAAAACTTAACTAAGAGAAATGGTGCCAACATCATATCATTGTGAGGCATTGTTCTCTAGAGGCCAATAAGATGGGTAATCACAAGAGGTTGTTGTGAATGGGTAGTCATACCCTCTCATTATTATTTTTGCTAGCCAACATCGTATCATCGTGAGGTAGGCTTGGTAATAGTGAGCCTCCCATAACCCGCTAGGAGCTTTCATTGAAATCTCCCGGATTCCATCTTGAGGGATGTGGAATTTGCCAAAAATAGTGGGTGGCGTCATTTGGTTTAAAGACCCGAATCGTTTGACTTAATCAACAATCAAACTAATTTATTTTATTGTTATGTATTTAGATATGGTTGGAAGCACACTCGCGAAAATACTCGACAAACATTGCCTAGAGGGGCACAATTTCCCATCATGGTATCGTAATGTCAAGATTCTCCTAACCTTGGAGAAGATTGTTTACGTACTAGACAAGGCTCCACCTCACATACCTCTTGGCCCTGAGGCCACTGAGGATGAACGTGCTAAGTATGACAAGCACGTTGAGGATGATACACAAGCCAAGTGCTATCTGTTGGCTTCATTGAACAATTGGAGAACCTAGGTACTCCACTTGACGGGGAATTGGCCCAGGACTTCATCATTCGAGGTCTACTCACATGTCAAGCAACTAACTCTAATGGTTGGAATAATGTAAGTAATCCTTTGACCTGAGACATCATAGTTGTCTTGGGGATACGTTGCTAATCATTTTGATAATGAGACGTGACCACACCTCAAATTGGGTGTGTTCTATGCATTGTTGGGGTCAGTGATTTATTCTCAGAGGCATGTGAATGATCAACAAGGGATCTCTAATCCTCGTTATGAGAGGATGAATACTTTAAGATATGATTCGGAAATCTTCGGCCGAAGTATCGAGTGTAATAAAGGAAAACGTTCCTATACGACTCAATTGAATCATATAACATGGAATAATCACACTAGGGGTTTGACAAAATATATCTATACCCTAATAATGTGAGTATTGTTTTAGAGAAGGATCGAATTACATTGTAATTCCAACTGAATAGGTTTTCCGAACAAATTCTACATTAGCTTGGGTAGCCATGATATATGGTTAGATGTCACTCATGGCTTGTGAGTTCTTCTAGATGATTAAATAAGTAGTCGTCAAAGAATAAGGAGAATTAAAAGTAAGTTTTAATTCACTAAGTGATTGGATTAAATATAATTAATTGGATTGGTGCCAATCACCTCACTGCCTTGCTAATTAGAACCTAAAATGATTGTACACCAACACACTCTTATAGTGAGACAACTAATGGATGATGGAAATAATTAATTGGATTAATTAAGTGTTGTGATTAATTAGAAAGTCTAAAGAAATCATAAAAGCGATAAAAGATCGTTTTGAGCTTAAAGAAAAAAGGTTCGGGTTCATTTGGGCCCAATGGGCCCAAACCCATTGGGTCCTTTTATTCAAGCATAGGATGACTTAAAATGATAAAAACCCAAAAGCCCAAACAACACAAAGGGGGCCGGCCAAATAAAGGGAAAGGGAGAGAGAGGGAGTCAAGTTGTTGGCTAACTTTCTTTGAGATATAAAAGGAACTTTTAGTGAAAAGTTTCATTAGGTTTTTGTGAGTTTACTTTCACCAAAAATAGAGAAAACACTATCTCTCTCTCAACTCACAAGGCCGGCCACCAAGAGGAGATTTTAGCTAATCATCTTTTCTCCTTTTGGTCATTCCTCCATTCATCTCACTACACTAGTGGGTGTGAATATTTACAAGTTTTCAACCTTGGAGACTAAAGGAGAACCAAGGAGCACTCATTCTAGCAAGGTGGAGGAAGCAAAGAGGGAGGCTAGGCTCAAGGAGTTCCAAGAACAAAGAGCTTGGAGGTGGTCAATCCTTGGTCTCAAGTCAAGATTAAGAGGTATAAAACTACACCTTCACTTTGTTCTTCAATAAAATGTTTTGATGCATCTCACATAAACCTATGCTTATTGAAGGGGATTTGCATGACTATATCTTTGATATTATGTACTAAAATGCTTCCGTTGCTTATGTATATAGATTTTGAATTGTATATGCATGCTAGTCACTAGAAATCCCATATAAATCTCATTATTTCCCTTCACACCGGACTAGCTTCTCCTAGGCTAACCGGACCGCCCCGCGCCAGTCCCTGGTCCGCACCAAAGCAGTTTCCAGAATCGGGTCGGGTAATTGGGGTACGGGTTGTTCGGAAGTGAAAAAATGAAGGCTAAAGAAGATGGTGAAAGCAGGGAGCAAGAAGCTCAGAGGCAAAGGGATGAGAGAGAGAGAGAGAGAGAGTCGTTTGTATGGTGTACACAGAAAGATCGAATTTTCACCAAATTATATGGGTTGCACGATCCATTTTTCAAAGGTGCCGTGAAACGAGGTGACTGGTACCGATACTAAATGAAAGATCTAGTTATTAAAGGTGCTGATTGGATTGTCGATGAAACGAATAAACCTGGCCTGCGTGGATGTGGTGGTCCTAGTTTCCCATCTGGTCTCAGATGATCTTTTATGCCAAAAATATCTAATGGTCGTCCTTCCTATCTTGTCATCAATGCTAATGAAAGTGAACCTGGAAACTGTAAGGACAGGGAAATTTGTATTCGATCATCCTCTTGATCCCATTTTGAAGTCGGTGGAGCTCTAGTTGAAGCTGATCAAGAAGCCCCAACCCTACGTGAACCCTTATCTCGACCCGATTTTGTTGGTTCCAGGTATCGCCGGTTCGGTCTTGAGAAGCATTAGAGTGGCGGTGCAAGGTAACATAAGTAGAAAGCTTGAAGAGCTCACGCATCAAGTTCTTCAGATCCAACACCATGGCTGATCTTGACAATGTTGCACTCTCGGAGTTTCGATTTTTCTGGTTCACTCTTTCTGGCAGCTTTCTTTGTCTGATTTAGTCTGAGAAAGACAGTGAAGATGGTGGGGGAGGAGAGCCAAGATTGAGAACGCGAAGGAGAGCGATGAGTGTTTGAGATTTGGATCTTTTCTGTTTTTTGGTTTTTTGTGATTTTGCAGATTCACAGTAAAGGTAAAAAAATGAAAGAGAACCGACACAACGTTTTGTATCTATTCCCACAGACGGCGCCAAATGTTGATGCACAAAACCGGAGGTCTTGGAACAACGTAAATCCGACCGTAAATCTGCATGAAATGTTAATAACACAAGATGTATCGTGGTTCACCCTAAGGTTTGGGCTACGCCCACACTGATTATATTTATCTGAGAGTATTTGTGAGGAAGAGAGTGTGAGAGCTTTGCTCTAGATAGGAGCCACTTAGGGTTTGTAAGGGTGAGGCGGCCCTTTTATAGAATAAGGGCTCCTCCCCTAATTACATATTTGCCCCTTCCTTTATTACATAATTACATTTTAAGTCCCTCGAGTATTTGTACGAGATCTAAATACGAGGCCCTAAATATGGTATAAACAATCGTTAAACATAATAACCCCTGTTTTGAAAACATATATAGCGAAAAACTATATAATATAGTACTATCATAATAGTAATATCTCATTCATCAACATCAACGAAAAACCATCAAATTCAAGCTCAGAAATCATACCTTCAATCAATCAAACATGCTAGCATCCACTAACACAAACACTAGCATCAACTAGTTAACCACAATACTGGTAATACTCATCAACCCTCGTGTCCCCTAGGACAAATATAACCTGTGAATAAATCTACGGTTGAAAATAGCTATACAACTCATCACATGATGACCATGTGTTGAAAATAGATTGCGAATGATCTAAAGATAGTATAACTATCATCATGAGTCTCATCCAAGACTAACACAACAATGTGCATCCACATATTAAGCATTACAACATATACGTGTGTGTGTGTGTCTATATATATATATATATGGTTTTTCGAAGGGGTACACTCATAAGTCAGCAGAGTGTCCTTCACAATTAGGCTCCTTGCTTGAATCTCTCTAATCCTCAATTAATCTTGTGAACATCAATATAAGCAAAGATAAGCTTAAATCATCATTTTAATGGAACTTAGTCCCATTCAACCCTTTAGGCTTCAAATTCACACAAACAGAGGGCCCCACTTGATTCAAAACACCGAAAAACTTAGGGTTAGGCCTCGGCTCCTTGCTTGAATCTCTCTAATCCTCAATTAATCTTGTGAACATCAATATAAGCAAAGATAAGCTTAAATCATCATTTTAATGGAACTTAGTCCCATTCAACCCTTTAGGCTTCAAATTCACACAAACAGAGGGCCCCACTTGATTCAAAACACCGAAAAACTTAGGGTTAGGCCTCGGGTCCGTCACGCATTAGGCTACACGCGCCGACATACTTGCCACCATGGTTCAGTAAGTAGATGTCGCACTCGCCGTTGCTAGTGCCACACTCCGGTGTGACGAGTTTTGCAAGTGAGTTAAAGGAATATACCTTTTCTGTTATGATATTCCATCAAAATTAACTGAATCTCAGCTTCCGCCAGTAAATCTAACAGAAATTATTGCAGGTCACTATCGCCAGTCGCCGATGCTTCACCGGAAACTGCATAAATAGCCCATAACACGATCAGGGCTCTCCTAAGCTCAATTTCAATGTTTTCAAAGCTAAATTTCAAGTATTTAAGTCATAAAAATCACTAGAAACATACCTAGGATCCTTTAGGATGAAGAGAGGTTGAATCCTTCTCGGATTATTGACACAAACACATGTCACAGAGCATATTATAACCCACAAAAGTCAAGAGAGGGATTAAACCTTACGTGAGATCGAGTTCGAGAGACCTCAAGCTCTCAACATTAATGGAAAAGCACACGGGGGTTCCTCGATGCAACATGCAATACAACAGGCGAGTTCCCCATGTCCCGAAGGTTCAAAGTTCATATTTTTGGGAGTTAATTGGGTCGAAATCGAGAGTAATGGGGTGGTTTCCTTCTCAGAGGTTAGAGAGATAGACAGAGTTGATAGCAAAGAGAAAGGTTGCAAAAAAATAGGTTAAAAATAGAGACCAAGAATGGGTATAACCCCACTTAAAATTGCTTTAAATGAAATTGCAGTTTTGTCCCTCTAATTAAATTTATTTACAAACAAAATTACAATTTTGCCCCTCTAATTAAATTTATTGGCAAACAGACCCTCGAGTCTCGGTTCGTAATTCAATTTTGACATAAAAATTACGTATGAAAATAATCTTTTAAAACTTAAATACAAGGATATAATTCAAGAGTCGAGGCTCAATAAATTAATTAAGACTTCTACTCAGGGGCAAAATAGTCATTTCATATGTCTCAAGAATAAAAACTAATATTCTAAAGCATGGGTTATGACAATTTTTGTTATAAAACTAATCTGGGCAAACTCTGATTAGTTAAACATATTGGTCAGTTAGGATTTGTTCTTGCAACTGCACTTGATATCTCTAACTTGTAACTAGTTGACTATCTCATTTAGCTAGTCTACTATGCAAACTGAAAATTTTATTTTCAGGATATTCCACCTAGTACCCTATTTCAAAGGTTTCAGAAGATTTGTGGATGGAGAATTCGAATTGGGAATCTGGTTGGCATTCGGGTCATGTATAGAGGATTAGGGAGGGAGATGGGTCGGGTTGGGAGTTGGTGGTAAGTGGCTGATATTGCTGGTGTTAGGATGGGAGACAAAGACGATGGTGGCGCTTGGCAACTCCTCAAAAATCTGAGCAGGCTCGAAAGACTACAGATGGCACAAAAATGAGGGAAACTGCTTTGATTCCTTTTCTGGTTTCGATCATTTTTAAATTGATCCGGGGAAAAAGAAGGGAGGGAAGGTGAAGAGGGTGGAGGAGAGGGAAGAGGTGGGTCGGGGAGTTGAACAGGGAGTAGTAGGGTGCGTCCGAAGATGGAGGGGAACATAAGATTTTTTTATTTATTTTTATTTCTTAATTTTTTAATATTTACATGGGCCCATATTGATACGTGGCGCTCAGTTATTGTCCATATGGGCGCCATGTCATCAAAATCATGATTTTAAATACCAAACTAGGATGGAAAAATTTCATGTATGAAATGTTGAAAACCAAGAAACTTTAGGGTAGTAAATTGAATTAACCCTATATTTTATATTATATTATACTACATTATATTATATTATATATTGCCATATCCGTAACTGGATAATATTCATAGTTTTCACCATAATCGAAATATACCCAAATGTCCATCCCTAAATTGGCCTCGATTAGGTAATTATCTACGGTTATCGGGTTTAACATATTATATTGCCATCCTTATATGTGCTTCTTGTGGAAAACTGCATTCTCCAAACTCATAGCTCAAATTGTTAACGCAGCCATGTTGGTTCGAGGCTAGTTACGGCTCAACCTTTTTTAGAACCTTTAACAGACAATCTCTTTACTGCTCGATTTGCAAATTTTCACTTTGATGAGATAGTCTGCCTACCCACAGGGAGAGATAAGAACGTCATCATTCGAAGCATTGCTCAAAGTATGTCTCATTTAGATCCCTACACCGCACTCTCTAAAACTAAAGTGCGAATAATCCTAGATCTCCGAAGCATTGCTTAACGTATGTCAAATATTTTTACTGATCTAGCAAAAGTAACGAGATCACATATACCAACTTCAAACGTTCCTGCAAAGATAGGCATACCTAGCAAACATCACTGTCCCAGAAGGACAGGAAGCCACTAACGTGAGACATCCCCCAAAGTTAGGTTGCCGCACCAAGTCGCCAATCTTAGTACTCTGGTGGCTAGCCTTTCATCAGCCCCCACCTATAAGCATGCTAGATAAGTTGGTTCAAAGGGTTCAAAACCTTAAAAAAGGAAGTCCATATCACAACTAGTGAAACTAGCATGAATCTGACCATCCCTTACTCATCTTATCTGATGCATGAAGATATTCTAGATTATGGAAGCGTCTTGGAAAAGACGAATCCACCTCCCTAATAAAGAGAGATTTTGATCGACTATTCGTTCTTGGATGATATTTAGGTAAGGAATGAGATAATAATCGACAATGCATTCCCATATGCAGTAGATGTTGAAATCTTACAGAGCAATGACATTGAACCAATTCTATTGATAATTTTGACATCGAACAGATTTGTCAAACTAGAAACAAACAATCCAGGTCAAACTTGATTCGCTTACAAAACGAAAGGTGTTTTGACCTATAGTTCCTGCATCACCACTTGTGAAGCCCGTTGGCTACAAGTGAATTTTTGTAAGCGTAATGAGAACAACAAAATTGTACAATACCAGGCTCGCCTTTTTGCTCAAGGGTTTTCTCGACGCCTTGGAACTGACTATGACGAAACTATTCGCCAATCATGGATGTGATATGTTTCGCTACCTTATAAGTTTGGTAATTTCCAAAAAACTAAAAATATAGCTCATGGATGCGGTAACTATGTATCTTTATGGGGATCTTGATAAAAAAATCTATATAAAAGTTCCAGAAGCACTTCTATTGACTGGATCAACTAGTTCTAGACCATGGAACACCATTTGGATTAGATTGAGGGGTTCACACTACGAGTTGAAGCAATCTTGATGAATGTGGTATAACTGTTTAAGTAAATATTTGACTATCAGGGATATGTGACACATAGAACTATAACCTAGCGTGTTCATGAAGAAGTCACATTTCAGATTTACGATTGTTTTAGTTTATGTCGATACATGAACCCTATTAACCAGGAGAGCTTATGGTACCGTTTGGTACGCAGACGCGATGGGACGGGACAGAACGGAATAGGATGGAACGGATGATGTAAATATTGAAAAAGATAAGGAGAAATTTTGTCATAAAATGTTATAAATTTGTGTTCCACGGATGTGGAACGAGTCATTCTAGAGGGAAGAGGTGGAACGAAAAATCAACCAAATTTCGTCCCATGGGACAACCCGTTCCACAGTTTTTAGGCGCACCAAACATGGGACGGAATAGCTCACCCCGTTTCGTCCCATCCCGTCCCACGTACCAAACGGTACCTTAGAGAACCACCACAACCTACAATCAAAATTTGAGATGAAGGATCAAGGGAAAACGCTAGACCTGTCATTTTGGATCCGACCCGTTAACTCGATCCAACCCACCCATTAAAATTAGCATTTGGGTGAATATTTAACTGGTTGGGTTGTTAACGGGTGAACCCGTTATGTAAGAAATCATTTTGGGTCAACCCGCTAAACCCATTCACACCCGTTACTGAGGGCTTTTGTGTAATTTCAATTGACGTAATTGAGAAAATGCTTGCTATCTTTGTCTCGCACTATTGTAGGCCGTTTGCTCCTCTAGTTCTCCCTCATCTTCTTCCACAAAAATTAGGGTTTTATAGAACTCCCCCCCCCCTCTCTCTCTCTGTCTCTCTCTCCAGTAAGCTTTGATTCCCTGCTACCTCTTCTTCCATGGCAATTACTTTTTGTTTCTGCGGATTATACTTTTGGTCTATTTTTTCTCAGTTTTTACTTGAGCTTGTTTTTAGGCGGTGCTCTTTAGAATAGGTTCGAATTTGATTGGAACTAGTTGATTTGTGTTTGATAATTTCAATTGTGATTGTGCTTTTGTTGTGCAAACGATTCCTTCAATGTATGATTGGATTGGAGGTTTTGGGGTTTCTACTGTTTTGTTTGCGCTGCTTTGGGAAGTTAGGAACTGGTTCTTTGAACTTTGAAGCATACAGTGGTGATGGTTGAGGGCAGACAACCGTCATGTTTTCTTGTGTTAGAAAGTATTATATTGGGGACTTTTCTCACACTCTTCTCTTCTGGTGTTTATGAAGAAACTGTTGCTACTTACTTGATATTATTGATAAACTCAGACTCCTGGGGTTTCAACCTAACAGGTTTATGAATGAGTATTTGGGATTTCCGTGCCATTTTTTATGGGTTTTGCTAAAAAGAAAAATATTATATTGATGGCTCGGGTTGCATAATCTTAATGTTTTTACAAAACCCAACAGTTGCCTTATCGAGCGCCGGTTCGGTGCTTTCGTAAAAGGTTTTGTCGGGAAGGGTGTGCTTCCGCCCAATATTCATGAGAATCCTCAGCTTCCCTTCTACATGGGCACGAAGGGGTTCGGGAACGGGAAACAGAAGCGCGCTGCGGGTCTCGTTAAGTAAGAAAACCTCTTTTACTACCTCTTATAAAGAGATCCGGGGTTGGCGAACCCTTTTCTCAATGTCGAAGTAAAAAGAAGGTTCATACGTGTCTAGCCTAACAAAACTGAACCCGACTAGCTATTTAGTTAAAAACTGCAATCGCTTACAACTAGATTAAAGACAACAGCGGAAGATATTCGTTCCTAGACGTTAAGAACGGTGCCCTTGATTGTCTTCAATTAGATTGCCTTTTGCTCCAATGTAAGGTTTATTTGCATTCTCCAAATAAGTTTGTAAATCTTCAGTTGGTGTTTTTCCAATCTTGAATAGTTTGTGGTAAGCAAACTGAATTTGGCAGGTAACAAACTAAATTTGGTCCAATTAGCTTTTTACTTTAGCTGAGATTACCCATCTCATTCACCCAATTAGCAAAAGGTAATCGTATTCTGAGATTACCCTTCTCATGTTTATTTTTGTTGTTTGATTGATTTTCTGATGTTATGTTTATTTTAATATATGCATAATGATGATCTTTGCAAATTTCTTCGTTTCGGTGAGTTATACAACGGCTGGTTCCCGCACCATGCTTATTCATGCATGTGCCATTGTTGTAAACATTAGCTGCAATGTTTAATTGATGAGTCGTACTGCGATTGTTATTTTTCATGATTCTCCCATGTTCCTTCAAGCTCATTCTTCCGGAAACATTTCTTTAGGCTCATCTCTCACTTCACTAAATGATATAACTCATCATCAAGGACATCACCATCTGGTGACTTTGCTTTCGGTTTTCAATCTGCACGAAATGATGATAACTCATCTCTAAAGTAATTATGTTTTGTGCTACTTAATACTACGATTTAGTGGTATTTCTCTTCACTTTTAAGTGAAAGGTCTAAGGTTCGATTCTCACTAAAGATGAATATGAACCACATTATTGCTAGCCCATTGTGAGGTTAAGCTCATCCCCCTTTAGTAGTGTAAATAATACCATTTGTTCAAAAAAAATATATATTATGTTTTGTACGCGTGCTATGCTCTTGTGGTGCAGAATTTTAGGTGTTCAATGATGCTACCTAATAGGGATTTTACAACCTACAAAAGTAGGCATAAAAACACTTAAAAATACTTGCCAGAATGCAAGGTTGTTGTAGTATAGCAACTCAAGTAAGGTCATTTTCTAGAGGGATTAAATGAATAATTTATATAAATACCAAATCTTAATTAATTATTTGAAAACAAAGTTTAGAAGAAGGTGATTTTATGACCTAAAATATTAAAAACGAATTTAATTAAAAATAATTAAATAAATTAGCAAAGTAAATAAAACAAAAGAAAATAGTTTTGAAAATCTATTTAAGCACTAGGGTTCCTCTGTCACCTTAACAATCCTACGTAATTCTTCCCATTAGTTATGAATTACACATGCATATTTTGAAGGTTAGGTTTTCCTAAAGTATGCCCTACTTGGAACCTCCAACATAGAATGTACATCTAACATGCAATCCGTCTGTGGCGTCCAGATCGAATGTGAACATGCAAGACTCATTAAGTCTTGTGAAAACATTTTGACAAACCATATAACCCTTGAGACATGTCGTCCATCCTAAGAAGTTACACATATTACCCACAAGAAACCTTAGTCAATTTCTGCGATAGCCCTCCACCAAAATTGCATCAAATTACTTTCCTAAATATCCTAATGGTGGCCAATCATCAAGACAATTAGATAGTTTCAACATGGTGATTAATAATTCAAAACTTGCATGCACAACATCATAAGCAAGTTGAAAAGAAACTACATATTCTTGCTAAGGCTCGTGGCCTCGCCTTAGCAAACGAAACTAGTTATAAGCAATCATAAAACAAAATATTATTAAGAACATGGATAGAAAACATCTTGAAAATAAACTTGAATCTTCGAACGTAGTGCGTCCCTAAATTTTATGCTTTCTCCTTCTTTTTTAACCCTAATGACTAAATAGCCTTATTTATACTACTCAAAAATAAAATCCTACCTAGAAAATGTCTTCTAAAAACTAGGAAACCTAAAAGACTACGATAACTAGGAAATAAAAGGTTTCCTATTGAAATTGAAATTCGGACTTCTCAGAAAATCGGACTTTTGACCAACCAAATCAACTCTGATTTGGTCCCAAAAGGTCTCTTTTTAAAGCTTGAGACATCCCTAACAAATCCTCAGAAGGAATCTTCCTCAAAATATACCATCTTAACTTCCAAAATGCCTAAAACGTCCAGAAACATCAATTTGGGAAAGTTGCATGCTAGGTCTTTATTTCATTGCCATGGTCAAATGGCTTGATAGAAAAATTTGGAATTTGACACAATCATCTTGAAACACTCACGAACATCCTTCAATTGGAATCACTCCAAAATTCATCCGTTTGATCACTTTTTGCTCCAGATGAAGTCGAATGTCCTACATTGAAAATATAATCCAAAGTATGAAAGTTCTACCAAAATAACTAATAAATTAATACTAAGATAAAGAGTAAAATATATAGTATAATATGGACTCATCACTACGCCATTTGCATTGACTGAAGTTACTTGAGTACCATTGGCATTAGAAAGTTCATCTCGAGATGGTGACCTAGAGGGTTGGCTATCTAGATCTGTAGTCATTTGTAGACATGTCTTCGATGTTCAAAGCCTGCCCATTTCCAACTATACCAGGCAAGGAACCTTTTGATGTAGAATGAGGATGTAGTGGAGAACTTCTCTCCCGATGCAGTGGACCTAGATTTAGAAAGAGTTGCATCGTTTAAATAAGGATATAGCGAAGCCTTCAAGTACTTCTATGGCCATTTGAACTCTAGATGCAAAATGAGATTTTTCTGTACTATGCACAATGAGGAAGACTGCTTAGAACTAGATGTTTCTTACCTTAGTGTAATTGGCACATTATTGTATCCAACTCAATGCACTAGACTGGTGATCTCTTTTGCTATGAATTTTTTAGTGAGATACAATAATGAACCTACGCGCATATATTGGGTAGGTGTTAAAGGCATCTTCCACTACCTCAAAGGTACAATGTATTTGAGTTTGTTCTATCCATATGAATCCTCGAGTGGAGTCGCCGCCCCCTCAGTTCGCGGGTTGATTATTGCCTTGTTGGTTTTCCTGACGCAAGATACTTTTTTGACGTGCACATGGCATGTTCTCAAACGGGTTATGAATTTACCATTAGAGACACAAAAATATCATGGAGGTCAACCAAACCGACCTCACTTGGCCTTAATATACTCTATTTCCCTACAATTAGGAGCATTTTTTCCTTTTGGTCTTTGCTACTGTCTAGGTTTTAACGAGGCAACTATCCTGGGTTGGTCTTACTGTTATGTAGGTCATGTATGCATTTAAATTGGCTTTGCCTCCAACTCACCATTTTCCTTAGATTATGGGTTTTTGTCCCATATTGAGTTTTACCATAGCTGGATTTTTTGTGAGACTTATTTCAATAAGGAAGTTCCCTGTTTGAGATTAATGTGTTCTCATGTCAATGCCGACGAGTTGACTTTCTCAACTTTGCAGAGAACCTGATGTTACATTTGCTTGAGTATTCACACACTCATAGGGGAGTATTATTAATATTATTTAGTATGTGATTGTGTATATCCTAGTTAGATTTGGATTCTAGATTATCCATTATTCTAGTGATTTTTTCCCTATAGGGTTGTACTTACATGGAAGACAAGTTAATACTCTCATCTTGGTTTACTATAAATAAAGGCACTGGCATAGAGAGAATTACACAATCCATAAGCATTCTATAATTTCTCATCTCTCTACTGATGCCAAACCCTCTCTCTTGAGATTGATATAACTTCTCACTCTAATATTTGATAATAAAAATAAATAGAAGTGGTCCTGAGTTTGTTAACAACAAATCATTTTGGTCATTCCATGAAAATTTTGTCAATATCCTCATGAAGTGGAGTGGTTGATTGACAGAACTACCCTAAGAAAGGTGGTCAAGTAGTCGTTCACGTGACAATTTAACGAGGATATTGACAGATATATCACTAATGAACCAAAATGATTTACGGTGGATAAACCCAGGGACCAGTTCTATCGATTTTCATTGTTAGGGATGAAAATATGGAATTATGTCAATCTCATGGATCATTTTTGGCTAAAAAGGCAACTCACAACTATTGCTATTTGCAACAAAAAATTCTTATGAAAGGTTTAGTGTTGAGTTTCTAAAAACCAATTAGATATAACAGAACTAGTCCATTGCTAAACATTTCACGGCGGTCATTTCTTCGCATTCTCACATTTTAGGGCTGTAATACCAGATGGTGGAGACGCTCATTATTTTCTTGATGATTTTAAAATTACTAACTCATAAAATGGGTATCACTTCGTGCTATTCAAAATGATACTATTCATCAAAATCTGGGTTCTTATAATTTTTTTAGTTTATTGAGGACAGGTTACGGGCATAGTTAATAAACTCGCATATTATACACATATTTACGTATTTTGAAAAAATATTTTCATTTTCTATACATATTTTAATGATTCAATAAATTGCATGTTTTTAAAAAATCAAACGTACAATACACTTTAAACATGTACATACGAACTTTTCATGTTTAATACATGTTATTGTCACATTTTTTTAATAGTATATATATAATTCACATATTAAACACGTATTTTTAACATGAAATAATTAATTAATTTAAATAATTAAAATTAAAATTGAAAAAGCGGCTGAATTTTTCAAAGTAAAGTTTTAGCAAAGTTGTCCAATAATACACATACACATTTTTCACATACTATAGACATTCTGTATTTTACAAACTACAGTTCGGGGATAAAAGGCTATAAATTTTCTTTGTTGCATATATTTTTTAAGCAACCCGAATTTTACTTATAAATGCTTGCACTTCTACGCTGGAAGGTTTAACTAGATTATGTTAAATGAGTCAAAATATGGGAATGGTTATCTATTCTATTAAGAGAAGATGACTTGTCAATTTTTTTGCCCTTTTTTCTTCCAATTTTGCCTTCATTTTTAAATGCACAATGTTGACATGAGGAGGCAAAATAGTAATTTTGTATTTTTTGAACTTTTTCCCATCTTTCTTTTTTTGCCCTCACCGTTGATACACAATATTTACATACGGAGGGCAAAATAGTAATTTTATATCAAAATATTTACATAAGATAAAAAATATGCACTTATTAAGAGAAATTGTCCCACGATCATTTTTTCATACAAGTAAGTAAAATCATGATATTTTTTGGATAATTTGAATGAACAGAAGCGATTGCGCTTAAGGAGGACGTGAGAGGAGGTAGACGGTTGTTCACACATGCAGAATGTGTGTTCATCTACCAGTTAATTAAAATAACTTTCAAATAAAATAACATTACAAAATGTGGAAAGCACAAAAACTAAAGGTGGCCCATCATAAGAAAACATAGTACAAAGGCCACAAAGGAATTAAATTAAAACATGCAAACTCAAGCCTTGTATCATGCATACAAATTAAATAGGACAAAATGGAACTTTGTGTGTGACAACCCGTTCCTACTTTTACGATTTTATTAATTTTAAAAGAGTGAATTTACGAAAATACCCTAAAGGCAAGATCGTTGACTTTCATTGACCATCATTTAGTGAAACGTATGGGCTATTCTTTTATTGTATTCCTAAAATACTCGATCATACGAACGTGTAGACACAAGCGGAACCTAAATCAGAATTACGATTAAATTTCACGCTTACGGAAAATATTTATGTTGTTTTATTTTTTGTTCTTGTTTGGTGAGCCACGTGGAGCCCACGCCGCACTCCTATCCCTCACCCCTTGTCTCCCATTTTCCAATTTTCAGGAAACACTTTCTCAAGTGATCTCATTTTTCAAACATCCCTCATTTCACTCCTCCAATGGATCACTGCCACATCACTTTTCACTCCAAACTCTCACGCTCTCCCTTCACCCTCACTCCCTCAAGAACTCTCTCTTCTCTGTAAACCCGAGAACTCTCCCTCTCTAAGCTTTGTGCACTGCACAGAAGGGGCAGCAACACGGTCCATCACCACCAACCCCGATCACCACTTCATCTCCTCCGACGAGCCTCACTGCCCCACTGTCACTGGCCTTCTTCTTAACCTAGTGGTTCATTGTGCTAGCATGAGTCCGTAGGGTACTGGGTTCGAAGGCTGGTACTAGCGATGGTGATGATGATGATGATGAATTGATGAATGGATGTTTATTATCAAGAGAAATGCTAAGGGACTCTTTCTCTCTCGCTCTTTCTACCTCTTTTCTCTGTGCACAGAGGCACTGTGCAACCATGGTGGTCTCGAAATCCCTCTTATATTTCCCGGTAAATTGCTAATTTAGTCTCTAAATTATCATCTTAGTGAAAATTTGGTTCTTAAACTATTTTTTCAGAAAAATTAGTCTCTGAATTATAAAAATTTGCCAATTAAATTCCTAATATTATATTCGAAGTTATTATATTAAATTTTCCGTTAATTTAAATCAAGTTACTTGTATGTGATACACATTAGAGGGTAAATTGGTAGTTTTTATAACGAAATAGTATATGAAGTTAACTTTGGAGGACAAATTTATAGTTTTTCATAAATAAATAGTGTAAGTTAATTTTTGAGGGTAAATTAGACATAAATTCACAACCTATACAAAATATTAAGGGCTTATAGACAAAAACAAATTATGGTATTACACTCCGAAGTTTGTCAAGTGACTTAAGTTGATGAAAAATTGGATAAAATATATTTGAATATTATAGTATGGATGAAATTAGCAATTTCTAATGAATTTAGGAACTTATTTTACCGAAAAAATATTTCAGGGATCTAATTTTCATTGAGGTGATAGTTCAAGGACTAAATTGGCACTTCATCCTATTTCCTTTTAAACATGTTTAAAGGACCATTTTTAACTTTTGTATCTGATTTGGGGGTGATGTAGTGCATAAGACATCTCAAGGAAGAACTTCCCCAGATTCTAGAAAAAAAGAACCATGGCTGTTTAGCCACTTTCAGACAACTTTTTCGGCAAGCTCCGTCCATGATGAAGGAAATTTTGTGAAAAACATGTTCATTTAAGCAACATCTATTAGCATGCAATTAACAATTAAAGGCGGAATTATGCTTGTATGCACTTAAAAACAAAACATTAACCATGAAATTCAAAGCCTAGTAGTTAGGCGAACCAATACTTAACTCAAGAACAAAGTGAGTTGGAAATTTATACCTTTGTTGATTCCTCTTTGCATAAGCAAAGGATAATCACCCAAGAGATAGGGTCTTCATTCCTTGCTTCTTAACTCCATGGATTTGGATGGAAGAATTGGTTTATCCAAGTTCTCAAAGTTGAGAACCTCTAAGTCTCCACACCAAGGAAAGATTGATGAAGAAATGAGTGACCTAGAGAAAGTGAGATTGCTAGCTAAAATCCTCTAGGGTGGCCGGTCTCTTAGAGAGCAAAGAGAGCTTTGTGTTCTCATCTTTTCTCCAAAAGAAACCCTAAATGAATTTTGGCTATAAAGTCATATTTATACCTACATTCATTTGAGTAGCAAACTTGTAATTAAGTCCAAAACCCACTCCTTTAACAATATGGCCAGCCATAGGGTGTTATTGGGCTATTTGGGCCTTTGTGAATATTTAGTCATTACGTTGTCATACAACTTAAGTCAATGGGCTTGACGTTCGAAGCCCATTGGCCCTTAAGGCCCAAAACTAACCTGAGGTCTTTAACGAACTTTATTCGTTTGATTAATTAACATATTAATTAATCTTTGCCATATATAATTAAACCATTTAATTATCCTTACTCATCTCCTTTGTTTCTTCAATCTCTACCTTACACGGTGTACAATCCATTAGGTTCCTTTTAGCGAGGCAGTGGGCGATTAGAACACTTTCAAATCGATTGTGAATTGAAACTTACTTTCAATTCTCCGTTTAGTGATTATACATGTTTAGGGCTTCCACAAACCATGAGTGACACCTAGCAGTATGTCATGGTTACCCAAGCTAATTAGAAGAGGTGGAGAACCTATTCAGTTTAGGATTACAATGCAATACAGTCTTTCTCTAATACAATACCCTTGACCACATTGTTTGGTTTGATAGTTTATTCATGTCTACTATTCAATGTGATTCATTTACTTATATGATTACCTTGAATGTGATTTGGAATGACTTCCTAAATCTCATTCATACTCTGGCCAGAGATTATTAATCATATCATAGAGTATTCTCCCTCAAACGGTTTGAAGGTTAGAGATCCCTTATTGCGCATTCACTTGCCTCCATGGCTAAGTGGCTTAACCCCAACTATGTCGTGGACACCCTTGGACGGGGTGACTTTGACATAGTCAAAGATCAAGGACCTAACCACAAGACAACTATGATGCCTCAGGTCAAATGACTATTTTGCATTATCCCAACCATGAGTTCTCATGTGACATGAGTATGAGAACTCCTCGTTGATCGTGTTCAGTGGACTCATTCGTTATTGAGCACCTACATGCTTGCCTTGGTGTCAATCACACCAATGACTCGAGACTAGTCACTCTCCCTAAGAGAAGACATAGTATGTACTGATCTTAACGAACTGTCAATGCCCAATTGGCAATCCTATGATCAGGAACGTTTAGGATATGTATACGAAATAGAATGCTCTCATGAATCTAACTTGTTTAAATTACATTCTCCTAATTACATATTCCTTGGACTTATCGTTTGAGCATATAACATTTATATGAGACGGCTTAAACAATAACCTTTGCCCTTGATATTAAACTAGATTAGTTTAACATGTGAAATGTCCGTAAAGTATCATCATATGATTGGTTTTAGGGCACATATCCAACAATCTCCCACTTGCACTAGAGCCAATCAGCTTGGTTATTAGTGATGATACCTCTTCTGTAGTCATTTCAAAAATGGCTAAGTAGTAGGCCTAAACAATGGATATCTATATGTTATCCATAAAAGCAACCTTGAGAATAACGATGTCACCATTATACATGATTCTCAATCATATGGTTTAGTCTCTCATTTGAGTTTGGATCTTGATGAGACCTTGATTCCCTGGCTTGAGCTATCGCCCCATTAGTGTCGTAGTGTTGGTACACTAGAGACACTTTCTGGTTGGAACCGAATAGAGAGTTCATAAATGAACTTTCCCATCCAAACAACATTGTTGTAAGCTTCTATATGGCAATATATTTGCATTCACAATGGAACATACTAAAGTCATTACTTTTAATGTTTCCATCCAAATATCTCTTTAGTCATAATAAAGAGATATCTTGTTATTTCTTCATTCATAATGAAGAAACATTCAATGATGGATTAGATTCATAATCTAATACATTTACGCTTCCTTTACGTTACTCTAATTCTTCCTCATTCTTTGAGGAATCTATCCTTTAGTATTTCTTAAATACTTAATGACTCACTTGACAGTTGCCATGGTTTTGATCCTGGGCTTGCATTGATATCGTCTTGTACCGATCTTCGTACAACTCATATCAACGCTTTTCATACAATATGAAATACGTAAGTCACCTTTCTGCGTATACATAAAGGATTCTATTTACGCATTATATCTTTGGGAGTCAAAGGGTACGTTCCCTTTGAGAAGAGCTACCTCCTAGTCTTACTAGAGTTGTTCTTCTGATTGAAGTTTATCATCATATGAGAAACTTCCTAGCATCTTTTGTCTATTATTAGGGATTGATATAATCCAATTATATCCTGAAATCTATCATTATAGATTTACATCCCATGTTTATAGACTATGTCTCCCATATACATTCTATCGTTATAGAATGTTTAAAGTCATAACTTTAACGAAGAAGTATTCTTTCCATTTCCAAAATTAATATATCATATATATATATATATATATATATATATTCAAATTTAGGAACACGATTAACTCCCACTAATCTTTTGTAAACCTAGTAAACAAAAGATTCATTTACATCTTTTGTGAGAAATCAAACGATTTGATCTTTCTCTCATAAGATGCTTATAGCTCCCACTAGCTTGCTAAGATTCATGATGGATGGATCTCTACAACTTACATGTCTTGTGATTCATAGTTTTAGACATATATTATCAAGACTATCTTAATAATGGTTTCGGAAACCCATATTATGTCCAAACATTGAATCACCATTTAGTTGTAGCTAGCAATCTTCGAATTAATTGGAACCAAGACTACGTCAAAGATGGTTTCTTCAAAGTCAACCAATCTCTTTGATTGTAGTCACCTTAAGCTACCAATTAGCTATAAAGGTTTCATTATTTCGGGTCAAATGGTACTTTACCATTTCCTTGAGTATATGTCGTATATACACTCAATGTAGTCATAAGGATTTTCATTCTTATTTCTTTCGAATTAATAGGTGTAACTCTATGACATAGTCATAAAGTTCAAACCATTCAACTGAGACAATTTATAAATCCTTCTCGACTACCTTGGAGCTTGTGGTATAGGAACTAGGTTGTTATAATTGTTGATTATCATCTTGTCTCTCAAAGAACCCATTCTTTGAGTTCTATCTCTCGTTCATTGCTCTATTTTAGGCAAATCATATTGTAGGATTACAATGAATTACCCAACAAAACAACATTTGTTAGTTGGTTTATAGAAGTGATATCCAAAGGTTAATTTAAGGATATCCATAAGATAATTCTCAAACAAATATTGCTTATTAGCACACAACCCCTAATCTTAACATGATTAAGATTTGTGTTTCTTTCCAACTACATCCTATGAAGTCATGAAAATTTTGGAAGATCTTCTAATTGGCAATCATATTGTCTTAGAAGTATATATCCTATATATTTGGGTAATTGATAACATCCAACGAACTAAATCTTATTCGAGTTCGTTCTTATCTTAATGGAGAAATCCATTATCATATGATGCTTCTTTCCTTGATATCTTTCAAGGAAATTGTTCTAAAGTGTTACCTTATCTTGGATCAAATCTAAGGAGGTAAATACTTTAGACGTCTTACTCATCAACTTACATTTCTTGAATTCTTTAAAACCTTTTGCAAAGTATTCGGACTTGTGTTTATTCAAAATAAACTATAGTCCAACCGAGAGTGATCTTCGGTGAATGTCATACAACATGAGTAGTATTATGTTGTGGACAAGTGCCACTAACATCTAAGTGAATTAACCTCAACAACTTTGTGATTCTTTATTCTTTCCAAAAGAACAAAGATTCAAACATTTTTCCTCTATACAATTTTAACAAGAAGGCATTGGATCCGGATCTAACGATCCAAAGCATCCATCTATGACCAACTCGTAATTTATGTTTTTAGAGGTATCACAACTCAGTTGGGATTAGTCACTACCTTGCAACCTTTTGGGTTTTAAGCATCGTTATATTCTAAATATTTAACACCACCATATCATCTCTACTATAGAGATAATCAATTAGATTACAATAATCTAATCATTCATTAATAAAGAACAATGTTTTATCAAACAAAACATTTATCCATTTCACATAGTGACGGAATTAAGTTCCTTAAAATTGGAATGTAAAGACAATCTTTGTTTTTCCATTTTCTTTGGTAGTTCATATGAGGAAGTAAGTACTAATTGCTTTCGCAGAGATCTACATTTAATTCACGTTCCGAATGTGAAATACTTTCTCTTCTCTCTTTAATCTTCTACTTCTTATTAGCCACACTTTTACAACGATTGTAAAACATAGTTACTAATACGGAATCAAGCATTCAAGTAGAAGAACCAACTGTTTTGAACTTTTCAAGAACAATTTACAATACCTTCAAAAGGTGTGTTCTTGACACTTGCAAGACATTTCTTGTAAATACCCCTTCGAATGTCCATCATTTCATAAAGAAAGTTTGTTCCCTTGGAGTTATTTTGCCTTCTTCATTTGACTTCTCCTTTGACTACAATAGTCATGGTCCCTAAACTCCCACTATCTCTCTTGAAACTTATTTCAATTGTGTTATACACATCAAACGATTTGGAGAGCGTGTGGTTATTGTTCACTATATAGTTTACAATAAACTTAGTGAACCATTTGGATAGGGACATAAAGGTGAAGTCCTTGCGTAGTTTCCGTCTCTAGAAATGGTTAAACACTTCTACACTCAATGATTCAAAATCATTATAAGTCCATATTGATGGACTATTTTTGTCAACCAACCATTATGTTCCAAACATAATTACAAACTTTCAAGAGTTGTTCAAGGCAACTCTCATTTCTTCATACAACAATTTGTAAGTGAAGAATCATGGCACATAAAGTGTCCATGCCTTTGTGCTTTCTTCTCAAGTTCTTTGTTCTTTTAACAAAGAAACAAGCACTAGTGTTTGCATTACCTAAGGGTTGTTCAAAGCAACTCTTATTTCTTCATACAACGATTTGTAAATGAAGAACTATGACATTAAAAGTGTTGTCCTCTTTATGATAGACTTATCTAACATTTTCTTCCAATGATACATTATCGATAGGAAGATTGTGAGGATTAGACTACTTAGGTACATATACAATCCATTTAAGACAATCTTTGGGATTGTGGTACCAAGTCCGGAAACTAAAGCATTCGGCTTTTCTTTGTCAAGTTTTGGATAGCGTTTGCAAATATATGGGTAAACAAATACATAACGAATATAAATTGATTGATTTTAAGCCATTTGATCCGGGTCTTTAAATCAAATAGCACCACCCACTATTTTTGGCAAATTCCATATCCCTCATTGGAATTCGAGAGTTTTGGATGAAACTCTTAGTAGGGTATGGGAGGCTCACTATTACCAAGCCCACCTCACAATGATATGATGTTGGCTAGCATCAATAATAATGAGAGAGTACGCTTACTCATTTGCATCTCTTGCAAGTACCCATCTTATTTGGCCTCTAGAGAATGTAACCTCACAATGATATGATGTTGGTTCCATTGCACTTAATTAAGTCATTCCCACCATGCAAGTTCGGGTAGGGGTTCAAGAACAACCTCACAATGATATGATGCTGATCATTCTCGTTGCCTACCTTCACAACATCAAGTATGCATATAGAACTCCTCCTGAGTGTAAGCACGCACTTTGTACTCCCCCATGATAGGGTGAAGCCGGTGTACGAGTCACAAACGATCGAAGCCTACCACGGTGGAAGGCCACGAAAGAGTGTTCAAAGCACTTTCACGCTTATCAACTTAATAATGGTTTGGTTGAGGGTTTTAGGTCTCATCACATATAAACATACATTTTAATCTTATTAAAACAATTTGGTCCTATTACAACTATTGGTCCATGTGATTGATTTAGTAGTATATAATGCTTCCACTAAGCTTGTAAAACAGTTTTTAAAAGCAAGAGTATATGGTACTATTAACATAAGGTTTGCATTGATTGATAGACTATATAGTTGCCTTAGGACCTTAGGATGACTATGAACCTTTGAATAGATCCAACACGAGCCTAGTGTTGAATCTCGGTCTAGGGATGATGATTGATTTTAGTTACGCGTTTAATCATATTAAGGCGTGTTGTTCCTATTGGGCGTTGGACCCAACTACTCCAATTTCATGCATATCAAATAAAACAAGAAATGAGTACTTTAAAGTAAAGAAGAGCTTATGCTCTTTTACAACATTTGATCAAAACAAATTACTTTAAAGTAAAGAAGAGCTTATGCTCTTTTACAACATTTGATCATATCAAATTACAACCAAAATCTAATCTACACATTCCCATGGTTCAAACAAATTTGAGACGGCCTTTCACATAACTCAAGTATAATAGGCTTAGATTCATAATCACCCTTTCTTTAATTAATTAACGCTTTAACTAATTAAACTTGAATGCAAGATTTTCATTTGGTTTTTGTATCCATAGAATTGATTTAAATGGAGCTAAATGAAATGAAAATCCAATTCTCATTTAAAGAGACAAAACCATTTTGTTCTCAACCTAATTTGGGCCAAAATGCAATAACCTCAACCTTTTGGGCTATGTTGCAAAACTTAAACTTTTGAGCTCATTTTGTAAAAACAAAAAGTCCATTACTTCATGTAATTACAACTAGAACCCAAAAATTTCAACAAATTTAAAAACTTCATTAAAGGAACAAAACAATTTGTTCTTTAATGATTTTGGGCCTTTATGTAAATACGTAAACTTTTGGGTCAAACTACAAATTACACAAAAGTACCAAAACTTTATGTAATTGCATAAAAGCCTCAAAAGCACCCCACTTGTAGGGTGGCCGGTTTTGGAGAGATTGAAGCCACAAAATTTTGAAAATTTTGAAACAAAGTCATAAAATCATGCAAGTGGAAATAGGTTGGTGTGAATAAAGCCATGCAAGTGGTGTGTGTGTAAGAGAAGTACTTCTTACACACCCATCACCATTTCTATCACCTTTCAAAATTTCAATAAATGTTTTGATGATAGATAAGTCACACCCACCAACACAAAACAAAGACTTTATGAAATCATCCAAAACTTGCGAATCAAAATACCAAACCTTTTTGTTCTTGGCTAAAACATCAAGAACAATGAAGAACATCCATGAAAACCCATAAGAGCTCCATGACTGTTTTCAAGCAATAAAACTCAAATTTTCACTTCTCAAAATGAGGTTAACATCCTAGGGTACTTAGGGGTTCCAAAAGTCACCTTAAAACACTTTTAATAAGACAAACATGAACCCAAAAAATCACCCTTTGGACTTGGCCGAAAATCCCCAAAAAACTTGGCACCAAATTTTAGCTCCAAAATTCATGCTCATATGAACTACATCTACAACATTTGAGATGGCAAATTTTCTAACAAAATTTACATTCAAAGAAGCAAGAATAAAACTTGTAACAATTACAACATTCAAATCATAAACTATGAACTACAAAACCCAAAAGGATTCACCAACTACTAGACCTAGGCTCTGATACCACTTGAATGAAATTTTGTGAAAAACATGTTCATTTAAGCAACATCTATTAGCATGCAATTAACAATTAAAGGCGGAATCATGCGTCTATGCACTTAAAAACAAAACATTAACCATGAAATTCAAAGCCTAGTGGTTAGGTGAACCAATACTCAACTCAAAACAAAGTGAGTTGGAAATTTATACCTTTGTTGATTCCTTTTTGCATAAGCAAATGATAATCACCCAAGAGATAGGGCCTTCATTCCTTGCTTCTTAACTCCATGGATTTGGATGGAATAATTGGTTTCTCCAAGTTCTCAAAGTTGAGAACCTCTAAGTCTCCACACCAAGGAAAGATTGATGAAGAAATGAGTGACCTAGAGGAAGTGAGATTGCTAGCTAAAATCCTCTAGGGTGGCTGGCCTCTTAGAGAGCAAAGAGAGCTTTGTGGTCTCATCTTTTCTCCAAAAGAAACCCTAAATGAATTTTGGCTATAAAGTCATATTTATACCTATATTCATTTGAGTGGCAAACTTGTAATTAAGTCCAAAACCCACTCCTTTAACAATATGGCCGGCCATAAGGTGTTATTGGGCTATTTGGGCCTTTGTGAATATTTAGTCATTACGTTGTCATACAACTTAAGTCAATGGGCTTGACGTTCGAAGCCCATTGGGCCTTAAGGCCTAAAACTAACCCGAGGTCTTTAACGAACTTTATTCGTTTAATTAATTAACATATTAATTAATCCTTGCCATATATAATTAAACCATTTAATTATCCTTACTCATCTCCTTTGTTTCTTCAATCTCTACCTTACACGGTGTACCATCCATTAGGTTCCTTTTAGCGAGGCAATGGGCGATTAGAACACTTTCAAATCGATTGTGAATTGAAACTTACTTTCAATTCTCCCTTTAGTGATTATACACGTTAAGGGCTTCCACAAACCATGAGTAACACCTAGCAGTATGTCATAGTTACCCAAGCTCATCAGAAGAGGTGGAGAACCTATTCAGTTTAGGATTACAATGCAATATGGTCTTTCTCTAATATAATACTCTTGACCACATTGTTTGGTTTGAAAGTTTATTCATGTCTACTATCCAATGTGATTCATTTACTTATATGATTACCTTGAATGTGATTTGGAATGACTTCCTAAATCTCATTCATAGTCTGGCCAGAGATTCTTAATCATATCATAGAGTATTCTCCCTGAAACGGTTTGAAGGTTAGAGATCCCCTGTTGCGCATTCACTTGCCTCCATGGCTAAGTGGCTTAACCCCAACTATGCTGTGGACACCCTTGGAAGGGGTGACTTCGACATAGTCAAAGATCAAGGACCTAACCACAAGACAACTATGATGCCTCAGGTCAAAGGACTACTTTGCATTATCCCAACCATGAGTTCTCATGTGACATGAGTATAAGAACTCCTCGTTGATCATGTTCAATGGACTCATTCGTTATTGAGCACCTACATGCTTGTCTTGGTGTCAATCACACCAATGACTCGAGACTAGTCACTCTCCCTAAGAGAAGACATAGCATGTATTGATCTTAACGGACTGTCAATGCCCAATTGGCAATCCTATGATCAAGAATGTTTAGGATATGTATACGAAAGAGAATGGTCTCATGAATCTAACTTGTTTAAATTACATTCTCCTAATTACATATTCCTTGGACTTATGGTTTGAGCATATAACATTTATATGAGACGGCTTAAACAATAACCTTTGCCCTTGATATTAAACTATATTAGTTTTAGGGCACATTTCCAACACATGACTCGACCTCAAATGGGTATAGATATATTCAATGCATTCCTAACTTTAATTAGGTCTTTGAATCATCAATTTTGGATTAGAATTGAGCTCGTAATGAGCTCTGAAAGTCGGTGGTTCAACTTGCAAAAAATGCAGGTTCTTGCGAGGAAGGCGAGTACGTATGCACTCGCAGGCGCGTGAAGCATGTGTAATGTCGGAGCGTGCTACGTGTGGCTACCAGCACAGCCACCTTGCAACGGCACGTGGTGGCGCGTGCGGCGGTGTTGGGAGGAAGTCAAGGTCCCTCCCTAAGTTCCTCGACATACCGAACCTGAATCCTCCCTCCGTCTTTTCAAATTTTGTTGTTTGGTTATATTTTCGGTTAGGGCCACCACTTGGTTATTATATGAATCGAGGACCTAACCGTTGAAGTATCACCAAACTTTAATACGTTAGAGTACGTAACATTTGAGAATATTAGAAACTTATGGATCGGGAATCCGAGTTACGGATCTTCCGGATCGAGTTTCGTAGGGTTATGGACCCTACCGTCAATCTTTGAGTGACTGTTGATTTTTGGTCAATGAATTTCAAATCATTCTAGAATGTCCTTGGGGATATGTTTTATGTAAGTTACATGTTCTATTGATAAGAATTCTAAGACATGATTTGATAATGTGCGCTGTTCTCTCTCAACCACCTTATAACAGGATATGTTTTATGTAAGTTACGTGTTCTATTGATAAGAATTCTGAGACATGATTTGATAATGTGCGCTGTTCTCTCTCAACCACCTTATAACTTTTTTCTTTTAACAAACAATATTGTTCACAGTAAGGGGAGGAGGTGAGCTTAGCCTCACAATGAGCTAGTAATTAATGTGGTTCAAATTCACCTTTGGCAAGAATCGAACCTAAGACCTCTCACTTACAAGTGAAAAGGAATACCACTAGACCGTAGTACTAAGTGGCGTACCCTCTTATAACTTAACAATAGCAATTCAGTCAGATTTTAATTTCTTATTTTCTTGTAAGGGGCAGAGGATAAAATGGTTTTTGTGATGTTTAATTTGGCTGTTGAATTTTGATTGTAATTCCATATTCTATAAACCATGCTCAGGGAAAAAAAAAACTGGTATACGTAAACATTCATGTACCAAATAACTTGAAAAGTGAAATCTGTTGGAACCCTATTGGACTCTAATCTTATCACATCAGGGTTTAAGTTTAGTGGAAACCTAAATCAGTTAGAGTTAATAAATGAATAAATATTATTTCCTTTAAAGTAGGACTATAAGGATAAACATGGTAGAGAGTGGATATCTCACGTTGGAAATCAAATGGACGTGGGGTTTAATCAAACTGTTTCCGTGATAGGAGGAAATGGTTGAGATTACATGTCTATAAAGGTTGAGTCCCTGCTCAAGGGGAAAACACGTTCTTATTCAGTAAACTAGCCCTATTCTAGTGAGAGCATAAGGTCTCCATTGAGTAGAAGACTTACCTCTGCGAACTCTGTTGCAATGGCTTCTTCAGGTTTGATTTATACTCTGCTTATTAATATTGTAATCTATGTGAAGCTAAAATTATAAAACTCCAACATTTGGTATTAGAGCTTCTGTTAGCTCTTCATAGATTCACTGTATTCTATATTATATGTTCCGCTGTGATATTTGACGTTGTGTTTTCTTGAGTGCTTCTTCAGGAGCAAAATCGATTCAACGTGATATGAGTTCCAACCTCATTATCATCAAAAGGAAATCATGCTGTTAAACCATTAAAACAAATGTTTGTAAAAGTCTACACCAAAGTGGGATTTTAATAAAATTTTGTTTACTAAGGAGGTTGCATGGAGGGTGATTCGTAGTACATGACATGATAACTATACTCCAAAGGGTATTGAGTTAACTGGTTGGTTTTATTAATCAGTGTATAGGTTTTTAGTTAGTCTTTGAGTCAACTATTTTCTCGTCCAAAGATTAGAATTTTAGTTGTAACTTGAACCCTGATTAAGAAGGCTATACAATAAGGATGCATGATCAGTCCATATGCATAAAATGCAGTAGTGTATCTTGCCCAAAGGTGTTACATGTATTTGTGATTGATTATTTTTCAATGAAGTTATTTGATTGTTTTATGTGGCTTCTTCAGTGAATTCGAATGCTCTAAGTTTCTCCTCCATTGAGCCCTTGAATGGAGGGAATTTCAAGAAGTGGAAGCAAGATGTTGAGATCGTGCTAGGACTGATGGATTACGATCTTGCACTGAGGGAAGACCAGCCACCTGCTGTGACTGAAAACAGCACCAATGAGCAAAGGATGAAGACTGAAAGATGGGAGAAATCCAACAGGATGGCTCTCATGGTGATGAAAAGGTCAATCATTGAGACAGTCAGAGGTGGGATTCCAGTGTGCGACAAGGCGAAAGATTTCTTGGAGGCTGTGGGTGCAAAGTTTAAGGTTTCCGAGAAGGCAGAAATGGGCAACTTGATGACCACTCTGACGTCACTCAAGTTCGATGGGAAAACCAGTGTTCGTGAGCACATTTTGAAGTTGGTAGACGCTGCAGCCAAGCTAAAGGATCTCGAGATGCCACTTGATGACTCTTTTGTTGTTCATATGGCACTCTCATCACTACCTGAGTCATTTGAACAACTTAAGATATCATACAGCACACAAAAGGAAAAGTGGACACTTGACGAGATGATCTCTATTTGTGTGCAAGAGGAGAGTAGGCTGAGCAAGATCAAGCCTGGGACTGTGAATTTAGTGAACTTCAATGCTACGAAAAGGCCTATGCTGAACATTGGTAAGCAAACTAAGCCCTATACTACCTCTAATGCTGCTGCCAATATTGCTTCCTCCTCTAGAGGACCTCAAAACTATAAGGTGGACTTGGAAAATATGAAGTGTTATTTTTGCAAACAATTGGGACATTTGAAAAGGGACTGTGAGAAAAGAAAGAAATGGGCAGTGAAGAAAGGTAATAAAATTATTAATGTTTTTGTTTGTTTTCAAACTTTACTTGTTGAGGCTCCTCCAAATACTTGGTGGTTTGACACTGGCGGCTCGGTACACATTACCAATTCCTTGCAGGGCCTTTCAAGAAGAGCGTCAACAAGTAATGAAGTTTTTGAAGTGCATGTAGGGAATGGAAATAAAGTAGCTGTGGAAGCAATAGGCAACCTCAAGCTTAGACTATCTACTGGCTTTGTTTTAGAACTTTTTGATGTTCTTTATGTTCCGTCATTAACTAGGTCTTTAGTTTCTGCTTCGAAACTTGTAAGGAATGGTTTTTCTTTCATCAGAGACGATGAGAGCATAAGGTTATTTATGAAGAATGATTTGAATTATTTGCTTGGTGTTTGTCTTTTAGACAATGATCTTTGGAAATTGGATTGCACCGTCTTGAATAATTTAAATTGTTATAATATGGACTCTTCACTGCAAGTTAAAAGACCATTATCAAATGACCTTTCTTCCATGCTTTGGCATAGAAGATTAGGTCACATATCTAAAACAAGAATGCAACGATTGGTGAAAGAAAATATTTTTCCCGTTTTAAATTTCACCGACCTGAATGTTTGTGTGGATTGTTGCAAAGGGAAGTTAACAAAAATTAAAAAGAAGAATTCAACAAGGAGTCAAAAACTGTTGGAAGTGATCCATTCCGACGTCTGTGGTCCTTTTCCTACGAAAACAATATGTGAAAATATGTATTTTGTAACATTTATAGATGATTTTTCAAGATATGGATATGTATTTTTAATTTCAGAAAAATCACAAGTCCCAAATTGTTTTAAAATTTTTAAAACAGAAGTTGAAAACCAATTGGACACTACAATAAAGGTTTTGAGATCGGATAGAGAAGGGGAGTATTTTGGCAGGTTTACAGAGGCTGGGCAACAAAAGGGACCATTGGCTTTATATCTTGAAGAATGTGGTATTCAAGCTCAGTATACCACACCGGGGACACCAGAACAAAACGGTGTCGCAGAAAGAAGGAATAGAACGCTGAAAGAGATGGTGAGAAGTATGATGAGCCGTACAACTCTCCCTCATTTTCTATGGGGAGAAGCTTTGAAGATGGCAAATTATGTGTTGAACCGAGTGCCGAGCAAAGCTGTGAATAAAACTCCATTTGAGATTTGGACGTCAAGGAAACCTAGTCTTAATCATCTTCGTGTTTGGGGGTGCAAGGCAGAGGCTAGGATGTTTAATCCACAAGAAAAGAAGCTTGACTCGAGAACCGTAAGCTGTCGCTTTATCGGTTTTCCTGAAAAATCTAAGGGTTACAAGTTTTATGCTCCAAACTTGCACACTAGAGTTTTTGAAACCAATAATGCGAAGTTTATTGAAGAAGAAGTCAGCCATGATGGAGGAGATTCAAATGGCTTTATGTTTGAAGAACATGAGGGTCCCACTGATTTTCATGGAGGAGATAATCAACAAAGGTCAGATGCCATGCAAAACATTATGTTCGAACCTGAGGTATTGCCACCTATTCCTGAGATTGGTGGTATAATCAATGACCATGCAAATGAGCCAATGCATGAACCTGTTATTGAGGAAGTTTCTGGGGAAACCCAAGTAATAAATGAAATACCAAGAAGAGCATCGCAAAGGGTTCGAAGGTCAGCGATCTCTAACGATTACGTGACCTACTTTACAGAAGTGGAGCATGACGAGGGAATGTTGGTTGATCCAACAACCTATATCGAAGCAATGAACAGTGAGAATTTTTAGTCTTGGAAGCATGCAATGGAGGAGGAAATTAATTCCATGCATATTAATCAAGTGTGGTCATTGGTGGAGAAAACAGATTCAATGAGACCCATTGGATGCAAATGGGTGTATAAGACGAAGAGGGACTCGAAGGGCAAGGTTGAAAGGTTTAAAGCGAGATTGGTAGCGAAGGGTTTCAACCAAAGGGAAGGGGTGGATTATAATGAAACATTCTCACCTGTTTCATCAAAAGATTCTCTTCGTATAATCTTGGCAATAGTGGCACACTTCAACCTAGAACTTCATCAAATGGACGTTAAAACTGCTTTCCTCAATGGTGATCTTGAAGAGGATATTTACATGGAGCAGCCTCTTGGTTTTGTAGAAGAAGGAAAGGGTCATTTGCTTTGCAAATTAAGCAAATCGATATATGGGCTGAAGCAAGCATCAAGACAATGGTTTATGAAATTCGATCAAAAGGTAACAGAAATTGGTTTCATTGAAAATAAGATTGATGATTGCATCTATTTCAAATGCATTGGTTCGAGATTTATTTTTCTCATTTTATATGTGGACGACATACTTCTTCCAAGCAATGATTTAAATCTTTTATTGGAAACTAAATCATTGTTGTCAAGAACTTTTGACATGAAGGATCTCGGGGAAGCTTCCTTTGTACTTGGGATTGAGATCATCAGGGATAGGTCAAGAAATTTGTTGGGAATTTCACAAAGGGGATACATTGAAAAGGTTTTGAAACGATTTAATATGGAGTGTTGCTCTGGAGGTGAAGTGCCAATGAGTAAGGGTGATAAGCTAAACAAGTCTCAATGTCCTAAGAATCAACTGGAAATGCAAGGCATGCTGAACAAACCATATGCATCCTTGGTAGGAAGTTTAATGTATGCTCAAGTATGCACAAGACCAGACTTGGCATATTCAATAAGTGTGCTTGGTAGGTTTCAGTCAAACCCAGGAGAGCAACATTGGGTGGCTGCCAAAAAGGTGTTGAGGTACTTGCAAAAAACGAAGTCGTGCATGCTTGTGTATAAGAAGTGTGAAAAGCTTGAAGTAGTAGGTTACTCAGACTCTGACTTTGCAGGGTGTGAGGATGATAGAAGGTCCACGAGTGGTTATTTGTTTTTTCTAGCAGGAGGAGTCATTTCATGGAAGAGTGCTAAACAGAAGACACTTGCAACCTCCACGATGCAAGCTGAGTATATCGCTGTCTTTGAGGCTACGCAGAAGGCATTGTGGATTAAAGATTTGGTCACTCTTATGGAAGTCGTGGATAGCATCTCAAGGCCAATTGTGATATACTGTGACAATAAGGCTGCTGTGTTCATTTCCAAAAACAACAAGCAGTCTACTGCCAATCGGTTAATGGATATTAAGAATCGTTCAGTTAGAGAGAATGTGAAGAATGGACAGGTGATAATTGAGCATGTTGACACCAACTCCATGATAGCAGATCCACTTACTAAGGCACTGCCAATTGCTGTGTTCAAGATGCATGTTGCAAAAATGGGAGTATTGGATTCGTTCGATTCAGCAGCTATGTGGGAGTAAAAGTGCAAATAGTTGTTAAAGTACATGCTGAATGATAATTCATGTGTCATTTTGATGTGAGTTATTGGCATATAGCTATTGATTTACCTGATAAGGTTATGTATTTCCTATAGTTTCCCATTGCATTATTCATTTGTTTTTCGAAACATCAGGAGTATGAATAATTTAGTATATACATATATATACACATGTGATGGCTAATGATTCTTTGCAGGAATGTATCAAGGATACTGCAACGCTAAGGAAATGGTTTATCCAGTGGGAGTGTGAAAAATGGCACTCTTGTTACTCTGCATGTTTAAGCATCATACGTGATTGGCTTCATAGTATTAGTGATTACAGAGAGACTGTGCTATTATTTTACAAGTTCTTTCTGCAGTTCTATGCCTTGAGTCACTCATGGTCGATGTGTGAGGAAATGCTTGTTCATCTGTTAACTCATGTGATCACTAAGGAATTGATTTTGGTGAATACATTGCTTGAACGAAAGTGATCAGTTTAGGTCCAAGTGGGAGAATGTTGGAACCCTATTGGACTCTAATCTTATCACATCAGGGTTTAAGTTTAGTGGAAACCTAAATCAGTTAGAGTTAATAAATGAATAAATATTATTTCCTTTAAAGTAGGACTATAAGGATAAACATGGTAGAGAGTGGATATCTCACGTTGGAAATCAAATGGACGTGGGGTTTAATCAAACTGTTTCCGTGATAGGAGGAAATGGTTGAGATTACATGTTTATAAAGGTTGAGTCCCTGCTCAAGGGGAAAACACGTTCTTATTCAGTAAACTAGCCCTATTCTAGTGAGAGCATAAGGTCCCCATTGAGTAGAAGACTTACCTCTGCGAACTCTGTTGCAATGGCTTCTTCAGGTTTGATTTATACTCTGCTTATTAATATTGTAATCTATGTGAAGCTAAAATTATAAAACTCCAACATGAAGATAACCAGGAAAGAAAAAAAAGAAGATAAAAATAGAGAATGTATAAGGAAGAAGCCAGGGAAATAGAAATTGTCACGTACAGAAGAGAAGACATCCCTCAGGCTCATGTCCAGGTACCACATCAACACTAACAGAAAATTTAACATTAAGGGAACGGAATGACCAAATTAATTTGCCAGTTCTATTTTTTGGGACCAAATTGATGAAAATTCTCTTTCAAGCACCATTTTGATTAAAATGCCCAATTTCAGAAACCAACTGATAGAGATTTTACTACTCATGTGAACAGGCTAAAAAATCATATTATACTTGCAAGAATCATAAGATTGCTGTAGTATAACTATAAACGAATCTCGCAAGGTCGTGCTCCACAGAGATTATTAAATAATTCGAAACAAGCCAAATTCCAATTAATTATTGTAAAGTAGAAATTGAGATGATTGATTTTATAACCTACTTAAATTAAAAACGAATTTAACTATTAAAGATAAGACAATCTGCAATATTAAAACTAGAGGGAAAAGAAAACAGTTCTGGGAGAAATCAAATTAAGAAAGCACTAGGGTTCCACCATTACCTAGCAATCCTATGAACTTTTACCATTTACTTATGATCTACACATGCCACTTTGAAGGTTAGGTTTTCCTAATTTATATTCTACTTGAAACCTTCAACATAGAACGTATATCTAACTTGCAACCCGTCCGGACGTTCAGATCAAATCTGAACATGAAAGACTCATTATGCTTTATGAAAACCCTTTGAAAAACCATGCCATCCTTAAGATGTGATGTTCATCATAAGTGAAATTACAATTATTGATCACAAGAAGCCAGCGTCAATTTCAGGGAACCTTCCGACCAAAATTGCATCAAATTAATTTTCTAAAGATCCTAATGGTGATCAGGCATTAAGACAATTAGATAGTTTTTATCCCGGTGATTAACAATTCAAAGTATGCACGCAATCAATCATAAGCAATTAAATAAAAATCATATATTCATGCTAAGGCCTAAGGTTTCGCCCTAGCAAAAGAAATTAGTTACATAGAAAATATTATTAAGAAAATGATTTAAAACACCTTCAAGTAGAAAATCTTCAAAATCCTAGCAATTCTCTCTGTTTCCAAAATTGCATAAAATAAAGTGTAGTGAAAACTGTAGACAGCCAAGCAATATATCTGCTAAGCCCCCACACAAACCCTAAAAACAGGTCCTTTATTCCCCCTAGGAAACTAAAATTAATAATAAAATAAAATATGAAACATAACCCTAAATTAAATGGTAAAATTCGCCTAAAATCTGAACAGCCATTTTTTGGACAAATAAGCTGCTCCAAAACTGGCCCAATATAGCTGGATTTAATGTTTGGAATATTCTGAACACTTATCCAGAAGGTCACGAAACCATTCGAGGTCATCTTGGGCTAAAAAAACGTATTTTAAGCCCAAAAACGTCATTTTCCAGCACTGTGCATCGCTCTTTTATTTTATTGCCAGAAAATAACCGTTTGGTGGAAAAATCTCAAATTTTGATACAATCAAGCTAAGTGACTCACGAACGTTCTCCAACTGGAATTACTCTACAATTCGTCTATTTGGTCCTGTTTTGCTCCAGAGGAAGTCAAAAGTCCTATATTAAAAATACAATTCAAAGCATCAAAATTCTTCCAAAATATTAACCAAAATATACTAAGATTAGGGTAAAATATATAATATAAAATCTACTCATTACCAACCTTGATAAAACGGGTGTTTTATTGATACAAGAATGATCATTCAAATTTTACTTTTTTAAAGGAAAATTCACATATTCATCGGAATTTTAATTAGTCTTCCAATTTATGCATTAGAAATACAATCACATAACTGTATTCATCTCTTCCTATATATGGAAATCGTCATATATATATATATATATATGTATGTATGTATACTAGCCAGCCGCGCTCTTAATTAATACTGAACACTGGAGGGGCAGAAAAACCGTGATCCTTGTGGAGGCCCGTGGGGGCAATTTATGAACTTCTTTAAGTCTCTATCACTGCAAAGAGTGACCTCAACCAATTCAGTCGTCGTCCTAGTATTCTTTTGGCACTTGAATTTTGGTTTCGTATTGTTGGTACCACGGCGTATAGCATTTTCAATATCCACCAGTGGCCTGTTTGTCCCGTTCGGTTGAATTGTCGCCTTTGAGAGGATTGCTGAGACGTTTTGTTTCTGGGTTATGTACATTCTGATTACTGTTTGTAAGTAATGCATGTCGTCTTTTATTGTGGGATACCCGCAGGTGCCATGTTTGATCCACTCTTTTTCCCAGAAGCCTACATGATCGGATCGATTGAGTACGTTCGGCCAAATAATTTCCAATTGGGCTGTCATATTTCCTATCTGACAATATAATTATGTAATAGAAACAATTCATGATTAAATTTTAAATTAATTGTAATATTTGCACAGGCGTGCATGAAAATCTATGTTGAGTATTGTAATGTATATATACACAAGTGCATAAATGAAATAAACAATATTGACTATCTCATTATTAATAATATTACCTTCTGAGAATTCAGGGCTGTAGTCTTGCATTTTTCTGGGTCAGGTCCATTCCTGTTTGAAGGCCACAAACCGTGAACCGTAAACAACTTGTCAGTAGGATCATTACAAGGAGTAGGATTAGAGTTGCATACGGCCGGCTGATATTGCTGCGTAAATTGAAAATAATCATACCCCACCGTGTACGAAGACAATATTAATACAATTAACGAAAATACCATTGTAAACATATATATCATCCCCGTAACTCCCATTGAATAATATTAATTTATTCTGTAGCGAGGCAGATTGATTACAAATTATATCGATTTGAACTTTTGAGGTAGAATAGGTGGTGGTGTGGATCAATTGGAGATCACTTAAACTATTATATTTATAGCACTAGTTGTAGGCGTATGCGTACATGCACGCATAAATAAGGGGTCCATCAAATACCTCTAATTGAACATCCATGATCACGTGTATTTGATCACATGTTCAATAAATTTATGGCAAATTTTGCTCCTTCAGTATTTCTATTCAAACTAGTCATGTGCAATGCCCTTAGTTTATCATCTTGATCACATGTATTTGATCACATGTTGTGTTTCTAAGTGGATGGGCTAAAGCAGCAGTTTGCCCCTAAATTTGCCATGGATCTTGCCGGTCCGCCTCGAATTTACTTGAATATGACATTAGAGACTGCAAGCGTGTCACTACTAGTTACCATTAGTAGACGGGATTTGAGCGGTGGAGATTGTGCTTAATTATTATTGTTCTTTTGTTTTTTTTAGCAAACGATATTATCTACACTAAGAGGAGGAGTGGGCTTAGCCTCACAATGAGCTAGCAATAATGTGGTTCAAATTCGCCTTTGGCAAGAATTGAACATAAGATCTCTTACTTACAAGTGAAGAGGAATACCACTAGACCGTAGTACTAAGTGGTAGATTGCACTTAATTGACTTCATACCAAAAAGATTGTGCCATTGAGTGAGAGTAGCTCAACTTAGATTATTTCTTTAAAAAAAATCACAGTATGTAAATGGTGAATTAAAGATTGACACTAGGAGTTCAAGCTTTGATTGAAAGAAAAAGAGAAATTGATTGTGCCTTGTAATGAGATGACCATAACGATTCAAAGAGAGATTGTATTGAAATACAAGTAGCTATTACAAGAGAAAGATTTAAAGAGGAATAATGATAGCATAAAAATACTTGCAAGAGAAAAAGGTAATTGTACTATAAACAGTTTAAACATGGTCATTCTCCATGGAAATTGAATGATTTATTTATTGAAAAACCAAATCTTAATTAATTTTTTGAAAACAAAGTTTGGGAAAGGTTGATTTTGTGACTTAAAATAATAAAAATAATTTAAGAATATCAACAAAAAAAAAATTAAAGAAATTTAATTTGAAAGAAAATGGTTTTAGAAAACAATGATGAAAAGGCACATGGTTTCAATCACCCTAACAATCCTATGTAGTTTTACCACTTACTTATGAATTATACATGCAACTTAATTTGAAGGGTAGGTTTTCCTATTGCATCTTCTACTTGTGGCATTCAAGGCTTCAAGCTATAATGTATATCAAACATGCAATCCGTCTATGACATTCAAATCAAATATAAACATGCATGACTCATCACGCTTTGTGAAAACCCTTTGAAAAATCTTGCAACCTTTAAGACGTGGAATTCACCCTATGTGAACTTACAATTATTAACCATATTCCTCAATTTCAAGGTGATATTCCAACAGAAATAGCATCAAATTACTTATCTAAACATTCTAATGGTTGAGAAGTATTAAGACTATAACGACCCGTCCCAAAAAATTACGGGTTTTATAATTTCAAACTGTGAAATTACAAAAATGCCATTCGAGGTAAATACGTTGACTTTGTTAACCATCTTGTCGGGTCACATAAGATCCATATTCTTGGTGTATACTCGTAGTACTCATCGCTATGAACGCGTGGGCATAAACAGAACGTAATTTGGAGTTATAACGAAAGAGTTATTAACAAACGTAATCGAGCGCAAAAATCTGGGAAGCCACGTGTGTGGCTGGGATGGAAAGGAAAGAAGATAAAGGAGAGAGATGGACAAATGGGAAAGAAGAAAGGGTGGTAATCCCCAATTGGGAAAGAGAAGAGGTGAGAGTGACCAATCAGAAGAGAGAGCAAGAAGGGAAATGAGGGAAGGAGAGACCCAGCCAACTGAACCCAGAACCTGGTTCCATATCACAACCCGATTCTTGGTGACGGTTTTCGTCGCTTTTCCAGAGATCTAAGGCTCACCACCACCTGTACACGACTCCATGACCCTCCTTCAAGTTCTGCCCCGAACTCGACGATTTTTTTATCTTGGTTTCGTAGAGATAGCACCAGTGGTGTCGTGGGGAGATCGACGAAGATCCGCCATTTCCAAAGGTGATTCCTTTGACCACCACCATCATTAGCCTTCTCTTGAGCCTAGGAACAAACCCCAAACAAGTTTGGAGGCGGCGGAGTAACAGAGAAGAAGAATCAAAGTTCACCCTTTTTAGGGTTTTCGGCAGGTTCGAGGGAAATTGGGGCTTTTCCCGGCCAAATTGGGATCTAGTCACATGTATGAAACTTGCTCTACTCATTGGGATCTTCATTCCTGTAAAATTTGGGAATTTTTAGAGTTGTTCGATTTTCCAGCGTGTTAGGGCAGCTGGCCGCCACGTGCGGCTGTGCGTATGGGTAAAACCCGAGGTCTTTCGACGTGCCAAATCCAAATCCGCCATCCATTTCCCAAGTTCTAGCATTTAGGTATAGTTTTACTAAAGGTCTCTAATCATGATTTGAATATGTTTCATAATATGCTTTATAAAATTCTATATTTCATGGTTTATGAAATATTTATAATTTATCAAAATTATTTTATGAACGAATATGAATTACTGGGATTTGCATATATGGATTTCTACGGTTTTTTAATATGATTTATATTACGGTTTTACAAACATGAATTATTTTATGGATTTCATAAATACGATTTATAACTAGGTTAAGTGTGTTTCACACTTCTTGCTTTCAACTTTATTTATAAGTAAATAGAGGGCTCAAAACTGAAGCACTCATATAGCTGGTTTGGACTCTAAGCAAGTTATAACCATACAACACTGTTACCAAATCAGAATTGTCAATCAAATTCATGTGAGCAATGAATCATATCAAGATATGATAACAACAATAACACACATAAGCAACATCATAGATAATATCAAACATTATGCATGTAGTAGTCATGTCTGAACTCATGGCAACCTAGATCATCATAGTGAAGCTTTTGCCGAATACCACCAAGACATCTTGAATGATTGGAATGTTTGGTGAGAACCTGGCAATGACATTTATGATGATCTCCCAACATCATCCAATCCTTAACGTCCATGTACCAAAGTATATCCTTGGTTTTTGGAGTTAGGTCTTCGTTTCCCTCTTTTCGCCTTCATGAAAGCGTCTTGCTATGTTCCATATGCAATTTTTCCCCTACCGCCTTCATTCTCATTACGTGCTTTGAGTTATTAAACTAATGGTATGGAGCAAAGCTGGATATTCCCAAGTTCAGGAGGTTCCACTGCATCAAGATGGGTTTTGATGGTCATTATTACTTTACAATAAAGGCAAGCCTTGCCTAGGGGGCGTATATTAAAGATGTCCCTTGTCATGATTGGAATTAGTACAACAATATACTGGTGGTTATCGAAGAATGGGATACGACAAAGAGGGACTCTGAGTTCTCATCATTCTCGTAACCTATATGTTAAAGATGAATTGCATGATCTTGTGATATATTGCCCTGAGTGAATTCATCGCACAATGCAATTTTCGATCGCATACTGCAACTGGAAGTGACTCGTCTCTTCTGAACGTTTCACCAATCATGGAAAAGGTTTGGCTGAACATCATTGCTCGAGGTTTCCCTGCTCACAAAAAGATCCGCTCCTTCAAGCTACAAGCAACCTTATCTTTAGTTTCTAAAAAGTGGAAATAACCTAATAGCTCTTTCTCACAACCATTGGTCATTCTCCCATAACCTTAACTGCTAATCAGAAATGTTCCATCCAAAATTTCAGGGGAAGAGGAGGACATCTCTTTCTTAAGATAGGGACACATAGTCTCTCCAACTGCTCTAATCTCCGAGGCGTCTGCCCTATTATCTTTGGTAGATAGATTGTATATTTCACCCCCTTTGTTTCTATTAATCGAGTTTAAGTCTAAACTTTTTTCATCTTTAAGTAAAGCCACTATTTTTCGTTCTGCACCAGCTTTTGTTTCGCCTCTTCCTTTGCAGACACATACTGCTTCACTTCCTCAAATGGACTTGGCTCATTCGGCCTTTTATATGCGATCTGTAAGAACTACGTGTCCTCCTTTCGTGATCCATTCTTCGATTTACCATATGGCTTTTCCTATAGATGTTAGTGGACTCTGAGACACTGATTTTGCTCGTGCCCTTCTTAGAGCCACGATTTCCCTTATCGATTTCAAAGAAATATGTACATCCCTCGAAGACATCATGATGCAGAGTTATGCGAGCTACTATAGGTAATTTTTATCCTCATGTTTCCTTCATCTCATTCACATGTGTTGCTTAAACTTGTTTCTCAATTTCTCTTCTACTCAGGCTACTGCGTGGACTGAATTGGCTCTTTCACGACAAGTAGGACGAATCCAAAAGCTTGAGTAGTCTCGTGATTTGGATATTAAGGTGAAACTGTTAGCGGAGCAGTGGATGTTACCTCAATTGCAAGAGCTCAAGAAGATGCAATCCAAGTAACAGACTTTGAAGGATGCTCATAAAGTGGAGATACACCTATACATTGACGTGGCCACGCTGGATGAGATGAATGTTAAGGCCTATTGAGAAGACTTTTAGCAGGCGCCATAGGATTTAAAATCAGAGCACCAGGCAAAAGTCGAAGTGGATCTGGCCTGATCATCTTGAGAAAAGAGTTGGAGTGTACACTAGCTTCGGAGTATGAATCTGGATGGTAGAATGGTCAGTCCTTTAGTAAGAGGTCGAACAACTTCGTCAAGAGGTAGATCATTAGGAGAATGAGCGCATAGTGAACCTCTAGCAGTTTTCTGGTAGGCACGATTTGAAGATGTCAATGCTTCGGGAGGAGCACAAGAAATCAATTAATGAGGAGCTTGAAGATATGTACGATTTCGAATATCACACTATTTACACCCAGAGAGATCAAGCCAGAGGTTGAGACATTCACAGGATCTATGAAAAGATCTCTTGTACGAACGTTTCTCTTCCTCAACACCTGTTGGATGAGATTTTTGATTTGGAAGTAGAGCAAGGACAACTTGTCAAATAGAATCCGGAATCTGAAGTTCCCTGATATTCTTCTGCCATTTCGAATGCGAAATGAGTCATGTAAGAAAGTTGATTTTAATACCTTCTTGGCTAAGAAGGGGCTTGTCCCTTATGTGTCTTTGAACTTTTTATAATGTGAACCCTTCTTTGCTCTTTCTTTGTTTCATGAGGGAATCTCAATTCGATAAACTTTCTCTAAAGTAAACAGACTTTGTGTGAGAGATAGGCAGCATAGTGGAATACAAATAAGTTTGTGGGCCTGGAATAGAGCCAAAATGGCCCCCCATGGTAACGTTGATTCGGGAAAATGTTGCCTCCTAAACTTAGTGTTTGTAAAGTACTTTTATGGCGATATCTGGAATACCACCTTACTCTGGTACCCTGAATTAGACATTAAACCCATGAGAAACTTTTTCTTTTGCACCTATCGAAACAAATTTATCGGATTTAGAGAGCTTCATAATATTTTGCAAATAGATGTTGGTCGTTTTACGCCTTGCCTTAGTTATTGGGCCAAGGGCCTTCATGATTGCAATGTGATACTTAGGGAGGTGAATCCTTCTAGCCTAAATTGTATGTCCATCTCTAGTGAATCTCAAACAAAAGTTCTTTGGAAACTTGGTTGCTCGCATGTGGGTCAGAAACACTTCTTAAATCCCTTTGTCAAACCTTACATGTCGGACTTAAGCATTTTCGATCAAACTACATTGGTTGGCTTGACCAAAGCATTTCCACGTATCTAAGCTCCGTTGCAATAGGATTCTATTGGGGATTACCTAGTTTGAATGCCCCATTTGAATCTACTAACACACAGTGTTGCAGAACATACGTGGCTTAGTATGTTGTTTCATGATGGAAGTAGTCATACTCGAGGTCGGAGCTTAGAGCCACCCTCAGATGATTGTATAAACTTTCCAAAGGCCAGATGGTGCACTAAACTTTCAAGTCAAGGCATCATGTGCCTGTGCTCGTAGCCCTCCAATCGTTACCATGCTAATTATTATGATTCGAGTCTCACAAGCTATTAACTGTTCAAGATAGACTGGGCTAAAGAAGGCTCCTCTGACATTGTAACATTGAACTTTTTTAGACTTACATATATATGAAGTATTCAAAATTTAGGCCTGTTTTGAACGAATAGGGTACTCTCTACATTACCAAAATAAATAAATAAATAAATAAACAAACGGATGCTTGAAACAAATAAAGTTTCTTTATTTATGACTCAAAGAAGAATTGGATTGATAAAGAGGTGTGATTGAATCTGAAAAGAATCAAATCACTAGTGTAGTTCTAAGAAAAAGCTGATGTAAAAATTACACTAGGGATCACTTTTGACTATAAGCCTATGGTGAGGCATAAAGAGATGAGTTCTCCAAGAACTTGTCTTCACACAGACAGTGATATTGCGATTGCATCTAGAGAGGATTGCCTACATATACCAGGAAGGGAATCAAACCAGGTGTAGTTCATGTGGTGATGCGTCTGTTTAAGCTACCTGGAAGAATCAGCAACGGGTTTAATTTTCTTCAACGGGGGATCCTGTTTCTCAGCATAGGTTCTTCTCTTTCTCTAGCTTTTATATTCGTCATTATTATTGGGCAGCGAGGCAGTATACTACTTGTTATGGGATAATGCCCATGACGTGCAACAATCTTGATCGAGGATAGCGTTGTAATGGGATGGGCTATTTATCACATGGAAAGCCATAAGATATTTAAATGATTTTGCTTATACCTTAAGTTGTATAGTTGCTATATGTTGTGTGGGACCCTATTAAGAGCTTGAATGGTGGATCTTTTGAAGTTTATTTTGTTGAAGATACCCATCATTCTTGTTGCACCCATGACGAGGAAGTTGTCATTTCACTCGTTGTGATCCCTACCTACCATAGCGTCAAAGATTTGTAGCTTAACCACAAGGGCACCATCGGGAAGAGATCATATTTCTTCTAGCCTAGTGACATGGTTTTTGGGATGATGTGTCTTTTGCATCGTTTTTTTCCCATTCTGAGCCCTTTTGAAGTAGTCCCGATGTGTTCCTTTGTGGCTATTGTTAGGGAAATATGTCTTCCTTGCATGGTGGGTAAACCTAGGGTCTTTGATAATCTTCCAATGCCCCTTATTGGGACAAGTTTCGAGTTTGCTGTCTCTAGGGGGACCTGAAATGCAGAGACTTTGAAACGGGTGATGATGTCTTTAACAATTTTCATACTTTTATCTAGTCCAGAAAAGCTAGCGTGTTCCCTGGTTCGTCACTAACTAATGTGTGTTGATGCAAATTTTAACTTAACACACAAACTAAACCCTCTTGTTGTCAAATTGTAGTATAAATACAAGTAGGGATCGTTTTAAACCGGGGATTATGAGGGCTTGCTAAAACCTCTAAACTGACTTAAAAACATATAAACAAAGTTAAAAACACTAAACAAGACTCAAAGAACTTAAAACAAACTCAAAGGACTCAAAACAAGCTAAAAACAAGCTAAAAACGCTCAAATCTGTCAAAAACACAAACTGGGCAGATTTTGACTCTAACACACTTTTAGGACACCTAAAAACACAAATCAAAATAGATTTTAACGAATAAAACACTTTAACACACTTTTAGGACACCTAAAAACACAAATCAAAATAGATTTTAACTAATAAAACACTTTAAAGTAAAGGGGGTTTTGGTTTTGACGAATTTGAAAACAAAACAAGTAAATTAAAGAACTAATGAAATCTGCACGAATTTGAGTAAATTGAATGGATGGAAGGGTAGCTAGGAGGTTCTTCTCCACACATGACATACTTGCACATAAACCAATTTTCAGTCCGCTTAAATTAACCTTCAAGTTCTCCTTAAGTTATTGAATTGGATGGGAAAGCGCATAAAACAATTCAAGCATTCTTCAAAAGTTCTTTACGTGAACAACACAATAAAGATACAATCAAAGATCATTAAGCATTATGAAAACTATAAGTATTGACGAGGCATTCGTTACTATGATGAGCATGAAACTCCTGCCAAGAATTTATTTAACGCAATCGTTTACAAGCGACCTCCACTACTTGTGAATATAAGTTTGTAACTATTAGGTGAAACTCCCTTATACTCTAGCATCATATTCATGCATGCAAACTAAGTGTGCACTCTTAATAAACATACACGAATAAGTTATCAATCAAGCAGTTAAACAAATTGAATTCACAACTTATGAAATCACAACTGAAGTAATCAAATCATATTGCAAGCATGAACATGTTTTCGAATTCCCCCTAGCTAAGGGGGGTTTAGTTCCTCATACTCACAAAGCAAAGATAAACAAATTTAGACATTGAAAACAAAAGAATGAAAACACCTAAAAACGCTCCAACAATCCAACTTGAATGGCAAGCACGTCCAAGAGTCCTCCTTCTTCTCTTTGTTGCGGCATAAAATGTGGTTTGATGGATGAGTGGTAAATTATGGTGGTGTGTGGATATAGGTGAGTTATGGTGAAGGGTGGATGGGTGGATTGTCTTCTCCCCTGTGTTATGGTGATGGGTGGATGTATTTATAGGCTAAGGAGATGACCACCATCTAATTAAGGTGGTAGTGATGAGTGTTGTGGTAATGAGTGGATGTAATGGGTGTGGTGGATGAATGTTTAGTAATGAATGGATGTAATGGGTGTGGTGGATGAATGTTTGGTAATGAGTGGATGTAATGGTTGTAGTGGGTGGATGTTTGGTAATGATTGGATGTAATGGGTGTAGTGGATGAGTGTTTGGTAATGAGTGGATGTAATGTGTGTAGTGGGTGAGTGTTTGGTAATGAGTGGATGTAATGGGTGTAGTGGATGGATGTTTGGTAATGAGTGGATGTAATGGGTGTAGTGGATGAGTGTTTGGTAATGAGTGGATGGGTGTGGTGGATGAATGTTTGGTAATGAGTGGATGTAATGGTTGTAGTGGGTGGATGTTTGGTAATGATTGGATGTAATGGGTGTAGTGGATGAGTGTTTGGTAATGAGTGCATGTAATGTGTGTAGTGGGTGAGTGTTTGGTAATGAGTGGATGTAATGGGTGTAGTGGATGGATGTTTGGTAATGAGTGGATGTAATGGGTGTAGTGGATGAGTGTTTGGTAATGAGTGGATGTAATGAGTGTAGTGGATGGATGTTTGGTAATGAGTGGATGTAATGAGTGTAGTGGATGGATGTTTGGTAATGAGTGGATGTAATGGGTGTAGTGGATGAGTGTTTGGTAATGAGTGGATGTAAAAGGTATAGTGGATGGATGTTTGGAGTTGTAAGTCAACACACGTGCACACACACATGCTGATTTTTAGCCTTCAAATCTTCAAAAACGTCCATCCTCATGTCTCCATGCTTGCATTATCCAATCTTGGCCCAAAAATGCTCCAAATAGCACTTTGTTGCTAACTTTGTTATTTGAACCTACAAACACACGAAAATAGCTTAAAGTACTAAAATAACTAGAATTAAACTAAGTAAATGCCAAGAAACAAGCTAACTAAGTTGCATAAATATGCTCTTATCAAATTCCCCCACACTTAGCTTTTGCTAGTCCTCGAGCAAAACAAAAGAAACAAAAACGAAACAAAACTAACAAAACAAACAAAACACAACCTAACCTTCCAACATTTGCCTCAGGGATTTTCAATGAAACATGACATGCCAAAGATCATCACTTACATAGATTTAAGCATTCCTTACCCTCGAGCATACTTAATCATAGTTACCATTCACTAGCTCACATTTAATCAATTAAAACAGCATTTTGAATATAGTAACATGCCTTAGAGAATTTCCTCAATTCCTTACTAGATACAATCTTATTTTCACACAAGAATTTCTGACTACACTCCCTATACTAGGTATATGTGAGAAGATTGATGTAAACATGAAAATTAGTACTCACATATGTTTTTCAACAAAGAAGCAATTTCTGGAATTATTAATTCATGTATATATATGATCTCATGAATGAAATGTTACTACTTAGATGCGAGAACCAGTGACACCATATGCTCATATCAATTTCAAACTCCACAAATTGAAACACACAACACTCAAGATTGAAGTCAAGGGTTGTACCAAGGCTTGGGCGTAATAGCTAACAAAGAAAGGATAAGAATAACAAACGTTCTTAAAGCGATAGCAAGCAAAGTAATGGAATCGACACTTGGAATTTACTTTAGAATGCAAAAACCAACTTTTAAACACAAAGGGAAGATTCATGCAACACTTAGGGTCGAATTCAATGCTTTAGACCCTTTCTTCAACAAACAACACTTTAGAGCTCTTTCTCATAAATTTTTCAACTCTTTTCACAACTTTTCTTCTTTTCATTCTATTTTCCACCAATTTTTCTTTTTGTTTTCCTTTTCTACCCGTGCCTTATGAAGGACTTTGGCACACACACACAAAAGAATCACTTCCCCCACACTTGTTTTTCTGTAAGAGTTCAACAAAATGAATTCCTTCTAAATTATGCTTTCCTATGCTTCAAGAACAAGGGTATGGATGGTCCTAATCTAGGCTAGGTAAGGATAGTGTAGGTAACAAAGAACATAGGAAACACAAGGCTCAACGGGGTTACACTTAAACACATAATGAAATAGGGGCACGACAATTTGGCTTTGGTGATCACTACACAACTTCATCTTGAATATGTGTTATGCAAATCAATAGCATGCTTTGAATGAAATAGGCATGAGTTCTAGCATTTGGAACTAAATGATGAAACACCTTCTAAGTAGCAACCAAGCAAAGAATAATGAGATCATGCAACGACTTTTAGAAAACAATGGTGCACAGATTATTAACTCTCCAAATAAATGTTTAGGCTCAAGTCTCACAAGGTTGTAGCGTTTATTTGAGTTCCTTCCTTCAAGCATGTTACAAAAACTGATTTTTCCTTTATGATTGCATGTGAATTCATAATTTATAACCACAACCAAGCATACATCACAGAGTAAATCAAATTTTCGTCCATGTTTATAACTCTCTTTAACAATCATGTAATTAAAAACCAAATCCTCATCATCGTGTTGGAAGGTACCCTAAGACACAACAAACACACAAAAACAACTCTTTTTGGGTTTTTCAAAACAATTTTTCATATTTTTATGAGATTTTCGGATTTTTATGTCAAAGCACACTAAAACACTCCAAAACAGCTTAAAAACACTTAAAAACATCAAGGAACAACACTTAGAAGTAATGGATGATAAACTCCCACAAATTTCATGCAAAACAACTTGGTTACCCCCCCTCCAACACTTAAATCAAACATTGTCCTCAATGTTTCAAGCATAAACTCACACAAAAAAAAAAAACAAGCAGATAAACAAACAACGAATAAACATGACAAGTATGGCAAAGTAAAAACCAGACAGAGTAGAGTTTAAGAATGTAAATCTGGTTTTGGAGATAGATGATCTTGTTGTCTTTGATCTCAAACTGGTTTGGAATTCTGAGCGAGGAATATGAGAGTTCCTTAGTTTCAAATCAAACTCATTCTGTTGGGTTGATTTGATTGTGCAGTCTGCATTCTTCTCTGCTTGTTTCTTCTGCACGGCAGGCAGGCACAAGGTAGAGGTGTTGGTCTGTTTCTTTCTTCAATCTTTCCAAGTGCCCACCTCTTGCTTTCTTTCTCCTTGTCCCTAGCTGAGGATGAATTGGAAAATTGTCTCCACATGCTTCGAGGTATCATTTTCACTTCCCTTATCTGTTCCCCAGGCAGATGTGGTAGAAGAAGAGGAAGCATAAAATGATGAAGATGAGTACTCGAGAGCAAGGCTAGGTAAGCAATCAGGAAGGGGTTCCACGCAGTCTGTTCCAGATCGGAAGATTAATATTAAGTGCTGGCTGATTGCTCTCTTTCTCCTTGTCCCAAAACAACGACAAGGAGAAGGATAGGGAGAAAGCATGATATGAGATACTCTTGCTTTCAACCTTCATGATATGAAATACTTTTGCTTTGGATGAGTTGTTTGCAGACGTACCCCAAGGAATAAGGAACACTGCGTGACTCAAGAGGGTTTGTTGGAAAGGCATTCTCGGAGAAGAATAAGGGTTATGTATGTCTGCCTTGCAATGGAGGGTGAAGGGTGACATTTATAGGAATTAGTAAGCGGTACTATTCTTTCACCCTTGTCAGCAACCGTTGGATGATTTAATAGTAAACTTCATGTGTTTTCTACTTCACAAGAGATCTTCGACAGATTGCCCGTAATTTTCGCAAGGCTGAATGTGCATGTGACAGGCGCTGACACATCTGGAAAAGAAAGTGCCTCTTCAATATCTGGAATCGGCGCTTCAACAAACTGCCCATGATTTCTGCAAAATTGACTTTGCATGTGACAGATGCTGACACGTTTGGAAAAGCAAATTCTTCTCCGATTTCTGGGCTTGCCTCTTCGAGTTCTAAGCTCGCCTCTTCGATCTTTGAAATCTCGTCGAGTGCAGAGGTTGCATGTGACAAGTGTGGAAAAATCTGAAAAAGAAGATTGGCCCATGGTTTCTGAGCAAGCTCAGCTTTTGATGAAGCTAGCGCCTCTTCGATTTTTAAGTTGGCCTCTTCGATTTCTGAGCTCGCCTTTTCGATCTCTGAAATCTCGTCGAGTGCTGATTTTTATAGAGGTACGCAGGATGTTCAAAACACACTTGAATTTCTGCCTGTAGAAACTCCCTTCTTGCACATCTACGACCTTGACTTGTCCGACCTCTTCTTTCTTTAACACCTCTGAAAATGTCTGGCCCCTTCGACCGTCGTTTTGACTTGAACCTTGGTGAAGAGGTAGTCTCGCCTTCTCCAGACAACATATGGCGCCCATCCTTCATATCCCCTACTGGTCCTCTTACCGTTAGGGATTCGGTAATGAAGAATGACATGACCGTTGCGGTGGTTGCCCGGAACCTTGTCACTCCCAAAGATAACAGACTACTTTCCAAACGGTCTGATGAGTTGGCTGTTAAGGATTCTCTGGCTCTCAGTGTGCAGTGTGTAGGTTCTGTGTCTAATATGGCCCAACGCCTATTTGCTCGAACCTGTAAAGTTGAATCATTAACAGCTAAAGTGATGAGTCTCAAGAAGGAGATTAGGGGGCTCAAGCATGAGAATAAATAGTTGCACAGGCTCGCACATAACTATGCTAAAAACATGAAGAGGAAGATTGACCAAATGCAGGAATCTGATGGTCAGATTTTACTTGATCATCAGAGGTTTGTGGGTTTGTTCCAACAACATTTGCCTTCGTCTTCTAGGGCTGTACCGCATACTGAAGCTCCAAATGATCAACCTCTGCTGCCTCCTCCTTCTGGGGCTCCGCAGACTGCTAAGGCTCCGCCGACTACTGAGACTTCTCTTAAGCAGCCTTTGTGAAGGCTCTATCTTGTAATTGTCTGCTTAATGTTCCTTTTTTCATGAAAATGAATGTAAGAATACCTTGCATATCTGTCAATGTTTCAAAAATAAACCCACACCTAAAAATAATTAAATAAACAACAAAAATAAAAAATGACAATCATGGCAAAATAGAAATGCAGAAAAGGGAAGGTTTTTAGAAACGCAAAACTGATTGTGGAGCGATTCAAAAATCTTCCTTATTTGAATACATGGGTTGCCTCCCAAGAAGCGCTGGCTTTAACGTCCTTCAGCCGGACGAAACTTCCTTCTAAACTTGGATAGGGCCCATAGCATGGAATTAATCCTTGAATGGAAGGTGATACTTGGCGTGATCCGGCAATGGTTTATATTCTAGTGTAGGTGCTTGAGTCATTAAAATCAATAAGTTAGTATAAAATAAAATCGAAGTTGGAGAAGATGGCTTACCTTCTTGCTCCAACACAAACTCAATTACGAACACCACATCATTGAAGGTTGCAGAGATATGGGACTTGGCCAGATTTGGTGTTTTGAGAGTTATGACTTATCCCGTGTCATAAAATCCAACTTCTTTGGGAATTTTCGTCTCAAATGTATCTTCTTTGATGAATTCTAGACATTCCCCATCCACCTCTTGCTTTTGATTCTTTGGAAAGGTTTCGAAGATGCCTATTTCACCTTCTTCTTCCTTAGATTGCATGATCCTGCAAGGAATAAGGACATTTGGTGAAACGGGGTTAGGACAATTTGAATTTAGGATTACCTTGGTTGTAGTGGACGGCATAAAGGGCATATGGGGCTGCGGCAAGGGTGGTTCTTCCCTTGCCGTGGCCTTATTATTCTCCTCGTCTTCGAGCAGCAACTGTTCATCCATGTTTTGGCTTGGTTTGGATGTCTTGGGTTCACCTCCAACCTCCATAGCATTTACCAAAGTGATAGCATAATGGATTTCAAAATCTTCCTTCAAATTTTCAATAGTTGAGTTGGAAAGTTTACTTTGCTCTTAAATTTGTGCCATGAACTCCATAATCTACCCAATTTGCTTCTCCAATTCTCCCGTCTTCTTGGCTTGATTTTGCATCTCTTTGTTTCCATTTTCTACTTCCTGGTTCAAAAAGGTGAGTAACTTATTAAACATATCATTATCCAAAAACATACCTAAATTGAATTGGGCAGATTGTTGTGATGGCTGCATAGGTCTTGAATAGAATTCCTCTTCTTGCTACCAATACCCATCTTGTTGGACTTGTTAAGTTTCTCCCCACATGTAATCTGAATAATCTCTCCAATCCGAATTGTAAGCGTTGGAAAACATGTTGTCCCATGATTGGCTATGTCCTTGATAACCCCAAGCATCTTCATTCGTAGCGAATTGAGAACATTGATGAGTTGGATATCCTTGTCCATAGGTCATACCTTCTGTAGGGACACTTTGCATTGTGGTCTTTTCAGCATATTGTGACAATTGAGAAGTAAGTTTCGCCAATTGAGCTTGAATGGTAGCAAAATCCATGTCTTACTTCTCTAGTACCTGAAATCAAGGAAACAAAACTAAATCAAATATCATAAGTAAAAATAAAAGACACAAATATAAACAAAGTTAGTAACTAAAAACAAAAGACACGAAAATAAACAAAAAGAAATAACAAGGGATTAGCAAAATTGCTAATCCCCGACAATGCGCCAAAAATTTGATGCGAAAATTTTAACTTAACGCACAAATTAAACCCTATGGATCGTTCTAAACCGGGGATTAGGAGGGCTTGCTAAAACCTCTAAACTGACTTAAATACATATAAACAAAGTTAAAAACACTAAACTAGACTCAAAGAACTTAAAACAAACTCAAAGGACTCAAAACAAGCTAAAAACGCTCAAATCAGCCTAAAAACACAAACTGGGTAAATTTGGACTCTAACACACTTTTGGGACACCTAAAAACACAAATCAAAATAGATTTTGACTAATAAAACACTTTAAAGTAAAGGGGGTTTTGGTTTTGATGAATTTGAAAACAAAACAAGTAAATTAAAGAACTAATAAAATCTGCACGAATTTAAGTAAATTGAATGGATGGAAGGCTAGCTAGGAGGTTCTTCTCCACACATGACATACTTGCACATAAACCAATTTTCAGTTGTTCTTTCGATCAATCATGAAACTCAACACCCCAGGTTAATTAAGTCCGTTTAAATTAACCTTCAAGTTCTCCTTAAGTTATTGAATTGGATGGGAAAACGCATACAACAATTCAAGCATTCTTCAAAAGTTCTTTATGTGAACAGCATAATAAAGATACAATCAAAGATCATTAAGCATTATGAAAACTATAAGTATTGATGAGGCATTCGTTACTATGATGACCATCAAACTCCTGCCAAGAATTTATTTAAATCGATCGTTTATAAGCGACCTCCACTACTTGTGAATATAAGTTTGTAACTATTAGGTGAAATTCCCTTATACTCTAGCATCATATTCATGCATGCAAACTAAGTGTGCACTCTTAATAAACATACACGAATAAGTTATCAATCAAGCAGTTAAACAAATTGAATTCACAACTTATGAAATCACAACTAAAGGTAATCAAATCATATTGCAAGCATGAGCATGGTTTCGAATTCCCCCCTAGCTAAGGGGGGTTTAGTTCCTCATACTCACAAAGCAAAGATAAACAAATTTAAACATTGAAAACAAAAGAATGAAAACACCTAAAAACGCTCCAACAATCCAACTTGAATGGCAAGCACGTCCAAGGGTCCTCCTTCTTCTCTTTGTTGCGGCACAAAGTGTGGTTTGATGGATAAGTGGTAAATTATGGTGGTGGATGGATATAGGTGAATTATGGTGAAGGGTGGATGGGTGGATTGTCTTCTCCCTTGTGTTATGGTGAAGGGTGAATGTATTTATAGGCTAAGGAGAGGACCACCGTCTAATTAAGGTGGTAGTGATGAGTGTTGTGGTAATGAGTGGATGTAATGAGTGTGGTGGATGAATGTTTGGTGGATGTAAAGGGTGTGGTAGATGAATGTTTGGTAATAAGTGGATGTAATGGTTGTAGTTGGTGGATATTTGGTAATGAGTGGATGTAATGGGTGTAGTGGATGAGTGTTTGGTAATGAGTGGATCTAATGGGTGTAGTGGATGGATGTTTGGAGTTGTAGGTCAACACATTTGCACACATTCATGCTGATTTTTAGCCTTCAAATCTTCAAAAACGTCCATCCTCATGTCTCCATGCTTGCACTATTTAATGTTGGCCCAAAAATGCTCCAAAATGCTCCAAATAGCACTTTGTTGCTAACTTTGTTATTTGAACCTACAAACACACGAAAATAGCTTAAAGTACTAAAATAACTAGAATTAAACTAAGTAAATGCCAAGAAACAAGCTAACTAAGTTGCATAAATATGCTCCTATCATGTGTATTTTGGGGGCTTCTTCCTAGATTTGATTTATAAACGAGGCATCTTTGTCCCTCGTGCCTCCGTCCTGACCATGGGATTTTTTTTTGGACATAGCTTCCATGTGGTAGAGTGATCTGGCCAAGAGGAATAAGCATCTTTCTCAATGAAATCACCAATTAGAATTCACATACCTCCGTAAATAATGCGAAAAATTAACTTAACACACAAATTTAACCCTCTTTTGACAATTGTAGTATAAGTATAAGTAGGGATCGTTCTAGACCGAGGATGAGGAGGGCTTGCTAATAACCTCTAAACTGACTTAAAAACATAAAACTAAATTTAAAAACACTTAACAAGGCTCACAAGACTCAAAGTAAACTTAAAATACTCAAAACAGCTTAAAACAACCAAATAAACTTAAACTAAACACTAGGAATGACTTTGGACGAAAATTGACTTTTACTTGAATCAAAACATTTAAAAACACAAATTAAAATAGATTCTAACTAATTAGACACACCAAAGTAAAGGGGAAGTGAGTTTTGGACGAAGTTGAAACAAACAAACAAGTATGAAAAGCTAGACATATTGTAAAATAAAATTGAGAAATAAGATGATGAATGGGATAGCCAGAGGCTTTTTTCCACACATGACATGTATGCAAATAACTTAATTTCCAGTTTCATTGAATTATGAACAACAATGCCCCAAATTAACTGTGACATCACTAGTTAACCCTCAGATTTTCCTTGTTTTATTGGATTGGATGACATCATTCGACAACCCAAAACATTATTCTAAAGTTCCCTACATGACATCATAATAGAGATACAATCAAAGATCATTACGTTTAATGAAAATCGTAAGCATTGACAAAGTACTTGCGACTATGACATCATGTCACTCATGCTAGGAATTGAACTTAACGCGATCGTTTATAAGCGACCTTCACTACATGTGAATATAAGTTTGTAATGATTATGTGAAACTTCCTTATATTCTAGCAACAGATTTATGCATGCCAATTAAGTGTCGACCCTTAATCAACAAGTACAAATAAGTTATCAATCAAATAGTTAAGCCAATTGCATTCACGATTCAAGAGTTCATAACTGGAATTTATCAAATTATATTGCACACATAATCATGGCTTTGAAATCACCCCTAGCCAAGAGGAGTTTAGCCACTCATATTTACGACAAAATGAAAGGAAATGAATTTAAGAATTAGAAACAAAAGAAAGAAAACACCAAAACGCTCCAACGATCCAAGTTAGATAGCAAACACGTCCAAGCAATTTCCTTCCCTTCCTTTGCTACGGCACAAGGTGGTGGTGAGTTGTTTGAAGGTTTGTTTGTATGAAGGAATGGATGTGAAGATTAATGGATGTGTTTGGATGAAGGTTGTGTTGAAATGGGAGTGAATGATCTAACAAAGTATGAACTCCATTTATGTTACACACACTTCCTTTTATAGAGGAAGTGCAAGGCAAAGCATGGGTAAAATGGAGTGGTGTTGAAATGATTGAAAGGTGAAAGTGAAGTAATGATGCAAAGCATGGGTAAAATGGAGTGGTGTTGAAATGACATGGGTAAAATGGAGTGGTGTTGAAATGATTGAAAGGTGAAAGTGAAGTAATGATGCAAAGCATGGGAAAAATGGAGTGGTGTTGAAATGATTCAAAGGTGAAAGTGAATTGATGATTGAAAGCATGGGTAAAATGGAGTGGTGTTGAAATGATTCAAAGGTTTGTTATGGTACAAGGAACCCTTAATTTGTGTCCTAAAATGCATGTGAAACCTTCAATGTTGCTGGAACTTAGGGACATTTAGGATTTAGGAAAGATTAAACCAAAATAGGAAACCTTGGCTTAACTTTCCTACTTCAAGTAAGAATCCTCATCTTTAGGTCTTCAATTTTGTCCATTCCTTTAGTTCCAAGCATGTGATATTTATTCCAAGCCCAAAATTGCTCCAAAAGGCTCCAAAATGCATATTTTTGCATACTTTGTCCTTAAAACTTGAAATTGCACAAAAATGACTTTAAACACTAAAACAACTAAGGAATAACAACATAAATGCATGAGAACAAGCTAACTCAGTCACATAAATATGCTCCTATCAGTAAGCAGTGGCCCATCGCAAATTCGAGTAAACTTGAGCAACCTGCAAAATAATGAAACAACCGTGTGCAAGCCTAAGGCCGAGGGGAGGAGGTGTGTTAGCTAAGGGCTCTCCAACAGTCATGTTAGTGAATGGTTTTAAACTCAAGCAGTAGGCAAGAGAACTTAAGTGTTTTGATTATGTTACCATAAATGAACCCTATGTAGGTGCATTTATACCATGAGGAGATATACCTTTTTAGGATAAAGTCATCCTTCTAAGTCGGGAGAATCTTAGAGAATATCTAGAAGTAGATATTGCATCATCTTAGGACGACACACGTTAATCCCTAGATTGTAAGAACTCCAAGACTTACAGGATCTAATTGTGTCTATATCCGCATCATATCACGTGTCTTGTAGATCAAGCATGGTCATCCAGAGGAGTTACTAGGACTCTACCTAATGCCCTAGAGTCGAGTGATGGTGGCACCGCTATTGCGTTTGATACAGCTTCACTCGGAGCTGGTAAGTCTATGGCAGAACTTCTGAGGTAATTGGATTCATAATAGACTTACTCCGACCTTGAAAACTCATAGTCCCACAATTAGTACATTATAATAAAGTAGTTTTTTAATTTAATGTTGAAGTGTGAAAGTATATATAAAAAAAAATGTACAAAAGCTCGAAATAATAAGCTCTACAACTTTTGTGAAGAGGCCAACTCCCAAATTCGCCACTTTAATCCATAAAACACAGATAACTTTATTTGTTGATTGTCATTTACGTTTACAATCCTTTCTTTTCACCGAATTTTGCTTTTCAGATTTTCTTTTTGAAAACATGATTTTTTTTAGCGAATATAGAAAGATGAATGGTTCAGATTGTGGATATCATGTTCAAATCTTTATAGTTAGTGAAAATATTGCTCGGAGCTGTTGCCATGACACCATCAAACTTATCTATGTGTGACATGGAAAAGTCAAAGGCATTAAAAATTGGATTAATTACCAAATCCTATGTTAAATACGTTCCTAATTGAAGGACAACTCAAACAGGTAAGAAATTTCATCACCATCAATCAATGATACTTACTTGATAATTCTAAGATATTAATTAGGAGATAATATCTTAGAATTATTCCTCATTCATCTTACGGATGATTTATCTTAGCCAATTTGATGCTGCCACATGTAGGGCAGACCCCTATTATAGTAGGCCTTTCCTCCTATAAATACCTCATCTCTTCCAGTTCTTGGTAAGCTCTATGCTAAGCATACAAGCCCTAAAGTTTTTACTTTTTTAGAGTTACTGACTAAGACACAGGAGATTCATTAGCTAAAACCCCCTCGTGGGCGCGTGATGAAAGTTGTTATTTGCTTTGTGGGTACAAATTCGTCAAGACTGAATACGATGGATTCTTGCTGCCACAAATTGGTGCTTTCAATGAAAGCTCGATTCAAATACTCAAAGAAGGTTCTCACATTTGGAATTTTCTATTACGTCGAATTTTCCACATTCCTAGTCATTGAATTTTTCCTAGAAAAATTCCTAAATCAGTCCTTAGGGAAATAATACAATGATAGGAAATTCTAAAACCATGATAAACGGAATGCCTTGCAGTGAAGAATGCCGAAGGTGGGGAACCAAGACATGGCCTCGTGCTGATGATCATTAAGCAGAGAAACTACTTGGAGACACATGGTCAACATGAGCAGGTCACCATTAACAAGTAAGAAAAAGCCTGACCTCTTTTTCACTAAGGAATATTCGTCCTATCACTCGGTCAAGAAAAAGCCTAGCCTCTTTTTCAACATGAAAAAAGGATTTGAAGGAATCATTTTGTACATATGTGAAAAGGTTCAAGGCGAATAAGGCTAAGATCATGGGATGTCACGATACCATAGCTAGGTCGGTCTTTAGAAAAGGACTCCCAGCAGATCACCCCATTTTTAGAGAGCTGACCATGGCCGATTCTTATGCTTTGGCAAAAAAGCACTCACGCTATAATGAAGCCAAGGGTGGCCAAAAAGTACTTGAGCAACCATGGAAAGACTTGAAAGCATATCAGAAAAAGACGAGCAAGAAATAGCTCATCAACAATAGCAACCTAAGAATCATGTGTAGGGACTGTTCCCTAGTGAAATGAGGCTGAACACCCATAACGTATACCAAGTTCTCAATCCTGATTCACCAAATCTTCTGTGTCTTCAAGAATGAACCTTGTTCAAACTACCTTCGTTTTCGAAAGGAGACACTTCCAAGCTGGGTAAGAAGAAATATTGCACATTTCATTGAGGTCCAGGTTACATAACCAAGAGATGCCTCAAATGGAAGGACAACCTCAAAAAGCTAGTGAATGAAGGCAGAAGTGACAGATACATCGATAAGCAAGCTACACGACGCGGGGAGATGAAAAGCCAATGCCAAACCCCCAACCAAGGTGATTCAAATCAACAATATTTTCTCCAAGTCCAAGCATTTGGGGGCTACCAACAGTTCCAAGAAGCGAAAGATCCAGCAAGCATGATCGGTCTTCCAAGTTCAAGTCGTAGATGATATACCTAAACTGGTCATTGACTTTATCGAATAGGACGTTGAGGGAGTAGATTTTCCCCATGACGACACTGTGGTGATATCTGCCCAATTAACTCATGTCACTATCAACACAATTATGATGGACAATGACAACACATGTAACTTTGTACAATTGTTGGTAATCTAGAAGTTGGGCCTAGAGATTACAATTAGACGAAAGATGGAGGTCTTAATCGAATGCAATGGTCTTACGTCAATTACCATCGGCAGTATTACACTCAACGTAAATTCTATTGTCTGATCACAAACCTTCATGATTGTCAACGACCCGTCTCCCTATAACTAGATTTTGGGTCGGCCCTGGCAAGTGAAGATTTGAACTGCGACCCCGATTGAGTGTCAAAAAATTTGATTCTGTATCCTGGGGGGAGGAGTTAGAGACATCAAGTCTGACTAGGCAATTGCTCAACGATGCATTGTACAAGTTCTCAAGGAGTTAAAGAATAAGTCTTTTACCCCAGAAGTAGCTGTTGAAGTGTAGAAAGACGATTCTACCTCCACCAGATAATAATTACAGTAAGTAAGTCAAGAAGGTGGCGTCGAAGATGTAACACCCACCCTCAAATTTCTAATGATTTTCTTGTATTAATTGGTGAGCCGTGGGGCCCACCTTATTTTTATATTTCTATCTTGGTTTTTTTCCAGTCTATCTCTCTCTCATATCTGAAATTAATTCTTTTTCTCTCTTTCTAAACTCTCGAAACCTCTCTCTCTAAGCTCCGAGAACTCCCAACCCTTCTTCTCTTCTAATCAACAACAAATCAAGCCCAAAATTTATATTTTTGGAATCCCTAAGATTGGAGGAACCCTGCAATGTACTTACATGCATCATCAGGGCATTGTGAAGTGAATCACCATTGATGTCGTGAGCTTTAAAGCTCTCAAATTCAAACCTAGGTGAGACTTGTGTTCCTTCTTCAAATTCCTGGGTTATGCATGTTATTTTATGATTTGTGATCTTGGTTTTATGGTAAAACTCGAGGGTTTTGACCTTAGCTCTTCTCTATGCCAAGAACCCCAGCTCCGACGACGAACTCCGGCGAGTTTGTTGCTGTGGATGCATAGACCTCTTTGAATTCGAACCCAGGTAATTTATTTACCTTGTTTGTTGAACAGTGTCATGTGTGTGGGTTATAAGTGTGGTGTCGAGCGTATGTGTGAGTGTGTGTACTACATTTGGTTGCAGGTTCGAATGCTGGTATCGATTGAGATTCCGAGTGCTGAATGATGATGATCATATATAGCATGCATGCATCAGTATGCAGTATGTGTGTTTGTATATGTTTATGTGTGTGCATGTGCGTGAGTGTGTGTGTGTATGTGTATGTGTATGTGTATGTGCATGTGTGTATGCATGCCGTGCAAGTGTGTGAGTAGGTGTGTGCGTGCATGCTATGCAGTACGTGTGTGTTGTGTGTACACGAGTTGGGCTTAAAGCCCGGCCCTGTTTGTAAAGCCATTGGCTGTGGGCTGTGTATGTGTGTGTAGGTGTACCGTGTGTGTGAGTATGGGTTTAGGCTTAAGCCCAAACCACCCCTTTTGTTCCTAAAACTATCCAAACCCAAAATCCATTTCCATTTCTTGAAATTCTATAGTTGGGTAGTTTGATTCACTGTACATTCTTGTGCTTAGGTGAAATTGCTAGTGAGGATTTCCTTAATCGTTTTCCGCACAATTCTGCTGCTACGAAGTATCTGTGAGTAGACCCCTTCTAAAATTACATGATTTTATAGTTTAATTGCATAAATGAATAGCATGTCTTACGAGTTTATGATTTGATTTATGATAAGCATGTTTATGGAATATGTTGATTTTCGTCTCGTGTTTTTTGTGAGGAATTAATTGTTGGCCTATATTGAGCCATATTTTAAAATATTGTATTTTTTTATAAAAACCATGAACTGGTAGACTATCTGATGGATGATGATAGGATGCTAGAACATGTTTTAGAAACCCCTCTTTATAGTATAGATGATAGATGACTTTATACTATGAAGTGGTTATTTATGAGAGGCGTAACAATTTATGCGTACCTAGTGGACACTATGCCACCTACAGCGAGGATCTGGTGTTGGTAGATAGGCCGGGAGAAATAATCCCTAGCTACGGACTGAGGGACACGGAGCAGGCATTGGGCCGGGAGTTGGTAATCTCTGGCTACGGGCACAGAGACCATGGTGCTTGCATAGGGCCGGGAGATATATATTTATTCAGTGATCTTACTAGTAGTACATTACGCTAGAGACGATTCATGAGACGTTTAATATTTTGTGTTTCACGATATGAGATATTTTTGGCATGCTAGGATTTTTATTAAATCCATTACTTATTATGCTAGTAATTTTCTTTATATAAACTGTGGGGGTTAGTTTATTGATAACTGTTTTATTATTATTGTATATATGAACTTGGTCCACTCACCTTTGTTTTGCGCCCCCATTCAGGTCTTAGAAACAAGGACTACGACACAACGTACGAGGCATTCCCTTACCATTAGCAATCTATCACTCACTTGTGTGATATTCTATAATGATCTGTCCTTTGTGAATTTTGTTTTAGAAAGTATTCTGTACACTCTAGACACTTCCTTAAACTTTGTTTATTACTTCTAGATTCTAATGTGTATTCATGAATATTTCCTCCTAATCATTACTCTTGTAATCAATAAATGGCTTTCATCACCCTCAGGTGTCGGCTAGCACGTGCCTATCCGGGTATTCAGAGAATATCAGGGTCGGGACGTGTCACAGGACAATTAGCAACCAAACGAGTCAAGATGGAAACCTAAAAAAGATGTTGAATACATTGTTCTTAACCCAAGCAACAATCAAACCACGTCAAGAACTTAGTGGAGACATTTAACATTCTTTGAGACTACAAGATGAAACTCAACCCTGTCAAATGCATATTCAGAGTATCCTCAAGCACATCCTTAGGGTACCTTGTGGCCCAACAAAGAATCGATGAATATTAAAAAAAGATTCGAGTGATCCAGATATGACCTTGACTACCCTGAAGTAAATCCAGAGTCTGATCGAACGAGCAACAACTTTTAGCCGTTTCCTCTTGCGATCAAGCGATCAATGTAAACCTTTCTTCAAGGCAATCAAGAAGACCTAGAGGGATAAGAGGAATGAGAGTGCGAAAAAGCATTCTAGGACTTAAAGAAGTACCTACTTTTCAACTCCCTTACTATCCAAACCAGAAGTACCGAAGTACTTATACATCTACTTGGCAGGGTAGGAAGTAACAGTAAGCTCTACTATCATACGAGAAAAGCTGGGGGTCTAACTACCCATATTCTACACTTTTAAAACTCTCCTCATGCAGAAACCAAATACTCGAAGATCAAGAAGCTGATTTTGGCGCTAGTTGTTGCAGCTTGGAAACTCAGGCCCTATTTTCAAATGCATACGATCACCGTATGCCTCAATATCCTTTTCGATCAGCCCTGCACAGTCCACACCCTTCCTTGAGTGTTCCTAAAATTCCTTGTCAATTGTTCAAAGAAAGGAAGCCAAGCTTGAAGCTCATGAGAGTGTGGGGCTGTACAACATATGTTAAGGCAATGGAAACTTGGAAGCTAGACAACTGGTCTAGGAGACTTAAAAAGAGACTATAGAGCCTGACTTCAGAAAAAAAAAAGATCAATTAGTTTCGGGTTGGACTGTTTGATCAAGATCCCACCAAACTCAACATAACCTAGATGGACAACGATAAGTAGACCATGTTCTTCTCCTAGCCTTGAGTGCTAAGTAGAAGTTTGGTAATTTGTAGTGCAACTATGTTTACTAACTAATTGTTTGAGATTCATTCTCTGAAAGGAATTTAGATGTTTTTTTTTATGTTGTTGTGCTTGTTAAGGGCAGAGAATATTCTCAAAGCGAAAGAAGACAATGAGTTAATTAGAGGTCATAGGATCCTTTGGAAATGCCACTCTAGGGATTTAGGAGATTTCGCCAAAACCCTAAATGACTTTTTCTTGCATTGTTGTTCTGTAACCCATGTTATCCTTTTTATAGCAAGAAAAGTGGGTGCCTTGTCTGAGTTTCCTTACATGTCGCACAAAGATAGTTAAATTTATAGGAAAACTAATGAAAATAACTTAAAAACTTTGAATTTTAACAAAAAATCATATACTAACTTTATTTAATGATAAGGACAAAAGATAAAAAACGAAAAAAATAAAAAATAATCTAACCCAACCACGTGTAAGTGCACACCAACCTATTCAAATATCAAATCAAATCAAACCTTTACACTGGGCAATTAGAATAAAAAAGAAAACCCACATGCAGTGCAAAAAAAAAGTGTGGGAGTAGTACAATAAATGATGAGATGGAATGGATTAGATGAAATTAAATTCTCTTTTAAATATTTCATTGGGAATGAAAAGGCTCAGAGAGAGAGAGAGAGAGAGAGAGAGAGAGAGAGAGAGAGAGAGAGAGAGAGAGAGAGAGAGAGAGAGAGAGAGAGAGAGAGAGAAGCTTTAATGGCTTTAATGGCTTTTTTTCCTTTCAGAGGGAAGGAGAGAGAGTACTATTTATGTAAGAAAAAGAAAAGGACCAAGATTGTCTGCCTCCTTACTTTCCATCCGCTTCCATTCCCTCCTACTTTTGTAACCATTGATATCATGTTAAGTTAATTTAATGTTCCAAATTTTGCCACCTCAGACTTTTCTACTACCTTTCTCGCCCCACTCTTTCTCTCTCTCTCTCTTCCCCCTCCTCCACTCTCTCTCCTCCTTTGAGACCTATAAACCAAAACAATGTATGAACTTTGAATCCCTAGAAATCCACATCCCCATCCACTTCACCAAAAACACCATTTGGGTTTCCACCAAAATGCATTCCCCAAGCCAAAGGCTTTCCCTTTCCCCCTTCTCCCTGCTAGTCTTGCTCCCTCTTGCAAAACGAGATCTAGCTTCTGACCACACCGCTCTGCTAGCCCTGCGCTCCTCTGTCAGGGGCCGAACTCTGCTTTGGAGCAAAAAAAGTCTGGAAAATTGGGCTTTAAAGATGCTTTCGAGGAGTTGGTGAGCTGGCTAAATCTTAAGCATTAAATTAACTTAACATTAAATCAATGGTTAGAAAAGTAGGAGGGGATTGAAAGTAGTAGGGCAAACAATCTTGGTCTAAAAGAAAAGTAGCAATTTTACGACCAAAGAAAAAAAACAGAAGTAACAATTTCCTAGGTATGTCCAAATTAATTTGTCAAATATCAATTTTTAATTTTACAGATAGGCAAATAGGTAATATCTGCCATATAAATTTTGATTGACTAGTAGTGTACATAAAGATTGTCAACGCCATTAAATATCATGCAATGAAATAGTGGTAATACTAGTGTTCTGTTTAAGAAATAGTTAGTGTTTAGTTTACGAAATAGTAATAATACTAGTGTTCGGTTTAAGAAATAGTCAGTGTTTAATTTACAAAATAGTGATAGTATTAGTGTTCGTATAAGAAATAGTCAGTGTTACAGTAATAGCGTTCCATTTAAGAATAATTAGTTTTAGTTTACGAAATACTCAATGTCAAATTTAGAAAATAGTGATAGTATTAGTGTTCAGTTTAAGGTATAGTCATTGTTTAGTCTAAGAAATAGTCAATATTCAGTTTAAGAAATAGTGATAGTACTAATGTTTAGTTTAATAAATAATTAGTGTTTGGTTTAATAAATAGTCAGTATTCAGTTTAAAAAATAGTGATAGTATTAGTGTTCAGTTATAGAAATAGTAAGTGTTTAATTTAAAAAATAGTAGTACCATGGTGCAGTTTTAGAAATAGTTAATGTTAAGTTCTAAATATAGTCAATGTTCAAATCTAGAAATAAACAATGTTAAGTTAGAAAAATAATCAATGTTCATATGACATAACACAAACGTAAAAATTTGTCCAAACCAAAGATAAAATCACTATTTCGAAATTATAATAGGCATTGTTTATAAAATTGGGAAATGAAAATTTTCTTCACTTTTGGTCTTGTAACATTATTACTTAGTTTGTTCTTAAAAAATTATGAAACAACTGTCAAATAAACAAACAATGAAATAAGAAAGAATGTATTGTTTAGGGAGTGAGAGTTGTGTGATAGGAGAGAGTTATGAGAGGTGAAATGAGAGACAAGAAAGTTGATGTGGATGGGTGAGTTGAGAAGAGAGAGAAATTTGATGGGAATACGTGAAAGAAAGGAGAGAGAGAGAAGAGATAAGAACGATGGAGAGAGGGTAAGTGTGCTTGTGTGATATGACGTGCAGAACCAGCGACTCAGCTTTTGCTTTTGTTTTTTTTTAATTACATTAAAATTTTGTCTTTTTATTAAAGTTTCAGTATTTTTTATTAAAATTTAAGCCATCTTTATTAAAAAAAAGTTGGTAGACAATTTTTTGTTAATAAAAAGTTTAGAGAAGCCCCTTTCAGTAAAGCTCTCTAAATTTTTTTTTTTTGGACTTTTTAGGCCGAATTTATTTCAATGTGTTGTGTTCGGCCTTTTGGTCCATGAAGGATGCACCCGGTTTATTTCTTCTCGTCGTTGCTATACAAAATTGATTTCGTTGTTTTCATGAATTGTGTATGTTTGATGAAGTTATAAAGCACTAGGGGGTTAAAGTCTGTTTTCTTTCTTTCTTTTCATGTAGTAGCTGTTGACAAAGATGATAAATTTTTGAGATTTATAATCCAGACATATTATTAAAAGCAAACCCTTGCCTGAATATGTTATGGGCCTGCTGCTGCGATGTTTGAATTGGTATTTTAGCCAAAATGATTCATGAAATTCATATAACTCCTCAATTTAGTTTTTAAGATTTGAAATCGAGAGAAGTTGCCCATGAGTAATGGCGGACAAACACAGGGACCACTTCTGATAATTTCGTATTTTAGGAATGAAAGTGATGAGTTATGCTAATCTTAGTGATCATTTTGACTAAAAAGCCATTTGAATTTGAAAACTATACTTGCATCTAAACTTGAATTTCTTGCGAATTACTTCTTGTGCTTGTGTATATATAATTATATATTATGAACTTTTAGATTTTATGTAATGTCTAATGCGTGCGTTTGTTTTTTATGCATGTTAGTCATTTAATTTGTTGGAAACATGCATTCCTTGTAGTTTCCAGCCAGCATATATGTTGGAATAATGTTGACGAGGAAGAGTAGAAGAATTTTGAAAAATCATCTTATCTTTCTAACTTTACAACGGTGTCTTCAAAAATTATCCTATCGCGTGATATTCCAGCTAGCTTGGAATCTGAGGCTTGAGACCGCCCCATTATATATATTGTCAATTGTTTATTTGATTTCTTCAATTGTATGACCAAAATTACAAAAAGGGTGTGTAAAAGGTTGAGAATGATGTGCGAAAATCATCTTTATTTTTTATTTTCTTGGTAATTTCATGAAAAATTTATTAATATCCTCGTTAAATTGAGAGTTTTGTTTGTCAAAAATACCTCTAAAATGTGGTTACGTGGCCATTCACCTGACAATTAAGGAGGATATTGGCATACTTTTCATAGAATAATCAAAATGACTTTCAATGGACAAACTCAAGGACCACATTTATTGAATTTCATTGTTAAGGACCAAATTGAGGAGTTATACCAATTTTAGAAACCATTTTGGCTAAAAAACCAATTCACAACTATTTCTGTTTCAACAACCATTTCTTATGGGCTGTATATTGATCTAAAAACCAATTAGATATGGGAGGAGTAGTCCATTGCTAAACATTACATGTGGGTCATTTCTTCGCATTCTCACATCTTAATGCAGTAATACTAGATGGTGGATACACTCATTCTTTTGCTTGAAGATTTTAAATTAATGAACTCATGAAATGCGTGTCATTTTCGCCGCTCAAAATGTTATTATTCATCAAATCTATTTTTTTTATTGTTTTATTGTTAGGAGGTTACGGGCATAGTTTGTTAATCCGCGCATTATGCACGTACTAATTTTTTCAAAATACTTCCATTTTTCGCACACATTTTGATGATTCATTAAATAACACTATTTTAAAAAAAAAGTTTTAATGAAAAGGGTTTGGATGGACCCATAGTATTTTAACCAAAAACCATCATATAGTTTTCTTTAACCAAAAGTACCTCAAAATTAACTATAAGGACATGACTTTCAAATTCTAAATGGGTTGGATTACATGGCCTAACACGGATAAAAATAAGTTTCCAAAAATACCCCTAGCAGAAAGAAAACCTAGCACCGAGCAAACACAACAATGAGGCGTTGCTGAGCAGACAACATGCTCACCGCCTCGCAAGAAGAGCCCAATTGTGGTTCCCACAACCACGTGAAACTTGAAGAATATGTGCCTTAGAAATATGTTAGCTACAGGATCTGTATGGGATCCATGCCACCTCTGTTTAACCAAATTTGCTATTTCCATATACATGTCGGGAGCTTATATCGATAAACTAGTTCCGGCACTGGTTTTTTTTTTTTCTCGGACGAATGCCGAATTTATCCACGTTATACGTAGAATCAATTGTTCGGTAAAAACCGGTCTAACTTAGGTCTACAAATGATACACCTCAACCTCGACATTGAGAGTCATATTGAGAGAAACAGAGATTGAAATCTTGAAATATGCACCATTGGATTTATGCATGATGCGGTGTATGCTTTTTTGGACAGCTGTTGTTCTGATGATGGTCCTTTTTGCCTCTTCATAAGAATCTGATGATCAGAATTCAGAGCCACTTCTTGGAAGTTTAAATTTGATTTTCTTGTCATTGAGGATGAGTCTGCAATTATAATTCAAGAAAATGAAAGAAAAAAAAAATGATCAGAGAGAGTTGTTTCGATATTTTTACAATGACAGTAAGCTACCATGAGATATCCATCCACAAAGACATCAACCTCTGCAGTTTCAAAAATAGTGTGGTAATTTTGCTATAGTTTCATAAATAATGTGAGTAATTTTGTTATAGTTTCATAAATAGTGTGGTAATTTGTTGTAGTTTTAGAAATAATGTGAGTAATTTTGCTGTAGTTTCATAAATAGTGTAGCAATTTTGTTGTAGTTTCATAAATAGTATGGTAATTTGCTGTAATTTTTGAAATAATGTGTTGTAGTTTCATAAATAGTATGGTAATTTTGCTGTTGTTTCATAAATAGTGTGGTAATTTTGTTGTAGTTTCAGAAATAGTGTGGGTAAAGTTTCAAAAATAGTGTGCGTAATGTTGCTGTTGTTTCATAAATAGTGTGGTAATTTGTTGTAGTTTCAGAAATAATATGAGTAATTTTGCTATAATTTCATAAATAGTGTGGTAATTTTGCTGTAGTTTCATAAATAGTGTGGTAATTGTTGTAGTTTCAGAAAAACCAATACTTTATTTCATAATGCTCAAAAAGCAAATAACGCTAAACCACACATTAATTTTTAACTTAGAAAACAAAACTCAGATATCCAAATTTTGTAACACCACAAATTCTAATCTCATAAAACCCAGTTTTTATGTTCATCACTAGAAACAAAACTCAGAGTACATCAGACTTTCCAAGTTTAACAGCAACACACTCCTTGCAACCCTGAAGGCGTTAATCGCCGATAACCGATCTAATGTGTAGAGCCACCTTCACACAACAATTTTCTGATGCCACCATTGAATTGCCAAAAAAAAAAAACGGAGGTTATGAAAATGAAAAGCAACCACAAAATAAGCATATTTCAAAACTAGACAAATTTGTATACATCAAATTCCTTATTCAAGATTAAAATTTGATCAGGAATACCTCCTTTTCATTCACCAGTCTTTAATATAACATCAATTTCACATGTAAAAACCTCATAAGCAATGAAGGGGAACCTATGAGGAAAAAAACGTTTACTCAAATAATCAAAAGCAAGACTCAAAATATAAAAAACGAACAGTTTGGAGGGAACATATGAGTAATAAAAATTGTCAAAAGTAACGCTTTGTCAAGATTAAATAATACTTGAAGGTGTCGGAAATTTTGAGTAGAAATTTCTTATGTGGGGTTTGTCCCACATTGACCATTCCCACAAAGTCTCCACACTTTATAAGGCTTTATCTCTTATAGAAAGTGATTGGAAGATAGGCCTTGGAGAAGCAAATTAGGCTCACCCTTGGGGTTGGGCTTTGGGGTGCGTTAATTAATTGGTAATTAATATATAATTAATTATAAGGGCAAAAGACTGTTTAATACCCTCATGTTTCGTGGTTTTCAACATTTAGTACATCAAGTTTTTTTCGTCTCAAAGTCATACCTAAAGTGTTAATTTTGGGACAGTCTCATACATCTGTTAGTCAAACTGTTAAATCTGCCGTTAACTGATTACGTGGTGCCCATGTGAACAATGACTGGACGCCACGTGTCATTAAGAGGTCCACGTGGAATTTTTTTTTTTTTGAGAAGGGGTTCAAAAAAAAAAAAAAAAACAGTGGTTCCTAAAACTGCAGCAACCATGGCTTTATCTTCTTCATCCCAAACCCCTCATCCTAAACCCATCTCAATCTTCATCACCAAAATCCAAAAAAAATCAACAACCCTACAAAAATCAAGCTAAAACTTTCAAAACCCAGATCAAATCTCAGCCCCAAATACCCCCTAAACCATGAAAAAAAAATCAAACAACAAAGAAATCTGGAAAATCCAATAAAAACCCAAATCCAAGTTTTCGTCGATCCGCACGCAGAGCCATGAAGATCAGAACTTTGAAGCTCCGAGAGGCCCACGAGCAGCGGTGGGTGGCCGTCGTACTGCTCGATGATGTGGGACCTGTAGGCCTACCACATCGTGACGACCTCCTTCTCCAACCCCACAATCGCTATCCACGACTCTCTTATCCTGTTCAGCTATCCCAAGCTCCTCCGCCACCGCCGCGACAACGTCACGACTCCCGCTCTCGGCCCCAAATCCACCTGCCTCACTTCCAGCTCCGTCAACCACTCCGTCAAGCTTTACAAGTTTCCCGGTCAATATCTCCCAACCAAGTAAACAAACAACACCCATATCTGAATTTCCATCCAAAATCAAATACAACAAATTAGGGTTTCGTAATTTGAGAAATTGGGATCTGAGATTTGGGTATAACAAGGAGAAGAATAACAAATTCATAATAAAGTTTGAAGCTTTTAAATATACAAATATGCACAAGAATGTAAATGGCAGGTCAATAGTACAAGGACCCATATATTCAAATTTTAGATAGAGAAAGAGAGATTGTGAGAGAGGAGAGAAAAGAAAGGAGAAAGGAGAGAGAAAACTTACTCAGGTGGGTGTAAAACGGCTCTTTAGGGTTTTGCCCTTCTGGCGAGAGAGAGAGCAGAGAGAAACCTGAGAGAGAGAGAGAGAGAGAGAGAAAGAGAGAGAGGAAAGAGGAAAAAGGAGAGGAGAGAAGAGAAAGGAGAGAGGGGAGTGAGCAGTGGAGATGGAAGTTGGCGCGGGCGAGGGAGCAAGGGGCTTACTGTCGCACTAGTGGGGATGACGAAGGGGGAAGGAAAAAATGAGGGAGGAATCTGGCCCTTTGTCCAATGAGGAAGACGAAGGGGGAAGGAAAAAAGGGGTTTTGTTTTTTTTATTTATTTTAAGTAATTTTATTTAATTAATTTTTTAATTTTTTTAATGACACGTGGTGCCCAGTCATTGTCCATATGGGCGCTACGTCATCAGTTAACAGCAGACTTAACAGTTTGACTAACGGATGTATGAGACTGTCCCAAAATTAACACTTTAGGTATGATACTGAGACGAGAAAAACTTGATGTACTAAATATTGAAAACCACGAAATATGTGGGTAGTAAACAGTCTTTTGTCCTAATTATAAATACTATAGTTTCATTAATATATACTATATAATAAATACTATATAAATACTATATAATTAATAATTAAATTATTTAATTAATTATTTTTCGAATTTAATTAATTATTTTTAATTAAATTCAAATTTAATTACTTTTTTTTTTTTTTTGAAAAGACTTATCCTTTCAGATGAAGTCTAAGAGTTCTTTCTAAACACAGAGCAAAGCACCTCTCTGAAGAGATGTCTCTTAACAGTCACACCCCATTCTCATACCTGTTGCCAACAAGCATCCATCTGCTATATATACATCCATCTTCATGGCATTTAGAACACAGAAAATAATCAACTTCATCTTCAACATTCCTAACCCTTCTTACTGAGAGAACCACACTAAATTCGTCAGAAGTTAAATTTTCCGGTGCTGAAATTTTAACTTGATCGTTGAATCCTGGTGAAGCAGACGTCCGTAGAACTACAAGCACAAAGTAGGGACGAAATTTCTATTTCAAGGATATTGCGATACGCAAGCCTCGATCTTCAAGTTGTCTGTTTTTTATAACTCGTATTCTAGTTTATATTCTATTAATTCCTATTGTGTTTATTATTTATTATCATATATAAACTATCACAGATTGTTAACATATATCCAACAGAAGGCTTGTTTGTTGTCAGCATCCTCAAGAGGTTCTCCAACAATATAACGTAATAATTGCTCCACCTGGGCTCTATCCTGTAAACTGAAAACATAAACTTACACAAGGGGATCAATTATTCATCCACAATCAAGTTCCCTATTATACAAGATTTCATCTACGTATAATTCCTCCAAAATTCCCAAAAACTGTGAGGAAGGACTGTTTGCACTCAAAATATACCCATTTTTACTTATTTGGGCAATTTGGGTAAAATATGGTATTTGAAGGATTAATATGCAAGAAAGCTAACTTGGAAAGATATTTGGTTGCAAGTGGATGGGTTTGACACTATAATATTGTTTTTCCTATTTGTTTTGGTGGTGGAGGTTTGCCAAGAGAGTTGTTTAATCAAAGATAAAGTGCATGCTTTTTCATGCAAGTGGATGGAAAGTCACCATGCATGCTTTCGGGCAAGAATATGTGAAAGAAGTCAACTTGCTTCTTTTAATTGTTAGTTTATTACAAGTGGGAAAACATGTGATGAAAGCATGTGGTGGAAATGCAAGTTCCCCTTTTCATATTATTTCTCCATGCAAGTTGGCAAGTGAAAAGCAGGCTGCCCAAGCAATGGAATACAAACTGCCCAAGTTTCTTTCAGACAGGTGCAATGTCTTCAGCAGGGGGTTTCCTCCAGACCTCTATATAAAGGAGCACAAGCACAAGGATTATACACACTCAAACAAACAAACACTCAAACAAACAAACAAATACAAGCACAAACTTTGCTCAAATGCCAGATTTGCCTTCAAACGAAGCTGTAGTCAGCCCAAGCCTTCATCCCTTTCGGGATAAACCCTCACTCAAGCCTTTGTAATAGCTCTGCTACCCTGTTCAATTCTTGCTGTAGTATCGATTCCTTTTTGTAAACTCATCTCCTTACCCCTTTTCTAAAGCTCTCAACCCCCTTGATAAACCACAAAGATAGGAAATTGCAAGACGATCAGCCTTGTCCGACCCTCTTTGTTTTTGTCTTTTCATTCATTAGCCTAGCAATATGTTGTATACTTCAAGTTGTATTCAAGTTATTTCTAGTAAGATGGCTATTAAAAAACTCTCTCAGTGCTTGAATCCGATTTGAATATGTCCTCACAGTTCAAACTAGATCTAAGTCTTAAGCCCTCGGGCATGTAAGATTTGATCACTTAAAAGTCCTTGGCCTCAAGGCATAAAAAAGAACCTTATGTGGACTTAACCCATCCACGACAAGCTTTGATAACAAGAAGTCCGAAGTTACTTAAGGCGTAAGTAATCGACTTATCCCTTAGTTTTATTTCTATTATATTATGATTACCATAGAACGTTTGAGTATGGAATAAATTCTGATAGGAAGCCTCAAGGCCTATATCTAAGGCCCTACAAAGGCACCTATTTGGATTCATTCTATTCCTCAGGCTAGAACGTTTGAGTATAGAAGGGATTCTGATGGGAATATTCAAGGCCTATATCTAAAGCCCTACAAAGGCACCTATTTGGATTCATTCTGCTCTTCGGGCTCAGGTAATCAGAATTATAATGGTTATAAGACTCATACAATCAATGAAACGAACATTATATGTGCAAGTACTAAGTTAGTTACTGACTGGAAGCCTCAAGGCCTATATCTAAGGCCCCACAAAGGCACATGTCATAACTAACATAGTCTCTCAGATATATATACAACTAAAACTCAACATCCGCTTTACATCTGCCATGCTGAAGATGGTAGTGGCACGCCTGAGCACTCAAAAGTTAATCTTGATTGTGAGCTTCAAGGCCTATACTTAAGGCCCCATGAAGGCACCTTTCAACGTTAACTCTGTCCTTTTCTTTCAGCTTTGCCCGACAAGCCTTGCCTGATAAGCCCGCCAATGAAGCAGAAGCCTGACAAAAATCATCAACCGGCGCCAACCTCTCGGGGAGCTGTGTGCTCGTCGGCCAGGGAACATCCCCGACGGAAATTCCTGCCACGAACAAGGACAACAAATTCTGGTATTGAATTTAATATATATGTACATGAGGGAACTTTGATAATATCAATAGTAGTACAATCCGTAAAGAGAAGGCAGTGCATAGAAACTAGATGCAGCTTACTGTTCAATAACTCCACAATTTGGAGTAAAAGCGTGAAGTTACGGATAAGCTTCCCGTAAGGACCTTTGACCTCGATGATCTTGGCATGGACTTTGATCTTGACACTGTCGGGGATGTCCGTCGTCTCAAAGGAGAGGATGGTCTCCATCTCAGCTGCTCTGGTTGTTTCTTTCACTCCCTCTCGCTCTACGACCCTGGTTAGAATTAACAAGACGGAAGGAGTGGAAGTCTTTGAGTTTTTTTTTTAAATTTTTTTTTTTTTGGGTCAGAACAGTCGAAGGATTTGAGGTTATGGAGGTAGAGAATAGCACAAAGATAAAAAAAAAGAACGAAAATAGAGGTTAAACGAACGTAACTTGCTGTCAGGGGCAAAATCGAAAATTTATTATGTGGGCCATGTTGATTGGATTGATTAAGGGGAACTTTAACGAAAAGCTCATGGTATTTTTCATTTTAACGAAAAACCACATTTTTACACTAAAAAGTCAATTCTAGTACTATTCACTTTACCCTTTATTTTGTCCTTATCATAAAACTCAAAGTTTGAAGCCCTTTTCATTAGTTTTCCTTTAATTTTAAATATTAAATTTTGTCCTAATCATTAAATAAAATTACACTTAGGTTTTTTGTTAAAATATAAAGTTTTTGAGTCCTTAGTTTTCCTTTTTTAAAAAGTCTAACATACAATTGATGTGAGAATTACTTGACACACAAATTAAACCCTCTTTTTGACAATTGTAGTATAGATGTAAGTAGGGTATCGTTCTAGGCCGGGGATTAGGAGGGATTGCTAAATCACTTGAAAACTAATTTAAAAACATAAAAACAAAGTTAAAAATGTAAACAAAAGATTTTAAAACAAGAAAGTAAAAGGGAGATTTGGGTTTGGTGAAGTTGAAAGTAAAAACGAATAAACTAAAAACTTAAATAGATTTTAAACAAATTTGGGTTGAATGGATAATGGAAGGCTAGCTAAGGGGTTCTTCTCCACACATGTCTTGCTTGCATACAAAATGATTTCCAATTGCATTTCAATAACTTATTAATTCTCAACGCCCCAAATTAACCGTGAATTGCACTAATTAACCCTCAGTTTTTCCACAAGTTATTGGGTTGGATGATTGCATACGACAACCCAAAACATTCCCTACAAGTTCCCTACATGAATTGCATAATAGAGATACAAGAAAGAATCATTAAGTTCTATGAAAAACATAAGCATTGACGAGGCACTCGTTACTATGATTTGCATGAAACTTATGCCAAGGATTTACTTAACACAATCGTGACTAGCGACTTTTACTACTCATGAATATAAGTTCATAACGATTAGGTGAAATTCCCTTATACTCTAGCATCATATTTATGCATGCAAACTAAGTATGCATCCCTAATCAACATACATAAACATGTTATCAATCAAATAGATAAGTAAATCGAATTCATAACTTATGAAACGCAATTAAAAGTAATCAAATCATATTGCAAGCATTAACATGGTTTCGAATCCCCCCCTAGCCAAGGGGGGTTTAGTTCCTCATTATTACAAAACAAAGATAAACAAATTTAAACATTGAAAAACAAAGGAAAGAAAGCACCTAAACGTTCCAACGATCCATGTTGGATAGCAAGTGCGTCTAAGGACTTTTCTCCTTCTCTTTGCCGCAACAACAAGGTTGGAATGATGTTGAAGGGTTGGTTATTTGGAGGAATGGATGGGAAGGGGTTTAGATATGTAGGAGAGGCAAGGAAAGGCTTGGAGAATGGTTAATTTCTGGATGATTTGAATGAGGTTGATGCCATGGTATTTATAGGAAGAGGATGGACTTGTTTAACACAAAATGTTGGTGGAATTGAGTAGGTGAGCATGGCAAAGAGTGGGAATTGTTGGTGGGTTAGGTATTGAGTCATCCACTCACATGTCATGGTTAGCTAAGCATTGCATCATCCACTCACATGTCATGGTGAGCTAAGCATTGCATCATCCACTCACATGTCATGGTGAGTTAAGCATTGCATCATTACTCAAATTTCTGGTGGAGGTGGAAGTAAAAGCCACGGCATTGATATGTTTTGAGTGAAGTTTTGGCCAATCCTTCTAGAAATTTATCCGTTCTTGCAACTTGTATTTGTTTCACCAGATTTTTAGCATGTTCTTAGCCTCTTTTGTCTTCAAATTCGTCCATCCATCTTGCTCATATCATATGTAATCCATTCCAAGCTCAAAACTGCTCCAAAATGCACCAAAATGCACTTTCTTGCTACCTTAGCCCTTTGGACCTACAAACACACGAAAATGGCTTAAAGTACTAAAATAACTAAGAACTAATAACGTAAATGCAAGAAAACTAGTTAACTAAGTCGCATAAATATGCGTCTATCAACAATACATGCTTTAAACATGTACGCACCTGCGTTTCAATAATACATATAAAATTCATGTATTCAATACATATTTTTGATAAATTAAAATGATTAATTTATTTAAATAAATATTAAAATAAAAAATGGCAGAATTTTTCAAAATAAAATTTTGGCAAAGTTGTTGAATAATACACGAACATATCTTTCACATATTATATCCGTTCTGTATTTTACAAACCATTGTCAGAGGCTAAAGGGCTATAGATATTCTTTGTTACTCATAGGATTTTTATTACATATAAAAGTAAGGATAAAAATACTTTAAAATACTTGCAAGAAAACAAAGTAGTTGTAATAAGAATACTCATGCAAGATTGTTCTCCACATGGATTAGTTAAAAAAATTTATATTAAAGCCAAATATTAATTAATTATTTTAAACAAAGTTTTGAAAATGTTGATTTTGGCATTTTAAACATAATAAAAACTAATTTTAATTAAAACAATTAATGTCACTGATAGACGCATATTTATGCGACTTAGTTAACTAGTTTTCTTGCATTTACGTTATTAGTTCTTAGTTATTTTAGTACTTTAAGCCATTTTCGTGTGTTTGTAGGTCCAAAGGGCTAAGGTAGCAAGAAAGTGCATTTTGGTGCATTTTGGAGCAGTTTTGAGCTTGGAATGGATTACATATGATATGAGCAAGATGGATGGACGAATTTGAAGTCAAATGAGGATAGAAACATGCTAAAAATGTGGTGAAACAAATACAAAGTGCAAGAAGGGATAGGTTTCTAGAAGGATTGGCCAAAACTTCACTCAAAAACCTCAACGCCGTGGCTTTTACTTTAAAGCAACCAGAAATTTGAGTGATGATGCAATGCCTAACTCACCATGACATTTGAGTGGATGATGCAATGCTTAACTCACCATGACATGTGAGTGAATGATGCAATGCTTAGCTAACCATGACATTTGAGTGGATACCTAACCCACCAACATTTTTCACCAACAATTCCCACTCTTTATAGTGCTCACCTACTCAATTCCACCAAAATTTTGTGTTAAACAAGTCCATCCTCTTCCTATAAATACCATGGTAGCAACCTCATTCAAATCATCCAAGAATAAACCATTCTATAAGCTTTTCCTTGCCTCTCCCTACATATCTAAACTTCCCCCATCCATTCCTCCAAATAACCAACTCTTCAACATCATTCCAACCTTGTTGTTGCGGTAAAGAGAAGGAGAAAAGTCCTTGGACGCGCTTGCTATCCAACATGGATCGTTGGAACGTTTAGGTGCTTTCTTTCCTTTGTTTTTCAATGTTTAAATTTGTTTATCTTTGTTTTGTAATAATGAGGAACTAAACCCCCCTTGGCTAGGGGGGGATTCGAAACACATGTCCTTGCTTGCATTATGATTTGATTACTTTTAATTGCGTTTCATAAGTTATGAATTCAATTTACTTATCCGTTCGTATAAAAACTGATTTGTGTATGTTGATTGAGGGTCGACACTTAGTTTGCATGCATGAATTCGATGCTAGAATATAAGGGAGTTTCACCTAATCGTCATGAACTTATATTCACAAGTAGTGAAGGTTGCTAGTCACAATCGCGTTAAGTAAATTCTTGGCATAAGTTTCATGCAATTCATAGTAACGAGTGCCTCGTCAATGCTTATGATTTTCATAGAACTTAATGATTCTTGCTTGTATCTCTATTATACAATTCATGTAGGGAACTTGTGAGGAATGCTTTGGGTTGTCGTATGCAATCATCCAACTCAATAAAAGTAGGAAAATCTGAGGGTTAATTTAAGCGTACCTAATTAACTTGGGGCATTGAGAATTAATAAGTTATTGAAATACAATTGGAAATCGTTTTGTATGCAAGCAAGACATGTGTGGAGAAGAACCCTCTAGCTAAAGCCCATCAAGTTCGTTTTAAAGTTTTAGTTTATTGGTTTTACTTTCACTTAATCAAACTCAAATCCCCCTTTTTCTTTCTTGTTTTTAAGTTCTTTTATTTACATTTTTAACTTTGTTTTTAAGTTTCAAGTGATTTAGCAATCCCTCCTAATCCCCGGCTTAGAACGATACCCTACTTATACTTATACTACAATTGTCAAAAGAGGGTTTAATTTGTGTGTCAAGTAATTTTCACATCAAATTTTGGCGCCGTTGCCGGGGATTAGCAAATTTGCTAATCCCTTGTTTATGTTTTTGTTTGTGTTTATTTATATTTTTTTCTTTTTATTATTTTTGTGTTTTTGTCTTTTACTTTTGATATTTGATTTAGTTTTCTTTCTTTGAATTGAGGTACAAATGGAGCAAGACCTGGATTCTACTAGTATTCAAGATCTATTGGCACAACTCACTGCTCAATTAACTCATAATGCCGAACGGACCACAATGCCAAGTATCCCTACATTTGATGTGCCCTATGGGCAAGGATATCAAGGTCCTCAATTTTCTGCAAATGAAGATGTTTGGGGATATCAAGGCCATAACCAATCAAGGGGCAACATGTTTTCCAATGCTTACAATTCAGATTGGAGAGATTATTCAGATTACATGTGGGGAGAACCTCAACAATTCCAACAAGGTGGATATTGGCAGCAAGAAGACGCGTTCTATTCAAGACCTATGCAGCCACCACAGCATCCCCCACAACAATTCCAATCGAATCAAAGTATGCCCGTGGATTATAATCAAATGCTTGAAGAATTAATTTCTTCGGTACAGGGTTCACAAAAAGAAGAACAATTGCCGCCATCGGAAGAGTTCTATCAGTGGCCATATGAACCGTCACAGCCACCAGAACAATCAACCCAATTCAATTCAGGTACGTCCTTGGATAATGATACACTTAATAATTTACTCACCTCTTTGAATCAGGGAGTAGAAAATCAAAACCAGGAGATGCAAGACCGAGTCAGAAGAGTGGACGAATTGGAGATGCATGTTGGGCAGATTATGGAATTCATGGCACGGATTCAAGAGCAAAGTGAAGTCTCCAACTCAACTCTTGAAAATTCAAAGGCAGAAGTTGAAATCGATGAAGCCATCACCTTGGAAGGTGACATAGAGGATGAAGTTGTCCCAGAACTATCCAAACACAGCCCGAACAGGGATGAATTGCTGATGCAAGCAGAAGATGAGGAGGACGACCTGGACAGTTTAGAAGAATTCTTGCTACAAGCTCCTCAAATCCCTATGTCATCCAACTCAGGTGAGGAAGTTCCCATTTCATTTCATTCTAATGATATTCCTATTCTTGGTGCAACAAAGCAGGTCCTAGATCGTGTTGAATATTTCAAAGGCCTTTGTTTCCCAAGAAGAATGATTCAAGAGAAAGTAGTGGCTAAAGAATGTCAAGACTTCATCCAAGAGGCTGTGCATGAGACAATCAAGCCCGAAGCAGTAGAGTTTGATGACCCGGGACAAGCCACAACCATCATAGTAAACCTGGCCAAGTTCAAAGTCCCGGAAATGTTCAAAAATGTCGTGTTTGTTTTTGAGTTTGTGTCGGAGAAAGAAAGTAAGCCATCTTCTCCAATTTTAATTTTAATGTATACTAACATTTTTCTGATTTTGATGATTCAGGCACCCACTCGTGAATTCAGACCATTGCCGAATCATTTCAAGTATCACCTCCCATTAAAAGATAAATTCCATGCTTTGGAGCCGATGGGAGTTAAGGGAAAGATTCGTCCGGCTAAAGACGTTAAATCAAGCGCTTCTTGGGAGGCAACCCAAGCATTCAACGAAGGGAGACTTTGAAATTGCTCAACAAATCTTTTTCCGATCAGATTTGCACTCTTAAACCCTTCTCTTTACTGCATTTATTTTAGCTTGTTTAAGTTCATTAATTGTTAGTTTATTTAAGTGTGAATCTTGTTTAGGGTAAATAAAGTTTTTTTACTTTGATTTACATATTTTACATTACATTTTTTTACATTGCTTAAAAAAAAAAAAAAAAAAAAAAAAAGAAAAGATAAAATTTAAAATTAATGATAAATACAAAAAAAAAAAAAAAAACAATTAAAAAAAAAATAATAATAATAATACAAAAAAAAAATACATAAAAAAAAAAAAAAAAAAAAAAAAAAGTAAAGTACAAATATTTTACAATGATGTAAACTAATAGTATTCATTGGTCGGGTGGTGCTTCAGTAGTAGGCGGGGCTTCAGCAGTCGGCGGGGCCACAGAAGGAGGAGGCGGCAGAGGTTGATCAGTTGGAGCTTCACTACGCGGTGCCGCTCCAGAAGACGAAGGCAGATGTTGTTGGAACAAACCCACAAACCTCCGATGATCAAGTAAAATTTGACCATCGGTGTCCTGCATCTGGTCAATCTTCCTCTTCATGCTGGTGGCATAGCTGTGTGCGAGCTTGTGCAATTCCTTATTCTCATGCTTGAGCCCTTTAATCTCTTGCTTGAGACTCTGTATTTCAGCCACCAAGGATTCAACGTGACGGGTTCGGGCATATAGGCGTTGGGCCATGTTAGATACGGAACCCGCACACTGCACACTAAGAGCCAGAGACTCCTTGACCGCCAATTCATCAGACCGCCTTGCGAGCAGTCTGTTATCTCTGGGAGTGACAAGGTTTCGGGCCACCACCGCAGCGGTCATGTCATTTTTCATCACCGAATCCCCAACGGTAAGAGGACCGGTAGGGGATATGAAGGATGGGCGCCATATGTTGTCTGGTGAAGGCGGAGCTGCCTCTTCACCACGGTTCAAATCAAAACGACGATCGGAAGGGCCAGACATTTTTCAAATGTGGTGAAGAAAGAAAAGAGATCGGACAGATTAAGATTTCGGAAGTGCAAGAAAGGAGTGTTTACTGGAGGGATAAGTGTGTTGTGGAACAAGATTAACGCCTCTATAAAAAGGAAGAAATCAAAGAGGCGATCCTCAGAAATTGAAGAGGCGTCCTCTCGCAAATCGAAGAGTCGGGGCTCCGTTCTCAAAAGCCGGATTCTTTTCTCAAAAGAGGCGTTTAATTTCTTAAAAGTTGGGCTTGCTCAGAAACCACGAGCCGAACCCCGGATTTCGAAAGATCAATTCGTTCAGACGTGTTGTCACCCGTCACACGCAAACTCAGCTCTGCGAAAATCACGGGCAGTCTGTCGAAGCGCCGATTCCAACCATCTGTCTCTCTCAGCCTAGTCAGCACTTGTCACATGCAACTGGCAGCTTTGCGGAAATTACGGGCAGCTTTGTCAGAAAGCGCGTAATTTGTACTATTCATCCATCCACCGGCTGCCGACAATGAGTGAGAGAACAGTTCCGGTTGTGAAGACAAGTCCTATAAGTTTCTACCTTCGCCTTCCACAGCAAAAGCACACTCTCTCAGCAAACCCTCTCAACATTTCTTCATCTCCGAAAATGCATTCCCAAAGAATCCTCTCGAGTCACTCTGTGTTCCTCATTCCTTGGGATACTCCTGCGAACAACCCATTCAAAGCAAAAGTATTTCATATCATAAAGGTTGAAAGCAAGAGTATCTCATATCATGTTTTCTCCTTCCTTCTCCTTGTTCCTGATTGCTTACCTAGCCTTGCTCTCGAGTACTCATCATGTTGTGCTTCCTCTTCGTCTCTCACGTATAAGGGAAGTGAAGATGATACCTCGAAGCATGTGGAGACAAATTGCCAATTCATCCCCAGCTAGGGACAAGGAGAAAGAAAGCAAGAGGTGGGCACTTGGAAAGATTGAAGAAAGAATCAGACCAAAACACCTCTACCTCGTGCCTGCCCGCCGTGCTGAAGAAACAAGCAGAGAAGAATGCAGACTGTGCAATTCTCGCTCAGAATTCCAAACCAGTTCGAGATCAAAGCTGTGGAAAGTCAACAAGCACGACCAATGATTACTTATTAGTTTTATTCATTATCTTTTATCGTAATTTTCAAATTTTTGTTTGCAATTTTTTTTTATTTTCTTGCGTTACTTAACTGAATTATTTCTTTTCTTTGCAGGAACTTTTGGTTATTTCCACCCTTGAAGTTGATTGCAGAATTCTAGCTTGGGGGTCATCGCTTGATTTTACTGCAAATTAGGGAAGTTTTCAGTCCAATTGCTTTATTTTGTTTCTTATTATTTATTTTATTTTATTTTATTTTATTTGCATTATCGTGTTTTCTGACATTGGGGACAATGTCAAGTTTAAGTGTGGGGGGGTAACTAAGTGTTTTTGGTGCAAATTCGTGGGATTTTATCACCCTTAACTTAAAGACTTGTTCCTTGCTGTTTTTAAGTGTTTTTAAGTGTTTTTAAGTTGTTTTGATGTGTTTTAGTGTGTTTTGAAGTAAAAATCCGAAAATCACATAAAAATTTGAAAAATTTGTTTTAAAAACCCAAAGAGGGTTGTTTTTGTGTGGTTGTTTGTGTCGTAGGGTACCTTCCAACACAATAATGAGGATTCGATTTGTAATTGCATGACGGTTAAAGAAAGTTATAAACATGGATAAAAGTTTGATTTACTCTTTGGTTTATGCTTGGTTGTGGTTATAACTTATGAATTCACATAAAGGAAAAATTAGTTTTTGTAACATGCTTGAAGGAAGTAACTCAAACTAACGCTACAACCTTGTGAGACTTGAGCCTAAACGTTTATTTGGAGAGTTAATAATCTGTGAACTTGTTGCTTTCTTAAGTCGTTGCATGATCTCATTATTCTTTGCTTGGTTGCTACTTAGAAGGCGTGTCATCATTTAGTTCCAAATGCTAGAACTCATGCCCAATTCATTCAAAGCATGTTATTGATTTGCATAACACATATTCAAGATAAAGTTGTGTAGTGACCACCACCATAGCCAAAAAGCCGTAAAACCTTACTCCATTATATGTTTAGGTGTTAACCCCATTGAGCCTTGTTTAGCCTTTTCTTTGTTAACCCACATCATTCTCACCTAGCCTAGATTAGGACTATCCATACCCTCGTTCTTAAAGTATAGTAAGCATAATTCAAATTGAATTCCTTTGTGGCAGAAACCAAGTGTGGGGGAAATTTTTATTTTGTGAATTGTGTGCCATAGGCACGGGTAGAAAGAAAAGAAAAGAAAAGAAAAAAAAAAATTGAAAAAAAAAAAAAAAAAAAAAAAAAAGTTGTGAAAAGAATTCAAAGTGTTGAAGTAAGGGTCCAAAACAATAAATTCGGTCCTAAAAAGTTGTTTAAATCTTCCCCTTGTGTTTTAAAGTTAATTTCTGCAATCTAAGTGAATTCTAAGTCTCAATTTTACTACTTTGCTTACTAACGCTTGAAGAACGTTTGTTTTCCCTATCCTTTCTTTGTTAAACCAATACCCCAAGCCCCGTTACAACCCTTAACTTCTATCTTGAGTGTTATGTGCTTCAATTTGTGGAGTTTGAAATTGGTATGAGCATATGGTGTCATTGGTTCTCGCATCTAAGTAGTAGCATTCCATTCATGAGATCATATCTAAACATGCTTATTAACTCCGGAAATTGCATTCTTTGTGATACTTATATGTGAGCATTCGTTTTTATATCCACATCAATTCTCTCACATATAACTAGTATAGGGTGTGTAGTTAGAAAATCTGAGTGAAAATAGAGTGCATATCTTGTAAGGATTGAGGGAATTCTCTAAGGCATGTTACTACATTCAAAACATTGTTTTAATTGGTTAATTGTGAACTAGTATGTAGTGACTATGATTAAGTATGTGCTTAAGTGTTAAATTAACTCAAATCTGTGAGAATGATAATCCTTAACATGTCATGTGCATTGGAAATCCCTAAAGCAAACGTTGGAAGGTTTAGGTTATGTTGGTTTTGTTTTGTTTTATTTCTTTGTTTTGCTCGAGGACTAGCAAAAACTAAGTGTGGGGGAATTTGATAGACGCATATTTATGCGACTTAGTTAACTAGTTTTCTTGCATTTACGTTATTAGTTCTTAGTTATTTTAGTACTTTAAGCCATTTTCGTGTGTTTGTAGGTCCAAAGGGCTAAGGTAGCAAGAAAGTGCATTTTGGTGCATTTTGGAGCAGTTTTGAGCTTGGAATGGATTACATATGATATGAGCAAGATGGATGGACGAATTTGAAGTCAAATGAGGATAGAAACATGCTAAAAATGTGGTGAAACAAATACAAAGTGCAAGAAGGGATAGGTTTCTAGAAGGATTGGCCAAAACTTCACTCAAAAACCTCAACGCCGTGGCTTTTACTTTAAAGCAACCAGAAATTTGAGTGATGATGCAATGCCTAACTCACCATGACATTTGAGTGGATGATGCAATGCTTAACTCACCATGACATGTGAGTGAATGATGCAATGCTTAGCTAACCATGACATTTGAGTGGATACCTAACCCACCAACATTTTTCACCAACAATTCCCACTCTTTATAGTGCTCACCTACTCAATTCCACCAAAATTTTGTGTTAAACAAGTCCATCCTCTTCCTATAAATACCATGGTAGCAACCTCATTCAAATCATCCAAGAATAAACCATTCTATAAGCTTTTCCTTGCCTCTCCCTACATATCTAAACTTCCCCCATCCATTCCTCCAAATAACCAACTCTTCAACATCATTCCAACCTTGTTGTTGCGGTAAAGAGAAGGAGAAAAGTCCTTGGACGCGCTTGCTATCCAACATGGATCGTTGGAACGTTTAGGTGCTTTCTTTCCTTTGTTTTTCAATGTTTAAATTTGTTTATCTTTGTTTTGTAATAATGAGGAACTAAACCCCCCTTGGCTAGGGGGGGATTCGAAACACATGTCCTTGCTTGCATTATGATTTGATTACTTTTAATTGCGTTTCATAAGTTATGAATTCAATTTACTTATCCGTTCGTATAAAAACTGATTTGTGTATGTTGATTGAGGGTCGACACTTAGTTTGCATGCATGAATTCGATGCTAGAATATAAGGGAGTTTCACCTAATCGTCATGAACTTATATTCACAAGTAGTGAAGGTTGCTAGTCACAATCGCGTTAAGTAAATTCTTGGCATAAGTTTCATGCAATTCATAGTAACGAGTGCCTCGTCAATGCTTATGATTTTCATAGAACTTAATGATTCTTGCTTGTATCTCTATTATACAATTCATGTAGGGAACTTGTGAGGAATGCTTTGGGTTGTCGTATGCAATCATCCAACTCAATAAAAGTAGGAAAATCTGAGGGTTAATTTAAGCGTACCTAATTAACTTGGGGCATTGAGAATTAATAAGTTATTGAAATACAATTGGAAATCGTTTTGTATGCAAGCAAGACATGTGTGGAGAAGAACCCTCTAGCTAAAGCCCATCAAGTTCGTTTTAAAGTTTTAGTTTATTGGTTTTACTTTCACTTAATCAAACTCAAATCCCCCTTTTTCTTTCTTGTTTTTAAGTTCTTTTATTTACATTTTTAACTTTGTTTTTAAGTTTCAAGTGATTTAGCAATCCCTCCTAATCCCCGGCTTAGAACGATACCCTACTTATACTTATACTACAATTGTCAAAAGAGGGTTTAATTTGTGTGTCAAGTAATTTTCACATCAGTCACATCCCGCCGTAGGCCCCGACCACATCCTGAGCTCGACTCCACCGTAGCACGATATTGTCCCCTTTAGGTCCCGACCACGTCCTCACGGTTTTGTTTCTGGGAACTCATACGAGAACTTCTCAGTTGGTCACCAATCAAGGGATTGCTCTCGCGCGCTACTCGCTTAACTTCGGAGTTCCGATGGAACCCGAAACCAGTAAGTTTCCAAAAGGCCTCGTGCTAGGTAGAGATGGGAATATACATATAAGGCTTAAAGGATCCACTCCTCTGGGCGATGTGGGATGTTAAAATCCACCCCCCTTAGGGGCCCGACGTCCTCGTCGGCACACTTTTGGACAGGGATTGGTTCTGATACCAAATTGTCACATCAAGGCCCGGGCCCCCACCACATCCCAGGCTCGACTCCACCGTAGCACGATATTTTCCGCTTTGGGCCCCAACTACACCATCATGGGATTGCTCTCGCGCACTACTCGCTTAACTTCGGAGTTCCGATGGAACCCGAACCCAGTGAGTTTCCAAAAGACCTCGTGCTAGGTAGATATGGGAATATACATATAAGGCTTAGAGGATCCACTCCCCTGGACGATGTGGGATGTTACAATTAAAGATATCGAGAAAGTAAGGAAAACAAAATAAAAGAGTCGTTGAAAATAAAGTTGTAAAGCACTAGGGTTTCATCGTTACCTTAACAATCCTACGTAGTTCTTCCAATTACTTATAACTTACATATGCATATTCTGAAGGTTAGGTTTTCCTAAAGTATGCTTTACTTGGACCCCGAATATTCCTAAAGTATGCTTTACTTGGACCCCAAATATAGAACGCATATCAAACATGCAATCCATCTATTGTGTTGAGCTCAAATCTAAAAATGCAAAACTCATTAAGTTTTATAAAAGGGAGACTTTGGATGCGGTCCTTAGCTATGAATATTCTTTTATTGAAACCTTGTTGGTTTTTAATTTTTTATCGAGGTCCCTGAAATTAATGCGATAATTTATTTCTATATACGTTACTATATTTTTTAAATTAAAAATTAAAAATTTTAGTTGTTTATATAAATGAGATTTTAAATCAAAAACCATAATTTATGGAATTAAAAATATTAAAATATAAATATACTATTCATTGTGTGTGTGTGTGTGTGTGTGTGTAAACATGGGTACATTCATCGAAACATGGGTACATTCTTCAAAATCACAAAAAAAAAAGATATTATGCTTAATAACATTAATAAATTTCTTCGATTAAACTTGACATGGATACATTTTAAAATCAAAGCATAAAGAATTAATGTACCCATATAAGTTTAAAAATGGATTAGAAAAAAATTGAATAGATTTTATAAAAAAAAAGGTACATTTTACATATAACAAATTGGTATATTTAAGAATGAGTACATTTTAAGATTAAAAAAATTTACATGAATGGGTACATATAATTAGCATGGGTACATTTAGCAAAATAAAAAGTACAAATAAAAAAAATATGGGTACAAATACAAATAAACTTTAAAAAATATGGGCACAAAAAGAAATTAATATATGGGTACAAATTAAAATTGAAAAGAAAATTGGTACAAATTAAAAAAGAATTACAAATTAAAAATGGGTACAAACTAAAACTAAAAATATATGATAAAAAAATTTAGTCATAAATATAAATATACTAATTGTAATATTTTTAACATTAAATGAATATATTTAGAAATAAAATAATATTTTATTATTGAAATAATTAATGATGTTATTAATACCCAAGGACCTTGATAAAAAATTGAAAATGAATAGGATTTTAATCATGATATTATCTTTTGATGGTGAATTATCTTGATACTTTCTTGTACAAGATAGATGAGATGCAAACTATATCTCAAGCTTTGGGACTTTGTTTGGGCCCAAAATACTGGTTTGGGTCGAGTTCAGAATTGTTCTTGGTCCGGAAGCCTTGCTTAGGGGTCGTTGGGGGTCATTCGGTTCATAGACCGCATAGCCAAGGCCACCCGTGTCCTATCAGGAAGTGGAGTACTCCAGATAAAGAGGAAGTGGGTGAGTCCCATTGTGAGACGGACATATGGGGTAGTTGAATCCTAATACAAGAAGGAGTCTCAGCAGGATGAGGATGCTGAAACTTGGGAATGAATGCGGCCTGATAAGGGGTGGAGTTCAAAGTCTTAATAAGAGTAGAACTGGCCGAGATTGTTAAAGTTATCGAAGATTCTAGTTAATAGGGTTCCTTTATTCTATGGTTTATTCATGGACGTGTTAATAACCCTCTTATACTTGTTTGTTTTCTGTTTAGACTTAGTCGATTACCACGATTCTAGGGATTGTTTTATCGTGGGTTGTTATTTCATTTTCTGGTTGATGTTAGGCTATTTAATAGCCAGTTGATGTCTTTCAGTTTAATAAGAATTCTCCTGAGTTTATCAGTGCAATATACATTATGTTCACAAAGCTTTATGTTAACCTAGTTCAGTTCCAACATCTGGTATCAGAGCCCCATCACGGGGCCTGACAAAAAACCTGTAAACACAGTTGTGTGCATAAGAGAACAAGAACATGATGTCCGAGAATAGTTGACACGCCTCGATCCCGATATTTTCCTAAATACCAGAATTGGCACGTGCTGGCCGACACCTGAGGGTGACGAAAGCCATTTATTCAGTGCAATTGCTGAAAACAAGGAATAGATCAAATTCATAATTGTAAAAGAATAAGGAATATGCATTTAAGGAACGTGTTCAAAGCATACAACTAACTAGAACACTAAAAGAAATAATATAAAATTGAATGAAACAAATGATGAATCCTACACCAAGAAGACTCGAAGATGCCGATGTGGAAGTGCTTGGACGTCAGGATTGTATGCCTCAATTCTAAGTCTTGAAGGGGGCGCAAAACAAACATGAGTGGACCAAGTTGATATATATATATATATATATATATATATATATATAATAAAATAGTTAACAATGTACTAACCCCCAGGTTTTATGAAAACACATATATATCATGATAAACATAGATTTTCCGAAACCTAGCATGCCATGCAATGTCTCAAATCATAACTCGTATATAATAATCACTAGTGAATGTCCGTTAACCCCCAAGTTTTAATAATGAAAACTACTAGCATAATAAGTGATAGGTTTACTGAAAACCTTAGCATGCCATAAACATCTCAAAAGACATATCGTGGAAAAACATCACGGAAATCAAAGCATCAATAGTCTCACAGATTGTCTCGTAAGTGCAGTGTGTTGCCAGTAAGATCACTGAATAATAATACTCCCGGCCCAATGCTTGTACCTAAGTCTCTATGTCCGTAGCCAGAGATAACTCCCTCGCGGTACAATGCCTGTCTCCGTGTCCCTCAGCCTTTCGCTAGGGATTATTTCTCCCGACCTAATTGCCAACACTAGATCCTCACCCCAGGCGGCATAGTGTCCACTAGGTACACACAAATAGTTACGCCTCTAAAAAATAACCACTTCATAGTATAAAGTCATCCATCGTCTGTACTATAAAGAGGGGTTTCGAAAACATGTTCTAGCATCCTATCGTCATCCATCAGATAGTCTACCAGTTCATGGTTTTTATAGAAAATACGATATATCAAAATACAACTCAATATAGGCCAACAATTAATTCCTCACCAAAAACGAGACGATAAACAACATATTCCATAAACATGCTTAACATAAATCAAATCATAAACTCGTATGGCATGCTATTCATTTATGCAATTAAACTATGAAATCATGTACATTTTAGAAGGGGTCCACTCACAAATACTTAGCCGTCGAAGAGCCACGTAAACTAGCTACCACGGAAAAGTCAAAAATATTGCCCCTAAGCACATAAATGGTACATTTAGTCAAACTCTACTCAAATGATTGAATTTGGAAAAACAGACTTCAAAAACGAATCCAGGACGTCAAAATTAGCTTAGGAGGGGTTCTAGATGAAATCCCAAAAAGTCAACGTTGACCGTTGACCAATCAAAGTCAAAGTTAACAGGTCAATCGGTTTGGTCAAACATGGTCGGCTGGTTTAGGGTTAGGGTTTAGGTTTAGGGCTTTAGGGTATAGGGTTGGACTTAAGGGTTTAGGGTTTATGGGAAATAGGGAAAAGGGCTTAGAATTTGGGTTTTAGGGTTAGATAAATAAGTGGGTTAGGCTTAGGGGTTTTAGGATTGGGTTAAGAGATCTCTGGGCTCAGGCCCAGACCCACACGACCCGAGGGCCTAATTAGAAAGGGTTTAGGGTTTTAGGTAAGGCCCAAAGGCTTTGGTTTAATAAATAAAATAAAAACAATTTAAAATAAAGGGTTTGGGTTATAAAGGGTTTTTGGGTTAACTTGAATGGCCTAAAGGCCTTTAATAAATAAATTAAAACAAAATCAAACAAATAATAAAAAAGGGCTTGGGCTTTAGTGGCAACGGGACAAAGGCCCACGTTGTACACGGCCCCAAGGGCCTGGTTCGAATGGGTTTAGGCCCAAAGGCCTTGGTTTCTTGGTCTCGCCGGAGATGAAGGTCGGAATTCTGTCGGAAACTTCCCTAACTTTAAACATTCATAACTTTGTCAATACTTAACGAAATTAAGTGATTCAAAAATAGAAATCATATCCCTTGAAGAGACGAATAGAATGGTACCTCGAACGACATCTAACTCGCCGTGGTTTGGCCGGAAAACATCTCGAAAGCCTTCGGACTCACTAAAAACTGGGTAAGATTCAAATGGATATAACTTCTTCAATACTCAACGAAATTGGGTGAAATAAAAAGGAAAGTTGTAGTACTCAGTGAGACGAAGAGATTAATACCTTTCATGTCGGCCAACTCACCGTATTTTGGCCGAAAATTGTCTCGAAAGTCACCGGAGTCGTCGGGGGAGACTTGGGTGTTCTCTGGATGTCCCGGAGCTTCCCCAAGACAAGGGAGAGAGAGAAGAAAGTTCCAGAGGTGATGGTGGTGTTGTAGCTAAGTGGTTGTGGTGGTGGGTGTATGTGTGTGTGTGGGTTTGACGATGAGGATGGAAGAGTGAGGTTGAGAGAGAGGGAGAGTGATAGAAAGAAGAAGGTTGAGAGAGATGGAAGAGTGATGGGAATGGGGGACACAAAAATAGAAGGTGGGCCCCTTGGGCACACCAATTAAGAATTAAAAATCATTTTTAAATAAAATAGGGGTGAGGTGTTACAATAGCTTTGGTCAACCTGCCATCCTGAGGCTCAATGGGCACTCTGATCACTGGAGTATGCTTATGGAAAACTGTTTGCGTTCCAAGGAGTATTGGAATCTGGTGGAGACAGGAATTACTACAGTCGCAGGAGGAGTTGACTCTAATGATTCGTAGAAGAAGGCATTGGAGGAGCTGAAGTTGAAAGACTTGAAGGCCAAGAACTACTTGTTTCATACCATTGATCATTCAGTCCTGGAAACGATCTTGAAGAACGACACGGTGAAGGACATATGGGATTCCTTAAAGTAGAAGTATCAAGGGACAGCATGTGTGAAGTGTGTTCAGTTGCAGGAACTTCGAAAGGAGTTCGAAGTATTGCATATGAAGACTGGAGAAACTGTCAATGATTACTTTCAAAGAACACTCATTATAGCTAATAAGATGAGGGTGTATAGAGAAAGAATGGAAGATGTGGTGATCATTGAGAAAATTTTGAGGTCTATGACTTCAAAATTTGACTATGTTGTTTGTTCAATTGAGGACTCAAATGACTTGGATACTCTATCAATCGATGAACTTTAGAGCAGTCTTCTTGTGCATGAACAAAAGATGAGTCGACATGTGATGGATGAACAAGCTCTCCAAGTAACCACTGGAGTTCAACAAGGAGGAAGAAGTGGTGGTCGTGGCTCATATCGTGGAAGAGGAAGAGGAAGGGGTATATTTGGGTTCGACAAGTCTTTCCTGGAATGCTACAACTGTCACGAGCTAGGGCATTTTCAGTGGGAATGCCCTAAGAAGGCTAGGGACTCTAAGGCTAATTTTGCAGCAACAAAGGAAGAAATGTTGCTAATGGTGCAGGTGGATGTCAAGGAAGCTGAGATGAAGCATATTTAGTTTCTTAATTCTGGGTGTATCAATCATATGTGTGGTAGAAAGAAAGCATTTATCGAAAAAGATGCCAGTTTTCGAGAGTCAGTCAAGCTGGGAAACAACTTCAGTCTCAGTGTGCAAGGCAAGGGCAAAGTGCGAATGGAGGTGCATGGGATCGTGCATGGGATTACAGAAGTCTTCTTTGTACCGGAATTAAAGAATAACTGGTTGAGTATCGGTTAGCTACAAGAGAAGGGACTCACAATGCTAATGCAACATGGCAAGTGCAAGATCTTCCACCCTGAGAAAGGTCTCATCCTAGAAACTGAGATGACATACAATAGGATGTTTGCCTTGGTTGCTCGCTGCCCAGAAAAGACACAAAGTTGTCTCTTCCTGACAACTACAGATCAAGCAGATCACTAGCATTATCGATATGGACATTTAAGTTGGAGCGGACTGAAAGTGCTACAATAAAACAATATGGTTGAGGGGCTGCCAAAGTTCAAAGCCTCTCAGAAAGTGTGTGAATGTTGTCTTGTGGGGAAGCAACATCGTGACTCTTTTCCTAGGGAAAGTGCATGGAGAGCCTCGAAGATCCTTTAGTTGATACATGTTAACATTTGTGGTTCCATAAACCCAATCTCAAACAGTAAGAAGAGATATCTCATTGCTTTTATTAATGATTATAGTAGAAGAATTTGGGTTTATTTTCTGGTGGAGAAATAGAAGCTTTTGTCGTGTTCAAGATGTATAAAGCCAAAGTGGAGAAGGAAACAGGAGCATTCATAAGAGGTTTGAGGACGGATCGAAGAGGTGAGTTCACATCACATGAATTCACAGATTTCTACAATGAGAATGGCATTCACAAACAGTTGACAACTACCTACACGCCTCAACAAAATGGCATTGCTGAGGGGAAGAATTGAACCATCATGAATATGGTTCAATGTATGTTATCAGATAAGCATATTCCAAAGACTTTCTGGCTAGAAGCAGTGAACTGGGCAGTTCACGTGTTGAATCGAAGTCCAACCCTTGCTGTGAAAGCAAGACACCTGAGGAAGCATAGAATGGGCGCAAACCATCAGTGGAGCATTTTAGGGTTTTCAGTTGCATCTCTCATGTGCACATACCTGATAGCAAAAGAGTGACACTTGATGACAAAAGTCTCAAATGCATACTGTTAGGGGTAAGTGAAGAATCCAAAGCCTATAGATTGTTTGACCTCATCTCAAACAAAATTATTATAAGCCGAGATGTGGTATTTTAGGAATATCAACAATGGAATTGGGATGACAGTTATAAGAAAGCTATTTTAGCTGATCTTGATGAAGAAACAAGCACAGAAGATGAAGGAAATGAAGAAGAAGATAAAGAAGAATCTGAAGCTCATGAGTCGGATGGTTATAACTCATTCGAATCAGAAGATGTCACAAATGAAGGCAGTGCACCTCAAGAGGGACGAGCTCGAAGGCCTCTGATTTGGATGAGAGACTATGACACTGGTGAAGGTCTTTCTGATGAAGAAAGTATGAATATGGCTCATCTAGCCTTGTTTACTAATGGCGATCCCACTACTTATTGCGAAGCCATGAAGAGTGAGAAGTGGAAACAAGCAATGGATCGAGAAATAGAAGCAATAAAGAAGAACAATACATGGGAATTGACTAACCTACCATCAGGAGGATAAACTATTAGAGTAAAGTGGGTTTTCAAGACAAAACTGAATGAAAATGGGGAGGTGGACAAGTACAAGGCTAGGCTAGTTACCAAGGGGTATAGCCAACAATATGGAGTAGATTTTTCTAAAGTGTTTGCACCAATGGCACGATTGGATACAATTCGAATGGTTATTTCCCTTGCTGCACAAAGGAGTTGGAAGATCTACCAACTCGACATCAAATCAGCTTTCTTGAATGGAGAGATTAATGAAGAAGTCTTTATTGAACAACCACCTGGATATGAACAAAAGGGAAGCGAAGCCAAGGTATATCGTCTTAAGAAGGCGGTATATGGGCCAAGTAGGCTTCACGAGCATGGTACAATCGAATAGAGGCGTATTTTATCAATGAGGGCTTCAGCAAATGTCCCTTTGAGCACACATTGTTTGTCAAGACAGCCAATGAAGGTAAAATTTTGATTGTATGCCTATATATTGATGATCTTATTTTCACTGGGAATGATGAGGTGTTGTTTGAGCAATTTAAGAAATACATGATGATTGAGTTTGATATGATTGATCTCGGAAAAAAGAGGTACTTTCTTGGCATTGAAGTAATATAGACACTAGATGGTATTTTTATGAGTTAATGTAAGTATGCACAGGAAGTGTTAGAAAGGTTTAACATGGGTCAGTGCAACTCAGTGCATAATCATGTGGTTCCCTGATTCAAACTCTCTCGTGATGAAGGAGGAGCGAGAGTAGATAGCACGTTTTATAAGCAAATGGTTGGAAGACTTATGTACTTAACAGCTACACGACCTGATCTTATGTACACTGTAAGCCTAATCCGTAGGTACATGGAGTATCCTACTGATACTCATTTGTTGGCAGCCAAAAGGATTTTAAGGTACGTAAAGGGCACTGTTGATTTCAGGGTATTCTACAAGAAGGGAAGAGATAAAGAGCTTATCGGCTATACGGAAAGTGACTATGCTAGTGATCAAGATGATAGAAATAGTATTTCAGGTTATGTATTTATGATGAATTCAGGAGCAGTCTCATGGTCCTCAAAGAAGCAACCAGTGGTCACTCTTTCCACCACTAAAGCAGAGTTCATTGCTGCAACTTTAAGTGCGTGCCAAGTGGTGTGGTTAAGAAGGATTTTGAGTAGCTTGAATTTGAGGCAAACTGGTCTAACAGTGGTTTATTGTGATAATGTCTCAACCATTAAGCTTTCAAAGAATCCAATAATGCATGGTCACAGTAAACATATAGATGTAAGATTTCATTTCCTTCGAGATCTTGTCAAAGATGAGGTAGTGGAGTTGTTGCAGTGTTCTACTCAAGAGCAGATAGCAGACGTGATGACGAAGCTGCTGAAATTTGAAGTATTTCAGAAGCTGTGAGATTTAATGGGTGTTTGCAAATGCTCTAGAATAAACTGAATACGAATGGTATTCAGTTTAAGGGAGGATGTTGAAGTTATCCAAGATTCTAGTTGATCGGGTTCCTTTATTCTAGGGTTTATTCTTGGACGTGTTAATAACCCTCCTATACTTGAGGGACAAGTTTGTTTGTTTTCTATTTTGACTTAGTCGATTACCACGATTCTAGGAATTGTTTTATCGTGGGTTATTATTTCATTTTCTAGTTGATGTATGGCTATTTAATAGCCAGTTGATGTCTTTCAGTTTAATAATAATTCTCCTGAGTTTATCATTGCAATATACATTATGTTCACAAAGCTTTACGCTAACCTAGTTCAGTTCCAACAGAGATAAGATTGCATTGGGGTAAGGAGTCCTAATCCAAATATAGTTTTGATTCGATCAGAAGCATGTTTGTTACTATAAATAAAGGGAAGAGTGCATCATTCAAAGCCTTTCCAATTCAACACACAAATTGCCCTATGTAAACTCTCTCAACAACCTTGAGATTTTTATTTTCTTTTTCCGCCAACACATCTTCAGTTTGGATAAACAACATTGTGAAAGCAACCGGTGATACCTTCAGTTTGGATAAACAACATTATCGCCGTAGAACCAGCCAACCGCAGAACATCTTCTATTTGGATAAACAGCACTGCGTCGAGGCTGACTAGTTATTTATCCAAGTCTCGGTCGAGTAAGACTTTCGGGTCTTTATTGGCAGAGGTCATCTCATTAGCCTTTCCGACGAGGTGAGTGTTACAGTTTACTAGGGCTCGACACATTGAACGCCGAGTTATTTTGTGATTGGATACTCACAAGTAAGCTTTAGAGTTCGACATTCTAACTGTTGAACCACATTTACCATCAAGACATATATCTGTTTTGAGTATCTGTGCCCCTATACTCTGGTGTCGATTCGGTGTGCTTATACCCTTACAAATATAATCACTGTGACTGAATCTGGTGCCGACAGTTTGTGAACTTCGCAAAATTAGCAGCCTTGTCTTCAGGCTTTAGAACCCAAATGCTAAGATGTGTTCCTTCCTCGGCCGTTGTCGCAAGATCGAGAAGTTAGTCGTGCGCTCAATGCAACATCAACATATTTTACTCCGCAGTCGACGAGTTGGCACACCCTGCATCAACTAAAGGACGTAGTTAGCTCATTAGTTACTTGGCATGTGCGCCATGTAAGCTTGGTAGTTTTTAGCGTCAACATTTTGGCACGCCCAGTGGGACCCAGTGCTAAAACTATGAAGTTCACATGATAGATCAAGATCTCAATCAAGTTCTGTTGGAGATTTGGCGCCAAATAAAGAATTGCTACAAGAAGAAAGCAAAACTCCTTGAGAAGTTGTCTAGAAGATGGGGACAATTTTCCGCTCTAGCAACAATCAAAATTCGGCCTAGGAAAATTGTCAAGACGATCAAAGAAAAACCTAGGCTACCTATTTTTTCGATCGAGACTGAAAATTCAGTTGGCCTAGAAGAAAAAGTTCAAGTTTTTGAGCAAAAAATTGACTTAGAAAATGGCTCGTCAAAGGAGTGCTCCAATGACGAACAAGGCCGAGACATAGGCCTAGCCAGAAAAACCATGCCAATCGATATGATTATTGGTGATAGAGCCGATATGAAGAAATCTCATTTGGCTAAATTGTTCGAGTTAAAAGCTGAAATTGGCAAAATTATTATGCCTGGGGGGCATAATAATTGTTCAACACATTCGGCGACTGATGATAAAAATCTTTCTTCAAGCTAAACATATTTGGTGATGTTATTCTATGTGGCCTTAGAATAACTCAAAGTGGAAATTTTGATATAAAAAAATCTCGGCTTGGAATCAAGCATCGCTGGCCCTCTTGATTATGATTCAGCCGTTTTCATTTTCTTTTGCTAAAAAAAACAATAAAAAAACGGATGAATACATTATTTTCTTAACCATTCGGCCTTTCAGGTTGATGCATAAGAAAAATAAGGGGGCAACAAACAGGGCTTACTAATGGAAAAGCTACAACAAGAAAAGAAGTAGAATTCGATTGAGGTATTTGGTTTGCCCAAATATTAGTCAGAGACATCATTATTGGTCAGAGGGAGACAATGAAAAGCTTGGGATAATCAGGTGATAGGCCACCCATATGTGGTAGGCCATCACGTGCCTAATCTTGGAAATTAGTGAGGGTTGCCATTCATAATGGATATTAAAGATTTGAGATCAAGTCCTTAAAGATATTGGTCGAGGGACATTGGTCGAGCTTGACCATAGCAGAATTCGACGAGGCAATATTTGCAATAGGACGAATCCCATCAAATTGGAATCTCGGTCAAGAAGTATGGCATGCAGAAATTAATCAATGGCATAACGAAGATTGAGTGATGGTAGTTCATTTAAGAATTGGCCGAATAAAAGAAAATTGAGGCCAGCTTTGGAGTCCGCGTCCCTAAAAGGCCTGCTTGAAAGTGGAGATATTAACAAAGCCATTTGGCCCCTCTTTAGGCTTTTTAGGAGAAGTCCAGCAATCACATGACAGAGGAATCTAGGAAAAAAAGAAGTAGGCATGCATGATAGAAACAGGACATGGGGTATATGTATGTATATATATATATATATGTATGTACAAGGTTCTAAAAATCGCTAGGCGCTAGTCGAGCGGCGGGCTGGGGCCTAGCGCCTAGGCGGCTAGGCGGGGCCTAGGCGGACTAGGCGGATTTAAGTAAATCTATCATATTTCATGTAAATAAGTGTCTGCTTGTACTTGAAATATATATAATTTCATCGTAAACTACAAAATACAATGCATATATATCATGAAGTATTGGAACATAATGAAAACATGTGAAATAAGGATATAATGTTTGTTTATTCAATTATGCAACAAATCTCTTACAATTTATTGGAAAAAAACAAAATGCAAAATGAAAGTTATGTATTTTCTGTCTAAGTGAGTTGCAACCTAGGCGGGTCTAGGCGGGTTCCTAGGCAGGTTAGGCGGGTGCCCAGGTGGGCTAGGCGGGTGCCTAGGTGGTCTAGGCGGTGGGCTGGGGCCTAGGCATTAATCGGGGCGGTGGGCTGGGGCCTAGCGCCTAGGCGGAGCTAGGCGGGGATTTTTAGAACAGTGTGTATGTATATATGTATGTATTTATATATATATATATATATATATATATGTATATATGTATATATTTATATATGTATATATGTATGTATATATGTATGTATGTATATATATATGTATGTATATATTTATATATGTATATATGTATGTATATATGTATGTATGTATAACCAGTTGGTCATGGGGTTTATATATATAGTTCGCGTGCATCAAGACGCCACTACCAAAACACCACTTTAGGATGCCATTTCCGAATTTTAAAAATGCTGAGGAGTGATGGCTGAATGACATGTCGAACAACTGTTCACATGTGATTGTTTTCTTGAGGGCAAGTAGGCTACTGGGTGCGCCAAAAAGAAAAGAGGTATTTCTTTTACTATTCGATGAAAGACAGCAACATAAGAGAAAAGTGTTACAATATTCATGATTGATGGCATGCCGAGCTGCCAGGAATCGGGTTTTTCTCGGCCTTATTTTTTGCCAGCGCAGTTTTTTCTTGGCCCTATTTGCATGATTTGGGTCTTTCGACCGTATAAGTTGGATGGTCAAAGTGATGATTCTCGGTGGGTACACCACTGGGGAGGGTGAATTCGGAACAACATTATGCTGAGTAAATTTTTATTCGGCGGTGGATGTTCATTTTTCCTCGGCCAGTTTTTTTTGTCACTTAAAGGTGCTCAGCGGTCAAGGAACGAGAGTCCTCTGCTTCACCAAACCACTTCATTTTCAGGGATATGGGGGTTCTTCGACTACCCTAATTTCCTTAACTAGTCGGCTTACGAGCCGAAGCTCAATGAAACTAGGGGGCAATGTTTGGACCCAATTTTACACTATCGGCTCTTGCAATTAAGGCAGTTGATGAACACAACTCTCAACCGTTGGATAGCAGAATAGTTAAGATAATTATTATTGAATGATATATTGTGGTTTTAATCATTATATTATCTTTTAATGGTGAATTATCTTGATACTTTCTTGTACAAGATAGATGATATGCAAACTATATCTCAAGCTTTAGGACTTTGTTTGGGCCCAAAATACTGGTTTGGGTCGAGTTCAGAATTGTTCTCGGCCCGGAAGCCTTGCTGATGGGTCGCTGAGGGTCATTCGATTCATGGGTCGCATAGCCATGGCTGCCAGTGTCCTATTAGGAAGTGGAATACTCCAAATAAAGAGGAAATGGGTGAGTCCCATTGCGAGACAGACATATGAGGTAGTTGAATCCTGATAGAAGAAGAAGTCTTAGCAAGATGAGGACGCTGACACTTGGGAATGAATGCGGCCTGATAAGGGGTGGAGTTCAAAGTCCTAATAGAAGTAGGACTGGCCGAGATAAGATTGGATCGAGGTAAAGAGTCATAATCCAAATATAGTTTTGATTTGATCAGAAGCAGGTTTGTTACTATAAATAAAGGGAGAAGTGCATCATTCAAAGCCCCTCTAATTCAACACACAAATTGCCCTGTACAAACTCTCTCAACAACCTTGAGATTTTTATTTTCTTTTTTCGCTAACATATCTTCAGTTTGGATAAACAGCACTGTGAAGGCAACCAGTGATACTTTTAGTTTGGATAAACAGCACTATCACCGTAGAACTAGCCGATCGCGGAACATCTTCAGTTTGGATAAACAACACTGCATCGAGGCCGACTAGTTATTTATCCAAGTCTCGGTCAAGAAAGACTTTCGGGTCTTTATTGGCAGAAGTCATCTCATTAGCCTTTTCTAGGTGTTACAGTTTACTAGGGCTCGGCACATTGAACACCGAGTTGTTTTATGATTGTATACTCACAAGTAAGCTTTAGAGTTCGGCATTCTGACGGCCGAACCACATTTACCATCAAGACATATATCTGTTTTCAGTATTTGTGCCCCTATACTCTGGTGTCGATTCGGCGTGCTTATACCCTTACAAATATAATCACTGTGACCGAATCCGAGGCTGACAGTTTGTGAATTTCGCAAAATTAGCAGCCTTGTCTTCAAGCTTTAGAACCCAAAGGCCGAGGTGTTCCTTCCTCGGCCGCAGTTGCAAGATCGAGAAGTTGGCCGAGCGTTCAATGCAACATCAACATATTTTACTCCTCGGCCGAGCTCAGCCAACGAGTTGGCACGCCCCTCATCAACCAAATGACGTAGTTAGCTCATTAGTTACTCGACCTGCGCACCACGTAGGCTTGGTAGTTTTTGGGGTCAACACATTTATAAAAACCTTTTGGAAAACCATGCAACCATTAAAAAGTGGTATTCATCCTAAGTGAAATTACAATTATTAACCACAAGAAGTTTTCATCAATTTTAGGGACCGACTCCGACGAAAATTGTATCAAATTACTTTTCTAAATATCATAATGGTAGCTAAGCATTACCACAAATAGATAGTTTCAAACACAGTGATTAATAATTCAAAATATAGTATCACAAGTAAACTAAAAAGAAACTACACCTCGCCCTAGCAAAAGAGATTAGTTACACACAACCATAAAGCTAAAGTTATTAAGAACAGGAGTAGAAAAACACCTTGTAAATAAACTTAAATCGTCAAAAACTCTCTAAGCTGAATTCTCCAAAGAATGCGTTAAGAACCCTAATGGCTCAATAGCCTTATTTATACTACTACAAAATAAAAAAATTCCTTGAAAATGTCTTAGAACAAAACTAGGAAACATAATAAGTTAAAGATAAACTAGGAAACATAATCCTAATAAATAATGGGAAATCTGCCCAACCATAAAAGCAGTTATGTTCAATAATGGGAAACCTGCCCAGCCACAAAAGCAACCACATTTTGGGCCTTAGACACTTACAAAATAGGCCCAAGATGATTCTTTTTAAAACTTAAAATGTCTTGAGCATATTTACAGAATGGCTTGCTGTTCAAAAAAAAAAAAAAAACCTTCCTGGATGCCAAAAAGCCCAAACACCTTCGTCGTAAATTATTCACTTGGTAGAAAAATCTGAAAATTTGCTATGAACAAGTTGAGAGACTCACGAATATCCTTCAAATGGAATCACTCCAAAATTCATCTCGCATGTCGTATGTTGAAAATATAAATCAAAGTAGCAAAATCTCACCAAAATAATTACTAAAATATACTAAGAATATGATAAAACATATAATATAAAACCAATTCATACCTTGCCTAAATTGTTTTTAGCACCCTGGATTTTGCTTATAAATGTGTGCACTCTTGCGCAGAAAGTTAACTTAATTATGTTAAATGGGTAAAAAGTTTAGGTTTTAAGAAGGGAATTTCGAAGTTAAAAAAAAGAAGGGGGGAAGAGAAGGGGGGGGGGGGATACTAATTAACTCTGAAAAATTGTTATCACACTTTCAATTAGAATAGCATTACTAAAAGTTTAACTTAATTATGTTAAATGGGTAAAAAGTTTAGGTTTTAAGAAGGGAATTTCGAAGTTAAAAAAAAGAAGGGGGGAAGAGAGGGGGGGGGGGGGATACTAATTAACTCTGAAAAATTGTTATCACACTTTCAATTAGAATAGCATTACTAAATGCAACGTTCTAAAACACATTAGGCGCTAGTCATGTGGCAGGCTAGCGCCTAGCATCTAGGCGGCTAGGCGGGGTCTAGGCGGCCTAGGCGTATTTAGGTAAATTTCTTGTATATCTTGTAAATAAGTGTATATTGACACTTACAAAAAATTATACTTATATGAAATCCATAAATACGATAATAAAAGAATGATAAAATGCAAAAAAGTATCTGACAAGTGCAAAATTTAAAAACACATTAAGCATATATGCCATATAACCATAGTGATGAGTATTGTAGGATGACACATGTACAAGAAGTTCACAATTTTAAACAATTAGACTTGGATAGGATATTTTTTTTATTTCATTAAAACTAAAATAAAAAAACTGCCTAGCACCGCCTAGCTCTGCCTAGCCCCGCCTAGCCCGCCTAGAGCCCAGCCAATTTTTCCAACCAATTTGCAAGAAAACGCCTCAGGTCACCATCGTCCAGCGCCTAGGTGGCCACCTAGGTCCTTTTTAAGAACACTGACAATATGTAGAAAGCCGAAAAATAAAGCCAGCTCATGATAAACAAACATAGTACAAAGGCCACAAAGCAAAATTAGAAGATGCAAACTCAAGCCTTATACCATGCATACATATTAAATAAGAGAAAATGGAACTTTGCCCTCAACTCACTTAATTGGAACAAGACTTTCCTCATAAATAAGAGCTTGCAAATCTGTAACCTGATGCATAATTGGAGGAATATGAAGATCCTTGAGATTTCCGGTACTAGAATTATAAGAGGTGACTCTTCTACCGGAGGCAACCATAAGAAGTTCGTCACATTTCCAAAATGTCAATGGATACTCAATGCCTTTAAAGGGACCAACGGATAGGAGTTTTGTCCATGAACTCTTAACTCCGTCATACCCATCCATTACCCATATTTCAAATAATTTAGAATCCTCATTTGGATCATAACGACAACAATAAGAAGTGATAGATTCATTATAAAGAAAAAGACCACAAAAGTTAAAACCGGATTCTATCTTAGAAGGCAATTGTATTCTATGAAATATCTCATCACCTAAATCAAATGAAAGTATGCATTCTTCGCCATCCGTTGCAAACCAATAACAAAATCCCTTCAAGCACACAGAAAAGGGATAGGGATGGGTTGAACTTGATATATCAATCTTGATCTCTTTCCAAAAGTTAGCAGCCGTGGTGTATACCTCAGCCGTGTAAGGATAAGCAATACAATGTTGATATGTTTGCTCATCATCTGAATACTCACAATTTTCTACAATTTGCACAACCTTGTATTCATTAGCTTTGCAATCATAGCCAAAACCCATTCCGTGAAAGGTCGTTTCCAATTCAAATTTTCCCTCAGGATGGGGTACAAGAAGGCATGAATTGGGAAGTAGCCTGAATTCCCTCGTTGAAGGATTGCATAGAAGAACATTATCCCCTTCTATTAGACATACAATCCCATTGCAATACCCGTGAATCTGTACAGGATTATGGTCATCCCTAGAAAACGGTATATTTAAGGGCTTAACATCATAATGAAGGTTGTGCACATCACTATCACTAGAAAGATTAATCATGGACCATAAAACTTCACGTTTCCAACTCTGATCCGGGAAAATGTGAAACTGAGAACGGTTGAGAAGGATACAAGTGGAGGATGAGAGTTTGTTGTCCAAGGAATTGCTGAGGTGTTTGGCCACAAAACTTGGACTATTGATGAGAGTGCACCAAGACTTGCGTATGCATTTGAATCGCAATAGAGACTTGGGCGACAGCCTGGACAAGATTTCGACCACCCTGTCTTCAAGAGTTTCACTTTCACGCACTTGGGACATTTCGGCAACTCTGTCCCATAGGAACTCTTAACATGTATAAACACACAGAAAAGAACACCACCAGTTTGAGAGCCAAACTAAATCAAACTACAAGTCCCTAAGGCATTGTAGATCAAGATTCAATTATTAAGCATATTACCACATAAGATGCCAAAATTTAACAGTACTAAATAAACTTGGGCTTCCACAACCACAACTTATTTAGCTATGGAAGAAAATAAAGGCGATCCAGTCAATTTCGAGTTTTATGGAGGATTCAAATTTTACTATCTTTTTAATTTTTTTATTGATACAAAACCATTCAAATTTTACCTTTTAAGTCTACATTTTTTTGAAAAAAAATACGATATCGTACGAAGTAAGAATAGGGTGCATAGATGGGCCTCGATAAATACTTCAGTCCCCTTCAAACATAACATCCACACCACCAATATAAAGGATCTGATCCCAAAGAGAACTCAAACTGAACAACCCATTCTCTGTGCTGTCGACAATAGTTTGCATATTGTAACTCGTTGAAACATGCTGAGAATGACCAAAGTCCAGCTGGTTCGCAATCCGTGGCCCAACTGGTATAGTATGAATAATTTTCTTTTTATTGCAGTCATATTTAGAATAGAAATGTGATGGTGTAAATCCTAGGGAGTCTGAGAATGTATCTTATATTCATATTAGGACTAGATTACCTATTAAATTAAATGTTGTAATCCTAAAAGAAAAGGTTTTACCCTTCCTACTACTATAAATAAAGGCACAATGGGGTGAATCAAACACACCTCACAATAAAATCAATTTCTCTTCTCTCTAAAGCTTGCCGCACCCCTCTCTCTCTAACCCTAGATCGCTCAATCAAATAGGCCTACAACACATTATCAGCATGTTTTTGCCAGAAGCTAAGGAATTGACTCATCGTTGGAGGAGGCTATCATCCACCATATTCAAAGGCTTATTCGTTTTCTGCTAATCACATACGCTTAAAATAAAAGAAGATATTTGAAACATCCACGAAGCATGAAAACATTCCCCATGATGCATGAACCCTTCTATGTTTATATTTTCCTTTCGAAATATATATATATATATATATATATATATTGTATATGTTCGTATATTTGTCAATATATATATTTGTTTCATGCACCGCATAATTAAATTGTTATGTAGAATTTGTGAGTCATAGCATAAAATTAAATTAAAAGCATGTTTAGGGTTTTCCTAAACCCTAAAGGATTTGAAAAAAGAAAAAGAAAAGGGAATCAGGACATGGTGTGGCACACCATCGCACCATCACTATGCAAAATTGATACCAGGCCTCGGCCTAGGGTCCTAATGGATGGACCTGCAACCTTCATCCCTACACTATGGCTCGTAGCCATGCAACCAGCCCACATGACTGGGCATTGGTCTTTGCAGCCTGCACACTGACGCCAGCCTTGCGGCTGGGCTTCCCTGCGCAACAACAAACAGGCCAGCCTTGCTGGACCTGTACCATGGCCCCCTTGGCCTATATATGAAATCCAGCTTCGGCTGGGGGTTTCTCACCCACCAGCGTGGCCTGTAGCCCACACCCAAGCTCTTTTTGGGCAGTGTCTTATGCTTAAGACACCCACCCATGCCCAAATTTTTTTTTTTTGGGGCATATTTTTTGACCAAATGCTATTATTTTATCATTCTAAAATAATTTAACTTGTATGTTAATATTATTTTGCTTCTACAATCGACCCCGTATGGCCTGGTTTATTGAATTAATTAAAAGTGACTTGCAATCCATTAATTTGATAAGGAATCCAAAATTATTGACCTGAAGATCACTTTTGGACATTAACGATTCAATAATTTATTTTTATACTTTGAACCGTCACATACTTTCGTAGTAACGAAGCTCACACACTTAAGTTCCTGAAGACAACTCAAATCCACTGCACTTAGTTAGTATATTGCATTCTGTGTTTCTTGCAGGAACCTCTCATTATGAACTGATTGTTCATAAAACTAAATTGAACCTGTAGTTTCAAATTTAGTGCCTTTGAAACCCAAAGTTTTCCTTAAAAACATACCACATGAAACCCGTAGTTTTATGCATAAATTAAACCACTACATGTCTAAAGAATCTGTATGTTGTACGATATATGTCTATGGCATACCATATGACTAATCACGTTTTCTCCCTCCGTTTTAGGGACATGTCAAACTTGAACAAGCTCAATTTCTCCGCTCTAGAAGTCTCTGGAAGAAACTATCTGAAGTGGGTTCAAAACGTGAAGCTCTATCTCACTGCAAAAGGTATTAGAGCCACCATTGAGGCACCTATCGCCGACAAACATGTTCATGATGCACTGCAGACTGAGTATCTCGTTGAGGATGACCCACACACTCTTTGGCTTGCTCTTGGTGACCGTTTCAATCACCAAAAAGACATATACTTGCCTGAAGCAAGATACGACTGGCAGCATCTTCGCCTTCAGGACTTTAAGTCCATAAATGAATACAACTCTGAAGTTTGTAGAATCCGTTCTCTATTGAAATTCTGTAAAGTGGAACTAACCAAATCAGATCTCCTGGAGAAGACATATCTGACCTTCCATGCCACCAATATTGTCCTGCAGCAACAATATAGGGCACATAAATTCACCAAGTTTTCGGATTTGATCTCTGTTTTACTTCTCGCTGAAAAGCAAAACCAGCTTTTGATGAAGAATCATCAAGCTCGACCTATTGCCTCGAACGCCGCGCCTGAAGTGCATGCGATCTATTCTAGCAACCATAAACAACGAAAGAACCATCGTGGCTGTGGCAATGGGCGGCAAGCCCAACCACTGGCCCAAGGTCAACAGAGTGCCTCAGCTAAGGGAAGAATTATGACCCAGCAACGTCCACCACTCGCCCCTTAGGTCCCATACTTCAAGAACAAAGGCAAAGCTCTCGTTCAGGCTGCTTCCACTGAACTGGACATGTGTTATCGCTGTAGATTAAATGATCATTGGTCACGTGTATGCCGAGCTTTCCCTGAGGCTATTGCCAAGTATCATTCCCGTCGTGAGTCTAACTTTGCACATGTGGATCATCCAGAAGATGCAACTACATCATTGGACATATCGGATTTCGAAGCAGCATCAGCGCCTATGGATGAATAAATTAGACATGTATTTAGGGTGTTTACCCCTAGTGGCCGGCCCTACCCCCTATTTTGCTAGGTTTATGGTTTAATTTTGAACAATTTTTCTAAGAATTTGGAATAATTTGTTTGGTTTTGGTTTGTTTTGAATTATGGATTGTTTTTTGAATGGATATTATTTTCTTGAATTGCTTAATTAAGTGAATGGACTTATATTTATACATGTGACCAATTTAATCAATTTATTTCTAGGTATGTCTAGTGGGGAAGTTAGTTGTCTGGCAGATAGTGCGACCACGCACACCCGTCTTGTGTGAACGCCACTATTTTACTAACTTCATACCCAATAAAGCTCATTTGACAGCTCCCCCAGGCTTATCCAACCTAATTGAAGGATATGGAAAGGCATGTATCATGTTGTCCAATGGTACAATTCTGACCATTACGGAGGCACTCTATTCTCTACGTTCCGGAAGAACGTTGCTGAGTTTTAGAGATATTCGAGATAATCAATATCATCTTGAAACCACTGAAGATCATGGTTCTGAATTTCTTTGTATCACTTTGTATGAATATGGACAAAAGCATATTCACAAGAAGTTGGAACGCTTGCCGAGTGGGTTGTACATCATAAGCATTAGCAGCATAGAAGCCCATAGTGTGGCCGACCCTATGTCTGAGTTCTCGGACATTTCGTTGCTTTGGCATGATCGTTTGGGACATCTTGGACATGACATGATGCGCCGTATCCTCAAATCTTCACACAGGCATAAGTTACATCCTTATGTTGGACTCTCATCATGCAAAGCGTGTTCTTTAGGGAAGTTGAATACTCAACCCTCATATGCAAAGATTATTCACGACCCCCTAAATTTCTTCAGAGGATTCAATGGGACATTTGTGAACCTATCCAACCAACCTGTGGACCATTTAGATACTTTATGGTGTTGGTTAAAGCATCGACAAGATGGTCACATGTTTGCTTGTTGTCCACACGCAACGTCGCGCTTGCTAAACTCCTAGCTCAAATCATTAAGTTAAGGGCTCACCACTCTGATTATTCGATCAAGTCGATTCGACTGGATAATGCTGTAAAGTTTACGTCACATACTTTTGATGATTATTGCATGTCAGTAGGGATAAATGTGGAACATCATGTACCCCATGTTCACACCTAAAATGGCCTGGCAGAAGCTTTCATAAAGTGCCTTCAATTGATAGCTCGAACTTTGGTTATGCGAACCAAATTGCCGATATATGCTTGGGGCTATGCAATATTGCACGCAGCTATGTTGGTCCGCATGAGGCCCATCACTACCCAACCACAGTCACCATTACAGTTGGTCACTGGATACGAGCTTGATGTCTTGCATTTACGGGTGTTTGGGTGCACCATTTATGTGCCAACAGTGCTGCTGCTACGTACCAAAATGGGTCTTTAGAGAAAAATGGGAATCTATGTCGGTTATGATTCTCCATTAATTATTCGATACTTAGAACCCTTGACAGGAGATCTCTTTATCGCACGTTTTGCGAATTGTCACTTTAATGAGATAGTCTTCCTGTCGTTAGGGGGAAATAAGCATGCTACGTTCCCGTAGAACACCGCAAATTATTGTGGTATGCTCCCACTATGTCTCATTGAGATCCCCACACTACCCAGTCTGAAACTGAGGTGCGTCGAATTATAGATCTTCAGAGTATTGTTCAAAGCATGCCAGATACTTTTAATGATCTAGCAAAGATGACAAGATCACATATACCCGCTGCAAACACACCTGCAAGGATAGATGTACCTTGTGTACGTCAACAACCTGCCTGGGAAGGCTAGACCGTCCCCGAATGAGGGGAGGCTACACCTTCCACGCAGTAAGGTACATTGGCGGTTAGCCAATCATCTACTCCGACCCTGAAGCGTGGCAAACCCCTTGGTTCAAAGGATTCACAACCCTAGAAGAGGAAAACGGCACCAACTAGTGACCTAGTTTGAATCTGACCATCGCACACTCAACCATTCCAACGCAAGAGCTTATTATAGATTATGGTGAAGCTTCAGATGAAACATGTCGGCCTCCTGAGAATCGTGAGATCTCGGTCCACTACACAGTATTGGATGAGGTTTGGAATAGGAATGTGATGATCGTCGACGATGCATTCTCGTACTCAGTAGCTACTAATATCATGCTTAGCGATGACATTGAACTACGTTCCGTCGATGAATTACGAGGAGACGTATTTCCCCGTAATGGACGTTATAACATTCCTCTACCTAATCAATTTAGTAGTTTCCGAAAAACTGAATATGCAGCTTATGGACGTGGTAACCGCGTATCTCTATGGGGATCTAGATACGGTAATATACATGAAAGTTCCAGAATGACTTCCATTGACTAGATCAAATAGTTCTAGACCACGAAACACTCTCTTAATTAGGTTGAGGAGGTCACTTTACGGATTAAAACAATCCGGCCATATGTCGTATAACCGTCTGAGTGAATATTTGACAAGTCAGGGTTATGTGAACAATGAATTATGCCCATGCGTGTTCATAAAGAAGTCACATTCCGAATTTCAATCGTTGCAGTTTATGTCGATGACATGAACCTCATTGGGACTCCCGCAGAGCTTGAGGAAATTGCTAAACACTTAAAATCAGAATTTGAGATGAAGGATCTTGGGAAAACTCGATACTGTCTTGGCTTGGAGATCGAGTATTGTTTGGATGGAATCCTAGTACATCAATCGAACTACACCCAAAAGGTGTTACGACGTTTTAATGAGGATAAAGCGAAACCTTCGAGTACACCCATGGTCGTTCGAACTCTAGATGCTAAACGAGATCCCTTTCATCCAAATGAGGATGAGGAAGAGATTTTGGAATCCGAAGTTCCTTACCTAAGTGCAATTGGGGCTTTATTGTACTTGGCTCAGTGCATTAGACCTGACATCTCATTCGATGTGAATCTATTGGCTAGATACAACAATGCACCCACACGCAAGCACTGGAATGGAGTTAAAGACATTTTCCGCTACCTCAAAGGTACTACAGATTTAGGCTTGTTCTATACCCATGAATCTCCAAGTGTTGCTACCCTCTATGGCCCTCAAATTGATTCTCGCCTTGTTGGTTACTCAGATGCTGGATATCTGTCTGACCCATATAGAGTACGTTCTCAAACGGGTTATGTCTTTACTATTGGAGACATCGCTATATCTTGGAGGTCTACCAAGCAAACACTAGTTGGGACTTAGACTAACCATGCTGAGATTCTCGCCCTACATGAAGCATCGCGTGAGTGTTTTTGGTTGAGAGAAGTTATGGAACATATTCGAAGCACTAGTGGTCTTACATCAGTCGTTGACTTTCCTACGATGATCTTTGAAGACAATGAAACATGTATCAAGCAGCTAAAAAAGGGATATATCAAGGGAGACAACACCAAGCACATAATGCCGAAGTTCTTTTACTCACACCAGCAGCAGTAGCATCAAAACATTGAAGTCAAGCAAATCCGTTCTCAGGACAACCTGGCCGATCTTTTTACCAAGTCTACATTTCAGAAGCTCGTCCAAGGAATCGGTATGCGTAAATTATCTGAGTTGAATCGCTTGTAGTTCTCTTATTTAGAAGTTATGTCTAACTCAGGGGGAGTATCTAGAAGCGTACTCACATGATCTTAATGTACTCTTTTTCCTACGATTAGGAGCATTTTTCTCACTGGATTTTTTCTATCTAAAGAGGTTTTAATAAGGCACCCATCCCAGGATCATACTCCGATGAGTTCACTACCTTCGTCCAATTTGATGAGTGTTTAGACATTATGCATACTTTCTTACTTTTCTCCTTAGTCTATGGGTTTTCCCCATTCCTTGGGTTTTACCATAGCAAGGTTTTTGTGAGTTTTTACTAATGCATACTTCGAAGTAAATTTGAGACTCGCGATCATCTGTTGTGCCGATGACTTCATCCACTATTCTACCTTATTTGTTGAAAATTTGGTGCGATGATTTGTTAAGTATTTACACACTCAAAGGGGAGTGTTACAGTCATATTTAGAATAGGAATGTGATTATGTAAATCCTAGGGAATCTGAGAATGTATCTTATATTCCTATTAGGACTAGATTACCTATTAAATGTTGTAATCCTAAAGGGAAATGTTTTACCCTTCCTACTACTATAAATAAAGGCACAATGGGGTGAATCAAACACACCTCACAATAAAATCAATCTCTCTTCTCCTTAAAGCTTGCCGCACCCCTCTCTCTCTAACCCTAGATCGCTCAATCAAATAGGCCTACAACACTTTTTAGTTTTTCCACCCAAAACTTCATTAGATAAAGGTCTAGATGTCCCCACTTCCATTGGAGTAGTAGTTTGTAATTTAATTCCAAATAAAGTCAGCTCTTTATTAGAAGCAGGTAAGTGTACTTCATTCTCTCCAAAATCTCTGCTACAATTAAATTGTTCTCCATAGTCCTGCCTGTATTGAATGTGATGGTACTAATTTGTAGAATCAACTCCAAAGAGTCAACCACCATTTCCATATAATCCCCTTCCTCATCTAAATCAGGTAAGTTTTACCTTATAATTGCTGATTTCCCAAACCAAATTGATATCAGCATTAATTCCACCATCCTCCACGATCTTATTCAAGTTAACCATCAGAAAATCAGTACTCCAGTGCCTCATTTGGTGAAACCGGTGGTTCTTCCTCAACCTCATGCTCGGAAACATTCATTGATCGAGCTGGGGGAGGTTGTCTACACGCAGACATGGAGGTGCTGGACAGGCCCGGCCCAGGCGCAGTGCAACAGGGGCAATTGTCCAGGGCCCAAAGTTGAATGGGGCACCAAAAAAACAAAATCCAAATAATTAGGTATAAAAAAAAATTTGTCCAAAGCCCAAAATAAAGGCTGTAGGCGATAACTTGTCCAGGTTTTGGGGATTAAAAATCAATATAACATAAAGGGTATCTGAAGGGGACAAGTCGTCCAGGTTTTGGGCATGGAGGAGAGGCATAAGATTCAAGTTTTTCAAAGGGAGCTCCCTCTCTCCTTGGAGCTTGTCACCCAACTGCCCAAGCCCAAGGTACTACGGAGAACACAAACCCTTCTCAAATTTCAACTTAATTTTTGTGTTCTAAGTCGGAAGCTTCATTTCTTTTGCTTGAATTGTTCTGGTTTCTGTTTTCAAAATTGGGGTTTTTTTTGTAGCTATTGAGAGGTGCAAGCAGCAGATTTCAGATGCAACTGCAAATTACCTGCATGGACAATCTAAGTGTTCTGAGCAGACTTCAAGTGAGGGGCATGTTTTTGAGGAATTCATTCCATTAACACGGATTTCATACAACTCCAGATGCACCACTCGAAGAGGTATAAAAAAAAAGACTCCACCTTCATCAATTTTAGTAAATTTTGTGACTGCCCTTTTGTTTGGTTGCTTATAAAATTTGAGGTGAAGAAGTGGAAAGTATTGATTTTTAGGTGTAGGGTAATGGCAGGAGGAGCAAGTTAAAGGCTATAGTGATGGAGATGAAGAGAAATGGGGTGCTTTTCAGCCTTTCCAAAGGAAAAAAAAAGCATTGGAAAGACAAATGGACCGGTGGCTAAAGAATCTTCTTCGGCTCCGGCTACTAGTTCCACCACGGACACCGTGAATGGAGACAGTGGTGGGAACAACAAGAACAAAGAGAAAGATGGACAGGGAAACGAAGGCGAAATTGGTCACCGGAGTTGCACCGCCGGTTCTTGCATGCTCTTCTCTTCAACAACTTGGTGGTTCACATGGTATGCAGTTGAGATTAATTTAGTGGGATATGTTATTTTATATGATTGGATGAATATGTGATTGGATTGTGATGTATTGGATGTGTTTAATGCGTTCTGCGTATATGTGATTTTCCATCTATTTTTAATCATAATTTGGTTGATGTGAAAAATTTTGCACATACATGATAGAAATTGGAAGGCATTTTGCATGCTACTAGTGATGATTTTTTTACACATACATGTGATTAACCTCGCAAAATATTTATTTTAAACATATGTTTCTGTACTAAAAAGGGCACATTTTGAACTTTCGCACTGGGCACCAAAAAACTCTAGACCGGCCCTGGTGCCGGATGTAAGATTCAGTCAAGCATTATGAATGCAATACTATAAGCTAGGTGAGTTATATCTAGTAAGGCTTTATTATGGTTTTGTTTGTTACCAGACAAATAACAAATGGAGCGAAACTTAAAGAGTTTCAAATACATTTGAAATGTGCAGTTGGTTTTGGTTGATAACTGCTGACAACTCTTTCCCTAATGGAAGGAAGGGATTGTCATATATGTAATGAAAATGGTCATTTTTCTCGGTGTAGTTGGTTACCATTATATGCATGCTTGCCCCATTGAGAGTTTGATAACCTTTTCTAAAAAAACAAGAGAAGATAAGTTCATCTTCTTACCGAGAGCACCATGGCTTAGAATGTAGGTTAGGTTTAATAACCTTGTATGTCAATTATTAGGGTTTATGCATGATCATTTAATGTTCATGCACATATTAGAGTTTCATCCATAATATCAGTATAGGGTTTGATGATATCGATCGCTGGAATGGCTTAATGTGATATCAGAGCCATTCCTTCCATTCAAACCATATCTTGTTACATGCATGTCTATGATGATGAATCTTTCGCTGCTGTTCATATATGTATGAGACTAAGCATGTTAAAAGACCCCTTCTTTGTCTTGGAGCCTCGTATATATAGGCTCTCCATGCCTTGCCTACAGTTGGATTTGACCTTGGTTGTGGGCTTGATTACTTGATGAAAGAACCAAGATTAATTAATATTTGATTTAATTTAAATTAAAATCAAATAATTCATTTCCACCTTCATGAGTCGTCCAGTTTTGATGAGTCTTCTGCATGTGTACGATTTGTGAGACAAGTGGTGCATGCCACGTTTGTGTCAACAGTAGGAACCGGATTGTATCAAACAGATCCAAATGAATTGGTTCCACTAATAATACATAATTTTGAACAGGCTCCGACTCATTTATTAAAAAAAAAAGTTGAGTTTGGACAAAAACAAATGAAGGTGGCTAGGAACCCCCCCCCCCCCGGGAGGGAGCGCTCATCCGTAGGACTACCCATGTTTTTTTCTAGTTTTTATTCTAAAAAAAATCATTTTTTTAGATAAATTATTAAGTACTTTTGAAACCAAAAAATTTCTTCAAAAAAACTGTTAAAAGCAGTTACAAATTGTGATATTTGCAATTCAAGGCAATTCAAGTTAGGAAGGGCCAATTTTTGGTGTTTTGAATGTTTCAGGAAATTCTGAGAGGCTAGTATGCAGTATATTGCAACTCGAGTCAAGGTTCTAAATTCTCATTAAAGATAAATTTGAACTACATTATTGCTAGCTCATTGTAGGCTAAACTCACCTCCTCCCCTTAGAGTAGATAATATTGATTTTAAAAAAAAAAAAAAAACACTAGGTGCTAGTCAGGTGGTGGGTTGGGGCCGAGCACCTAAATGGCTAGGTGGAGACTAGGCAAGGGCCTAGGCGAACAAGGCGGATTTAAGTAAATTTATTATATATTGTATAAATAAGTGTCTATTGTACTTAAAAATGAGATATATATTATAAAGTATTAGACCGTATTGAAAACATGGGGAACAAGCACATAATGAGTATTTAGCAAGTCTCTTACATCTTATTGAAAAATTAAAACACAAAATGAAAGTTATTGATTTTCTGTCTAAGTGAGAGTCAAGAATTAGGTGGCTTTAGGCAGGCTAGGCAGACTCCTAAGCGGGTCTAGGATGTGGATGCAAATTTCCGCCGTATTCTCCTTTGACGAAAATGCACCTGCAAAATATTAAAACCTAAGATTAAGGTCAAAAGCCTTACACACCCACAATGAATGGGGGGGCGCTTTTGGCCGAAGAATCTTTGATGTCAAAGTTAGAATTTGAGAGATAAAGTGTTTAGGAATTTTTGGGGAGATAATGAATTAGTATTTTAGTGAGCAAAATGAGATTGTTTATAGCGGTGTGGCCAACCCTATTTGGAGAATAGGGTCCGGCGATTTTTGGTGGACTTAGGGATTTAATTGTAAGATATTATGTGAAATAATATTTTGCATATAATCTAGGCAACCAATCCTAATTTAAATAGGATAATTGGGAGTTACCTTTTGAGTGGGGATTTGATGAGGAGTGATGAGAAGGATTTCAATAAATACCATTTTGATCTCTTTTGACTCTTCCTTGATTGAGTCGTTCTTGTCCGTTGCATGCATGTGGGAATCCCGGTGTGCCTTGAGGGTAATTTTGTCCTTTTTACCCAAAAGTTCACATGTTGCCTCCATAATTTTTTTGATTATTTTTTGCTCCACAAATGCCCCCACACTTGTTGGCTGCTTGCAGGAAAGGGCAGCAGATGTAGAGATATTTCCTTGCTTTAGGAAACATAATACTGTTTCCTATTTTGATGTAGATCCCTTCATTAATTGGAAATTAGATCCTTTTAGGAAAGGGAAATAAATTACTTCTAAAGTCTACTTAAGTCTACCTTAAGTATATGATTAAATCAACTTCAGAGAGTAATTTATTCTACCTTACAAGAGAGAGAAAGTTAGAGGATATTTATTCCCCCTCCCTTAGCAATCTTCTACACTTGCCCATGCAAAGGACCATCTTTTGTTGCTTTCTTCATCTTTACGCCGCACCATGATAAGAAAAAAAAAATTTCCTTGTCTTCTTAATTTTTGGGAGCCTCAAGGCTTGAAATTTAGCTCAATGAGGGTCGAGAATGTGTCAAAAATGGTTGGGGAGCTATGACATGGCTCCCACCTTGGGGCTGCTTGGTACGGCGGTAGCTCGACGCGAGCCGAGGTCTGGGTGCAACGGCATGGGCCGCGGAGGTGAGCTGGGGCTCGGCTTAGGTCAAAAAACTCTCAACTTGGGCTGCCATTAAGAGGCACTAGGTCTGGGCCGTTGTGCCTAGGCTCGTGTTGGAGAGAGAAATGAAGGCTCGGGCCTTCTTCCTGGGCTAGTTGCGAATGCTCGAGCTTCGGCCCATGCGAGAAGTGAGAGAGGGAGGCGTAGGGGCACCAACCCCTTCCAATTGAATTAGGTCATGAAGCCTGCGAGCCAAGAGATAAATGGCCAGGTCGTGGGGTATGGTTGTTAGGCTCTTGTGGTCTTAGGTCGCAACTTGGTCTTTCAGCCATGGGGCTTGATGCGCTAATTGCTTCTTCTTTTTTGTGCTGCAGTTTAACGAATTATCCTCGCATCTTTGTAAAATTTCATCGAGCATGTCTTCCTCAAGCCACAAGAGTGATGATGGTGTGTTGCCATTATATCGTCAAGGTGGGTCTTTGAGTAAAGTGGGCTACTTCAAGGCTACTCACTTCAAAATTAGCTCTGATGACTCGTTTAGAGACTTTATCGAGGCATATATGCATGCCATTCTGTAAGGGGTGCGTGTGAAGCAGCCGTGAGCCATGTAGTGAGGCTTGGAGAACCATTAAGTTTCACCCCTACTACTTCGTGTTGGGATTTACTTTTCCCATGCCACATTTCTTCCAAGAGGTGTTTTGCTCTATGAAGTGTGCCCTCACTCAATGTTCTCTAAATATGGTCCGTGTGATGGTGGGATTCCTTAATCTAAGCCAATTCTTCTACTTGGATTTGACCGTCAACGAATTTTGGTACTTCTTTAACATAGGCCACATTGAAGGAGTTGGACAGTTACGATCTCGCCATAGGCTCTTTGATCATTCGAGCAAGGGAGATCATGACTAGGCTAAGGAAACTTTGGAAATAAATGGAGAATGAGAGTCTAATTCTTCCCCTGAGTTGTGTGTTCCGACGCCTTTCATCACTGGTAAGTAGACTGCTTAGTCTCTATGCTACTTTGTACTTTTGCTGAGCTGCCCTCTAATGTATTGATTGTCCTCATCTGCTTATGTAGATTCATATTTCAGCTCAACTCTTAAGACTTCTCCAGATATGAAGAAGGTGCATGTTGCTTTAGGTATCCCTTCTGAGTATTGTAAATGGCGTTGGTTGCGTAGTGATGCAAAAATTATCTTAACACACAAATTTAACCTTCTTTTGACAATTGTAGTACAAGTATAAGTAGGGATCGTTCTGGACCAGGGACTAGGAGGGCTTGCTAATAACCTCTAAACTGACTCAAAAACATAAAACTAAACTTAAAAACACTTAACAAGACTCACAAAACTCAAAGCAAACTTAAAATAGTCAAAATAGCTTAAAACAACCAAATGAACTTAAACTAGACACTAGGAATGACTTTGGACGAAAATTGACTTTTACTTAAATCAAAACACTTAAAAACACAAACTAAAACAGATTTGAAACACTTTGAAACAAGAAACTAAAAGGGAGGTTTTGATTTGGATGAAGTTGAAACAAACAAACAAGTATGAAAAACTAGACAGATTGTAAAACGAATGTGAGAAATAAAATGATGGATGGGATAGCTAGAGGCTTTTTCTCCACACATGACATGTATGCAAATAATTCTATTTCCAGTTACTACTTCATTGAATTATGAACGACAATGCTCCAAATTAACCGTGACATCACTAATTAACTCTCAGATTTTCCTTGTTTTATTGGATTGGATGACATCATTTGACAACCCAAAACATTCTTCTAAAGTTCCCTACATGACATCATAATAGAGATACAATCAAAGATCATTATGTTTAATGAAAATCATAAGCATTGACAAAGCACTTGCAACTATGACATCATGTCACTCATGCTAGGAATTGAACTTAACGCGATCGTTTATAAGCGAACTTCACTACATGTGAATATAAGTTTGTAACGATTATGTGAAACTTCCTTATATTCTAGCAACAGATTTATGCATACCAATTAAGTGTCAACCCTTAATTAACAAATACAAATAAGTTATCAATCAAATAGTTAAGCCAATTGCATTCACGATTCAAGAGTTCATGACTTGAATTTATCAAATTATATTGCACACATAATCATGGCTTTGAAATCACCCCTAGCCAAGAGGGGTTTAGCCACTCATATTTACAACAAAACGAAAGGAAATGAATTTAAACATTAGAAACAAAAGAAAGAAAACACCTAAACACTCCAACGATCCAAGTTGGACAACAAGCACGTCCAAGCATTTTCCTTCCCTTCCTTTGCTACGGCACAAGGTGTTGGTGAGTGTTTGAAGGTTTGTTTGTATGGAGGAATGGATGTGAAGATGAATGGATGTGTTTGGATGAAGGTTGTGTTGAAATGGGAGTGAATGATCTAATCAAGTATGAACTCAATTTATGTTACACACACTTCCTTTTATAGAGGAAGTGCATGGCAATGGAGGGGAACATGGAGTGGTGTAGCAATTGAGTGCAATGATGCATGAAATCTGAAATGATGGAGGGAACAAAGAATGGTGTAGCAATTGAGTGCAATGATTCAATGTAATGATGCATGAAATCTGAAATGATGGAGGGAACAAGGAATGGTGTAGCAATTGAGTGCAATGATTCAATGTAATGATGCATGAAATCTGAAATAATGAAGGGGACAAGGGTGATTATGCATGGCATGGGTGGAAAGGTGAGTAAGTGGTGAATAAATGAGTGCAAGTAGGTGAAAGGATATTGTGCACATGGTAGACAAAGGAAAGGAAGTGGAATGATGCAACAAATGAGTCAATGGAGGGAACATGGATGATGATGCACGGCATAGGAATCCAAAGGGAATGCAATGGTGGTGCACGGCAATGATGGAAAGGTGAATGGTGGAGTGACACCCCTTTATGGCTGAGCTCTTTGTCCTTTTTACATTAATTCTTCTTTCTCTTTAACACATTCCTAGCGTCTTTAGTCTTCAATTTCGTCCATCCACCATGCTCCATTCATGTGCTATCCATTCCAAGCCCAAAACTGCTCCAAAATGCACCAAAATGCATCTTATTGCTTTATAAGGCCTATGGACCTACAAACACACTAAAATAGCTTAAAATACATAATTAACTAAGAAATAACAACATAAATGCATGAGAATAAGCTACCTCAGTCGCATAAATATGCTCCTATCAAATTCCCCCACACTTAGCTTTTGCTAGTCCTCGAGCAAAACAAAGCAAACGAAACAAACAAAACACAACCTAGACATTCCAACATTTGCCTCAGTGATTTTTAATGAAACATGACATGTTAAAAATCATCATTCCCATAGATTTTGGTCATCTTTACAGTTGAGCACATACTTAATCACAGTCACCACTTACTAGTTCACAATTAACTAATTAAAACAATGCTTTGAATGTAGTAACATGCCTTAGAGAATTTGCTCAATTCCTTACAAGATACTCTCTATTTTCACACACATTTTCTGACTACACACCATACACTAGTATATGTGAGAAGATTAATGTAAACATGAAAGACTAGGACTCACATATGTTATAACACAGAAAGCAATTTTCTAGAGTTATTAAGCATGTTTAGATATGATCTCATGAATGGAATGCTACTATTTAGATGTGGGAACCAGTGACACCATATGCTCATACCAATTTCGAACTCCACAAATTGAAACACACAACACTCAAGATTGAAGTCAAGGGTTGTAACAGGGCTTGGGGGTAATGGCTAATAAAGAAAGGATAGGAATAACAAACGTTCTTAAAGCGATAGCAAGCAAATCAATGAAATAGACACTTGGAAATCACTTTAGAATGCAGAATCAACTTTTAAATACAACGGGAAGATTCATGCAACACTTAGGGCCGAATTCAATGTTTTGAACCCTTTCTTTAACAAACAACACTTTAGAGCTCTTTTTCATACTTTTTTTTTTCTCAATTTTTTTTTCTTTTCTACCTATGCCTTATTAAGGACTTTGGCACACACACACACACACAAAAGAATCACTTCCCCCACACTTGCTTTCTGCAATACATTGATAAAAAAGGAGTTCATTTTAAGTCATGCTTTACTATGCTTCAAGAATAAGGGTATGGATGGTTCTATAACTAGGCTAGGTAATGATAGTGTGGGTTAATAAAGAATATAGGCTTAACAAGGTTCAACTGGGTTAAACTTAAACACATAATGAAATAGGGGCACGGCAATTTGGCTTTGGTGGTGACTACATAACTTCATCTTGAATATGTGTTATGCAAATCAATAGCATGCTTTGAATGAAATGGGCATGAGTTCTAGCATTTGAAACTAAATAATGAAACGCCTTCTAAGTAGCAACCAAGCAAAGAATAATGAGATCATGCAATGACTTTAGAAAACAATGGTGCATAGATTATTAACTCTCCAAATAAACGTTTAGGCTCAAGTCTCACAAGGTTGTAGCGTTCATTTGAGTTTCTTCTTTCAAGCATGTTACAAAAACTGATTTTTCCTTTATGATTGCATGTGAATTCATAAATTATAACCACAACCAAGCATACACGAAAGAGTAAATCAAATTTTCATCCATGTTTATAACTCTTTTTAACAGTCATGTAATTAAAAACCAAATCCTCATCATTGTGTTGGAAAGTACCCTAAGATATAAATAAACACACAAAAACAACTATTTTTGGGTTTTTCAAAACAATTTTTCAAAATTTTATGAGATTTTCGGATTTTTATGTCAAAACACACTAAAACACTCCAAAACAACTTAAAAATACTTTAAAATAGCAAGGAACAATACTAAAAGTAATAGGTGATAACCTCCTATGAATTTTATGCAAAACAACTTGGTTACCCCCCCCCACACTTAAATCAAACATTGTCCTCAATGTTTCAAGCATAAACTCACACAAAAACAAGCAAATAAACAAACAACAAATAAACATGACAATTATGGCAAAGTAAAAACCAGACAGAGTAGAGTTTAAGAACGCAAATCTGGTTTTGGAGATAGATGATCTTGTTGACTTTCCACAGCTTTGATCTCGAACTAGTTTAGAATTTTGAGCGAGGAATATTAGAGTTCCTTGGTTTCAAATCAGACTCCTTCTGCTGGGTTGATTTGATTGTGCAGTCTGCATTCTTCTCTGCTTGTTTCTTCTGCACGGCAGACAGGCACGAGGTAGAGGTGATGGTCTGTTTCTTTTTTCAATCTTTCCAAGTGCCTACCATTTGCTTTCTTTCTCCTTGTCCCTAGCTGAGGATGAATTAGCACATTAACTCCACCACATGCTTCGAGGTATCATTTTCACTTCCCTTATCTGTTCCCTAGGCAGATGTGGTAGACGAAGAGGAAGCATAAGATGTTGAAGATGAGTACTCGAGAGCAAGGCTAGGTAAGCAATCAGGAAAGGGTTCCAGGCAGTTGGTTCCAAATCGGAATATTGATACCAAGTGCTGGCTGATTGCTCTCTTTCTCCTTGTCTCGCAGATGAAAACAACGACAAGGAGAAGGATATGGAGAAAGCATGATATGAGATACTCTTGCTTTCAACCTTCATGATATGAAATATTTTTGCTTTGGATGAGTTGTTTGCAGAGGTACCCCAAGGAATAAGGAACACTGAGTGACTTTTGAGACTTCGTTGGGAATGCATTCTCGGAGATGAAGAAAGGTTATGTATATCTATCTTGCAATGGAGGGTAAAGGTTGACATTTATAGGAATTAATAACCAGTACTATTCTTTCACTCTTGTCGGCAACCGTTGGATGATTAACAGTAAACTTCATGTGCCTTCTACTTCACAAGAATCTTCGACAGATTGCCCGTAATTTCCGCAAGGCTGAGTGTGCATGTGACAGGCGCTGACACGTCTGGAAAAGCAAGTGCCTTTTCGATATCTGGAATCGGCGCTTCGACAAACTACCCGTGATTTCCACAAAGCTGAGTGTGCATGTGACAGGCGCTGACACGTCTGGAAAAGCAAGTGCCTCTTCGATATCTATAATCGGTTATTCGACAAACTGCCCGTGATTTACGCAAAGCTGAGTGTGCATGTGACAGATGCTGACACGTCTGGAAAAGCAGATGCCTCTCCGATTTCTAAGCTTGCCTCTTCGAGTTCTGAGCTGGCCTCTTCGAGTTCTGAGCTCCGTCGAGTGCAGAGGTTGCATTTGACAAGTGCGGAAAAATCTGGAAAACAAGATTGGCCTGTGGTTTTTTAGCAAGCCCAGCTTTTGAGAAAGCTAGCGCCTCTTTGATTTTTAAATTAGCCTCTTCGATTTCTGAGCTCACCTCTTCGATCTCTGAAATCCCATCGAGTGCTGGTTTTTATAGAGGCGCGCAGTACGTTTCAAAGCACACTTGAATTTCTGCCTGTAGAAACTCCCTTCTTGCACTTCTACAATCTTGACTTGTCCGACCTCTTCTTTCTTCAACAACTTTGAAAATGTCTGGCCCCTCCGACCGTCGTTTTGACTTAAACCTTGGTGAAGAGGCAACCATGCCTTCTCCAGACAACATATGGCGCCCATCTTTCATATCCGCTACTGGTCCTCTTACCGTTAGGGATTCGATAATGAAGAATGATATGACCGCTAGGGTGGTGGCCCAGAACCTTGTCACTCCCAAAGATAACAGATTGTTTTCCAAACGGTCTGATGAGTTGGCTGTTAAGGATTCTCTGGCTCTCAGTGTGCAGTGTGTAGGTTCTGTGTCTAATATGGCCCAACGCCTATTTGCTCAAACTCGTCAAGTTGAATTATTGGCGGCTGAAGTGATGAGTCTCAAACAGGAGATTAGAAGGCTCAAGCATGAGAATAAACAGTTGCACAGGCTCTCACATAACTATGCTACAAACATGAAGAGGAAGATTGACCAGATGCAGGAATTTGATGGTCAGATTTTACTTGATCATCAGAGGTTTATGGGTTTGTTCCAACAGCATTTACCTTCATCTTCTAGGGCTGTACCACGTAATGAAGCTCCAAATGATCAACCTCCGATGCCTTCTCCTTCTGGGGCTCCGCCGACTACTGAAACTTCTCCTAAGCAGCCTTTGTGAAGGCTTCCTCTTGTATTTTTTTGCTTAATGTTCCTTTTTTTCATGAAAATGAATGTAAAAATACCTTGCATACCTATCAATGTTTCAAAAATAAACTCACACCAAAAACAATTAAACAAGCAACAAATAAAAATGACAATCATGGCAAAATAAAATGCAGAAAATGGAAGGTTTTTAGAAATGCAAAACTGATTGTGGAGCGATTCAAAAATCTTCCTCATTTTTGAATACATGGGTTGCCTCCCAAGAAGCGCTTGCTTTAACGTCTTCCAGCCGGACGAAAATTCCTTCTAAGCTTGGATAGGGCCCATAGCTTGGAATTGATCCTTGAATGGAAGGTGATACTTGATGTGATCTGGCAATGGTTTAAATTCTAGTGTAGGTGCCTGAATCATCAAAATCAGCAAGTTAGTATAAAATAAAATTGAAGTTGGAGAAGATGGCTTACTTGCTTGCTCTGACACAAATGCAATTATGAACACCACATCTTTGAAGGTTGCAGGGATATGGGATTTGGCCAGATTTGGTGTTTCGAGAGTTATGACTTGTCCCGAGTCATAAAATCCAACTTCTTTGGGATTTTTCATCTCAAGTGTATCTTCTAGACATTCCCCATCCACTTCTTGCACTTGATTCTTTGGAAAGGTTTCGAAGACGCCCTTCTCGCCCTCTTCTTCCTTGGATTGCTTGATTTTGCAAGGAATAAGGATATTTGGTAAAATAGGGTCAAGACGAATTGAATTTAGGCTTACCTTGGTTGTAATGGACGGCATAGAGGGCATATGGGGCTGCGGCAAGGGTGGTTCTTCCCTTACCGTGGCCTTGTTATTCTCCTCTTCTTCGAGCATCAGCTGGTCATCCATGTTTTGGCTTAATTTGGATGTCTTGGGTTCACCTCCAACCTCTATAGCACTTCCCAAAGTGATAGCATCATGGATTTCAAAATCTTCCTTCAAATTTTCAATAGTTGAGTTGGAGAGTTCACTTTGCTCTTGAATTTGTGCTGTGAACTCCATAATCTCTCCAAGTTGATTTTTCAATTCGCTCATCTCCTTAGCTTGATTGAGCATTATTTCATTTTGATTTTGCTGCCCCTGCACCAAAGAGGTTAGTAATTGAAAATTTTGATCACTATCCGTGGACATACTTGAATTTGATTGGAATTGTTGTAAGGGAAGCTGTGCTGGCTGCATATGTGTTAAATAAAACTCATCAGATTGCTGCCAATATCCATCTTGTTGAGCCTCCTTGGTTTGATTTTGTGAGCCCTGCACCAAAGAATTTATTTCATCAAAAATTCGATCATAATCTATTGACGAACCTGAGTTTGATTGAGCATATTGTATATAAGGTTGTGATGGCTACATAGGTCTTAAATGGAACTCCTCTTCTTGCTACTAATATCCATCTTGTTGGAATTGTTGAGGTTCTATGTAATATGAATAATCTCTCCATTCCGAATTGTAAGCGTTGGAAAACATGTTGTTCCATGATTGGCTATGGCCTTGATAACCCCAAGCATCTTCATTCACAGCGAATTGAGAATATTGCTGAGTTGGATATCCTTGCCCATAGGACACACCATATGTAGGGACACTTTGCATTGTGGTCCTTTCAGCATATTGTGACAATTGAGAAGTAAGTTCCGCCAATTGAGCTTGAATGGTAGCAAAATCCATGTCTTACTTCTCTAGTACCTAAAATCAAGGAAACAAAACTAAATCAAATATCAAAAGTAAAACAAAAAAAAACACCAACAGAAACAAAGAAAGTAACTAAAAATAAAAGCCACGAAAATAAACAAAAAGAAATAACAAGGGATTAGCAAAGTTGCTAATCCCCGGCAACGGCACAAAAACTTGATGCGAAAATTATCTTAACACACAAATTTGAGAAATAAGATGATGGATGGGATAGCTAGAGGCTTTTTCTCCACACATGACATGTATGCAAATAATTCTATTTCCAGTTACTACTTCATTGAATTATGAACGACAATGCTCCAAATTAACCGTGACATCACTAGTTAACTTTCAAATTTTCCTTGTTTTATTGGATTGGATGACATCATTCGACAACCCAAAACATTCTTCTAAAGTTCCCTACATGACATCATAATAGAGATACAATCAAATATCATTACGTTTAATGAAAATCATAAGCATTGACAAAGCACTTGCAACTATGACATCATGTCACTCATGCTAGGAATTGAACTTAACGCGATCGTTTATAAGCGAACTTCACTACATGTGAATATAAGTTTGTAACGATTATGTGAAACTTTCTTATATTCTAGCAACGGATTTATGCATGCTAATTAAGTGTCGACCCTTAATTAACAAATACAAATAAGTTATCAATCAAATAGTTAAGCCAATTGCATTCACGATTCAAGAGTTCATAACTTGAATTTATCAAATTATATTGCACACATAATCATGGCTTTGAAATCACCCCTAGCCAAGAGGAGTTTATCCACTCATATTTACAACAAAACGAAAGGAAATGAATTTAAACATTAGAAACAAAAGAAAGAAAACACCTAAACGCTCCAACGATCCAAGTTGGACAGCAAGCACATCCAAGCACTTTCCTTCCCATCATTTGCTACGGCACAAGGTGTTGGTGAGTGTTTGAAGGTTTGTTTGTATGGAGGAATGGATGTTAAGATGAATGGATGTGTTTGGATGAAGGTTGTATTGAAATGGGAGTGAATGATCTAACCAAGTATGAACTCAATTTATGTTACACACACTTCCTTTTGTAGAGGAAGTGCATGGCAATGGAGGGGAACATGGAGTGGTGTAGCAATTGAGTGCAATGATGCATGAAATCTGAAATGATGGAGGGAACAAAGAATGGTGTAGCAATTGAGTGCAATGATTCAATGTAATGATGCATGAAATCTGAAATGATGGAGGGAACAAGGAATGGTGTAGCAATTGAGTGCAATAATTCAATGTAATGATGCATGAATCTGAAATGATGGAGGGAACAAGGAATGGTGTAGCAATTGAGTGCAATGATTCAATGTAATGATGCATGAAATCTGAAATAATGAAGGGGACAAGGGTGATTATGCATGGCATGGGTGGAAAGGTGAGTAAGTGGTGAATCAATGAGTGCAAGTAGGTGAAAGGATATTGTGCACATGGTAGACAAAGGAAAGGAAGTGGAATGATGCAACAAATGAGTGAATGGAGGGAACATAGATGATGATGCACGACATAGGAATCCAAAGGGAATGCAATGGTGATGCACGGCAATGATGGAAAGGTGAATGGTGGAGTGACACCCCTTTGTGGCTGAGCTCTTTGTCCTTTTTACATTAATTCTTCTTTCTTTTTAACACATTCCTAGCCTCTTTAGTCTTCAATTTCGTCCATCCACCTTGCTCCATGCATGTGCTATCCATTCTAAGCCCAAAACTGCTCCAAAATGCATCTGATTGCTTTATAAGGCCTATAGACCTACAAACACACGAAAATAGCTTAAAATACAAAATTAACTAAGAAATGACAACATAAATGCATGAGAACAAGCTACCCCAGTCGCATAAATATGCTCCTATCATGTAGCCCTCTTCGTTGGGAGAAAGGTGGGCTGCCCCTAGAGAGTAGAGAAAATGGATCAAGGCGGAGGCATTAGCTCGTTCGATTGCTATCGTGGAGCCTGCTGTGAATAAAGATGGAAAGAAGATATCTTTCCTACATGCTCAAGAGATTTCAGCTGAGAAAAAGCTGAAGACTTCCTCTATTGCTTGTAAGGGTCTACTTGCTGCCGATAGGCTTGTGATTGATTTGACTTTTTCCAATGGTAAGAAAGATGGGATTGCTAGATCTAAGCCAGTGACGCCTAATATGCCAAGGGTGGCTAGTATGATTGCTGATAGGAGTGCTCAGCGTAGAGATTTCATTGTGCCCCAAGTGTCAAAATTTGTGCCAAGATGTCTGTCAAGAGCTAAGTCTGGTTCACCTTTGGAGAGGTTTGCCACTATGAAAAGCGATAAGGTGGACTTCATTGCTAAAATGGCACCAAAGCCCACTCCCCTTACTGTTGAGACTGATTCGCCTGCTGAGAAAGAGAAGACTGCTCGTGTGGGCAGTTTTAAGAAATCCACCAAACCTGTTTCTAAGGAGGCTGTTGAGATTTGTGCGCTCTTGAAACCAGACTACTTGAAGGCATGGACGCGTATGCCAAGATTGTTAATGGTGTTAGAAGGATTTTTTGCCTAAGTTCATTTGCAGAGCATGCAACCGAATATAGGAGGACTACTTTGCTTGCTATGATGCAGAAAACAATG